>CM047811.1:5738972-6338972 GCA_026214975.1 Gentiana macrophylla | reverse complement strand
AAGAGTCGAGCCTTTATTATTCAGGATTCTATAATAATTATCTCGGTTATTATGCCTGTGGGGATAAGATTGGAGATGAGCTTTGTTCGAAATGGACGACGGGCCGCTCACAGAGATCGGAGGTAACGGCCGAACTCCTCTACCACAAGATCGCATAAGTCAGAGACCCAGCCCGATCTAAGAGATCGGCAGAGACCACACCGGTCACCAAAAGCTCAATGCCCGAGTCTTCCTCGACTGCTAGAGATTGAGCTGACCCGCCCCAAAAATGGTCGGGTACACGGGGATCGGCACTGACAAAACGGATGGGCGATCCCCCAGAAATCGTCTCAAAGAAGAATGTGGTTTATTCCTCTGGAACAAGTGTTGAGCCACCAAAGAGGTGCCACGTGGGTGAGTCCATTTTTGGCAACATCATCGCCGGAAAAAAGGTATCCCCAATTTGAATTGGATGAGAAAATTATTTGGGTAAAAGGTGGGAAGTTTCCGGTTAATTTGCATTTTATTATTAATATCTTTGTTTTGAGGATTTTAAAAAATGTGGCTTTTTTTAAGTGGTTCTTTCACCTCAACGTCACCTGTGCTAAAGTATGTCCGCATATAGGTATAGTATATAGGTACATACTATGTAAAAAATTCCAAAAATAAGGGAATAGGCACTCGGGAAATTCTTACCTAGGGAGTCCCTATTAGAACGGACCGTCGGATGACTGCTATGTGTAGAAAAAGACAAAACTGTTTTGTTTCTTTGTACACGTGTCACAAATCCAACGGTTGAGTGTAATAGGGAGTCCTTACAGCAGAATTACCCATAGGCACTCATGCCTTTGCCCTCTGTCCAATTTCCTTTCAACCTGTCGCCTCATCTCAAATTTTCTTCTTTATTATCTTATTTTGATTTTTTTTCCCTTCATATTTTCCCTTTCAATTGTGTTTTGAAAAACCCTCAAAAAAATTTGTGTGTTGAAAGAAAAAAAGTTACCGTTACAAGGTTTTTTTAAGGTTAAAAGTGTTTTTTATTAGTAAATTAATCCGCGAATTTAGCAAGTATTATAGGAGAAGGTGGCTAAACACCCCATTCTAGGGACGGACCTATATTGAGAAGCGGTGGTGTCACGTGACCCTATTGAGATCAGAGATTTTTTTTAGAATTAAAACGATATAGTCTTGTTATTAAAATGTCGTTTTGTAGTTTAAAATATAGTTTTAGGCTTCGGTAATATAATTGGAATAAATTTCTAAATTAAAAATATAGTTTTAAATTTCGATGACCTCACTTGGATAAAATTTTGGATCCACCTCAGTCCGTTCCACATATCTTTTTTCTAAGACTCTCTGGATAAATTTTGTGTATGAATATTCCTTGTCTTTTAACAAAATAGAAAGAACCAAGTCAAAACAAGTTTTTTTTTTACTTACGAAATCCAGTTTATTATACATGGGGGCGTGAGTAAAGAAGGTCATTTGACCAAAAAAGTTATGTAAAAAGGTTTTGTTGTAAAAAAATGAGTTAAAAAGGGTGTTTTTCTAAAATACCTATTCTACCCCTCATTATCCTTATATCCATCCTATCTAAATTAATCTCTTCTCATCATCTCTCTCCCAAATCCCCAATCAATGTCAGGAAATTACTTTTTGTCGTCGGAAAACAGATAACCGTCAATCATCGCCGGAAAAACGGCCTACCCGCCAAATCATTGCCGGAAAATCACGATTGACCCATCATCCGGTGGTTTTTCCTCTACTTCAACGTCTGGTTGTCCTCCGTTCTCCTCCACTTTCATTTGAGCTCGATTTTTGGTCATTCTGCCTATTTGAGGACATATATTTTGGTGAGATAACTTCCTGTTAGAAGCCCCATTTGTGTGGTTTGATCCCATTTGTTTCTTGATTAAATGACATTGTTTAATTTGTATAGGGTTTAATGGAGTGTATCTTGATTGATTAAATTGCTGCTATTGAAGAAAATGCCACAAGTTGTTTGATATGCTTGAAATAAATTGTGTTTGAAAGCAAATTCTGGTTCAGAAGGATTTAAGATTAGATGAAGAACTTTTATTTTTGCTCAATTTTGGGTTTATGATCATAAACAAAATATTTTGGCTCATTTTGGGTTTATGATCATACTCAAAAATAAACAAAATACATTGAATTTATTTGTGATATAAAGATGTATAGAACTTGTTTCTTAATCAAGCTCTTAATGTGGCATCTTTGATTTGCGATTGCGATTCACTGGTTGACAAGTTGTGATTAGAAAGCAATAAAAAAGTAGAACTTTTTGTTTGTTTTGATCATAAACACTGCACTACTTGTTTTTTGTTGGTTTTTTTTTTTTGAAAGACATAAACTTGTTTTGTAGTATAAAGATACTTAGAACCTGTTTCTTAAATTCGAACTTATTGTTGCATCTCTTTATAATGGTTTTAGACACTCTTGGATATGACAAATTTAATGTTAATGATGAATACTGATGACTATTAATTTGAATTATAGATGTGCCATGGTTGATGAAGATGAAGCTTGGTTTATTGTGTGTTATCCGGTTGGGTTTGAGGAGAATATGGATGGTGTTTGGTCTTGGTCATTTGTGAATCATGAAGTAGAAAAATTGTCGACGACCGTATTTGTGAAAAAAAATATTTCATATGGTGAGTTGTGTGAAAAATTGAGAGTTGAATTGGGAATTGACACAAGTATTTATGATTTTGAGATGAAATGGATGGCCCCCATAGGTAAAGCATTGCCGATGGTAATTACTTGTGATAAGCAGTTGAGACATTTCTTGTTGGTTTATGATCCCAGGAAAGATGCGTTATTAGTATCTTTGAAAAGAAAAAAGCCGACATGTATATTGAAATTGAAGCAAGAAACCGATGATGATGTTATTGTGAATGAAGAAGAATATGTTGAAGAGGCACCTTTGAACATAGTAAGTCAAGATACATGGGAGGATAATAATGTTAGTCAAAGTGCCCTAACAAGTGTACCCATTGAAGAACCATATCTTGAAGAGATGCATTTAAAAGAACCATATCCTGGAAAAGAGCGCGATTTAAAAGAACCATATCTTGAAGAGACGATTTAAAAACGGTAAGTCAATGCACATTCGATGATAATATTGTTAGTCAAAGTGTACTTTCAAGTGTACCCATTGAAGAGACATGTTTGAACAATTTTTGCAAGATCCTCTGTTGGACATCTTGGGTGATGATTGTTTTGTAAACGGCCTCACCACGCACATTGAATGTTGATGATGGTAATTTAAATGAGAAGGATGAAGGTTTGTCGGTCGATGATACTTTTACGGGTGATGATCGATAATTATTGTTGAACTTATTGTTGCGTCTTTATAATGGTCATGCCGGATGTTGCAGTGATTATGAAGGATGTTGCAGCAGTTGCGATTGTTTTGCTTCAAAATGGAAGATGATGAGTTGTTAATGTGTATTGATGTACATGGCTTTTGGTTAGGCATTAAAATTATGAGTTTTGTGTATTTATTATGTTCAAGTAATTAACTAAACAAGATTTGGCATTAAAATGTGTATGACTTTTGTGTATTTACTATGATCGAAGAATTAATTAAACGAACTTTGGTACTAATATGTGTAATCAACCCTAATCACAGTAATCGCCTTGATCGAACCTCGATCTAACATCTTATTATGTGTAATGTACCTTGATCACAGTAATCGCCTTGATCGGACCTCGATCTAACATCTTATTATGTGTAATCAACCCTAGTCACAGTAATCGCCTTGATCGAACCTCGATCTAACATCTTATTATGTGTAATGTACCTTGATCACAGTAATCGCCTTGATCGGACCTCGATCTAACATCTTATTATGCGTAATCAACCCTAATCACAGTAATCGCCTTGATCGAACCTCGATCTAACATCTTATTATGTGTAATGTACCTTGATCACAGTAATCGCCTTGATCGAACCTCGATCTAACATCTTATTATGTGTAATCAACCCTAATCACAGTAATCGCCTTGATCGAACCTCGATCTAACATCTTATTATGTGTAATCAACCCTAATCACAGTAATCGCCTTGATCGAACCTCGACCTAAAATCTTATTATGTGTAATGTACCTTGATCACAGTAATCGCCTTGATCGGACCTCGATCTAACATCTTATTATGTGTAATCAACCCTAATCACAGTAATCGCCTTGATCGAACCTCGATCTAACATCTTATTATGTGTAATGTACCTTGATCAGAGTAATCGCCTTGATCGAACCTCGATCTAACATCTTATTATGTGTAATCAACCCTAATCACAGTAATCGCCTTGATCGAACCTCGATCTAACATCTTATTATGCGTAATCAACCTTGATCACAAGAATCGCCTTGATCGAACCTCGATCTAACATCTTATTATTTGTAATCAACCCTAATCACAGTAATCGCCTTGATCGAACCTCGATCTAACATCTTATTATGCGTAATCATCCCTAATAACAGTAATCGCCTTGATCGAACCTCGATCTAACATCTTATTATGCGTAATCAACCTTGATCACAGTAATCGCCTTGATCGAACCTCGATCTAACATCTTATTATGTGTAATGTACCTTGATCACAGTAATCGCCTTGATCGAACCTCGATCTAACATCTTATTATGTGTAATCAACCCTAATCACAGTAATCGCCTTGATCGAACCTCGATCTAACATCTTATTATGCGTAATCAACCTTGATCACAGTAATCGCCTTGATCGAACCTCGATCTAACATCTTATTATGCGTAATCAACCTTGATCACAGTAATCGCCTTGATTGAACCTCGCTCTATCATCTTATTATGATTGATCAACTCGGATCACACTAATAAGACGATAGATCGAGGTTCGATCGAGGCTATTACTGTGATCTTGATTGATTAAGGCAATTACACTTCATCTCCCACGTTAAATCGGTGCTCGATTAAGGCGATTACGGTAATCCGAAAGTCGATCGAACGTGATATGATTCATTCATTTCGAGACGTTATGACAAGATCGAACTCGATTCGTCTCGATAATTGAGCTCGTTCTTGGCACCCTATATAAAGCATCACACACCCAAAAACCAAAACCCTAATTTTTCGTTCTCCTTCTTGGCCGCGCCAAAATCAGCCTCTCTCTCCGCCTCCCAAAACCAGCGCCAAAATCAGCCTCTCCTCCTCCCAACACCGGGGCCCTAGGTGATCCTGCAGCTCTTAATTGATATTCGGGTATGTCCGGGTGTTTGTTCTCTTTCTTGGTGCGATTTTTCTCGCGTTTTACTCTTGCCGCTTTTTTTTCACTTCATTGTTTTTAACGGTATGTCCGGGTGTTTGTTCTTGTGGGAAATATGTTGTTGGGCCATCTCTTTGGAATCAAAACTGTTTTTATGGTAATTTTGTTTTATGGAACTCAATAACTCATGCCCTTCACTCATGGCACTAAACCGGCAAAGATATTTGAGTCATCGTGAGTTTATGCCATCACAAATTGGCTCAGTTAGTAAGAACGATTCGCATTCTTCAAGGTCATGTGTTTGTTTTCTACTACCATTGGTCATGTGTTAAGGGTCAAATTGTAGTGTTTTTAAGGATATATTTCACCTCAATTTCCCCCATATACGTATGATTTTCATAGAATTCGAGGTTTATAGTGAAATATTGAGTGAATGGTGATTTAAAGAGTTAAATATGAAAACGTATCAATTTATACGATTATTTGATTGTTTTATATGGTTTTGGATATTGTTACGTTTTTGTGGTGTTTGGATGCAATGTAGATACATGTTTTTGACTTGGAAGAGGATAAAGATGGAGATAAAGCTTGGAATGAAGCATTCAAGCAGCCGAACTTCCGACGCAGTTCTCGATATGATATACAGTGATTTGACTCTCGACCTCAAGAGAAGAGTTGTAGTGCTTGAAGAGAGGATTCTACAGGATCTTGAATCACTTCATTCCGACTTACGAGGCCCGAGATATGAGCGTTACAAGTTTGGATAATGAGGCTGTGGTATTGGAAAATTCAAAACGACTCGGGATACGACGGGCTAGTCAAAAAGGCGTTTTCTGAAGAAGAGTCCTTAATGGAAGTTGTAGAGTTTTCCGAGGGCTTAATTATGACATTCGGATCATAATTTTTGGAGGTCTACAACTCAAGATATGAATTTTAGAAGTTTTATTCCAATAAATATTCCAATTACAGCCGCCACCGCCATTGAACAGCCGACATACTACCCTTATATATAGCCGCATGTGATAACCCTAATTTATCCGATAATTCATTAATCAAATAATTCAGCCGCATACATAGCAGCAAACAAAGCAGCGCAATTGCAGTTTCAAGGCGGTCACCCGAGCCTTGTGCTCGGGTGATCCGGTTAGATTAGATGCGTTTTTGTTTCGTTTCGTTTCTTGGATCATCCATGTACCAAAACTATGTGAGTTTTTATAAATTTATTCAATTCCTTTGTTCATTTTTTTTGTGATCTTTAATTTATTTTGTATCTTTTATGATTATGATGCTATGTGTGAATTGAATCGGAAGATCGTTTACGATTGATAGTTACAACATACGGAAGTTGCGTAACGATAGATCACCATAGAAAGATAGGGTCTTTAATCCTTAATTAAGTGACAAATTAATGGGTTAATTATCTAGGTTGCTAGGTTCTAAAATACGGAAGTTAACTTGAATCTACAATTCGAGTTTTGTATTGAAAATCGCCTCTCAACATTCGGAAGATGAGAGATTGATAAATTGGATTTACTAAGGAATTAGGAATCAGTAGCTTGAGAATAAATTCACTAAGGAATTAGGGGTTTATGTCTCGTGTGAAAGGTGAAACCACAACTTGAATTAGAATCATGAGATGAACTAGGATTGAGATCACATAGGTTTGTATATTGGTTGTTTCCATGTCTTTAGTTTAGATTGTTTTTATGTTTCTTAGGTTAGATTTATCTTGATTGTGCTTTATATTTTTATGTTTTCTCTTCGTTCTTTTCGTTTTCATGAGTAGCAATTGAGAGGATTAATTAGATTAGATTCTACATACCTTTCCTCGAGGATCGACTCCTTACTCATTACGCCTACTAGCAACAACCCGATGTTTTGGTCGGTTAGAGTTAGTTTTGCATATAGGTTAGGGTTATAAATTTTCTTTTGTTTTTAATGATGCAAAATCCTCCCAACAAAAGTGGCGCCGTTGCCGGGGAAAAGGTGTCATGTTGAATCTAGTTGAGTTAGTTCTTTGATTTTGTTACGTTTTATTTTTCGTTTTCAATAAAAGTAGCGTCGAATAGATTGAGAGTTTTTATTTTGCCATGTTTCGATGACCGTAGGGTTAAGAATGTGCAAAAGTTTTTTACTCAATTTGTTTTACGTGAATCATGTGTTTATGTGTTATCTAATCTAACTCATGTGCTGAAATTTGTCTGTGGCTGCGGTGTCTGTGCTATGATGTTTTGAATTATGAGTTTTAGGGTTTGTTGTGTTTGCTCTTTGGTTTTTGTTGCATATTGGTTGTGTGGACGAAGCGTTCAAGGTAGTGAACGCCCGTCCAGTTCATAAGTGCAGGTGAACGAGCGTCTGGTCTGTTGAACGGCCGTCCAGTGCTGAATTTCCAGGAGAACGCTCGTCTGAAGGATTGAACGCGGCGCTCGTGAAGGTTGGACGAAAGCGCCCAAACTGCGCTCCGGTTCCGGATTTCTTCTAAATTTGATTTTTAATGCTTTATTTAGTATGGATTGCTTTCATACGAGCTTCGTGGCTTATTCGCTTTTCGTAGATGTCCACGAATATACATGTTTTTATTTTTCCATCTATGAATCCATGTTATGTAATTGATCAATTTTTAATATACTTGATTCATCCATGCAAGTTATAGTTACTGTCGGTTCTCGTACGCTATAACTGGTCTTAGTGTTATTTAGTAGCTAATGTCGGTTTCTGTATGCTACATACCGCTGTGATGAATCTTTTAAGCTTTGAGACTTATGTGCTTCCTTGTTATTTTTATAACTCATATGGGTAGCTACTGTCGGTTTTCGTATGCTACGTCTTAGGCCATATGAGTTATATCTGTTTAGTATAGCTAACTGTTGGTTTTCCATAATGCTATCACCTTTGATGAGTCTTAAAGCGCTACACATCGCATGTCATGGACAAGACTGCATGCGTTTATCGTAACCTGTCATTATTTGGTAGACGTTTATTTTATACTTGTCGTGTTGCAAATGAGTGGGCTAGTTTTCTTTCTTTTATTTTATTTTCTTTTTGCATATCATTTAAATGCATTTCATTTAGTTGCATTTCATATAGTTGCATTGTTTTTCTATTTTTCCTTTTATTTTTCTTAAGTGTGGTCACTGTCGGTTTTCGTAATACCACCTAGTTTATTTTTCTTTTTGAGTGTAGTTAACTGTCGGTTTCGTAATACTACCTCGCTTTTATTTTATTTTTAGGATTTTTCGTAGATTGCATTGTAATGCATTTTCATATAGTTGCACCTAGCCCTACTATTTTGTAATATTCCATGTATATGTCCATCTTTATATGAGCTTAATCTAAAAATTCTCTAGACTTCCTTTTTCCGTGCTTTATATGTTATCTTCCCCCTATCCCCGAGGTATTTCATGTTTATCAAGTGTGCAGGGTATTTGCATTAGCTATTGTGAGTTTTTAGACGATATCAGTTTTCTGGTGGATGGTCCACAATCTACTGATTTCTTCAAGCATTTCTGGGTGAGGTCGACCCACTTCCAGAATAGCTCCCTTTCGAACAACGAATCAGCTAAGTTTTCTTTTTCATTCTGCACAACTTGAGGACAAGTTGCAATCTAAGTGTGGGGGAGGGGATGGTTTTTGTGTATCTACTTTCATTTGCTCATATTAGTTATAATTTTCTATGAAAAGTGCTAAATTTTTCAAAATTTTTTGTTTAGTCCCGAGTAACATTTCAACTGCATGCTAGTTTTATAATCTGGCACCTTTAGTTGTTATCAGTAGTCATATCATGTTCTGAGAATAGGTTTAGTAAGTCGATACTCACTTGAACTTCATTTCACGAACCTATTAGATGAAGAGCCAAATATAGAATAGTTTCCGGTTAGTTAAAGGAAAGTTAATTCTTGATGCAGATAACACTTATTTAGCATTAATGAAAGTTAAGAACTAGTGCTATATTCACAGTTAGAATCTCAGTACCTTAGTGTTCTTGAGAACTTTGAGAGTCTTGAATGTGTTAGAAATAATATTTGACCGAGAGTTTTCAAAGAGATTTAAAAATATATATATATCTATAAATAATAAATGAATAGAATTTCTTTATGGGAATTTTGTTTATAACTATCACCTCGAGTCCATTTGGATATCACGCCCCAATTGGGGAGTGTGGTTTACCTTGGATGTGATAGTGGATTGAGTGATCTCGGGGTGATTCGCCTCTAATGTGGGGAGAGTGTTATACTTTTGAGACGCGACGATAGGAAATATAAAATATAAAATGTACGCTTTTTGGAATTCTAAGTCAAGTTGATCTAAACCCAGTAGAGACCCGAGAGGTATTTTCTTGGCACTAAGTAAAGGAGTTTAATTGTGAGTTGGTTACTATGTTCTTGGTAATTAGTTTTTGTTAGGTAAGTGCTGTAGATAGAATGAAGTTTTCGTTTAGTTGACCGGATAACTGTTAGTGCTTGATGTATTATATCAAGAGAGGATCGGTGGAAGTTTAGTAGGTTCTGCACACACATCACCGAGTGAGGTCGATTTGCTGAATACTAGCTTGTCATGATTTTGACTATATCTCGTGTCAGGTTATGTGGATTCTTGATAGTGTGTTCTTGTTTTGTTTTGCTCGGGACGAGCAAAAGATAAGTGTGGGGGTGTTGTTAAGGGTCAAATTGTAGTGTTTTTAAGGATATATTTCACCTCAATTTCCCCCATATACGTATGATTTTCATAGAATTCGAGGTTTATAGTGAAATATTGAGTGAATGGTGATTTAAAGAGTTAAATATGAAAACGTATCAATTTATACGATTATTTGATTGTTTTATATGGTTTTGGATATTGTTACGTTTTTGTGGTGTTTGGATGCAATGTAGATACATGTTTTTGACTTGGAAGAGGATAAAGATGGAGATAAAGCTTGGAATGAAGCATTCAAGCAGCCGAACTTCCGACGCAGTTCTCGATATGATATACAGTGATTTGACTCTCGACCTCAAGAGAAGAGTTGTAGTGCTTGAAGAGAGGATTCTACAGGATCTTGAATCACTTCATTCCGACTTACGAGGCCCGAGATATGAGCGTTACAAGTTTGGATAATGAGGCTGTGGTATTGGAAAATTCCGAAAACGACTCGGGATACGACGGGCTAGTCAAAAAGGCGTTTTCTGAAGAAGAGTCCTTAATGGAAGTTGTAGAGTTTTCCGAGGGCTTAATTATGACATTCGGATCATAATTTTTGGAGGTCTACAACTCAAGATATGAATTTTAGAAGTTTTATTCCAATAAATATTCCAATTACAGCCGCCACCGCCATTGAACAGCCGACATACTACCCTTATATATAGCCGCATGTGATAACCCTAATTTATCCGATAATTCATTAATCAAATAATTCAGCCGCATATAGCAGCAAACAGCAGCAGGCAATGCAGTTTCAAGGCGGTCACCCGAGCCTTGTGCTCGGGTGATCCGGGTTAGATTAGGATGCTTTTCGTTTCGTTGCGTTTCTTGGATCATCCATGTACCAAAACTATGTGAGTTTTTTATAAATTTATTCAATTCCTTTGTTCAGTTTTTGTGATCTTTAATTTATTTTGTATCTTTTTATGATTATGATGCTATGTGTGAATTGAATCGGAAGATCGTTTACGATTGATAGTTACAACATACGGAAGTTGCGTAACGATAGATCACCATAGAAAGATAGGGTCTTTAATCCTTAATTAAGTGACAAATTAATGGGTTAATTATCTAGGTTGCTAGGTTCTAAAATACGGAAGTTAACTTGAATCTACACCGAGTTTTGTATTGAAAATCAGTCTCAACATTCGGAAGATGAGAGATTGATAAATTGGATTTACTAAGGAATTAGGAATCCGTAGCTTGAGAATAAATTCACTAAGGAATTAGGGGTTTATGTCTCGTGAAAAGGTGAAACCACAACTTGAATTAGAATCATGAGATGAACTAGGATTGAGATCACATAGGTTTGTATATTGGTTGTTTCCATGTCTTTAGTTTAGATTGTTTTTATGTTTCTTAGGTTAGATTTATCTTGACTGTGCTTTATATTTTTATGTTTTTCTTTCGTTCTTTCGTTTTCATGAGTAGCAATTGAGAGGATTAATTAGATTAGATTCTACATACCTTTTCCCTGAGGATCGACCCCTTACTCATTACGCTCTACTAGCAACAACCCGATGTTTTGGTCGGTTAGGAGTTAGTTTTGCATATAGGTTAGGGTTATAAATTTTCTTTTGTTTTTAATGATGCAAAATCCTCCCAACATCATGTGTTTGAAACTATCTAAACAAAAAAAGAAGAGCACCATGAGTCTATGATGGAGGCATGTAGTTAGCATCAGAGATATATACATCATGTGCCCACTTTTCCTTGTCGAGATTGCATTATTTTTTAATTGTTCCCCCTTTTCAGTTGCATTATTCATGTGGTTCTATTTTTTCAGGACAAATTTTGGTGTATGATAGCATCCCATCACATGTGCGAAAGGGAGTGCTAAATAAGTTCTTGACACCATTTCAAGTTGTTATTCCGAGTATGTTAAAGAGATTTGTAGTTTGAGTACGAGAACTACAGTTTAAAGAAGCTTATTGTTGAGAAGGTGGAAGGTTTGCCTATTCAAGACAACGGGTATGTTGTTACCAAATACTAAGCATCGGTTATTATTATGTTTGAGTATTTTGTTAAATTGTTTGATATAATTACTAACTCTCTTTTTGATACTTTTGGTAGGAATGACTGTGGAATGTTTGATGGGGAAATTGGATGTATGTTCCATGCAAGTTAACAAGATGAAATATTGGAGGAGAAGTTGGTCGGTGAACTCCTTGCTTGGGATTTCGATCCATGATCATTTTTAAACTTGAATTTGATTGTACTTGAATTGGATGGGTGTTAAACTTGAATTTGATTGTACTTGAATTTGATGGGTGTTAAACTTGAATTTGATGGATTTTAAAGCTAATTAACTGGTACCATACGTATCAACAGAATGTTACAATCCTACAAATTGTTCTCTGTAAAAACAAGTAGTAGTGTGTTTTAAGTGTGAAACTAACTTCAACTTGTTTTTGTTACTGTAAAGTTATAAATTTGAGCTAGATTAGCTTAAAAACAAAAAGTAACCATATCCAAGGTTTACGTACAAACACAAACAAATCAACCATTACAAGTTGACAACAAAACCCATGGATAATATGTTTACGGAATACGGACCATAACTCAAATTCATGTCTACATTACACATTAGCAAATAATTACACCTTCGGAGTCCGAAGAGTCGACTTCATTTCCACATGAATCATAGTAATACCTATATTGTGCGGGCCTTTGCCTTTCATCTTCTTCTTCCTCTTCCATATCAATGGCAATTTTTCTCATCAGTTCCTCAAAATCCTCCATTTCCTTAATCCTCTTTTCGTATTCTTTATGAAGAATATCTTCAAGTTCCTTAATCTCTTTCATCATCTCTTCATATTCTTGTCGTTGAAGATCTTCAATCTCCTCAATACTCAAATACACCATTCTCATCATTCTTAGCCACCAATCCTTCAACCAAACCAATTATACTATTACTATTATTATCGACAAATAAAAAAATAAAAAATATCACTTAAGAAATTAATTAGCACATAACAAAAGAAATAACCATCATCTATTCATTTCCAACTCATACACAAGTCAAGGATTACAACAACCTAAGATTTTGCAGGAATAGATGAAAAATGACATCAATACCCCCCATAACAATTGAGGTTCATAAATAGGATAATAATTTACAAATTACAACAATGCCTTTGTTCAAATCATGATAATATATGCCTAAAGAGGAAAATTCCCTTTGTAGAAAAGTACTTCATGAAGCTTGAAAATAAATAAAACAGAGAGGAGGAAGAGGAATGT
The DNA here is from genome assembly GCA_026214975.1 of Gentiana macrophylla. Lineage (NCBI taxonomy): Eukaryota > Viridiplantae > Streptophyta > Magnoliopsida > Gentianales > Gentianaceae > Gentiana > Gentiana macrophylla. The sequence goes on along the minus strand of CM047811.1, from coordinate 6,325,810 downwards.
AGCCCAAGAATAGAGAACCTCATATTGAATGTAACCCGAAAAAATAGTAACAACATACCCGTAGACCGTTGAAACAATTTTCATGAGACTGCGGTTGCAAATTTCACATTTTCTTGTACAGGCTTTTGGGGTGAGTTTATAAGCAAACTCCATTATATATATTATTCAGCCGATAAACTACAACAATCAAAATGGTGAAACTCATAAATTGTAATATTAATAATAAACACACATTTAACAATAAAAATTCAGTATGAATGCCAATGAAAATGATAATTATGCAGATGCAGATGATAAATGAAAATCATGAACAAAGCAAAGAAAAACCATCAAACAAAAATCATATTATAACAGCAATGAAAAACCATCAAACAAAAATCACAAGCATGAATGCCAATGAAAATGATAATTACGCAGATGCAGAAGATGAGAGAGTGATCAATCATATTTGGTGAATGTACCTTGTCAGAGTAGATTTCAGGTTTGAAATTTCGAATTGAAAATTTGGCACAGAATTAGGTCGAACGTCTTCCCTTATACAAAATTTTCAGTTTTCTTTCTTCTTCCCTTACCCAATTTCCGGCAAGAGCCAATTACCCAATTTCCGGAGAAGAGCCAATAACCCAATTTCGCAAAACTGAAAGGAATTACCCAATTTCTTCTTATCAACGGAGAAAGGGAGAAAGGAGAAGGGGAGAACGGTTGGGATTGGAAAGGGGGCCGAACGGTTAATGAGGAAGAGGAAGAGAACGGTTAATGAAGAAGAAGAAGTTTGGTAAGGGGAAATGAAGAGAACGGTTCAGTCGAAGAACTTTGGTAATGAAGTCACTAATGAAGAAGAATTAAGGGAAAGGTTTGATTTAGGATTTTTAAACAATTTTCTTTTTTTTTAAATAAAAAAATATGGTAAATTGTGGTCAAACCTTTTTTCCAAACTCTTTTTCCAAAACAGCCGTATTTACTCATTCCCCCATTATACATACATATATTATATACATATGACAACTCTGAGATTATTAACACGAAAGTCAGAAAATTCTCATTTTCTTCTATTTCAAACATAGATTTGTATATTCAATTATATACATCTGATATGGATAAAAGCATAAAAATAATTAATCAATACATAAACTATGGTCAATTACACGTATAAATGTTTGTTTGTAATAAAAAATCTACTATTTATACATAAATTTTTTAGGGGTCCCCACTCTTACCGTAAATCTCACATCGGTAAAATAAATAAATGCTCACCCCCCATATAAGTGTAAGATATAAAGGTATTGTCAACTCGGGTTAGCCATTTTAGACCAAACGATGACGACGGTCTAAAAAGTTGATTGGACCATTAATAGCTCATTTAGCGCTAATGGTATCAAAGCCGACTGTCAGACGGACCTAAGCGAACACCGTGTGTCGGTGAGGGCCACCTCTAGATCCTCTGGTAGGTACGAAACCGGGACAAGTCCAAGTGGGACAAGTCTTGGCGTCCTAACGAGGACGCCGGTCCCTTATGAGGAGTTGCATTCACATGATGACTTCTTTGAGAAGAGTGCCTTTTACTTTTTTTCATCAACAGAAATGTGTCACGTGGGTGAGTGTCGAAGTATTTCCCAACAATGGTAGAACTTAAAATCGTTTCCATGTGTATTCTTGAATTCTTCATAACACGCTCCCCACTACAAGAACATAAGACCCAAAAGTTATTTATATAAGTGCTGATTTCACGTATTCAACCAAACACTTAGGTGATCTAAAACATATTCAAATTATGAGTGTACACTACAAAAGCTCAATTTATATTTTGAAAGAATGTCCACTTGATATAAATATGATCAAATATGTATAATTTTCATAATACTGAGATTCATAGTCTTAGACCCACTACTATATTTCTAAGAAATGCAATTTTATAAATGTTGGATCGATGCGCAACCACATTCTAGATGGGATGAATAGAGTGTGGGAATTTCGCCTATTTTAAAATTTTATAGCACTTAACAAGATTGCAGGCAAATATATGAGATAAAATCAGAGTTTATAAAACAGTTTATCACACTTAAATAAAACAAGAAGCATATCTTTATCTATGTTAGGTGATTAATTGTTATACCTATGTCAAGTTTCAACAAGTAGATTGATCGAACACTTTGGCGCAAATTTATTACTAGATTAAGGTGAGTTGATTTTGGACATGGAATGTTTTAATTTGAGGATGATATGTCAAACAAAATTATTACTAGATTAAGGTCGTTGATTTAAGACATGCAATGTGATGCGATCTAATTATTATTATTATAATTATTTTAATCTGTATTTCCTTTTAATGTCCGGGAGGGTAGTTTGGTCAATGTCTTTGCTTAAGGGTTTTGGTATTAAAATCTTTTGGAACCGTTTGTAAAAGCAGAATATCAATTTTGATGAATATAATTTGTGCGGGAACCAAGCCGATTGCTAGGTTTTTCTATCTTCTTGAAGTGTTACATCATTTGGTATCAGAGCGAAAGCTTAGGGTTTTCCCCTTTGTGATCGATGACCGGCGCTGATGGAACAAGACAAACTCATGACGTTGTTTGGGATTGAAGATATTTCGGGATACTTTATCACAATTTGATCAAAAATTGAGGTGATATTGATCGCCAACAAGCGAGCGAGTTTTTCCTTGTACTCGCAATGGTGAAATCAGCGAGATACACACATGGAGCAACAAAGTATATTACGATTTGATGGAGAATACTTCATTTAATCAACAATGTTTGATGGCCATTGGTTTTACTTCTAGCTTTGATGAAATGGAATGCTGGTTCCGTGATTACGAAGAAAAGAAAGCCCATTTTCTTGGGATTTACCAGAAAAATACTGAATCAGAGTCCATAATAGTCAGATTCAAGAGAAATTTACCTGTTTTGATGGGTTTTGGCACACCGAAGATCTCATGAGCTAGATTGATGCAATCGAAGACTTGTTCGAAGAAGTTAATCCACCAGAACATCTAAAGTGCAATATTGTTTGGTGTAAAATGAAGGGTGCTGCTTATTACTAGTGGAAACAACTCCTAAATTATAGAGTTTTGGGGGGTAAGGAGGAGATCATTTCATGGCCGAGGATGAAGAACCAACTGCTCAACAGATTTTCGCCTATCAAGTGTTCGAAAAAATTACCCAACCAACTGAACAAGTACAAACAAGAAGAAGAAGATAAGAATTTGATGGCTGATGATTTCTCACACGGAAAATGTTTGACTGAACTCCCCTTACAATCTTCCAGCACCATACAAGTCCAATGTGTAGCTGATCTTACTGATCACGAGGGCGCGACACGTATGAAAACTCAAAATCTTGGAGCTGTGGATGAACTTAGAGAAAAAGAGCTAACAAGCCACTTATCTTTGCTAGCGGATGCATTTAACAAAGATTTTGAAGCTTTGAAAGAAGTTGAGTTACAAGGTAATGAAGATGGCGTAGAAAAGTCCCTCGCTAAATTTAAGTAAAATGTTTGTCGAAGCATGGATTCTTTTCATGCTGTTGGAAATAAAAAGTTTTGATGATGATTCATCTTATTTAGTTTCTTGTTTGTTTACACCCCATTGATGAAGTCTTTGAAACTAGTCATTAATAGTGAAAAACTAAAAGATGTCTAGAATCGAATGTATATGTTTTACTAAGTCGATAATTGTATAGATATATATATCAAACAAGCAATTGTAATAGATAAAAGTGTCGTAAAAGCGGCTGGAAATCATCTAGAAAATCGGAACATGACATAAAGCGAGTATGTCACTTAGAACCAAGAATCAAGTTTACTCTAATCGAAGAAGGTAAGTTCACCGAGGACACAAACTCGGTTGACTTATCTAGAACTGAAGGCTGAGGGAACAAACTCAGTAAATGAAGAACTGAGGGACACAGACTCAATTGAAGAAGATTGAAGAACTGAGGGTTCAAACTCGAGTTATGAAGATTAAAGCCGAGGCTGTAAAGTTAGAATTCAAGTAAAGTGCGTGATGGCACGAGGCGACTTTATGGATCTTGAAAGAAGACCTAAGAATCATAAGGACAATGATATCTTAGATGATTTAGTTAAAGAAATGGTGTACTCTGATTAAGTCATATAAAATCAGAAGAATAGAGTTCTAAGTTTTGAAGAAGAGTAAAAACTCAGTTAACGATCTAAGTCAGTTAACAAGCGATAAGCGACATACTCTCGATATAAAGCGATCAGGATACTCGGTTTTTATGGTCGATCATCAAGTCAGTCATCCAAGCAGCGAAAGTACATTCTAACGTTATAAATGGCGGAATTTTATTGGATAAAGAATTGACATGTCGAAGCGGTCAGCGACACGACATACGAAAATATGAGACGTCGATACAATTCAAATTCAAGCAAGATGAGCGTTGGACCTCACACTATAAATAGAAGAGAGTTGGCATCAATGATCAAACACAGCGCGAATTAAGTAGTATTACGCCCAAGTCTTGTTCATCTAAATTGCTATCACTCTTTGCGCTCAACAAGATCATATCTAGATTTTTTCAAGTGTTCAAGCTACATCGAGCAAATCTAGATTTCGACACTTAGAAGAACCACAAGCGAGAATCAATTTATTGATTCTCAGCCCAACTTTGATTTTCAATCAAAGATTTAGGCTGTGAAGCAATCCGGTCAAGGATTTGCCAATGAAAGTTGTTATAGTAGTCGGGGAAGATTGTGTTTGTGGTGGTAGGTGGTGAAGAGGCAACACAACCCTCCAAGGACCCGGTGGCTCAGCGGTTGGAAGTAGCAATCCTACTGTTCTTTGATTGTTTAGATAGTGAAGCTAAGGATTAGTCGGGGACTATCGTTTAGGACTTTTGTAATGACTTACCTCAAAGAGTTCTAGTGGAATTTTTTCCCTGCATCACGAGGGAAAAGTGGGCCCAACAGGATTACACCACCTGGAACCACTATAATTTTTGCTCTATTTACTTTACGCATTTACATTCATTATTTATTTATCCAGCATTTATTATTGTTTATACATCATACTAAAACTGATTGTTATACTCACTCTGAGTTCTGGCCCGATATTCACCAGAATTTCAGTTTTGCAGCTTTTTCTTAGAAACAACAAGATCTAGATAAAGGCTAAAACTTAAATCCGCTGCCGGTTGACTCGGTCTTGTTATAAGTCAGTTTGACTTAAACTCAGCTTAGTCAAGCTTAGCTCCACACAAATTAAAACTGAATCCTAATCGTTCTAAATCTAGTTTTTGGTGACAAGTTTATTCATCCCTCCCCTCTAAACTTGTGTCGGCCTTTCCAAGGGACCAACACATGCTTATTGGAAAGAACCTATTGTTTCAAAAATTGGGAGACCAGATAAACATCTTGATGGTGTCTTGTCTGTTGCACAATTGCACATAATGAAATTGGTGAATATGATTACTCCTTAAATGTCATGTGCAACCACTGTATTCAAGGAAAAAATCTATTTGGGAATCATTCAGAAGAAAAGGTCAGGCACATATGTGCGAGTTCGTCTGAAGATCATTGAACAGTGCGAAATGGGACTACTCAATTATGGATGTTACATTCCTGCTACGAAAATTACATTAAAGTGGTTGTTCTCTTGTTTGATCCGGGTGGAAGCATTAATTTAACAGACAGTTGGGGCCTTGAGTATCATCCTTAATTATTTTGCCCCCACGAGTTTTCCGGAAGTCAAATGGACACATTGATATTATGTTTTCATTTAATTGGTGTTATCAATTCAGCTAAAAGGGTGGCCCTGTTGATACCTTTGAAGAGATTCACTCATAAAAGGATAAGGAAAACGGTGATTGGAAGCCCGACAAGAAGATGAAGATCAAGGTTGCAATGAGAGGGGACATGGGAAGATTGTATAATGTATACCACAATGAATGAAGAAGGGCTTCCCATGAATTATGCGTCACTTAATGATTGGAGCACATCATCAACTAACTAAGATTCTGAAATGGTTGAGAGACATGTAGAAGAGGCCCGACAAGTGGAACTTCCACAACGGAAAAGACGTGAAGGTTTCGACATGGGAGTTGCAAGTCCTGTTCTTACTAAAGAAGGCAATTAATGACATGCCCAAGGTCCCAAATTCGATAAAAACTGTTGTTGATCATGATAAAATGATGCTTGATGAATTGGAGGATAATATCACTAAGGTTCAGGAAACCATATCTGAACATGAAGCTGCAAAACAATTAATGGGTCTAAATATGTCAACCCGGCCGGCCATATGTTCCCAAACGCATTATTACGGTTGAGAGGTGGTGCTTAAGCAAAACATTTGAGGGAAACCTTAGGAGTCGACCTTGGAAGGTTTATTTCCAAGTCTTTTAACTGTATTTCACATCCAGATTAATGGTGAAGTTTTACTCATGAATTTCGATCCAGGTAGCATGTGGCAAAATGAACTGAATGAAGGTGATGGACAAAGGCAAACAGCGTTTTCGGGTACGTACTGGTGTACGTATGATCTTGCATTCATGTCATGCTCATATGTCTTTGCTAACCATTGTGAAAGGTTGAGTGTGAAAAGTAAATTGATGCAAAAACAGCAATCGAAAGAAAGGAAAACTCAAACCCTAGAGGCGGGGAAGAACAATCGTTATCCCATTTTCTTATTAAGCTGAAAGAATGGAAAAAGCGGGACCCTATTCTAACTACTGCCCTTTTATATGTGAGGTGCGAGAATTACAAATGTACCCTGTAAAGTTGTACTTATTACGATACTATAACTAATCACAACTATTACACAAAACAACTAACTAGTTACACTTTTACACTTTATATCATCATGACCCCGCAAACTGTGCCATTGTAGAGATTCTTGACACCCAAGCCTGGAAGCGAGGTATTTGTAAAGAAAAGCGATCAAGAGTCTTTGTCAACAAGTCGGCCGATTGAGATTGAGTCGAATAGGCAAAGGTTTAATGATGCACTGCAAGATATTTCTCACGGACAATGTGACAATCAATTTCGATGTGTTTAATGCGCTCATGGAATACCGGGTTCTCACTAATGTAAATAGCGCTATCATTGTCACAAAATAAAGGCACTGAGTTTGGAGTGTGGAGACCCCGGATCTTGCAACAAGTAAAGTAACCACTTTGGACTTCGCATGTAGCCATAGCCATGGACCGGTATTCACCTCGGAGGAGCTTTTGGAGGCGGTGGTTTTTTTGAGCGACAAGAAAATAAGTGACCAGGAAAAATGCAATACCGATGCGGACTTGCGAGTTTCAAAGACACCAGCCCAATCGAGTCCGCATAGGCGGTAAGATGAAGAGCATTATTAGCGAGGTAGAATATACCTTGGCAGGACTTGTCTTCAAGTATCTAAGTAAATGCATAGCGACTGATGATGTAATTTGTGTAGGGGCATCCAAGAATTGACTAAGTTGTTGGGCGACAAAGGAGATGTCGAGGCCGTGTAATAGTAAGATCTGAGGAGCTTTCCATCGAGGCTTCCCATGGCTGCGACATCTTAAGAGAGGAGTCATGAGCCAATTTGAGTTTGGTATCCATTGGGCAATTTCTTTGGTTTACTGACCAAGCATCCCCTTTGTTCAAGGAGTTCACAGGTGTACTTGTGTTGATTAAGCACCGATCCGACCTTGGAGCGAGCTATTTCAATACCAGGAAGAAGCGGAGAGGGCCAAGGTCCTTAATGCGAAAAACGTCGTCAAGGTCTTTGTTTGATAGCTGTGACTTCCTGTGGGTTATTGCTAGCCACTACTATATCATCAACGTAAACTAAAAGTGCAGTGAAAAAAATAGCATTTCGTTTGACAAATAAGCTATAATCATGAATGGAGTGAGTATAGCCTAGACTAAGAAGAGTGGAGGTAAGTTTAGCATTCCACTGTCGACTAGCTTGTTTCAAACCGTAAAGGGACTTATGGAGTTTACATACCAGGGAAGAGGAGGGTGGGGAAAATCCAGGTGGGGGGAGCATATATACTTCTTCATGCAAGTCCCCATGAAGAAAGGCGTTATTTATGTCTAGTTGTTCTAACATCCGATACGAGCAATGACCAACGCTAAGAGGTTCTAACGGTGGTCATTTTTGCATTGGACTAAAAGTTTCAAGAAAATCTACCCCAGTTTGTTGTGTGTAACCCTTAGCGACTAGGCGTGCCTTGTACCGCTCTACGGACCCATCGGGTTGTGTTTAACTTTAAAGACCCACTTACAGCCTATGGGTCTCTTGTTGGAGGGTAAAGGAACTAGGGACCAAGTAGCATTTTGTTCTAAGGCTTGAATTTCAAGTTTCATGGCTTCCTGCCATTCAGGATATTTGGAAGCCTCATTGTAGCTTTTGGGAGAAGGATTGGCTACAATGCTTAAGGCATAGGATTTGTAATTTGAGGAGATTTGGTCATAGGATAAGAACTGTTGAATTGGGTATGGTGTGGGAGATGGCTGAAGGGATTGATCAGGATTAGAAATAAGAAGATTACAATGGTAATCTTTTAACCAAGTGGGTGTTTTGTGAGGTCTAGATGACCGAACTACCGGAATATCTGAGACAGTGGAAGTAGTGGGAGGTAAAGTAGGAGTCTGGGTTGTATGTGGCATGGGAGTAGGAAGGGGAGGTAGAGGACAAAGAGAAAAAGTTGTGTTGTAATCATTATGGGATGATGTATCAGTGGTGAAGGACTGAAAAGGAAAAGAATCCTCCACATAGGTCACATCTCTAGAAAATAAAAGGCTTTGAGTGGCTAGGTTTAAGAGAATACTACCTTTGGTGGTGGAGGAGTGTCTAAACAACTTTTGATACCCCGAGGGCAGAATTTGGACTTGTGAGGGTCAACATTTGCAGCATAGGCTAAGCATCCAACACCTTTCAAATGGTCATACGTAGGGGGTGTATTGAACAACTTCTCATATGGTGTGGAATTATGCAAGAGTGGTGTGGGGGTAATATTTATAAGATACACAGCATGCTCAACACAGAATCCCCAAAATGAGAGGGGTAAATATGCCTAAAATCTAAGGCTCCTAGCCATACCTAGAATGTGTTGGTGCTTGCGTTCTACAACACCATTTTGTTGGGGTGTGTGTGTGTGCAATTTGGTGCAGTGTATTATACCCCTAGAAGCATAAAAGTCTGGCATGTTAAACTCCTGCCCATTGTCGGTTCTGAAAATTTTAATTCGACTTTGAAGCGTGTAAGGACATGTTCATAAAAATTATGTAAAATAGGCCTAACCGGATTTGTTATGTATGAGAAAGCCATGAGATCTACTAAAATCATCCACCAAAGTAAGAAAGTAATCTTGATTATTCAAGTGGGAGTGCTGTTTGGCCCCAAATATCTACATGGACAATGTCAAAACACGATTGGTGAGAGAACTCCTGAAAGGAAATGGCTGTCTTTTCATCTTAGCCAAAAAACAAATATCACAAGCTTTATTATTTGGTGCAGTAACAAAAGGAGCTGTTTGATGAACAACTTGTAGCCTAGGTGTGAGCGGATGTCCCGACTGTAGTGCCACAGTTGATCATTCCCAAAAGTGGAGTAAGTGTGTGATGATACTTGAGCAATAGAGGAGAATTTGAGGATAAGAAGCTTACAGATAAATGCAGACCCAAATGACTCTTTTATTTGTACCAATCATCCTCATATGGCTCATTTCTGGATGATACAAGTTCGAGAATGAAAAGAAACCACATGAGATCTGTCTAGTTAAAGTACTAAGAGACAAGAGATTAAGAGCAAAGGATGGCACACACAAAAGCAGTTGCGAGGTTGAGAAACTCATTAATTCTTACTTCTCTATGTGAGTGGCAGTGCGGATGTGCCATTGGGGAGGGATATGAATTTGTGTGTGGTGGCCTATATGTGTGAAATAAAGACAATGAGCAAGCCACGTGGTCGGTTGCTCCAGAATCTAAAATTCATCTTTGCTTAAGTGGGCTAGCAATACCCTTACCATTACCGGTATGCACGAAATTTGTATTGAGCACACATTTCTTTGAAGCTAAGTGTTGTCCACATACTGAGCACTGATTACCTGCATCCTTTGGAACAGATTCATCATTTAAACATCTTTATTACAGTAGTAAAAGTGGAGCGGATGTGCTCCAGCCAGTGAATCTCTACCGGAAGACCAGCGAGGTTGTTGTGGTTCTGTTGCACCGAGTTTGCTGCGCTTTGATACGAAAACCGGGGGTATCCATGCTTTCTGTAACATCTGTCTTCGGTGTGCCCGGTCTTGTTACAGTAGGTACATTGCAGATTCTTTCTGTTGTTGCTACCAGTGGAAGTCTGTCCATGACTGGTGATCATAGACCTCTTAGGTGGAAGATGTTTCACAAAGTTTCCTTGAGATTCAGAGGAAGTGCTCTGTAGTGTAGTTGGTGTATTGATTGAGAGACCTCCTACTGGTCCATGGACTTGTTGCCTCTACAACTTAATAGCAAGGTTATAGACTTCATTGATCTTAGGCAGAGGACTTGACAATAGAATTTTGGACTTCAAAGGTTGAAAAACATCATTGAGACCTCTCAGAAAAGAGATTATGTAATCAGCTTCTATGTAGTCCTTGAATTCCTGCGTGGTACGGCATGCACATCAAGGAATTGGCCTTAGCATGATCAATTCCTCCCACAGAATTTTGAGACGGGTGAAGTATTCCGTCACAGTCGAAATACCTTGTCGAATTGCACAAATTTCCTCACAATATCGAAACGCGGAAAAAAATCTCCCGTGGATAATCTCTCATGTAAATCGACCCAAACATCACGTCTTTGTGTTGCATCTAAAAGACTACAGGCAATTGTTGATGGCCCGAGTTTAAAAGCCATGAGAGTACCATATTATTGCCTTTGGTTCCATGCGCGAAGTGTCGATCTGTTGCTCCCGGACATGTGGTGTGCCGTCAACAAACCCTAGTTTGTTCTTGAGATCAATGCTCGCCGTGCCCGCCTGCTCCAACCATAGAAATTCTTTTACGTGAGCACCGGTGCACCAAAACCACCGCGAGATTCTCATTCGGATGCATGTATAGAGGATGCGAAGGAGTGATATCATCTTCTGATTCGCCGCCATCGTAGAAGAATCTTGTGAAATCGAATCGCGAAGCAAAAAAGCAGAGAAAAGGAAATCAAACACGGAGAAAGCGTAGATGTAGCCTCTATCGTCGCTCGATACCATGTGAAAAGTAAATTGATGCAAAAGCGACAATCGAAAGAAAGGAAAACTCAAACCCTAGAGGAATTGGGAAGAACAATCGTTATCCCATTTCCTTATTAAGCTGAAAGAATGGAAAAAGCGGGACCCGATTCTAACTTCTGCCCTTTTATATGTGAGGTGCGAGAATTACAAATGTACCCCCTGTAAATTTGTACTTATTACGATACTATAACTAATCACAACTATTACACAAAACAACTAACTAGTTACACTTTTACACTTTATATCATCAACATGGTCTGTGATTTTAGTGATCATCGGAGCCAATGACTGTGGTATTGGATTTTTAAATTTGACTACGTACTGCCGTGGTATTAATTAGACTTCATAGCTCAATTATCACACTTGAAACTAAAAGTTTCTTGGGATATATATGCAAGGAAAACCATGTACTTGTAGATGGTTGTGGAAATCAATTGGTTGCGCTCTTTCAAAGCTTAAAATACCGTAATTGCCCCTTTGTGGCTTATGTGAAATTAGGCGTTGGAGATTGCCTCATTGAGTAGGGGGTTTTGATATTTTGGTCCATAAAAATGGCAAGGAAGACTTGTGACACTACTTATCCGTCGTGCGCACATGGATGGAGCAGGAATCGATGTTTGATGTTGTGCTCTATACTGAATTGGTTCCAAAGCTGTTTAGGCAGGGGAAGATTGAAATGAACATATCATTTGGCAATAAGAGTTTGAATTATATATGGATGTGATTTTGGTATTGCACTTTATTATATACTTCCTTGACAATCATACCAATGCACTGCAGTTGGATTATGGCTTCACCCAACATTGCGTACGTCCATATGTAATCAACACAATGAACAAACTCAGACCAAGTAAATGCAAAACTAGTATATACTACATAGACTAGTGACAACTATAACGCAGACTTTCAAGCAACAAATGCAACAATACCAAAACACAGAAAATTAAAAGACTGAGTCAACAGTGTTGCCTTGACAAGGAACCACTAACATTGTGTTGTTTTAATTTTTAATTTTTTTTTTTTTTTTTTTTTTTTTTTTTTAGAGTTTTTTATATCACTTCATCAATCATTTTTACATTTCTCTCACCAATCATTTTTTCAACTACCAATAAAAAATATTAAATTATCTCTAACCATTTCACTTTATCTTCTTTATTACTTTTTTTACCATTATTTTATTCATTATACTCACCAATCATTTCTTTATCTACATAAATTTCAAAAAACATTTTAACTTTCTAATCATTACTTCAATCATTTTTATTATATTTTATTATCCACTAGCATATAAAAACACTCCAAAATAAACTTCAACTCAAAACAAACGGAACGACCTCAATCCAGGGATCTGTAAATGCTATTGAGCAGTACCTCACTTTTCAATAGCCTACCAGAATCAAAACTTGGCAGACACCAAGTTAGAACTCTCAACTTCTGTGCTTGACAAGACCCAGAACAGAGAGAAAAAAAAATAAGAATATAACGTAGGATTGCTCAAGAAAGTCATTCTGAGTTGTTGCAATCCCAATTCACTCTAATGGTCTATTTATAGACATCAGGTATAAGGAACCTTCAAGTCACAAGATTCTAAATAAGTCAGCTTTTTTATTTGGATTTGAATTTCAAAACTAGATACACTGAATAAGACCCAAGTGTACCAATTAACCCAAATTCTAAGTTGATGATATAAATAATGTCGCCACCGCATAGTCCCGGAAATAGCCTCATCAATCGTAAGGGTCCACGGCTACATCATCGGCGGCGCTTAAGATTTACACAGTCAAGGCCGAGATCACGACCTTGGGCTAACGGCCCTCAAAGGCCCACATAAGACATGAGAGGAAGCAAGGAGGCTGGGGTAGCGAGGCGGGACCGGCGACCCGTGCGGCTACAAGGATCGCCGCCTTGATATTCTATCCACTTGCAACTTAGATATTTTAATGATTACTTAGCTTATAAGTAAGAGTTAGTGACTAGCGACTTAGCAGCACCACTTGATCATTAACTTGTTTGCTAAGTTAATCCTCCTATAAAAGAGTCTTGTGTAAACTAAATGGGATACTTTTAATAGAAAAAGCAAGCTAAAACTCTGCTAAAATACACTCTCCCTCTCCCCCTATCGCCGCCGCAAACCTCCGGCCAGCCTGCACTAAAATCACCAACAGATAAGCCAGATATCCACTAAACATCCACCGCTGCGCCACCGTGATGATTTCTGCATCATCAGTTGGCTCCGTTACCGGGAAATAACCTGATCTAAAAATAGGTCCGTTTCTGCATCATCAGAAGGCTGATCTAGAGCTCATATCGAAAAAGAGGTAATCTTACAAAAAAAGCCCTTAAACTGCTTTTGTTTCTTTCCCTTATCAAAGAAATCATTCAAAAGGGTGACCTTTTCTACCTCAAAAGCTCACACCCGGAAAAGCCCCCATCAAAACAAAGCCCTTTTAAGCAAATCATTTTCCTGGGAATAACATACACAAATAAACCCTTCTTGCATTGTTCTTCCTAAAAAGCCACCCCACAGAGATGGCGGGGAAGTAAAGGACACTTAACACCCCAAACCCCCATAAAGGTGTTATCTTTGCATCGAGACTCGTGGAGAGGCGTAGGAGAAGCGTTTGACAATCTCCCCCGAGAAGAGAGAGGATCGCAAGAGGGTCCTGGCACCCGGCGGACTTTCGAAATATCATTAATCAAAAAGCTAAGTCAAAGGAGGCTATTGCTACTCTTGATGAGGCTCGCCGAGAAGAGAAAGGTCGCGAGAGGCCAAAGGCCGACCTACGAGAAAGGACCAGGTTCTCGGGAGGATCGGAGATAGCGAGAAATGAGAGAGTATCACGAGGTATCACGAAACCATGTATCTCACCAACTCTCGTCTTGTGGCTAAGGGCCAGGCCCCAATGTCGATTCGACCCCGAATCCTCCCAGAAATGAAATCGCTCTGCGGTCTTAGATAAAGGGCCTTGAGCCAAATTTAGCGAGATCGATGTAGAGGAGAGTGTACACTCTTGGTCGCATACGGACCGAGGAGAGAAATTCCACAAACCGGCCCCCGAGATCGCGATCATCAAAAAAGAAAGAGGCGGATAAAGGATCCGCTTTCAAAGGTTAGGTGAGAAGGACAAGGCCTCGGCCCCAAGTCGTCTCGGCCTTCACGGGGAAAGCACCCATTCGGCGGGATAGACGCGCGCAAGATGCGCGCGTGATCATCGAAGAAAAAGAGCCCGCCAAGAAGGATCGCGAGACCATAGGAATCGAGATCACGAGCGGAAGCGGTGTCACACGCAAATGATCGTGACCAAGGTGCGACCCTATCTTGGCCGAGCAGATGGAGGTAATGAGAAAAGAGCTCGCGAAATTAAAAAGCGAGGCGATCGAGAAAGTCGCCCCAATCTCGGGAATCGGCGTGCTCGCTAAAGGGATCAAGCCGCTGCCTCCAAAGCGAGAGAAAATGTTAGTTATCGAGTTACAACTATTACAAGCGGGAACTCGTGCCCAAGCGCGGCTCACGCGTTCGGTCGTATCACCCTTGCTACACAAAATAAGTCCGCATGGTGCATCGCATTGGTCGGTAGCATCTGAGGATAAAGTTGTATCTGGATCACGCGGACTTCCTCGCGGCTCAGTTGAAAGTTGGGAGGATTTATCAGAAAAAGTTTGTCAGAGAATTTGAATCAGCAAGCAGACCAAAGAAAACCATTGAGGACTGTATGAAGTTCGTATGGGAGGACATGAGTCGGGGAAAAGAGTATTACGGCGATTCATCGAACATATGATCAGGCGAGAAACATCCCGGACGATGCGGTCATGCGTGCTTCCTCACCGGAATCGCCAAAGGCCCCGATGGCGAATTCAACCTACGGCCCCCAAAGCGGGTCTTAGGAGATGTTAGAAAGGCAAGAATGATGGGGGTCGGCGAGGCACCATCCTCGAGGAAAGCAAAACCTAAAAAGAGAGCCACGTTCACCAAGAAGGATCATACGGATGATCGTAAAAGGAAAAGGGTCGAGAGGCTAATCGTGATCGCGAGGTAAAGAAACCATACAAATTTCAAAGCGAGGATAACTTTACCCGCTCAACACCAAAGCATCCCAAATCTTGTTTGAGATTCGCGAACATTTTGACAAACCCAAGCTATGAGGCGACCCGATAATCGCGATAAATCCAAATCTGCGACTATCACAAGGACCATGGCCATATCACCGATGAATGCTTCACCCCGAGGCGCGAGATAGAAAGGCGATCCGTGAGGACCGAGCAAATAAATATAAGCGAGGAACAACGCACCCGATCAGGGCGCTTGACCCAGCGTCTATCGAGAGAGAGTTCGAGGTCATCCATGGGAATATTCCCAGCAACCATCAACTGAAATCTCAGATAAACCAAATCAATACCCGCGGCTTCGAAAAGCAGATAGTGTTGGGAGAGAATGAGAAAGGAATCATATTTACGAAAAGTGAGCTGACAACAGTCAGCGGCCCTATGGAGATACCCCTCGTTATAAAGGTAGGAGTGAATTGTAAGGTGTAGTGCCCGAAAGACAATTATATAATTGTTTTAGGACAGAATTAGTAATTCATCTTATTATATGCATGTATGCTTATAATTAAGACACTACTGAAAACCCTAAGTACCTCGTTTATGTAATCACATAACTCAGTGTATGGCTATACACAAGAGGATTGAGTTTGTGAGATGTACTTAAAATTAACTTAGTCCGTAGCGTTTATTAATCGATGCGGGTCTCATGATTAATTTGCTATTAATGCGCGTCAGAACACTTTAGGTGTGTGTGATCTTATCCGGATTTGTCGGTAATAGAGTACTAGTGGGGCATTTATATATGTTGATAATCATATAGAAATTTGGACCGATTTGATTTGAGTTCTCGATATAATTCCGTAATCGAGAAGTCTTATCGAATCACAAGATGATCATATATGGATTAATCTTAATCTGAGGTGATCCTGAGGCATTTGCATAGACTAGGGTAGAGTTTGATGTGTTAGTAAGGATCACTTGAAGTATGTGGTCCAACACTTCTCGTTGGCTCTGATACGGAATGAGTGAGTGGTACGTGCTATCACAGATATGGAATTCATTCCTTCCTCGGAAGTAGAGAGAGCGATTCCACTTATTTGTTGACCCTAGAAAGCGATCGATCGGCCGAGTTCATATTATATTGAATATGAACTAATTGATCACTAGGGGTTAATGGTAAATAATGATAAGATGTTTTGAGAAGGGTTTACGGAAATATCCGAATCGAAATGAGCGATCTATGGAGGGTTTATCCGTATGTAATGATTATATCGGTGGGCGCTTTCGACTCATAAATTGAGTGTAAGTTATCTATATTCGATAGAGTTTAGTTTCGGGTTTATGGTGGTGTAATCCCGGAATTAATAGGTTGGATATAATTATTACATCGGATGAGTAATTTTTATTCGATTTATTGTAAAGCTATTGAATATGGGTCCATAAGTCCCCGACGTGGCTCCTAATATAGCATATAGGTTTCTCGTCGTTGCACCTCAATTATAATTAAATAGTGGATTGGGCTATTTAATTGATATGTGGATTAATTGTTTAGTTGGACTAAATAATTAAATACACGGAAAAACATTTTAAGTGAATTACTGCAGAATTGGTGTGTTGACCTTTTGACCTAATTGGTCAAATATCAAAAGATGCGTGTGACCTTATTTGATTAAAGGTTGGTGGCGCATTTTTGTTTGTATTATTTAATTATTAGGAAATTCGTTTCTTGGATAATTATTTGACGTGTGATTTATCTTTTATTTGTTAGATGATAATTCATGGAATATTAGATAATAATATGATTTATCTTAATTTGTTTGGGATAATCATTTTATTTATCTTTTATTTGGAAAAGGATTATTATAATTGATTTTGTATTAATTATTTAATTCTTGGGGCTTAAGTTTTACTCTCTATATAAAAGAGTTCTTCCAAGCATTTTGACACACATAATTCACGACATTATTGACAAATACTTGGGTTGATATTTCGACCAAGTATCTCGGGTTTGAGTTGGAATAATATTGAGGATTATTCGGTAGCATATCAAGGAGGTCAGCGGCGGGAAACACCATCCACTGGTGTTCTTTGGGAGACACACGTTGGAAGGTTGTGGCTTCTCAACTTGCGTGGATACTACTTTGTTCTTGGAGTTAAGCACCATAAAAGGTAAAAATCCAACCCCGCTTGTAGGATTAGATCTTTTATTTATGTATTTTGTTTCGTTTAGATCTAGATCGATGTCTTCATTGCGTAATCGGGTCAATCCATAATTGATCCGGCGATATTACATCTAACAAGTGGTAGCGAGAGCCTTTGATCTAACGATCAAAGTATATGAATTTTAGATCTTGGAGTGGAAAAGCATGTTTTAGATGTTTTATTTCGTTTTTGGTAAAATTGAATTTAATCATGATTGTATACTTGTGATTGTTGTGGTTGAAGAGATGGATTGGGGTTGGTATTGTTTACTCGTTAGATCTATTGTAAACTCATATAAATTCGTTTATATGAGTATAGGGAAATTTTGTAATTTTAATTTCCTAGAAGTAGATCTACATTTTGTTGTTGTTCTGTTTTTATTTTTTCCCGGAGAGCCGTTGAAGCGACAATCCCTCGGTCAGAATGAAGAATAAAAGTAGAAGAACATGCCCTCAAAATTTCGTGACGATCGGAGTCGATATCGATGTCCGATCGCTGCTATAAAGTTGCTTCTTTATGTAAGAAAAGCACAGCAGGCATTAAAACCCTAGCTGTGAGTTCGTCGAATTTCTGGAAGAGATTGGACCGTTGAAACGAAGATCCGACCGTTCAGATCGACTACCATGGAGTTATGAACAAGCCCTAAAAATTTAAGGTCGATCGGGATTTGTCTCGATGCCCGATCGTCCCCAGGAAGACACTGTTGCGCCGCAGTTATAAACAGATGCAGCAGTTAGATCGGCGGATTGCTGGAGAAAATTGGACCATTGAAACGAAGATCCAACCGTTCAGATTGAAGTAGGCGGAGTGAAGAATAGATCCATAAAGTTTCATGACGATCAAGGCTCGTTTGGATTTCAGATCTTCGATAATACGCAGCAGCAGCAGATTAGAAAATAGTAAACCCTAGTTAGGGTTTGTGTTTTTTTTTAATAGGTTAGATACGGGGGTACCAACGATCCATCTCGGTGTTTATTTTTTCCGTTATTTTTTCGTGTATGATCGAAAATTGTATGATATAACCGGAAAATTACCATGACATGCATCATATCATGATTCCACTCCAATGCATACATGTAGCTAGTTTATTTTGAATAAATTAGGCATGTATAACTCGTATAATTAGTTTAAAGGCTTATTTAATTAATATGTGGTAGTTAATAAATAAGTAACTAATTATAAAACCGAGAAGCTGGTTTTGTTAATCGTTACGATTTTAGTGATGGATTCTCGGTGAATCCCACTTGGATAAATCGTTGAGTTTTGGTGAACCTACCTTAAGCGAAGCGAGATTACGTTTTGGATGAAAATCTAGAGATCGGAAAATCTTAGTACATGGGTTGGAAATGGTCTAACCATGGTTGGCGAGTTCAACCGAGCTTCGGCTCAATCGACTCCCTCCACGTGTGATGCACGTTGGTGATTCGGCAGGACTTAGCATAGCCGATAAGCCCGGGCTAAGCGGGGCTTCTCTTGCGGATTGGCTGAACTATCACATATGTTCCAACGAATAAGGCGGCGTGAGGCTTGCCTACATAACCGACCCTATTCGGAGTACTTTGATTTGTTGTTTCTTATTGTCAAGACCGCAACCGTAATTAGTAAACCCACCACTTTTTCAAAATATTGAGTGGGAGGCGGGGAAGCGGCACCAACCCACGGCCTCTACTATAGATGCAAGCACGTGAGAGAATGGTGACGCCTCATGCGGCTTTGATTTGGCCCCCCGGATGGTGTTCACCGCTATCAAAATTCAAGGCTTGGTCTCGAAAGGATAGGATTCGGTACTCGTCGGGTCATGACGACACGCCCTACCGTAGGCATACTCAGGCGTACTCACGAGATCGATATAGTAGGTCACACTCTTTATGGATATTTTCGAAATATCTAGGCTAGAAAAGGAAGGTAATCAATGATTAAGGTCGGATGTCGATTCCCGTGAGATGTTCGATTCTCGAAGCTTAATCATTGAGAGAGATTGTCTCAGTTTGACCATCATAGTCTTGATATCGACCCTCTCGGATGATTACTATGCGAGTTAAATCCTTGGAATGGTAGGATAAACTCTTTTATAGTTTATTATTCTAAAATAAATCTAGTAGTGAAAATTTATTTTTGAATTTAACTTTCTGTCATTTTATTTACAACTAGATCTCAGGTTACTAAAGCATTAGTAATAGGACTTCAATAAAAATGTGGAAAGTAACAAGTGCGTTGTAATTATCAATAAATGCGATTAACTTTTCGGAAGAAATTTTCTCTTGAGCCTTTAAAAACTTAAGTGACATAGTATAGGTGTGTCACGGGTGTCACTCGTGTTGAGCGAGAGGCGACCATACTTAGTTTACAAAAGATGACATAGGACTATCGGATAAAATTCATTTAGTGAATTTTAAAAGTGTAATTACACAACAAATTTCTAAATTGAAAAATTGGAAAATCATATACATAAGGCGTTGCTAGTTAGGCGGTATTTGGAACCGATAAACTAGTGGGAGCCTTAGCCTTATGATTTGTTGTTTTTACGAATTATTAGAAATGTGTAATAGATCGCATGAAGTTTCTCCATTTATTGGAAAAACAAGAATAAAGCGTTACTAGTTAGGCGAGTATTTGGGGCCGATAAACTAGTAGGCGCTTAGATTCGAGAGATTTTATAATCGTTGAAACATTATGAACAAAGCATTTCTAGTTAGGCGGTATTTGGGGCCGATAAACTAGTGGGAGCTTAGTTACGGGGATTTTCGATCTTTGAAAAATCATAAATACAAAGTGTTGCTAGTTAGGCGGTATTTGGAACCGATAAACTAGTCGGAGCTTTGGTCTTATGATTTGCGATTAGAAAAATCGATAGTCAAGCAAGTAACTTTGAGCGTCCCACGGTTCAAGAGTAGTGTCTACTCACACGAATCGCTAGTTCAAGGCTGTTTCCATCTAAGGAAAGTCGAGAATGGGAAAGAATGTTTATACGTGTTAGTCATCTAGACTAAGTAGTTTTAAGGCTAAACCGGAAAATTAATAAATTGGAAATTAGAGGATAATGAAAGTGATTTGGATCAGCTTTATGCATCACGGATTTTATCAACACAAAATAAACAAGTAATAATCCGGTTAACCTCAAGTATAAGGATCGTAGTAATAGCGGTTAATGCGGGGTCGATCTTACGGGGAACTAAGCGATTGTGGTTTTAGTTTTATCTAACTAACCTATGTCACGATTACTAAGCTAAATAACGGATAAAACTAAGCGAATCACGTAAATTAAACTTAACTAAAGCGTAAAAGCCGGGACGAGAAGAGATGATCTAAAGCCGGGAAAGATACGGGCTGCGAACCAATTTAAACTAACTAATCTAAGATGCGGATAAAAGTAAACTAACTAGACAAATTCAAGCTTTTAAGGATTTAAATCAAATTTATAACGAGCAAGCGAGATTGATCCACCTATCCAACAAGCATTGATTTCTATCTCGATTATATTGCCGTTTTATTCAGGTTGTGATTCACCTCACCTAAACATGAACCCTAATTCCTTAGAAAGTTCATCTATCAATCTACTATCTTCCGATGTAAGATTAACGCGTTTAATAACCGAAGGTGCAAACTTTGTGTTTAAAATCTAGTAATCAGACCTATTAACTTCCGTTATGATAGATTCGAGTTACTATTCTTATTCATAGTGATCTAGGGTTTATTAAGACTTCCATCAACAATAAACAATCAACACATGCATATCTTCCGATATAAAAGCAAATTAAACATGAATAAGAAACAACCTTTATTAAAAACTCACAGTATAATCGAAGAAAGCGAAATCAACAATTGTTGGGCGGCTTCACAATACTCGTTTGATGAAGCTTTTAGCCTCTGAACATCCTCGGCAACTCAAATTTGCGAGAAGCGATTGCATAAAAAGTAACTAGTGTTTAATCTAAACTAAGAGCATAAAAATAGGAATAAAAGATGAAAAGCGCGGACCTAAAGCCGCCCCTAGGTTTAGGGTTTTGAATAATGTGTGTATGAATTATTTTTGTGGAAAGCGACCGACTATATATAGATTTTAAAGTCGGTTCGCTAAGTCGGCCACCGGACGCCCGTCTGAAAACCTTGAACGCCCGTCCACTCTTCAATAAAACTTGAATCGGGCGAGTCATGACCAGGCCGCTCGTCAGGGCGGCGTCCACTCCAGCGTCAAACTTCACGAATCAAAGATGACATCCTGGGCGCTTTCGTTCAATTACACAGGCGCCCGTCCACTGGGCGGAGATCCTGACGCCTTGATTTGATATGATCGATTTTGATTTATTGATCTTTATCTCTTCTATCTCTATCCCACTTCTTCATTATCTCTTTTATCATCAATTAGCTCGAACTTAATCAACCTTTGATCATCTTTTGAGCCTCAAACATGTATCTATAACACATAAAAACATCGCATAAAATGTAATAATGCTCAAATAATCATAAAATCACAATTAAAGCGCCAAAATTAACCAAGTTTGCGATTAACTCATTTAAAATCTCATTTGCTCAATATATCCATTAAACCCTCGTTTCTTATGCAATTTAGTACAAATACGGGAAAAATATCATAGAATATAGCGTTATAAATCGTATAAATTCACCCTTAACAACTCCCTGCACTTAAGCTTTTGCTCGTCGAGCAAAACAAAACAAAAGTTAGGCTCGAGAGAAAAGCAGGCATCTAGCGTGCATAACACATATCCACTAAATCGAAGTTCACCCTTGTGCGTGTGCATAGCCATAATAAACTTCCACTATATCAAACTCGAGAAACTCAAAGCAAAACTAGCTAATACCCCTTGTAGACTAGTAATAAAGGACACTCATAAGATGCACCACTACAAGCGTGATATATCCCGAAAAGAATGATCGAATATATCTAGGGCCTTTACGAAATACTCGAGAGGATAATCCTACAACATATCCGTCGGTTTATACTGGGGATAAAGTGACGATAACTTAGTCTTATATACATTTCATAACACTTTGCAGTTGATTTAACTTTTCGCTTAAAACACACATCGAGAATGAGCTCTTGCCTGTCATAGTGAGAATAGGACATTTCGAGATAATACCTACCTTACTCCAATCATAAGGCGACTTCTTACATTTATCGTGAGCTTTTAGTCATCATAGTGGTATAGGACATACGCGGTATACCTACCTCACTCAAATCATCGACTAGCTTCGACACACCCAATAATTTCATATTAACTCAACTTTTTCACTTTGACAATAAGTTACGTGTTACTTATCACATTCAAACCTTAGATATTCACGATATATCATACTTGGATCTAAATACAAACTATCATAAATCTCCACGATACACACGTAGCACTAAGCACATGACTTACGAGAAAATCAAAAACCACTAATCCAAAAGGGGTATAACTTTATAAATTAGCTCATCATTCACTATGGCTCGTGAAAAATAGTGTCAGGTGAAACATCTAACTTACCAAATATATGATACACAGCTTAAATGACTATAAAAGTAGCGAACATTGAATCGAATTGCCTACTCGGGACAAAACAAAAACAACGATTAATCGGAAAATTTCAAAAATTTTAGCTCGTTTGCATAGAAACATTACGAATTAAGCAAATGTGTAGATACATATCGAAACATTCCCCTCCCCACACTTAAAAATCAACATGTCCTCATATTTGTGCAAAGCGAAAGAAAAAGGAAAAGACTTAGGTGATTTAAATCGAAACTCGAATCGTTGGTCGGCCGGAGCCTTCATAATGATACAAGAATGCGTAACGGACAATGTAGACACTGCGCATCTTAGACAACATGGAACCATCTCGGGAAAGCGAAGTCATACCAACATGAAAAGAGATATCAAAAATAAAGATAAAGCAAAGTGAGAGCACACAATACATCCGAGAAAGTTGAAACACAGTTGAAATGAAAATCGCAGCGCTTTTATGGCTTACATGATCCATTGAAAATAAATAGTAGCAATATCAAAATTACAATGAACCGTATAAGTAAAAATGTCAATACAAAACAACCAACGTGAAAATAGACAAATAAAATCAAGGTTGGCTCGGTGCTTGAGAATCATCATTTGGAGGATCGGAGGAGGAGGGTCGAGAAGGTGGTTCCGTAGCCACTATTTGCCGAGTCAGGCTGCTCCTCATCCGAAGATGACTCGAGTCGTGTAGAACATCCGCAATGACTGCTCAATCTCATCGGCAAAGAGATAATCAGCGGGCTCGGATTGAAGATCCCTGTCATCCCTCGGTTGCCGGCCTTCACGAGATGCTTTGAAGAGTTGTCAAAATGTTGTTCTGTGTATCCCGAATATCACCGAGCCATTCCGGAAACTATTTGCCATGCTTAACCGCATCGGCGGCGGGGAGATAAAGGAGGAAGGAGGATGCACGAGGTGTTGCCGATGAACCAGGCTCCGTAGGTGCCTCCGGCTCGAGAATGTCCCGAGGCTTACTCTTTTCCCTTTGTAAAGGCCTAGGGTTCTTGGTTTATGATCCGCCCCAAACTCAGGCACACCGGCATCGAGACACAAAGCGTGGATCAAGTGAGGGACGATCAAGCTCCGTGTATAAACCTTACGATTGATCGAGATCTCGTCATACAATGCACATCCCACATCCACATTCAAACCAAATGTCAGCGCGTACAACATTCCCGGAGTCACTATATGAAAATGTGTCAAGTTGTTCTTAGGCAACAACCGACTTTGAATGAATCGACTTTGGACCTTCCAATCCTCCGTCCGGTCGTGGTAACCAACTCCTTCCGGTCTCCTCCCGGTCTCAAGCGTCGAGGCCACATCCGGGCAAACTCTCAATCTCAATTCCTCCAAGGATCTGTCCCCAAACTCTGTACATGCACAATCTCCTCCTTATAATCCCGACCCTCGAAAGCCGCTAAGTTGTATTTCCGATTAATCACCTCCGGTGTAAAGGAACTTCTACCCCTCGAACCACGACTACGCCCGTCCCCAAGTCGGTTTCGAGCAGTTTGCATAAAATTCCCGAACTAGGAGCTATTCACGGGGTAGTCGGGATTGTCATCAAAGCTTCCCATTTTCTATCCTTAAGCAACAGAACCCGGATCGACCTTCGCCTCCAAAATAGCCCTCTCAACCAACATGTTTCTTGAAAAGTAGTGTTTAGTATAAACTTCATGGGCTCACAGGGTTCACGAATCGGCGAGGCAATGGCATCGGGCAGCGGTTTTAGACTTCTTTCTAGGAGGGGCTGCCTACAAAGTACAAGCTGGTTCCTCCTCCCGGGTAGCATCGGCAGTTTCCTCGACCCTAGGCAGACCTCCACCTTTACGAACTCTAGGCATCCGTACCAAAGGCACATCATCATCGGTCTTAGACTCGAAGTTGGCTCATCTCTTAAGGTTGCCCTAGTTTGGGTGGCTCACAGGGGTTGCTCACGAATACTCACACCCGGTTAGGATCAACTAAGGTAGGGTCAATTTCTTTACGCTTTTTCCCGCCTCCGGGCCACTTCCTTACCATGCCTCTTCACATTGCGCCTTCTTATGAACCATTTCCATGCCTAGTCTAAACCAAACAATCCTAATGTGCACAAAAGTTACCCGTTGAACATCCAAAGCGGGATTTCAAAACAACCAAACCACATCCACCACCATAACCATCACCAAACAATCCATTCATCACCCATCACAACACCACATCACCAAAGCAGAAGCAGAAAGAAACACCAAAACCGGAAAAAAAAAAACAAATTAAGGTGACATTCAAGAAAGCGAGCCGACCCAAAGATCGAACTCACAAAAGCGTGAATGAAATCTAGAAAAGTTGTTACTAACTTACCGAGTAGGGTGAGTAGATGTTGATTGAGGTGAAACGAGTCCAAACAACACAAAATTGACCTCAAAATCAAATTTTTCTTCCAAAAGTCGATTTGCAATGGGGTGCGATTCTCCAAAAATATCGTGTTTTGGGGATTTGGCTATGAAAATCAAAGAGAGGGTATCAAGAGGCGGCTGTAGCACTTTGAATCGCCCAAAGCGGTGTAGAATCGGCGATTTTAGGGCAAAAGGAGGAGAGAACCCGCTTTTTTTGATTTTGAAATTACGAAAAGTGAGGTTCACTCGATGAAAGGTATATATGAAGCGAGAGGTTGGGCGCTCGTCAACTTCGGTGGGCGGGCGCCCACTTTGGAAAGACGGATGAAGCTGGGGCGGGCGTCCGATTCATTTAAACGCTTCGTCAAGAGTTTGAATCACATACTGAGTTGGAGGAATAAATCGAGGCGGCGTCCAGGCTTAGTGGGCCTTCGTCCCAAAATTGGTCAAAGCGGGCGGGCGTCGAGTTACGGGCGGGCGTCCAAGCGATTTAAGTGCAAAAATTATAAAATTTCCATACAAATCAAATTCAAAATTTTGCCCTTCTTATTAAACTTTTATAAAACTTCAAAAATACAAAATAAAAATCAAATGAAGTACATAGAATTACTAGAAAATAAATAAAAACAGATGGAAAACAGTGGGTTGCCTCCCACTCAGCGCTTTTGTTTTACGTCGTTTGCTCGACGAAACATCCTAAAACGCTAGTCATCATAAATGTCCGACCAATCGATCACTCGAATGAGGCGGCGGAGCATGTCAATCGCCGGAGGAAGTCATACTCATCTTGTAAACCCGATCCTCACCGGCTACATCAACACCTCGAAAGTGCTCGGCTTGCGGCACTAGCGCTTAAATCTGTCGACATCGGATCATTGAGGATGGTGTAAGGGCGTCTAGAGCTGCCCGTAACTCCTCGGTAGTAAAGTCTCCACCTCCCGAACAACGGGGAACAATGAGAACATAGGTGACCGTCTTGGCGGGTACTAATGTCAAAATCTACGTGCAAAAGCGATGGTTCCTCCCGGTCCGTCATCTACGGTAATGAGTGGGATCCTCTCAGAGGAAAGGTAACTCCTCCAATTGAACACGAAATCCATATCTAGAAAGCACAACTAAGCGATGAGATAAAAACAAAAACTTAATAAGGCTAAAACTGAATAAACTAAACTTAAATACTAATACTATCAAAGCATAAAACAAAACAACTAAAAGAACGATATCTAGGTTGCCCCCTAGTGGCGCTTTTGGTTAATGTCGTTAGCTCGACACCGTTTAAAACTCAGCCTGGATCAGGCCATTTGACTTTTCCGCGAGCCACTACCTCGTGTAAGCTCTGATCGGTGGTGTGGCTGCGAAGCAAACATCTCACACATGGGGTGAAATCTTTGAAAGCTCTCCAAACCTTCTTAAGTTTCCCATGGTTGTGTTCTTTCTCCTCCGACTCCTCGATGGCGTTTAAGTTGTCGCTCCCTCTCAAACTCTTCCATATATTTTACACTGCTAGAACTTCTTGAGACGGATCACTACCGTCATCCTCGGAGAACAAGTCGGGTGATAACAATTCTTCGACACGAGTAACACCACATCCGAGAATATCGAGAAATTTAACAATCAAAGATGTCTCTTTGGGTTCACCAATATAGTGTTTGCACCTCGACCGTTGACTCAAAGCGGTTCACCACTATAACCACGAAGTTCTAGAAGCGCCTCCGGAATGATTTGGAGAATCTCGAAAAGGGCGGACCAGCGTGTCCTTAACTTTCCAGGAAGCAGATGTAACCTAGAATTATATAGAAGAACTTGTTCGCCGACATGAAATTCTCTTTTCTTAATCTTAGCATCGTGGAGTAGCTTCATCTTATCTTTACTAACCCTGGCACTTTCATAGGCACGGAGTGCGAATTAAATCCGGCTCATATAGCTGCTTTGTAGTCGATGCTTCCCACAAGATTGGGAATCAAAGTTCGAAACTTTGTAGCCCAATAAGCTCTATGCTCTAACTCGACGAGTGAGATGACATGGTTTCCGTAGACCATTTGATATGGTGATGTACCCATGGGAGTCTTATAGGGAACATTCGATATGCCCTGATACATCATCCAACTTTAGACTCCGAGTCTTTCCTATGATTTATTAACGGTCTTCTCCAGGATCTTCTTAATGCTCTGGTTGCTCCTTTCAACGACCACTAGTCATAGGATGGTACGGTGTGCCAATTTTATAGCGAACACCATACTTCTCAAGAACTTTCTCTGAGGGGTCGGTTGCGAAATCGTCCCTTCATCAGCGATCAAGGCACGTGGACATCCAAACCTCACGAAAATATTCTTCTTTAGAAATTTCATCACCGTCTTATGATCATTGTGAGGAGTGGCTTGGGCCTCCACCCATTTAGACACGTAATCCACGCTTGAGACTAAGATGTATTTATTACATGCAAGATGATGGGAATGGTCCCATAAAATCGATACCCCATACATCAAAGACTTCGCATTCGAGGATGGGTTTTAAAGGCATGTCAAAGCGCCTTGTCGAGTACCGGTTCTTTGGCACCTATCACAAGCTTTCTGAAAGCTTCCGTATCTTTAAAGATCGTAGGCCAATAGAAACCGGATTGAAATATCTTAGCAGCGGTTTTCCACGGACCAAAGTGTCCTCTGTGGGTCCTTTGTGGCCTTTGCTTTCGATGACGCGTCACGTTGCTCCGGATTACGAATACATCTCTAAGCAAACCATCTTTCTGAGATCTTGAAAAGATAAGGTTCATCCCAAGCGAAATATTTTAAATCCGAGAAGAACTTTTTCTTCTCACGATAAGACATCTACGGATCGAGATAACGGCCATGAAGGTAGTTTACAATGGAAGAATACCATGGAACATCGGGGGGCGGCCATCGATCAACATGATGTTTTCTAGAGGAAAGTAAAGATCTATATCATCTGGTTCATTCTTTTCCTCATTTGACATCCTAGACACATGATCCGCTACTACATTCTCACTTTGCCCTTTTTGTCCTTAATTTGAGCGTCAAACTCTTGTAGGGTCAATATCCAGCGTAGTAAGCGCGGTTTAGCCTCTTTCTTAGTCATCAGTAGTAGCATGAGGCGGCGTGATCGATCCACACGATCACTTGAGCTCCTAACAAGTAACTACGAAACTTGTCCATAGCAAAGACTACGGCTAGTAGTTCCTTTTCGATAGTAGTATAGTTAACTTGAGAGGGTTCAATGTGTGGCTTATGCGTAATAGATAGGTGGAACTTTCCTTTGATCTTTTGCCTAGAAACGGCACCACAAAGCATAATTTGATGCGTCGCACATAAGCTCAAATGGTAGGTTCGGTCGAGGCGATATAAGAATCGGGCGAGATATTAAGCGATCCTTAAGCTCTTCAAGCGCTTGCTTGCGGCTCTCATCAAAAATAAACTCAACGTCTTCCTTTAGTAAAGTGGGCGAGGGCTTGGCTATCTTGGAGAAATCTTGAATGAACCTACAGTAGAAGCCGGCGTGTCCAAGAAAGCCTCTCACTTAGCGCACATTTTTAGGATAGCTCATCTTCTCGATAGCTTCTACTTTTGCCCTATCAACTTCTATACCCTTGCCATTTTGAGATCTTGTGGCCAAGAACTATTCCTTCATCTACCATGAAATGGCATTTTTCCCAATTAAGTACTAGGTTCTTTTCCACACATCTAGATAACACTGATCAAGATTGTCAAGGCAATCATCAAAAGATGACCAAAACCGAAAAATCGTCCATAAAAATCTCCATACACTTTTCTACAAGCCCGTCAAAGATGGCTAGCATACATCATTGGAATGTAGTTTGGGGCATTCGAGAGAGACCGAAGCGGCATTAAATCTGTAGGCGAATGTACCATAAAGCGGTGAAGGTGGTCTTTTCTTGGTCAATTTGGATCAATGGGTATCTGGAAATATCACGAATATCCATCTAGGAAGCGATTAAAATCGTGTCCCGCGGGGCGCTCGAGCATCACGGTCAATGAATGGAAGGGAAAGTGATCCTTCATGGTTACCTCATTGAGCTTTCGATAATCGATCTGAGACTCTGTAACGATAACAAGCCTCAATGCAATTTCCTCTCCCTTCTCATTCTTCTCAATTGTAATTCCACCCTTTTTGGGAACTACTTGAGTCGGGAAACCCATTCACTATCGCGATGGCATAAATGATTCCCATGTCCGGAAGTTTAATGATTTCCTTTTAACGACTTCTTGCATATGAGGTTAAGCCTTCATTTGGGCTGTCGACACACTTGGCGCCCTCATTCGTCTTGATCTTGTGCATGCAGATGTCGAGGAGATATTTCACGATATCTCCTACTTGCCAACCAAAAGCTTTTCATTCTTCTTCAAGGCGTTGATCGGTTTCATTTCCTCTGTGCGGGAAAGCTTGGCGGATATGATTAAAGGAAGCTTGTCGCCTTCTCTTAAGAACACATACTTAAGATGTTTAGGTAACGGCTTCAACACCAAATCCCATGAATGGGTCTTCTAAACTAGACTTGAGATCTCCACCCTTCAACTCAATATCATTGAGTTTACTTTGTGGTCCCACCGCCAAAGCTTCTCCTTCCAATGACTCTTCCTCAAAATCAGGTGCTAGTTGATCCAGATTCACCCTACCATGAGTATTCAGATTATCAACTAATCGCTCATATTCTCGCTTCTACGACCATGACTTGCTTATCCATATAGTCGGTGAAATCATCCGTCATATAATCAATGGAAAAACCGGTTGGAGGGCGGAGGGTACTTGAATGGATTTTAAGACATTGTAACTCACCTCTTGGTCACCAACTCGGATAGTCACGTGCCCACCATCGCGATCGATGAGAGCTCAGGTGTGTAGATAAGAAAGGTCTTCCTAGAATCAGCGGGCGTTTTCGTCTTTCTCTATATCTAAAACATACCAATCAAGCTGGAAAGGTAAATCGATCAATCGAACCAAAACGTCTTTTAGGATTCGAGAGCTTTCTTAGAGGATCTATCCATGAATTGTAAACTCATAGTAGTGGGTTCTGAAGACTTTGTAAACCGAAATTTGTTTGCATCTGAGACATTGGCATAAGGCTTATAGAGGCACCTAGATCACACAAAGAATTTGGGAAGACTAGACCTCCCATCAAAGCGTAAGCACGAATTTGCGAGGTCACCTCTTTTAATTGGTAAGTTTCCATAATTAATCATGGAACAATCCTCACCAATCTGCCTTTCCATGCTGCTAATTTCTTTTTGAAGACACAACATCCTTGATAAATTTTGTATACTTAGGCATCTCGACTAAGACATCCGACAATGGAAGATTCACTGAGTATTTTTCAAAAGGTTTAGCACCTTTTCCACTTCTTATCCTCAATCAAAGGAATGTTGCTTTTCTCGGTGGAAAAGGAAGTTTCTTAAGGTCATCCTCGAGAAAACCTTTTCGAGGATGCCTTGGACTCTGTCTTCGAGATCCTTCCAACGAGCAGCTTTTTTCAGATTTCTCGGTAGTCGGGGATCGGCCTCGACTTTCGCTTGCTTTTTCGGTCCTCAAAGGATCAGCCACTTGAGGATCACCAAATTCTTCACCTCTCGAGGATCGGCCACCGAGTTTTCTCTTCTGCGATTGAGAAGTGTAGGTGCTCGGCTTCCCTCTGCCTTATCAATGGCGAGGAGGGCTAGTGGTTTCCGGATGGGAAGGACCACTAACTTGAGTACCGCTCCTTAGATTCATTGCTTTGGCCTCCTCCTTACCGTATTGAATTGATGGCACGAGGTCGGTACATGGGCCTTTGTTCAAATCACTGAGCAACTTGACCACCCTTTGGATTCTTCTTAGTTGGCTGGGCAATTTGCCACTGGGGGTCTAAGCCAAGCTGCTCACCAGATTGCCCAATTTGTCTCTCAAGATTCTTCATCGATCTACTTTGCTCCTCCAACTTAGCTTCAAGATTTGTAGGTTGGGAGGGGCCTTGAGAGTTTTGGAGATTTGGAGCATAGAAATTTGGTGGGCCGACTTTGAAATTGAGAATTTGAATTGGAAGGCCAATTACGATTGAATTTTGCGTAGGATTGGAAAAATTCGAGTTTTGATTCGATTAAACCCAGGGTTTCGTTGAAATTCGATTGAATTAAAATTCGAGTTGGGATTGAAATTAGAAGATGGATTAAACCCTTGGTTTTGAAAATTGCCCTGGCACTGAAACCGATTGAACCTTTGATTGTTACGGCCATAGAATGCATTCACTTCCGCGTTACGTCCGTTCATAAGGCGAGAATTTAGAAGTGTGCCCACCTCGTCACAATTTTGACATGTGACTTGATTGTCTTGTCCATAGTCATGAGCAGCGTTTACTTGATAGGGTGCGGGGGATTAAATTGACATTGGCCATTCATATGGCGGTCGACAAACAATTTTATGCAATACGAACACGAGGGTTACGTGGAAAAAAAGGAAGTTTGATTTATAGGATTGGAAACTTGAGGTGGGGCCATCTGCTTGGCAAGCATGGCAATCAAACTTTGTAAATTGACTTCCTCAACCTTGGGAAGAGGAGGTGCTTGAATTGCTTGATAAGAGGGGCATAGTTATATTTTGCAATATCCTCAAGCAAAGTGCCCATCCTCTTGAGCGTTTTCTTGAAATGCCCCACGGAAGAGCTATTGACCATGCCTTTTGTTAGCTCGGTCAATCCACTAAAGAAGGTGTTGACTTGCCTTTCCATCGGCAAGCCATGGTGAGACACTTTCTAAGAAGAGACTTGAATCTCTTCCAACATTCGAAAAAGGACTCATTCTCTTTACGGTAGAAGGTGAATATTTCATTTAAGCCTTTGGCGGTTTTGAAGGTGGAAAATATTGACTCAAGAACTCCTTTCGAGTTACGCCTGGTGGTGATAGATTCGGAAGGAGAGAGGTGTACCACTCTTTAGCCTCTCCTTTCGAGAGAAAAAGGAAATAGTTTGAGTTTGATAGCATCCTCACTTACTCCTTGGATGCGTGTAGTACCGCATATCTCTAAGAATGTGTGTAAGTGGGTATCGGATTCTCGATTGGTAGCCGTGGAAAATTGATGCGTCTTTGCATCATCTGGATAAGTCACGGCCGGCTCAAAGGTTTGTGCGAATGGCATTTGGAATAACAATAGCGGGTTGACCTTGACCGCCTGGCATGGCGTAGTCCGCCAATGTACGTCTATTATCGGTGGCCATTATCACAAAATCGGTGATTTCTCTTGCTAGTTGTTCTTCAAGATCTCGCTCGATTGCATCGCGAGAACCGCATAACGGAAATTCTGCTGTTTGGCGGACTATGGTTCGCTCGGGATCGTGGGTGTATATTAACGGTCCTTTTGACTCGAGTTTGCATAAACGGACCAAAAACAAGTGGAACAAAACCTAAAAACTAAGAAGAGATAAAAGCCTAAACTAAAAATTAAAAACCTAAAGAAAAGAATGGGAAAGAAGAAAAGGAAACAAAAGTTTTGAAGAAAACAAGACCAGACGGACGTCCAAAAGTTTGGACGGGCGTCCAGATGGAATTGAGATCGGACGGGCGTTTAGTGGTCCAAACGCTCGTCTGAAAGACAAAATACTTGAACGGGCGTCCAAATCTTATGGACGCTCGTTCAAGTGAATAAAAACAAAAACAGAATTGATAATTTTCCAGCGGACGGGCGTCCAATATCCCAGACGCCCGTTTGGTAGCGGGAAAACTAGAACAGAAGCAGAAATTTGCAGAAAAGAAAAGAAGGTAAGAAAGAACGCGAGGAAAAGCAGAAATGCAGGCGATCTAATCTCCAAGGAAACTACTAAGGAAAGTCTTAAACCCTAATTATCTACTTAACAACTACCTAAAACAATTATCAACTAAGAGCAGGAATTTAAAGCGGTTAAAGCGAAAAGCGAAACAAAAACAAAGCGAAAAGCAGAAAGCGAAAACAAAAACTAGACAACCGTCCGGCTCCCGACAAGCGGCGCCAAAAACTTGTCACGGATTTTATCAACACAAAATAAACAAGTAATAATCCGGTTAACCTCAAGTATAAGGATCGTAGTAATAGCGGTTAATGCCGGGTCGATCTTACGGGGAACTAAGCGATTGTGGTTTCTAGTTTTTATCTAACTAACCTATGTCACGATTACTAAGCTAAATAACGGATAAAACTAAGCGAATATCGTAAATTAAACTTAACTAAAGCGTAAAAGCGAATGAAAGATGATCTAAAGCCAGGAAAGATACGGGTCTGCGAACCAATTTAAACTAACTAATCTAAGATGCGGATAAAAGTAAACTAACTAGACAAATTCAAGCTTTTAAGGATTTAAATTAAATTTATAACGAGCAAGCGAGGATTGATCCACCTATCCAACAAGCATTGATTTCCTATCTCGATTATATTGCCGTTTTATTGAGGTTGTGATTCACCTCACCTAAACATGAACCCTAATTCCTTAGAAAGTTCATCTATCAATCTACTATCTTCCGATGTAAGATTAACGCGTTTAATAACCGAAGGTGCAAACTTTGTGTTTAAAATCTAGTAATCAGACCTATTAACTTCCGTTATGATAGATTCGAGTTACTATTCTTATTCATGGTGATCTAGGGTTTATTAAGACTTCCATCAACAATAAACAATCAACACATGCATATCTTCCGATATAAAAGCAAATTAAACATGAATAAGAAACAACCTTTATTAAAAACTCACAGTATAATCGAAGAAAACGAAATCAACAATTGTTGGACGGCTTCACAATACTCGTTTGATGAAGCTTTTAGCCTCTGAACATCCTCAGCAACTCAAATTTGCGAAGCTTGATTGCATAAAAAGTAACTAGTGTTTAATCTAAACTAAGAGCATAAAAATAGGAATAAAAGATGAAAACGCGCAGCCTAAAGCCGCCCTAGGTTTAGGGTTTTGAATAATGTGTGTATGAATTATTTTTGTGGAGAAAGCGACCCGACTATATATAGATTTTAAAGTCGGTTCGCTAAGTCGGCCACGGACGCCCGTCTGAAAACCTTGAACGCCCGTCCACTCTTCAATAAAACTTGAATCGGGCGAGTCATGACCAGACGCCTTTCGTCAGGCGGCGTCCACTCCAGCGTCCAAACTTCACGAATCAAAGATGACATCCGGGCCGCTCGTTCAATTACACCAGACGCCCGTCCCACCTGGACGGAGATCCTGGGCGCTTGATTTGATATGATCGATTTTGATTTATTGATCTTTATCTCTTCTATCTCTATCCCACTTCTTCATTATCTCTTTTATCATCAATTAGCTCGAACTTAATCAACCTTTGATCATCTTTTGAGCCTCAAACATGTATCTATAACACATAAAAACATCGCAAAATGTAATAATGCTCAAATAATCATAAAATCACAATTAAAACGCCAAAATTAACCAAGTTTGCGATTAACTCATTTAAAATCTCATTTGCTCAATATATCCATTTAAACCTCGTTTCTTATGCAATTTAGTACAAATACGGGAAAAATATCATAGAATATAGCGTTATAAATCGTATAAATTCACCCTTAACATCGCCCAATGTATCCTAGCAATTTTCTTGAAAGCTAAAGTTCTTTGGAAGAACTAGGTAGCTTTGCATTAAGCGATAAATAAAATAGACAACGGGGCTTTTTTCAGATTGACTAGTGGGAGTGATATAAGGAAATGAATCTCGGATTCAATTCATGAGCATCACAGAAAATTCATTTTCTGTTTTCGGATTCGTTGGAACGAACGTATTCATTTTCAATAGGATAATTTGTTTGTCTTATTGACGATGAATGTAACAGTCGTAGCACGAATCCAAGACTCGGACTTTTGTTTGATAAAAGTCGAACCACTAGTCATTGTTGAAAAGGTATTAGTAACACATCTTAAAACATATAAACGCAAATGGTTTCCGTATTTCGATAAACGCTTCTTTCTATTCTATTAATTAGTGCATATTCCCTAAAGACAAGATCTGAAGACGGCTTAGGGGTGATTCCTATCTCGAGTCAAAGGAACAACTGTCTCAAAGGAACAATGACTAAGTTTCCTTTCAATCAGGAAAGGGTAATAGATTTAAAGAAGTAACATAGCTTGTTCATAACAACCTTGGGGTCATATGAGAAGGTACAAGCTAGTGGGAGCTTTTGAAGTAGTGACATCTTGTTTGACTACTATTCGAGACTCCGGTAAGTTTATCAAAAATATTTGGAGGAAATCTCGATTTCATCGAGAGATAGAGTATTCCATACTCGAAATAGGTTATTGCGTAGTCTTGGGTCGATGCTCGGCCTACCTCCCCAGGTGAAATGTTTTCACCAAGGGATACACCACAAATTTTCCTTACATAGTTATTGATGTGCTACGATACATTTCTTTGAACTCATTTAAGATATTGGTTGCAAAATAACGGTTGTATTGAAAAACCGAGAAGTCTACCTAAAAGATGCCTACGCATTT
This sequence comes from Gentiana macrophylla, assembly GCA_026214975.1. Taxonomy (NCBI): domain Eukaryota; kingdom Viridiplantae; phylum Streptophyta; class Magnoliopsida; order Gentianales; family Gentianaceae; genus Gentiana; species Gentiana macrophylla. The sequence goes on along the minus strand of CM047811.1, from coordinate 6,290,003 downwards.
GTGGATAAGGAGTGAATTCGGTTCACCCCACTTCCGTAAATAGAGGCATTTAGCACCGAGTGCTTGAAGGTAGGACTGGAAATTTTGCGTACACGTTCAGGACGTGAAATATCTTAATGCATTGAGTAAAGGTTGGTTATAAAACTCGTAAAATCAGAGAATGATGGTTATACTGTCAAACTCGGTCTGATAGAGTCTATAAATAACAACCTTGGATCTTGAAGTATTTGTACTCAAGATGTTACTAACTGATTTGTTCAGTCCACATCCAACACCGGCAGTTGGTGAAAACACTAATAAAAACTACTAAACTAGATCAGTATATCACTCCACCCCGAGCGCAGTGGGAGTATGGTTTGTCCATTACCCATTGCAGGACCTTATGGTCTATAGGGTAGATTGATGACCTATAGTCCTTCGTGGACTGTATAGGATCCTGATCATAGAGGTTGGTTTAAAAGCCATAACCCTGTGAATGGAGTATGATACTCCAATTCTGTTGAAACTCTTGTAGAACCACCTGAGTATCTCAGGCCCAGTGGGAGTAATTGGAACTACATGAAGAAGAGTAGAATGAATAGGAAAGTTTAACTTTCACAGTAAAGCTGAGTAATTTAGGGGTGATTCCCGAAAAGGTAGAGAGTTAACCAGACCGTGATCTCTCTCACCACTCAGTCTTGCTTGATTTCGTCAGAAAGCAAGAAATAGGGGTGATTCCCGAAGACTTCCTTGCCGAACAACGGAATCTGAATTCATTCAGAACAGAAGGGTTTTAGCTAAGAACAAATAATGGATTCGTTAAAACGCAGAAAATAGGGGTGATTCCCTAAGACTTTTTTGCAAGACTAACGGTATCTTAATTTATTCAGAAAGAACCTTTGGCAGGATGCCTGCCATAGCTTATATCCTTCGGGATTAAAGCAAACCTCACAGGTCATACATTTTAATATGTGGACATGACCAGAATGTTGATAAGTCTTTTGTAGACTTGGCATCAATATTAGTAAAGTAGTATGTAGATTAGTGTTTGTGAATGGTAACACTGAAACAATTGGAAACAACATGGGTGTGTTATCTGAAGTCAGAGTCTGACATGCCATCGGGATTCATTCTAAAGGAGTTGCTTCGCTCAAATCCACGAGAATCGATCATTGGCAATCCCACCCATTCACCTGGTTAAGATATTCTTGCATTATGCAACATTCAACGATGTAGTCTACCCTACCTCTCAGGAATGGTTATCTAAACCTGAGGATGAATACGAAATGGGATGTTTAGTGAATCCTCAAGTATCTTCGGGAGAATGAGGAATAATATGCTAGTATATTCAGGTGCAAACTAGAATATAAGTGATGACACTAATTCCGACTTTAGGTCAGATTAAGGATGATCGTTAAGTCGATTTCGTCCCCTCGATGTTAAATCAAAGGCATATTGAAATCATAACACCGGATTAGATGGAAAGCGATGTTTGATCCCAAAGATTGACTCAAGCCGACATCCTACGATCAGTGTACCAAGTCACATGGTATTCGGATTCGAGTGCACGCGCGGGTCACCGACCTACCTCTCAAGGCAAAGACACTCGTCGTGCTTGGAAGGATGAATTACTAAGATGCGCTTGGAGGGTGCAGATTTGAGGATTCGTCTCACTTGTTTTGAGCAAGTGGGAGAATGTTGTAGATATAGATAAATAAGGGTGTGCTCTAAAACAATTAATCCACTTGCTTTTCGTGCAAGTGGGAGATTGCATAGACTACTGCATAGACTAGGGTAGAGTTTGATGTGTTAGTAAGGATCACTTCGAAGTATGTGGTCCAACACTTCTCGTTGGCTCTATTCTGGAATGAGTGAGTGGTCTGTGCTATCACAGATATGGAATCCATTCCTTCCCTCGAGAAGAAAGCGATTCCCTTATTTGTTGACCCTAGAAACTGATCGATCGGCCGAGTTCATATTATATTGAATATGAACTAATTGATCACTAGGGGGTTAATGGTAAATAATGATAAGATGTTTCGAGAAGGGTTTACGGAAATATCCCGAATCGAAATGAACAGTCTATGGAGGGTTTATCCGTATGTAATGATTATATCAGTGGACGCTTTCGACTCATAAATTGAGTGTAAGTTATCTATATTCGATAGAGTTCAGTTTCGGGTTTATGGTGGTGTAATCCCGGAATTAATAGGTTGGATATAATTATTCTATCAGATGAGTAATTTTTATTCGATTTATTGTAGCTCACGAATATGGGTCCATGGTCCCCCCCGACGTGGCTCTAATATAGCATATAGGTTTCTCGTCGTTGCACCTCAATTATAATTAAATAGTGGATTGGGCTATTTGATTGATATGTGGATTAATTGTTTAGTTGGACTAAATAATTGAAAAAAACGGAAAAGACATTTTTCGTGGACTCGGCCCAAATTGGTGTGTTGGCCTTTTGACCTAATTGGTCAAATATCAAAAGATGCGTGTGACCTTATTTGATTAAAGGTTGGTGGCGCATTTTTGTTTGTATTATTTAATTATTAGGAAATTCGTTTTCTTGGATAATTATTTGACATGTGATTTATCTTTTATTTGTTAAATGATAATTCATGGAATATTAGATAATAATATGATTTATCTTAATTTGTTTGGGATAATCATTTTATTTATCTTTTATTTGGAAAAGGATTATTATAATTGATTTTGTATTAATTATTTAATCCTTGGGGCTTAAGTTTTACTCTCCTATATAAAGAGAGTTCTTCCAAGCCTTTTGACACACATAATTCACGCCATTATTGACAAATACTTGGGTTGATATTTCGACCAAGTATCTCGGGTTTCGAGTTGGAATAATCTTCGGGATTATTCCGGTATCATATCAAGGAGGTCCGGCGGCGGGAAACACCATCCACCTGGTGTTGCTGGGAGACACACGTTGGAAGGCTGTGGCTTCTCAACTTGCGTGGATACTACTTTGTTCTTGGAGTTAAGCACCATAAAAAGGTAAAAATCCAACCCCTTGTAGGATTAGATCTTTTATTTATGTATTTTGTTTCGTTTAGATCTAGATCTGATGCCTTCCGCTGCGTAATCGGGTCAATCCATAATTGATCCGACGATATTACATCTAACATGAATGACAAGCACGGCGTCAATCGAGTAATGGTCGACACTGGGGCTGGCCCCGACATCATCTATTTCGACTGTTTAAAACAGATCGGATTCGGGGAGGCCAAGTAAAAACCCTACCTTGGGGTGCTTGAGGGTTTTACCAACGACACGGTGCGGGTCAAAGGCACGATCGACCTCAATATCACTTTGGGCGACTATGAGCCCTGTCGAACGGAGGTAATAACTTTCTTGGTAATCGACCTCCCCTCTTACTACAACATGATTTTGGGAATCCCAGCTATGAAGAAGTTTCAAATGGTGGCATATGTTCCCCACCAAAGGGTCAAATTCCATGTGGGGGATGAAATCGGGGTTGCCACAAGTCGGCCCGGATCTTTCCTCGAATATATGACCAAAAATAGGGTCGATTCTAAGCGACCCCGAGTGGAGGGATTCAACATGGCTACGGATCAGATCGCTGCGATAAGAGAGGTCCCGGTGGGAACAGTAGAAGTTGAAACACTGCAAATCCGAGACGAGCCCGATTTCACGGCCGAGGATGAACTGGTCGAGGTTATCATAAATGACGAACACCCAAATCAAATGATAAAGATAGGTCGCATAAGCGACCCGAGAAAGATAGGAGGGGCTGTCGAGCTTCGAAGGCAAACTTGGGCGCCGCCCGGGAGGTAACCGATATGAGAGGTGTGGAGTCGGAGGTCGCCTTACATAATCTAAGTGTCGATCCCAACCAGGCCAATACAACAAAGGGCACGTCAATTTCTCTACGTAAAAAGAGATCGCAATAAAAACTGAGGTCGAGAAACTTTTAGCAGCGGGCATAATCAAGGAGCTTCAATACCCCACCTGGCTGGCAAACGTGGTGATGGTAAAAAAGCACAACGGCAAGTGGCGGATGTGCGTCGACTTCACCGATCTGAACAAAGCTTGCCCCAAGGACCCTTACGCGTTGCCCCGAATTGACAAGATGGTTGATGGGATCGCAGGTTTTGAGACCCTAAGCTTTCTGGACGCCTATTCCGGCTATCACCAGATCAAAATGGCCAACGAAGACAAGGAGTTGACGGCCTTCAGGGCCGCCGACGGGCTATATTACTACGAAATGATGCCGTTTGGTCTAAAGAACACAGGTTCCACCTATCAAAGAATGGTGAACAGAGTTTTTAGCACGCAGATAGGCAAGAACATGGAGGCTTACATTGATGACATGGTCGTGAAATCAAGTCGCCAGGATCACCTGGTGGACCTTCGCGAAACCTTCGCAAATGTGAAAAATCATTCGATGAAGCTAAACCCCGCCAAATGTACCTTTGGGGTCCAGGCAGGAAAATTTCTGGGCTTCATTGTGAGTCAAAGGGGGATTGAGGCCAACCCTGAAAAAATCGAGGCGCTGATAAATATGAGCGAGCCAACTAGCATCAAGGAGGTACAAAGGCTGAACGGAAGAGTAATAGCCCTGGGAAGGTTTATCTCAAAATCCGCGGAGAAGAGCCTACCTTTCTTCAAAATCCTAAAGGGGAATAAAACCTTTTCATGGACAGAGGAGTGCTCGCAGGCTTTCAACGAACTCAAGGCCTACCTCTCAAGTCCGCCATTACTTACTAGCCCCACGGTTGGAGATGTGCTATTACTATACCTAGCTGCCTCAGATAGGGCCGTCGCCGCAGCACTTATCAAAGAAGAGGGTACCTACGAGGAGGCATTTATTATGTTTCTAAGGCTTTAAGCCCCTGTAGAAAGTCGTTATTTTAATATCAAAAGTTAGCCTCTCTGCGTTGTCATATTGCCCGGAAATTAAGGGCTTACTTTTCATCGCATTCAATTATAGTATTGTCGACGCGCCCGCTATGGCGGAGTCCTCCACAAGCCAGACTTATCAGGTCGTTTGTTACGTTGGGCCATCGAGCTCACCGAATTCGACCTCCGCTACGAACCTCGAAAGGCTATCAAAGCACAAGCATTGCCCGATTTTATCGTCGAAACAAGTTTCAACGAAAATATCCAAAAGCGCATCAATACGGATAATAGCCTTGACAAAAGTACCACAGCGGACGAGCCGGAACGGCCTAGTCACTGTTGGCAACTCTACGTCAATGGCGCCGCCAATCTTAAAGGTTGCGGTGCGGGGATCATCTTGCTAGAGCCTGGAACCTCAGAAGAAATTGAGAAGACCGTAAGGTTTAACTTCACCGCATCAAACAACCAGGCGGAGTATGAAGCAGTCATCGCCGGACTTGAGCTCGCCAGAGCAATGAAAGTCGAAAATGTGAAAGTTTTCTGTGATTCACAGTTGGTGGTTAATCAAGTAACGGGATCGTTTGGCATCCACTGCGAGATTCTACAGAGGTATATAAATCTCGTCAAGAAGCTCGAGAGTGGATTTAAATACTGCAAGTTCACCAACATCCCCCGAGAAGACAATCATAGAGCTGATTATTTATCTAAACTAACCAGCGAGGACAAAACAATCAGAGAGGAATTCGACACATTCTGCGAAGAAAACAACGTCAAGCATTGGCAATCATCAGTATGCTATCCTCAGGGAAATGGTCAGGCTGAAAACGCAAACAAGCAGGTACTCCACGTACTAAAAAAGAGCTTGGGCGAAAAGGCGGGTAAATGGCATGACCACCTCCCCGCGGCCTTATGGGCTCTCCGAACGTCGCGGAAAACAACTACAGGGGAAACTCCATTTGCTCTAACCTATGGATCCGAGGCTATGGCACCAGTGGAAATGGCCCTACCAAGTTTAAGGGTCGCACATTTTAGCGAGGCCGATAACCCGCTCAAGAGAAAGCTCGATCTTGATTTGGCTGAGGAAAGGCGAATTGAATCATATGGCCGTCTGCTCAATTGCAAACAAACCGCCAAGCGTCACCATGACAAGCACATTCGAGGTCATCACTTCGCCGTGGGAGATTATGTTTTGCGAAAGAGGCAGGCTACCGGCCACGAGGCCAAGAAAGGAAAATTATCGGAAAATTGGGAGGGCCCAGTAAGGATCGCTCGAGTAGTCAAAAAAGGAACTTACGTGCTAAGTGATAATCAAGGTCGCGAATACAACCGACCTTGGCATGCAGATAATCTGAAAAAATATCATATGTAAAGCATGCATCTTCTACATACGAACAGAGCGCACGGAGGATGAAATCAAAATAAAAGAGCATCTTTATTCATAAAGAGGGAGTACAATTGTTTCTAGCAAACTGTGGCCTACTGGCGCCTTCGATCTAGCCAAAAACAAGGGGCCACATAGTCAAAAAAATGCCTAATGGGTGTATCTCTAAATGCGATCCGGTGAGTGCCTTGGCACTCGGCTAAACTACATAGCTTGGTTATCGCGAAGCGAAAGGAAGCGGCGATCACGTTCCATAGAGACCGCAAAGCTAATCGCCTCACGGTGAATCAGGATCCCCCAATCAATGTCAACCTGGTGATCGCGAATGGCGTGTAAAAGGAGAGCTTCTTCTTCACGAACAGCCTCGCGGTCCATGGTAGGAAGGGCGCGCGAGTTAATGAATTTTTTCCACTCACGATTGCTGCGAGACAAATCAGATGAGGGTCCCAATACACGGGGCCGTTCAGAATCTGGAAAAAGCTCGCGGATGGCCCGACGCAGGCGTGCTTGCTTATTCGACTCATCGCCAAGGCCCCAAGCGACCTCATAATGGGACGAGGGGTCGATAGCAGGTATACCCAGGGCACCATTGATAGCTTCCACGGTAAAAGCAACCGCGACGCCACACGAACGGTAAGGTATCTGACTAATGATCCGCCAAAGTGCTTCAGATAAAATGGAATAGAACTCCCTCGCCATTGTAAGATTGGGAGGTATCGATGAGGGTGGCATGACGAAATCTGCCCACCCAGTGAAACGCACCCGCAGCAGAGAACCATCACCCTCAACCTTGCTCTGATTTAAGCCCCTCTCCCTCGCGGGCTCGACCCCTTCAAAATAGCGCCAGAAATTATCTTTGGCAACAGGGGAGGCAGTAAGGAAAAAGGGGGATACATCTCGCATTGGCTGGGCTTTCCACACTCGCACCCTACCATCCCCAGAGGAAAAGGACATAGCTCCAACGCCAAAGATTTACACAAAAGAATGAAAGAGGAATGAAAGTAAGGTTAGGCTTGCCCCTCCTTTTATAGCAGAGATTAACAAAAGGAACGGCCACGATCATTTAGATCCCATGGCCAGGCGCAATGCGGTTTATCTGAAATTTGAAATTCAAAGGGCGCATTTAATACCTGACAGGTATCTGCCCAAGATTCTAGGCTACATTCATGCACAGTTACTAGCCCGAGCTTTTAGGCCGTTTTGAACACGCATGCGTTACAAGTGAGCCGTCAAATCGGTTCAGATCCCTGGATTCCCGGCAGGCGCAACAGTCGAGAAAGGTTTAGTCCAGTCGGTTCAGATCACAAGCTTCAGGAGAATTACTTCGCCTCAAACTTAGGGGGCCACGTACAGAAATTTTCAAACTTCAAAGTAAGATACAGCTCGCCTTCAGCAAGGGGGCCGCAGGAGCACGGCTTCGCAAAATCTATTTCCATTTACAACAAGACCGCAAGGACCAGGAGCTATCTGGAATTGCGACGACAGATTGTTTCGCTCCAGTCTCCAGGCGCCTCGACCGAAACAAAGGGGGATGGGAAAATTTTAAAACACAGCAGGAATCATTCGATCATCAGTCAGCCTTAATTATTTCCGCGAGCTCAACAAACCTCGCCAAAATAAAGGGGGCATACACATGATACAAGATGCGGAAATCAAATCAAAGAAAAACCAAGGATACAAGTACAATATATAAGTGGAGGCCACGAACGGCCACAAACCAAATCCAACAGGCCAAACACGGCCATAACGTCAATACGGAAAATGAAAAGATAAGCTAAGTTATTACAATCATCAAAGGAGGACGCCAAATAGTACAAAGGAACCAAAATCAATTAAACAGAGCCGGGGGGAGTGTCAATGTACTCATCGCCGGGTTGATCGTTCGTAGGAGGTTTCTTCAAGATTGCAAAGTTGACAGGATTGACTGGGGGAGGGTCCCATATCGGGTCGCCGCGCTCTATCTGATTAGTTTGGATGGCGACGATGTGATCTGCGGCGTAAGGGATGTCCGGGTGGATGGCTAGCAGGTCGGGAGACCGCTGGGACATGTTTACCCATCGGAGCATTTCCTCAAAGGTAATGCTCTCCCGGCCATGATAAGCCCAGAGACAGCGGGCGAGATGGTTGAAACCTTGATCAAAGCTCGCCTCTTGATAGTCGAAGAATTCCTCAGACCGCTTGAAGGCTTCCACAGCCGCTGAGCTCACCTCCTCAGTCGCCTTATTTGTAGCAGCAAGCTGCTCCTTCAAACCAGCAATCTCCGCAGCGGCCTCGTTAGCAGCAGCAAGTTGCTTCTTCAAAGCGCCATTCTCCTCACGCGCGGCCGCTAACCCTTCCACAGATAGACGGGTTTCTTCCTCCAGGGCCGCCAATTTCTTCTTCAGCTGCACATCCAGTTTGGCGCTCTCCGCCATAGCTTTTTTCATCCGATCGACCTCAGCGAGCGCCGTCGCATTTTTGTTTTCAGAGCTGATCCTGGCTTTCTCCGAGGCCCCAAGTGCCGCCGTCACTTTCTTCAGTTCAGCTTTGTGCGTCTCAGCGGCCTCGATCGCCTTGTTTATGCGGGTCCCGAGCTAAAAAGAGAGGATTATAAGCCCAGCGAAAACGCAAAATAAGAAAGGAAAAAATACAACATAAACAAAAGCTTACCATTGAGGCAGCGATTCCAAACTGGCCTGAGAGATCTTTGAGTTCGGCGACCTCATCACCGGCCGGGGCATCATCTTGGATCACGACGCGAGATGTAATGCCCCTCCCGATCTCCAGTTGAACCCCATGCGGCGAGTCCCATGCCAGGCGACCCAAGGGGATAACATCAGCAATGGCCTCTCTTATCTGGCTCGCTTTGTTCATATCAAGGCTTTGAGTAAAATTGGGGTCCGACCACACGCCTCTTTCCTTTGTAATCATGAAGGCGATATCCCCACGGCAGCGGCTCCACTTCCTCGGGGACCTCCTCAACAATAGACTCAGGCCGCACAGAGCCCTTGTCAGCAGCCCGCTTTTCCGTGCGATCAGATCCTTTATCAGCGCCGCCAGCCGTTTTGGCTTTCTCGGTCCGGGATCGCTTTTGGCCCTGGGTCTCTTTCACGGTCTCCTCAGCTTATGCTCTTTTTTGGCCTGCAGTCTGGCTCGAGCCCGCACCCGTGGACGTCGCTACGACCCGAGTCGGATCAAATGTCTCATCAACAACAGTAGCGTCCACTGTGCGGGGTACTCTCCCCAGAACTTGTTTCAAGGTCGCCTGTCGGGTTTTGGCTTGCTCCTCAGCGAGCCTCTGCTTTTGAGCTCTACGTTCAGTTGCGTCCATACCTGCAAAACGGGTTCGTTAAAAACAGATCCAAAGGAAAAAGGCCACACATGAAAGAAAAAGCAACTTATGAAAAGAGCAGATAAATGCAAGAAAATTTACAAGGCGGTCTTCTTTCCGGGTCGCCTCCACATACGAGACACTCAGACGGAAAGCATTGGCTTATATGGAAATCCCCTACCCAATCAGGATCGCTCTCCTCAGGAGCCACAACAACTAACGGTTCCATTTCACCCGGACCCACGATGCCGGCCATGCGCCCAAATTGAAGGGCCAAGTCAAGAAAATCAACCCAAGCGACATTCCTCAAGGAAGCTTCGATTCCATCAGATTGTATAAGTGTCATGAGCCCTTTCACCAAGCGCTGCTCCGTAACTAAAGGCTCACCGATCGACAGGGTGGATTTAATCTTGCGCCTCGCGGCCCTAGGAAAAGGCCAGCCGACCTTGGATTCCACCTTAAGGATTCGCTCATGCCATCTATCAATCTTATTTGGCCGCAAGAACAACAGGCGAGGCGTTTTGGTCCTCAAAGATATTTGTCCTGGGATGCCCGTCCCACAGAACCCGTAGAATTGGCCCAGCAAAGTCAGGGAAGGCTCTATCTTCATTGTTCGGCACATCACAATGAATGCCATAATCTGAATAATGGATCCAATGGCAAAATCAGAGGGCAGGGCCCCCATAAGCTCGCAAATCCTAGTAAAGAAAGGGTCGAAGGGAGGTCGGAGCCCCGCATAAAAATGGTCAAAATGTAAGATTAAGGTGTCATCTGACCGGCGAGCACAGACGTAATCCTCACGGTCCCCAGGTTTAAACTTGTCTTCCTCCTTCTCATAATCGAGCAGGGAAAACCGGTACACACTTGTGTCAATATTAAATCGACGACGGATTGACCGGTTAAGATCGCCGCTGTCGCGAAGATTCGCCCACTTTTTCTCTAAATCCTTCTCATACTCAGCTTGGATCGCAAATTCCCTTAACGCTTCGGGATTATTGGGCGCAGGTTTCTTAGTCTTGGCAGCGGCCTCTCCCACAGTTGTTTTGGGTTCCCTCTTCCTCTTTGGTTTTTTGGGAAGCTCCCAAATGATCTGGCGAGGTAAGGGGGCATTTTCATCCTCACTAGAGCCCATCAGCTCGTGAAGGGCGGCATCCTCCCGATAAGCCTCGTCATGATCAGCGGCGCCACTGGGACTGGGATTAGCGGTCTGTTCTTCCACATCATAAATCCCTCTTTCGCCGGCTCCGCTAGTGCTTGCCCCTTGGCCCGTGCCATTTCCTTGCGGCTCTTCTTACGTTGCGGGGCGGGATCGGGGAACAGAGAATCTAAGTCAAAGGGATCGCCGACTACTCGAGCTGCGGTCTCCCCGCCGGTTATCTCATCCAGAAGGTCGTCCCCGATGGACATTTCAGGACTAGAGGAATAGTCGCCCTCTTCATCCTGGGCATAATCGAAGGCCTCCCGCTCTTTATCGGAGTCGCCTCTTAAGGAATGCTCACCGTCGGACATCCTGCAAAAACAAGAGGAAAAGGTGGAGCTTTCAGACCTGGGATAATAAGAATTAAACCAGGAAGGTAATCGCACCCATCTCGACGCCCTCCCCTCCGTTTTTACAGGAGAAATGGAAAGCTAATTGCCAGAAAGGGAAATACAAACTCCAAAGGCAAAAACGAAGAGAAATGAGAATTTCTAGGCCAAAACCACCCAGTTATCCCCCTCTGCCCTTTTTCCAGAAAGAACCACCCCCACAATAAGGGCACCAACCCAAAAACCTTGAACTTTTCTCAAAAACATATTACATCCAAATACATTGCCCAAACAGGGGATCAAATACCACGAAAAAGTTCAACAAAAAAAAACAGACAAAAGTGGAGGAAAAGGGGGTAAGAGGGAAGGAATTTACCTGTTTATGCGAAGAAAATGGAAAGCTTGACCTTAGAGCACGCGGAATCTTCAAAGCTGGCCGGAAACTTCAAATTCGCTTCAACCACTACCGAAGCCTCACCGCTACCCTTCGCCAGAAACCCTTCGCTAGTCCCAGAAAGAGGAGAGAGCTTGACAAGAAACTTTGGAGAATTAGAGGAGTGAAAAGTGAAGGGGTGTGAGGGAGACAAGCCTTATATAGGCAACTGAGTTTCGATCGTGCGGCTGGGAGTTTTTCCACCCAACGGTTGAGGTTCACGCAGACGATTCGAATTCCAAAATTCGAAAACCGCAATCATTATGGGGGCTAACTGGTATCCACGTGTTGGCTCGGGCAGTTACCAAGGGTGTCACTACCCACGAAGTTGCAGTTATCCAGGGGGCCAACGTCAGCCACGATCTGACTATTGAACTGCCCTCGGGACCCCTGAGCGACGAGGTCGCAAAACAGGCCCAGAGTTGCTTCGAAGGCCGCATGCTTTGAAAGCACGGTCCTTAGTGAACAAGTCGCATCAGACGACGAGGTCGCAGAACAGGCCCAGAGTTGCTTCGAAGGCCGCATGCTTTGAAAGCACGGTCAAGTCGCATCAAACGACAAGGCCGCAGCGATATTGTCCTGGTACTTACTACTCCCCGCTCGACATTTTTATAAAAAATGATCAAGACCTGGAGTAGGGGGCCATTGATGATATAAATAATGTCGCCACCGCATAGTCCCGGAAATAGCCTCATCAATCGTAAGGGTCCATGGCTACATCATCGGCGACGCCAAGATTTACCTGGTCAAGGCCGCTGAGATCACGACCTTGGGCTAACGGCCCTCAAAGGGCCACGCAAGACATGGGAGGAAGCAAGGAGCTGGGGGTAGGCAGACAGGACCGGCGACCCATGCGGCTACAAGGGATCGCCGCCTTGATATTCTATCCACTTGCAACTTAGATATTTTAATGATTACTTAGCTTATTGTGGAAATATTACTCAGCAGACTCAGCCTGCTGAGGCTTCAGCAGGGTGCTCAGCAGATTCCTGAGCCTTAGGAGTTCGTGCATAATATTTTTTGTACACTTTATTTAATTATAAACGACATATTAATTGTGATACATATAAACAATTAATATGTCAAACTCTAGTTTACTTTATGTCATAGACACAATTAATATGTCATAGACATAGCTTTTACTTTTACTTTTGCATGCTTGCGCCCACACCTAAATACTCAAGTGGCCGCCCAAGCTAGTGCTAGTCTCTCAATTGTATCTATTTATACACCTCTCATTTCAATGAATAAGATAAGTTGAAGTTTACTCTTGTGTTAACACATTCTCAAACTCTCTTCATGGTAGCAGAGCCATTTGTGTTCTAACTTTTCCTTTGCCAAAACTCATATTTCGAAGAATGTCTTCCACATCCGACATTACTTCAACCTCGTGAGACTCTCTGACCTCGGTGACCGAGAATCTTGACAACTCCTCTTCTTATACAAATCATAGACTTGATGGTAACAACTACCTGTTATGGTCAAGGTCATGAAAATGTACATTCTGGACAAAGTAAGATGGGATACTTATGCGGAACAAAACCCACACTTTCTTTGAACCGACCCTGGTTTTGAAGCATGGGACACAACAAATAATCAACTCATGACCATCCTCACGAGGTCAATGACAAAAGAGATAAGTGAAAACTTTATGATGTATGATAACGCCAAAGAAATGCAGGATAATGCCGGAGATCTTTACTCAAGAAGGATAATACATCCGAGGTATATGAACTAGAAGCTCAGATTCAAACTTGCAGGCAAGGGATATGTCTCAGTAACTCAATATTTCAATCAACTATCTAAGGCTTGGCAACACTTAGATATGTTAGAAACTCACTCATGGAATGATGTCAAAGATTTGCTCTTTACAAAGACATCATAGAAAAGAAGAGAGTATTCGAGGTTCCTCACCTGGATGAATCCTACTCTTGATGATGTTGGGGAAGAATTCTTGCCACCAAACCTCTTCCTAATCTCAAATCCATGTTTCTTTGAGGTCAAACATGAAGAAAGTAGGAGAAAAGTCATGCTTCAAATCCACTCTCGACAACCCTACTGAAGGTGCTTGCCTGCCATTTGCCGGGAAGGCTGCTTGAGGTTCTTTGAGACATCTGAGAAGCTCTACCGAGAAAAGCGGAAAGCGTTTCTGTGATCTTTGCAAAGCGCACAAATCACACCAAGGACAAGCTGCTTTGGAAGCTCCATGGCAAGCCTAACTCCTCAAAAACCTCAAAACCTATCGGGAAAGTCAGCGCAGACACATCGGTGAGGAGGAGAATGACAACCAGGATGAATGCTCGGTTTCTTTGCATTCAAAGCCTTCTGAATCAACAAAAGGAAGGTAGTCACTCTCTTGATGTTGCTACTCATACTCATACTGAGTAAATTCTACTCTTCCCTTAGAAATGAAACATGGATTGTTGATTAGGGCATCCTCCCATATAGTAGTAATAAAAACCTTATAACCAACTATATGCCTTGTCACCAAATTCATAACATTAAAAGCTATTTGATGGATCTATCTCTCGTGCAAAAGGTGTTGGAAATGTTAAACTCACTAATAAGATATGCCTTCAGGATGTCCTATTTGTTCCAAACTTAGATCGCAATCTTATATCATCACAAAACTCACTAAAGATTTGAATTGACCGTTGTTTTTAAGGAAAATCGAGTGCACATTCCAGGATCCTACTTCACGAGGAAGTGATTGGGAAGGCTAAACTCATATTTGGATTGTTTCTGGTCAACTTGAAGCCAGAAGATCAAGACTGATCGCCTCGTGACTGCTCCTGGACTTTAGACAATATCATGTTATGGCATTATAGATTAGGACATCCAAGTTTTGGTTACTTAAAATCTTAACTCTGAATTGTTTAAAGGATGTAATCTGAATGACCTTCAATGTGATATTTGTCAATTTGCTAAACTTACAAATCTGTGTATGCTAAGTTACCTCATGTGCATTCCTCACCCTTCACCTTAATACACAGTGATGTGTGGGGACCCTCTAGGGTGAAAAGTATAACAAGGAAAAGGTGGTTTGTCACCTTTATTGATGATCATACCAGGAACACTTGGGTTTTTTTAATGAAAGACAAATCTGAAGTTGGTCATATCTTTAAAGAGTTTTATCATATGGTCTCCACTCAATTTGATACTAAGGTCAAGATCTTAAAGGCGATAATGCTCTAGAATACTATGAGTCTAATCTCGAGTACCTTCTTCTGACAGAGAGAGGAATTGTTCATATCAAGAGTCGTGTGGAAACACCTCGTGCAGAATGGGGTTCTTTGAGAGAAAGAACAGCACCTCTTTGGAAATGGCCGAGATCAATCATGTTCACCACACATGTTCCTAAATATATGTGGGGTGGCTATCTGACCGCAACTTATTTACTCAACAGACTTCCCAAACAGAGTGTTAGGTTTCAAAACTCCACTCCAAACCCTAATCGACCACACTCCTGCCATCATCTTGTTTTCAGATTGCCCCCAAAGATCTTTGGTTGTCTTGTGTTTGTGTATATCCATGCTCAACACAGTAAACTTGATCCTAAAGCTCAAGTGCATTTTCCTAGGTTATGCAAAGGATGAGAAAAGGTTACAAGTGTTATTCCCTATTGAAAAGAAATTTTACAATTCTATGGATGTAAAATTCTTTGAAAGAGACACCTTATTACAAAGACAAACCGATCAGTCATTCACAGATGGAAACACGATTGAAATTGACCTAAACCCTTCCTCGGCAAACTCTTAACCCTCAAAGAACTCATCGATCCACAAAGATCGAACTTCATTGCACCTACTTGACTCTCTACCTCTCATACTTCTCAAAGCAACCTCTCGAACAAGAGTCATCGATCCAGAGCCTCTTGAAACGGAACCTCAAAGAAATTAATGAACCTGAGTCTGCTTTGGACCTCCGCATCGACTCTCAATGATCTGCTTGAAGTGGATGATGAGACCTATTGCCCTAAGGAAGGGAAAGATCATGCAATGATCATTCTATTCATTCTCATTTATCTTATGATCGGTTGTCTCTGTCTTTGCCATGTTTACACGGGAGACTGGACTCTCTCTATTCCCGAAATATTCAGGAGGCCCTTCAAAATGATAAGTGGAATTTCTTTGTTAAAACAGAGATGATCGCCTCTGGATAATCATACTTGGATCTCACAACTCTTCCAAAAGGCAAGAAGGCAGTCAATTGCAAATGGTTATTCACTATCAAATACTTCTTGATGGCACTATTGACAAGTACAAAGCCATTGGTAGCCGCGAGGATTCACTCAAACTTATGGCATTGACTATAAAGAGACTTTGCACGATGGCAAAGCTCAACACTTGTCGGTACTAATTTCTCTAATTTGTCCAACTTGTGGCCTCTTCATCAATTGGATATCAAAAATGCTTTTCTAAATGGGGGACCTTACGAGGAGGTTTATATGACCATACTCTCCTGGTTTTATCAATCCTCATACTCAAGGCAAGGTGTGCAAGCGAGGAAATCTCTATATGGGCTGAAGCAATCACCAAGGGCATGGTTTGGAAAATTAACAACGTGGTCAAAGCTGCTGGATATCACCAATGCAATTTCGATCACACTATGTTCATCAAGACAACCAACGAGAAGAGGTCTATTCTTATCATGTGGATGACATCATCCCTTCTGGAGATGACCTGCCGAGATCCAACACTTGAAAGATTTCTTGGCAAAGGTATTTCGAGTTAAAGACTTGGGTTTCTTCAAGTATTTTCTTGGCATGGAAGTAGCTAGAAACAAAGACAAAGGAATCTCAGTCTCCCAAAGGAAATATGTCTTGGGCTAAAAAAAAGCGGCATCTTTGGGTGCAAACTGCTTTGTATCCCAGAGAGACCCAGTCATACCTGCTACATGGTGACATTCTGTTGAGAGAAAAGAACAATATCAAAGGCTTGTAGGCAAACTCATATACCTTTCTCACACAAGACACGATATTGCATATGGGGGTCGAGCCTGGTTAGTCAATTCATGCATTGCCCTACCGAGCACCATTGGGATGCGATGAATAGGATCTTGAGGTATTTAAAATCCACTCCTGGCCAAGGCCTACACTTCACCAAGTCTCACGATAGATCAATCAAGGTCTACATTGATCTTGATTGAAATTTGGATGTCACATTGACGGGAGAGGTCTACCACCAAAGCTATTGCTCATATATATGGGGAACCTGGTTACTTGGAGGAGCAAGAAACAACCCTCTTTGTGTCAAGAAGCGATCTTGAAAGGTGAACTAAGGGCACTTGTACTTGGCATTTGTGAAGCTCTATGGCTAAAAAGTCTTGACCGAACTTCAACCGAATCAGACGCAACCTATCACACTCTGTTGTGATAATAATTCACCTTATGCATGGCGGAAGATCCGATCCATCATGATAAAACCAAGCATGTGGACATTGTGACACTTACGAAGGAGAAGATTGATGCCAAGATTATTCAACTCCAGTATGTTCCTCGCCAGATCAGAATCTTCGATATTCTTACCAAGGCTATTCCACCTCTTATGTTCAGTGAGACTAAGTAGCAAACTATTTTGCATCAACATATCTGACCGATTTGAGGGGGTGTGGAAATATTACTCGCCAGACTCACTGCTGAGGTTTTCAGCAGTGCTCAGCAGATTTCACGAGCCTTAGGAGTTCGTGCATAATATTTTTGTACACTTTATTTAATTATAAGCGACATATTAATTGTGATACATATAAACAATTAATATGTCAAACTCTAGTTTACTTTATGTCATAGACACAATTAATATGTCATAGACATAGCTTTTACTTTTACTTTTGCATGCTTGCCGCCCACTTTAAATACTCAAGTGGCCGCCAAGCTAGTGCTAGTCTCTCTCAATTGTATCTATTTATACACCTCTCATTTCAATGAATAAGATAAGTTGAAGTTTACTCTTGTGTTAACACATTCTCAAACTCTCTTCACTTATAAGTAAGAGTTAGTGACTAAGCAGCTTAGCACCGCCAGTCATTAACTTGGCTGCTAAGTTAATCCTCCTATAAAAAGAGGTCTTGTGTAACCTAAATGGGATACTTTTAATAGAAAAAGCAAGCTAAAACTCTGCTAAAATACACTCTCCCTCTCCCCCTATCGCCGCCGCAAACCTCCGGCCAGCCTGCACTAAAATCACCAACAGATAAGCCAGATATCCACTAAACATCCACCGCTGCGCCACCGTGATGATTTCTGCATCATCATAAGTCTCTGAAATTGGTTCAGTTTATGAGTTTCGTTAACAGAATTCACTTATGAGTTTTCGTTAAAAATACAACTACTATTACTGAAACAATTATACAAATAATTTCTTTTTCAAATTTTGGGGTGGTCTTAAGACCACCCCTCCCCTAGGGTAGGTCCGCCTCTGCTCATATGTCATTAATGCGATTGATCACACTCGAATTTGATGATGACACAAATGGGAAGGGGATGCACTTGCTTCCATCGATCTTCACCACTATCAAAGCCAAAGTCCTTCAGGTTTCTTTCCGCCGGGATGTTTACGAAAAAATAATTCATCGCGTTAGAAGAAGAAAGATATAATGGACTAATGTAGTTATACCGGTTAGAGAATGGGAAGTTTTGTGGAAATATGTTGGAAATAAAATTTAGTTTTGAGGATAATTCATCTATTTATTGTTTGTTTGTTTAAACGCCACAGATGAAGTGTCATAACTAGTTGTAATAGTGCAAAGCAAAAAAGATGTCTAGAAAACTGAATGTATAGGATTTATTAGAGTATGATTATTGTATAGGTTATATCAGACAAGCACTGTAATAGATAGGTTTTGGTAGAGTCTAGGACTCAAGCTGAAACTGAATCAAGAATGGTTAGCTGAGGGATCAAACTCAGTTGGCCATAACTCAAGATTTAAGGTTGAGGGGACAAACTCAGTTATGAATAACCAAGGGACCAAACTCAGTTTTGAAGACTGAAGAACTGAGGATTCAAACTCAGTTATAAAGACTAAAAACCGAGACTATAAGGTTAGAATTCAGGTAAATCTGTGATGACCATGAACTCACTTTATAGATCTTGCATTGAAGGTCTAAGTTACATAAGGACAATGTAAGCTTGGTTAATGAGATGAATATGATGTACTCTGATCTCACAAATAAAGGATCAGATGATAAACTAGGAGTACTTAGTTTTAAAGAAGAGTAAAAACCGAGTTAATGCTCTAAATCAGTTAGAAACTGAAAACTCAAGAAACCCAGTTTCAACTGAAGCAAGTCAGCTAATCGGTTCTACCAAATCAGAACGTTAGAGATCAAGCAATCTTATTGGTTGAATATCATAAAGGACACTAACATCTGACATGTACTAAGCAGGACCACCAACGGCTATGAAGATTCAAATTTAAACGTTGGAAAACCCCCTATAAATACAGGACTTTGCATTCAAGAAAGGGTGTGATTCTATGCAAGTTTTTGTGCAAGTTTTAAAGCTTAAAGCAGAATTCAGAAGTTTTAAAGGGGAAGGAAAGTTTATCAAGAACTCGTGCTAAATCTGTTTTTGCAAGATCAAGAAAAACTTCAAGTATTCAAGTCCATTCAAGAAACATTCTAAGCTTACTATACTTGAAGAAACAGAGCTCATTGTGCTGATCATATACATCAAGAAGAATAAGCTCACACACAAGTTGAATCACTTACTTGATTCAAGTCTCAACTTTGATTCAATCAAAGGTTAGACTGGAAAACACCAAGGTGGTGTGAAGGACGGTTGAGGTGCAGTTAGAGAGACTGTGTTTGTGGTGAAGCTAGTGAAGAGACAATTTTACCCTTCAAAGACCAGTGGAGTAGACTTAGCGATACAATAATTCTACCTTTTAGGGACTAAGGCTCGAAGATTGTGAAGCTAAGGGATGGTCAATGACAATCATTATTTACTTCGTGTCTTGTAACGTTAATTCAAGCACTTAGTGAATTTCCTCCAACACCACAAGAGAATAGAGAATTGACAGGATTACACCACCTGAAACCTCTATAAATTTAATGTTACAGTCTTCTATATTTGTGTTTGTGATTGTTTACTTTATTGCATTATCTAGCATTACACATACTCAGCTTACACCAGTAAACTGAAGTTCACACAACATATTTATAAGAGACATTACAGACTGAACGAACATAGTTATATAAAAAGGCTTTAACAATTATATCGTTGCATTTTACTCGGTTCTTTTAAGAAGTCATCACACTGATCAACAGCTGAGCTATCTCAACTCCTAGTTTCTTTTAAGCTGTAGTCTCAACTTGAAAGAAGTTTTAGAGGACAAGTTTATCCACCCCTCTCTAAACTTGTCACAAGCCTTTCTAAGGGACCAACAAAATACTTCTACCCCGAGGCTTGCTTTTATAGCCCCCAAAAAGAGAGAGAAAATAAAGCCAAGAGTCCACTCAAAGAGCGACTCTTCAAAACAAGATTACGGAGAGACCTTTCAGCATAAGATGCATTATTTAAGGAGGATTTCTCGGGATAATAACCAATTATTGGAAAATAAAAAGAAGTAATCATTAAATTAATTACGAAAATCCATCTTCTGTTAGAACGGTCATTGAAATACACAGGATCTTCGAAAAGCAGAAAATACTCCTCTATATAAGCGCAAGGTGTTTAAAATTCAAAGTGCAGGCTATCAAACATCAATACAATCAGGGACAGGTAGACTTCATCCTATCGGTTTGGGCCACGTAACTCTTAAAAAAAACATCACATGCAATCTATGAATGCAACCTCCGACCAAATAGAGGTATGGGGGGCTTTGGACATGGATATGACCCGAAGATATATTATACTGCTCACAATTGGTCCTCAAGAAAGTCAAATAGTCAATGTGCCAAATCAACATAAGCCCACATATAGGCCCTCAATCTAAGACCGATCAAAAAGTTAAGTATAGTATAAGCCGACGTCATTCGGGTCACACTCCGAGCCCCACCGACCTCATCTCAAGTGTTAAATATCCGACCCGGCCAAACAACTTGATCATTAGCTAAACATGCCATCTCCGACCTTCAAAGACAGTTATACGACTTTACTACGCATGATCACATGGTTGATCCTTAGTCGCTTTCTCAAATCCATGATTACACACATCCCACGATTTCAGCCTCATTGAGCCATGATCGTTCCACGATGGCATCACATTGATCCTCAAACACATGTCTTACAATCAAGCGATGCGTGTACTAATTTCCCTAGGTGGGACACCCCCATAAAATGATCACCATCCTCTGTTTTCAGAACTGCGCTATTGGCTTGATCTCATACGCATTGCGTACGTAAGCAGTCTCATACGACACATCCACAATTCACCCGTAAAATCTTCAGTTCTAAAGTCGGATCTCTTCCAAAAGAGTCCAATCACCCGATTAATCACCTGATAATATTCCAGTATCGTCACTAGTCCTTCAATTATATAATCCTTCCCTCTAACGGATGTCAACTGCGATATGGATTCACGAAGGATCGCTAGAAAAGATGATCTACGTAATAGAAACACGGATCCATGGTTAGATAAAGCTAAATGTCACATCTTTTTTATGTAACACGAAACCCTAAAATCTTGAGAAACGAAAAAACGGATTAGCTTACCAATAAATCACATATACACACAATTACTACTCCTGGTTATCTTGATCCGCGCGCGGTTGATAAACCGTAAAGACGGAACATTTAGATTTCAAAGGATGCACTTTTTGGAAGAAAAAGTGTTTAGATTCGCGACATAGGTTTTTACGGTGAAAATGATGTATTATGATATCAAGTTGTGTAATTAGGCTTTTAAAACGTATTTAATGTTGGTTCCACTGCTTTGTTGGTGTGCATGTCGACTAAGCCGGTTTTTTTTTTTGGGAAAATGTCTCAGAAAACCCTAAAGCCCTTAATTATAAAATTAGGGCGTACACAAGTTTTCAAATGCTCGAGTTTGACTCGTTAATTTTGATAAATTACTCGTGTTCGGTTCGAATTCGGTTGAATGGTAATTAAACGAGCGTTTCACGAATCGAGTGTCGAAAATCGAAAAACTCATGAAGCGCTCACCGTTCTTTCCTTCCTTTTGCTACGGCTTCCGCTTATATTATAACCCTGAGCGCCGTATACATCTAGCTTTTGTTCACCTCCACAAATTTACCAACTAAACTCCCACTCTCGTTCTCTCGCAGTTTTCACGTATGACGTGTCATCCCCCTTATTATTTTAGCAATATCCATTTTGATTTTAATAATACTTAATCTATCATTAATTATTTTTCTCAAATTATTTTTTTTTTTCGAACCCAGTTGCTAAATTCATCATTTTGATCGGAAGGTGCCAAGTTTGAAGATTTTAATGGCAGCGAGTGCGAACCCATCTGGCGCTGCTCAAAATAATGGCAACGGAGGGCCCAACAATACCCAAGGTGGAGGTGGTGGCGGCGCTAATGGCAATGGCGCCGCCAACAACGGTGTCTCTGTTCCCGATAATACAGTGTTGCAACAATCACAAGCCTTACGCCACAACCCGGGTCTGTCTGCTGAGTGGACTACTGACGAGCAGTCTCTTTTGGAAGATTTGTTGAAGAAGTTAGTTGATTTTAATCTTGTGAATTTAGCTTATGAATTTAGTTCTTCAGCTTGTCAAACACGCACTTGTTCGCTAATACAATGAAACAATGTAATCAAATCCTTATGTAACATATTTTCAAGCACTTGATGAAACCACAGTGTGAACTCTGAGAGATAACGATGCTAGCAAATTAAATATATTGCCTAGTGTTTGCTCCCTTAATTGGAAATTTTACTTCTTTATGACCTGTGGCTTTATTGCATGCTTTAGTTTAGTGCCCGTTGTTGTGACAAAAACATAGACAGGAGTTTGTTGCACAATTGATAATTTTCTGAATAATAGGTTTTGGAAATGCCCATCAGTCTCAGGTTGTTGTGGAACATATGTTGAAGTGTGCCGGACATTGATTTAGTGAAATGAGGATTTGACTGGGTAGATATTATAATAAAATATAGCATATTGTTCAGAAGGTGTGCCCTTTCTCATTGTTTGTGCGGTGTGTGATTTCTCATGTGTGTTATTTTTTGGTTTGATCACATTTAAGGGAGGGTTGCAGGAGGGCTCGGCAATAGTTCACAGATTTTACTATATTTAACATAAGTCTGGCACGAGTTTGCATTTTCCACTGTCAGCAGTAGGATCGATCTGCAGTGATGCACAATAATGTGCT
Source organism: Gentiana macrophylla (assembly GCA_026214975.1). Classification (NCBI taxonomy): domain Eukaryota; kingdom Viridiplantae; phylum Streptophyta; class Magnoliopsida; order Gentianales; family Gentianaceae; genus Gentiana; species Gentiana macrophylla. The sequence continues at coordinate 6,267,209 of CM047811.1, read as the reverse complement.
GAAAAGCAAAAGTAGCTGGCCAATAAGGAATGTAGCGAAAGAGCTCGATTGCTTTACCCTTTAGTCATGTATTTCGGATATAGCATCTACAGCATTAAGTTCTATTTCTGCAGATTGATGCAAAATGATACATTTTGTGTGTATACATCTCCTTCGGTTTGGGGTGGGGTTGTTGAGGTAGTGAAGTGAGCTTGTAATTGTCAGGTTCACCTTTTTCCCACCCAAAAAATGGAAACTGTTTTAGAACTATCATTTAATTGATCTAACTTGACGGGGGCTTAGCCACTTAGCAGTAATTGACCAACAAGAGGTAGTTTCGATCCAACGGGTCATGACCCTTTAGAAGATGCTTAAGTTTAGAATATCACACATCAGCTTTTGCTGGCCTTATCGACATAAAATTTTGCTACATCCGTAGCTTTGCTTCAGTAGCCATATCTGGTAATCGTTCTAAGTGATAAACTCTTTGGTTAGTTTCACAGGTAAGTTCCTCTTTGCTTTCATAAGGATTGGGTTGGTTCTAAATCTGGAAGCCCTTTAGGGTTTTTGACTGTGTAATTACGGATATTTATCGACCCGGCTCCTTTCTCTCTCTAAGTAGGTCTCACTAGTTTTGCATGCATATTAATATAACCAATATCTTGTCAAGACTATTGGATTGTGTTTTTCATCTTCTAATATTGGTGGTTCTTCTGTTCTCCATATCTGTTCTTGTCGTGATGTTGTTAGGTTTACTTATTTACCTGTACAGATATGCTTCAGAAACAGTCATTGTTCGCTATGCCAAGATTGCTATGCAATTGCAAGATAAAACTGTTCGGGATGTGGCCCTGCGTTGTAGATGGATGACAGTAAGTTCATTGTTTGCTTTTTATTATTTTCCCTCTTTGTAGTTTAGATCTGTTCGTAGTGTTGGACATCATAAGAGGTTATAGATCTTTTGTCATGAAAATAGAAATTTCGTTTCAAAGGCCAGAAAAATAGTTATCTTTATTCCTGCTGATTCACATTAATACTGGATAAGAAAACGCCTAAGTTTTGAGTGTGGCCCTTCCGCCCTTGGTGCTGGTATTCAGGTTTGGCTAAGAAGACTGATTAGTACAAGGTGATTTTGTAAGCTGTCTGAGGGAGCATTTCCTATTATGTCTAAACTTTAGAATTTAGTAATAAAGTTGCACATTTTTATTTGTATATATCTAGACTGTGCATACAACTGTGTAGGATCTAAGCTCCAGGCTTATCTAAACTCATTTCTGAAGTTTCCACCTTATGGGGCATCTCCCTTGTTATAATATTTTTGTGCTGCAAGTATTCCAGTTATTAGTTACAGAAACTGCAGATGGTGATTTCCTTAATCAATCTTATAATTTGTTGAATCAGTAGTAAAGAGAAGGAAAGAGAATGTGTGGATGGTGCAGCTAACGATGGCTTTTATCTCTCTGACCAAGATGCTTTTCTTTTTTGCAGAAAAAGGAAAATGGGAAGAGAAGAAAAGATAACCATAACTCGTCAAGGAAAAGTAAAGACAAAAAGGTATTATAGGTACTTGATTGATAGTTTTTATTGTTTCACTGTCGTAGAATAATCAATATCTCGTGCATATATTTTAGCTTTTTTTTTGGCACTGAAAACTAGAGGCTACGATTGCTGGGAAAATGAATTTCCTTGAACATTAATAATGATTTCATGGTTGATCAATAGGGTTGCAAACATCCTTCCAGCTTACTGTAGCTTTCATAGTAGTATTCATGTCCATCCCACTCGACAATAATCCTTCCTATTGCTTCTCAACCTCCTTCAGGGTCCTTGTAGGTAGAAGAAAAACGCTTGCCCAGAAGAGAAGCAGTGTGTTAGACCATGTTTGTATATCCCCTCTAACCTAGTCAACCCGCACCCTGACCCTGCATTGGGAAGGAAAAACTACCTTATTGATAAATGGAACCCCAAGATGCCTCCTCACAAGAAGGGATCCCAGGGAACTCCAAGCATGTCAGCAAAAGCCGGATTATATTTATCCGAAACACCCCAGCACATACTGGCTTGCTCTTTTTGCACATCGGTATTGGCCGGCATACTCTTGTAGCACCTCTTAACCCCCTTCAAGGAATAACATCAGCAGCAGTCATGATGAATAAGTCATCTGGCAAGGCCAGGGAGGGTTCACATTTAGGATGTAGATTGGTCTTTCCATAACGATAGTGAAAAGGCATCTGCTTGTCTCAGTCCTCTAAAGCACTATGAAAGTAGCCAATCAGTGAAGTCTTGAGGTTGATGGAGAAAGAAGCACTACTTTTGAACAACCAAATCCAATGCACAAATAATTCTGGGAACACCATATTCCTTAAGGCATCCATTAAGAAATCCCAAGATATAGTGTCAAAGGACTTTATGATGTCAATCTTCACGGTGTATTTGATCTGGCCACCAGACTTGTGGTATTCTTTGACAGTGTCATTGGTCACCAACTTTAATTACTCTACGTATCCACTTTGAACTTGTCAGATTCCAATGCCATTGTGTTGCTATTCCAAAATCTTGCAGCAAGACTAATATTCTTTTTGATAAATCCTGCTTTTTTGTCTCATAAAGGGCTACTAGTGTCTCGGTTTTCTAGGAATATGACACAGAGGAGTACCCACCACCTTTCAACTACATTATTATTCCGAGTTTGATATGAATTTATATTCTACTTGCTGGGGCAAATTGTTTACTAGAAAACTTGTCTGAGATTTTGGCCAGGAAACTTGTCTTAGATATAGAAGACGAGGTTCAATTGCGTCACCGTACCTGTTAGACCCACTTGTTTATTGCCCTTGTCTATCTATTGACCCCGTCAATTCGGAAGTTGATTTTCGAAAATATGGCTTGTGCATGAGTACTTACTGTTGTCCAATTGATAAATTATTGGTTTTAGAATTTAGGAGTTTTTAGAAGCCTATTTTCTGATGTGGGTTGCTAGGAAGAGTTTCTATGCTCTTTTCTTGTGATTAATGACTCGGTCTGATTTTTGTCTTAAAACAAGTGGGATACAAAACATTTGCAATTGGCCTTATAGCTTATATTGCCTGCTAGGAATCCAACTATGGTGTTTGCACCCTTCTTGACCCATCATATTGTCTGAGGAATCAAAGGACAGGTCTTTGTGTGATGGAAAGGCACTGAAAATACCTTTTAATGAACTGTATCGTGTTACCATGTTTCTCTTTATATACTCCCCTCCACACCCTCTTTTTGACATGCAATCAAGGTCCAATATGAAGGCCATCTTTTCTTGGGTGAGCACCATGTGTCAGCGTAGCTCGATACCATTGCATTATGTATGCAAGTTATCCATGCAGCTAATATATTAAGTTCAGCATTATCATTTCTTTTCTGTTTTTGATGCAGTGATAATATTTTTGCTGGCTCTTAACAAATTTTCTTCTTTTTACTTTTAGGTTACATTGGCTGTTTTAACCCCGGTCTTTTAATGGTGCTTTCTTATTTTGGTTTTCAGGAAAAAGTGACCGATTCTGCTCCAAAATCTCAAGTCACAAACAGAACAAATGGCCCTCCTTATGCTCAACCAACCATGTCCATGGACAGCGATGATGGCATCTCCTGTGAAGGTTGGTGTTAGGCAAACATCTAAGCCTCTAGAAAAGGAATCAATGATTTTCTCTGCTAATATATTACACAGTAGGAAGAAGAAAGCTTTTCGGATTTACTCTTTCGTATTTTGAATTTGTCATTTGCGAGCTGGTAACTGTTTCAGCATTTACATAGGTGTTCTGTTAGCATGACAAGGAACTTTAACATGGAGTTTTTCAGCTATTTTCCCCCCTTCACTTCATATCAATCACGGCAAAGTCATAGTCATTAGTAATCCTGAAATTCTGGTAAAGTGCATCACCGATCTGTTCTAATATTGTCTTCATAAATTGGTTTAAACGAAGCGACATCCCTGTTGTGTGACTCCTGATTTTGTATTTGACATTTATAAGTCGATCATTTGTTTGAATAGCATTCAGTGAAGAGTGGAATGGTTGCTGCACATTATTTTTTTCTGAAGGATTTTTTTTTTTCTATTTTTACTTGTTTCGTGAATTGGCTTTGAAGGACATGACCTAACATTTGTTATTTGCAGCCATTGGTGGCGTGTCTGGACAGCTACTTGAGCAAAATTCTCAGGCTCTGAATCAAATTTCTGCAAACTTTGCAGCATTCAAGGTAACATCTAGTGCTAGTTTCTTTAGTTTTTGTGCATCTTTGAAGCAAGTAAATACCTGCGTTTCTATCAACTGCCAGATATTTCTTACTTCAATGATGCATTAATCTCTGCCATTAATAACCTAGAGGTAAGTTCTAGACAAATTCATGGTCTAAATATTGCTACCTCCGTCTCATAATATATGTTCTTTTTTTATATTATAAGCCAAAAAGTCTAAAATATCCTTTTGACTATCATTAATGCGATAGTTGAAGAGTAATGAGAAGTGATTGGATAGATAATAAATAAAGGGTAGTCTATTACTATTCTAGAAAGAAAAAAAATGTGCTAAAAGGACTTCCAAACGTAAGTATCTTAGATGCTAACAATCCTATCTTATTCAGATCACTGAGAGGTTCACATAGTAAGCTATTAGCATATTGTTTTGCTACACCATCACTCCATCAGAGTAGGTATCCTGCACTGTGATTGCAGAAAAGCCATCCTTTTTTTGTTCTGCCTGTTTAGGTGTTTTATGACGGATTTAATTTCTTACTGTTACTCGTACTTTCCCGCTCAGTGATTAGGGGGTTTATCGGTGATGGCAATTTTTAATTCATAATTGTTGTTGATGTGTTAGCAGCAGACATCACGGCTTTAAAACCGTGAAACAATCGTTTACAGACATATAAGGTAAGGTTGCATGTAGTAGACCTAAATCTTCTTTCCCTTCTCCAGAACCCCGTGCTCATGGGGCTGTCCTAATATTGTGGTTGATTGATTTGTTGCTAGTTATTTTCCATCCATCAATCTTTTATGACATTGGAATTTACAGAAAACCAAATCTTCGGTTTGGAAACGATTGTGTTGACTTTTTTTTTTCCTATTTCTTTTTTAACTCTGGTGCAGATACATGAGAACCTAAACCTCTTTTGCGTAGCTCGGAACAATATCTATACCATCTTAAACGAGTATGTGTAGTTCTCAACTCTCTCTAACTGTGTTGTGCTTTCAAATCACCGACTTGGAAATGCTAATGAATTATGTTTTATTTGCACATCTAGCAGCTTGAATGACATGCCGGAGATAATGAAGCAGATGCCACCTCTTCCTGTTAAGCTAAATGAAGAGCTTGCCAGTTCTGTCCTTCCTCCTCGTGCAGCAGCCGCCGCAGCCTTGACAAAGAAATGATGATGATGATGATGATGATGATGATGATGTTAGGTAAACTGATGGATGTGTATGATGATGAAAAAGATCAGATGTCTAAATAAACCGGCCTAATCGTGCTTCTATTTGGGTGCTTAAGTCGATAATGTATGTGTAGATATGTTGTAGATGTAGTTTGTTGTGTTTTTCTTTCTCGTTAGAGTTTACTTATTTGTTGTAGGAGAAAGTAATGGTTTCCCTTTTTTAGTTCACACTACAATTATATTTATATATATAAGTTAATATAGCACGAAATCTTGGGTTTGTAATTCTTTCTTTCTTTTGAAGAAGAACCTTCATATTCAAGATTATTTAGTGGAGGATATCTTTTCGTACAAATTCAAACTTACATGGTATAATATAGGGTAAAATTACATTTTGACCCCATTAAACTTTACCCAATGAAACCTCTCAATTTTATTTGTTTGATTTATAATTGGTTATTGTATGTTTATTTGGGGTAACTTGGTGATGTGGAGGAGTAAGCAGCGGATGTGGTTTGTAGAAGATCAGTTGAAGATGGAGTTTAGGGCTATGGCTCAAGGAGTATGAGATTTTGTGGATTAGAAGAGTCTTGAGTGAACTGAAGATGGAGAATGTTCCGCCAATGAAGTTTTTTTTTTTTTTTTTTTTTTTTTTTTTTTTTTTTTTGGCTTTAAATCCTTGCGGTATCCGGAATTAATTGATCCGACTAATCTGGAGTTTAGTTCGGGTCGTATAGGGCATGGTCAAAAGCTTTTTCAGCATGGCGATTCAGAGGAGAATCGAACTGGTGACTTCCCTGGGCATTCTCAAGTCAATTATCACTTGAGTTGACAATGAAGTTATTACGTGACAACAAGGTTGTGATAGAGATTGCGAATGATCCGGTTTATCATGATCGTATGAAACAGGTGGAGATTGACCTAAAACACTTCATCAAGGAAAAGATTGAGAGTGGAGAAGTGTGTATCATATTCTTACCGTTCTCTAGTCAAACCGATAGATGGATTGAGAGAGAGAGAGAGAGAGAGTTTGATGACTTCGCGAGCAATTTGAGCATTTTCATCCGTATCATTCGAATATTGAGCTCTTATCTTATCGAGTCCTTCCCCTCCATTATTAGACTTGCGGACATGACAATGGGAGGACTCAAGCCGAGGTTCCTGAGCTTGGACAACAAGGCTTCTACATCTTTTGCCTTTGAACTTCCTCATTGTCACTATTGACTTGGATAACACAGCTTCTACATCTATCCATAATCTCTGGCACTGTGGTTTTTTTCATGTCAACTTCAATGAGCACACGAGCCCCCCCTGACGGTCTCCATAAGTCAAACATGGTTGTATCAATTTGCAATGGCCTTCCAATTAAGCTCCCGATCTTCCACACATAATGTTTATTCAATAGTGGTAAAGTCGATCCGGGCAACTCAAACCATACTGGAGGCAGCTAAAGACCATCTTTTTTTGTTCAACCTGTAATCAATCAAGCGTCTATTTTGAAAGAAACATATGGGAGATCTACTTCACTTCAAACGGAATTTGCAATCAATCTTAAGACATCAATCGTCAACATAAATCATTCTTCATGCAATTCGACTTTGTGCTATCAAATAAGTTTCATTTCTCATCCACATCCCTCAATATAATAAAAACCTTTTTCCCCTTTCCCTAATTATATATATATATATATATATATATATATATATATATATATACATATCACAAGCAACTGAAATCAATTTTATAAAGCTTATTTTAGAACGAGCCGAAATACCTCGGCTTCGAGCAGCAGCCTATGCATTTAAAAACACCACCCGATTACATGGCTGGATGAACTGCAGTGTTGATAAGCTTTAACGAGACAGCTTTTACTACTGCGTTATAGCTCCACATAAATTTCAACATACTGAAAGCCATGGCAAAATAGAACATAAACTCCAAGACAAATTAGTTTCTGCAAAATTAATACTATCAGTTTCAAAAACAGATCCCCACTACAAATGTAACAACATCAAAGGCTCTGTGATACACCAAGCAAAGCAAAGCATGCAAGGCCAGAAATTTCATCTCAAAATTTTGTCAATCCAAATAAGTAATCTTTTTGGTGGATAAAGATGACACTGGCAAGGTAAGACAAGCTTCCCATTTTTTCTCTAAACAAGGAGAACATTTCAAATAAAATAAATGTAGAAACAGGCACACCAAAAAAAAAAAAAAGGGTGAGATGAGGAGAAGATTTCAATTGACTACTAAAGTTTATTCATCATCGTCTTCCTCGTCGTCATCATTGCCCCCTGCAGCTGCATTCAATGCATTTAACCTCTCGATCAGCCTACCCTTCCTTTCGTCATATGTTAGCTTTTTAAGGTTGTACCTGCAACAAACGCAGCACATAATCCAAACATAGTCAGCCTTCACACGCAATCAAAGAGATTTTAAGCACGCCCAAGAGTAGTGCAACAAGTTCTCACCTCTTGTGCTTTTGAGGAGGAACCTTGTCACTTTTCTTTAGTGAAGGGTCAGCACGGATAGCTGCATGGACTTTCTTGTACAATTCTTCAAGATGATCTGGCTCAATACCTTTCTTGATGTACCTGCTAAAATGAGTCTGATACCTCTCAGGCTCATCTTCGTTTAATGTCTGCAAATCCACAAAATAAAAGACACATCACCCCTCAGAAATGAATCAGTAGTAAACAATGACCAAGTATACATTATATATAATCACCTTCATATATGCAGTCACATGACCAGCGTGAAGGTATTTGCGGTGAACATCAGGGTTAAGTTGCTTTCCATCCTTCTCAAATCCAGCAAACCTCTTGTCACTGTGAGGAATATCAAGCCCTCCATCTAATGCACCCTATGGCCAAGTAGCAAACATTTGATAGCATCAGTTGGCAAGGAATAAAAGAGTGTAAACAAAAATAGTTGACCGCAGAAGGAACCGCTATAAGCACCATGCACCCCACAGAGGAGCTAATGTGAATCTTACGGCAGTTAATATGCTAATTAAATGTCTAAAGAAACAAAATGTGAGTTCAAGTACACACCTTCAGGGCACCAAATACACGATTTCCAGTAGTAGTTTTGATGAGGCCAACATCCAAAAGGGCACGGAATGGCCTCCTAGTCTCAGCAGGCTCAACAGAATAATCTTCTCCAGTTGCCTGTTTGATTTATAGCAGAATTGTTAACTGTTCAATGCGACTAAACATGAATGCTGATACAAGGGACTTCTCCTACACTAATGTAAGCACCCCTCAACTCTCATATACTGAAGATACAGAAAAGTAGAGAAACTAGGGAGAAATGGGATGAAGAAAATTATTCTTATAAACAAGGTTTACCTCGACATTTCCTTCGTAGTCTCCATCCATTTCAAGCGTCTTGAGAACTCGACGGGCAAGTAAAAGCCCAGTACAGTAAGCTGAAGAAAAAACAGGTCAGAACAATAAAACTAGAGAATAGCTCTCAAACAATATAGAATACTGAGGTGTACAAGTACCTGCGGCATAGTTTGTCAAGCCAACCTCAAGGCCATAGCGAGGCAATTCATGTGAGTATGCAACAGCAAGAACCAAATCACCAGCAATGCTAGCAGACACAATTTGTGCAGTTATGTCCTTATTGGTCTATGGTTGAAGTTAAGGTAGCTCTACCAAGAGGGATGAAGGAGTAATTTGGAGGTGGACTAAGACGATAAAAAGCCAATTAATCACAAAAACACATCATTTTACAGCAGGAAACTGAGAATATAGTACACGTCTACTGCAAGACTTCGATGTAACATACCAATAAGCAGTAAATAAAGAAAGGGGCAGGGACATAAATTGTTCAAACACACATTAACACTATAGTCACAAAAAGAAAAGGATTCACAAAATCATTAACAACAACGGTTAGTAAACATAGGATACGAATCTGACAACAAAACGGTATTTGGGGGTGTTGTATTTGTTCTTATCCTGGTTGATCAGACGGACCCTTGCACGATAGTCAGTCTTTCCCTCTAAATACAAAATGAACGAAATTAAGAATAAACAATATGTAAAATTAAATCATAACCTTGGACAAAAAACAAAAACTTAATCACATACCTCTTCTTCTCTTAAAGGGAACTTGGTAGCGCTTGAAATAAGCTCTGGACTTCTGAGCTTTAACAAACACCTGAATTAGAAATTAAGAACAAAGGTCAAACTCCCAAATTGAATTTCTAAAGCAACAACTCTATTCCCTGACACAAGTCACACAACAAAGTAGAGGATCCAGTTCGGTTGCGCTAAGCAAATAAACAAATCGAAATGAAAACATTACACTGCAAGATCGATTCTATTGCTTAATTCCAAAGAGTTACATAAATCATCATCCACTCTCGTAAAGCGTTCAAACAAACATCTTCGAACGAGAGTAAATCTTCTAGCTAAAAAAATCAACATTTTGGCCAATCATTTCCAAAATCAAATATCACTCTAATTATTCGGAATAAACATCAAACCAGTTTGAGAAAGTCCTTACCATTTTCACTCCCCGATGTGAATCCTCTGAGCTTCCTCAGCTTGTTCTGTGCGGGGGTAGTGGTGGGTGTAGGTAAGTGAGGTGTAATAAATATGGGTAGCCGAACTTAAGCCCTAGCTTGAGTAACACTGGGCTTCTGGATTGGTATCGATTCTTTTAATTTAAGGCCCAATAAGAAAAGGTTCTATCGGCTCCGCTATGTTTACTACACACTCTATTATTTCCGGCACCATGAAAAATTACTTCGACACCACAATTCTTTTTAATGAACATATCGTCAGTGGCACTGACGTTGCTATTGAAAACCAAAATCAGTGATACTGACATTGCTGCTCAAAACCAAAGTCAGTGACACCGACGTTTACGTTATAGAAACGTCACTACTTAGTAACGTCAGTCCACTGACGTTAATATCCAAAAGGAACGTCAGTGACGCTGCCGGTTCTAGTGTGGTGTCGGAAGTAAAAACAAAAATATATATGTGGTGTTGGAAGTAGAAAAAAATTAATCAAAAAATGGTGCCGATAGTAAAACTGTGGGTGCCGATAGAACCCCTTAAAAAAAGGTTGGATCCCACTTAAAAAAAAGGTTTTAAACTTTTTAGAGCATCAACAATCATAAATCTATTAAAAGATTTATCATCACTCCACATCACCGTTTTATAAATTTTTTATCTATAAACTTGTTCTACATAATGGATAAACCTTTAATTGATTTATGATTTAGCCCACCAAAATACATTTTTCTCCGTAGAGCATCTGCATATTTGTATAAACATTTTCGGTATAAATATTTTTTTTCTACAACAGATAAATATTTTATAAAGGTTTATAGCATAGACCCGGTATACATAATTTTTTTCTCTACTACACACAAACATTAAAAAAAAAAAAACAAAAAAACCACTTTGCAGCTTTTCTCTTCTTGAACCGCTTTATTATATACACAAAGCTTTAGTTACTCATCACTTCTCTAACACTAAAAAGCTTTTCATAAAGCTTTAAAGCAAACAAACAAACAAACAAAACCCCACATTGGAGATCCCCTCATACTGTATTTCTTCTATGAGTCGGTTTGTCTCTACAAACCTTTTAGTAAGATCCCTCATACTATACCTTTCCAAAAGTTTTTAAACCTTTGAGCCGGTTTGTCTCTACAAACCTTTTAGATTTCTTTTTCTCACACACTTAGGAGATTTCCTACTCACCATATCCATATAAACCTTTCCCAAAAGTTTTTAAACCTTTTGATTTATCTCCATTGGATATGACATACATATTTTTTTTTTTTTTTATTGATTTATGTGTAATATTTTAAATACACACACTTAAATACTTTTAAAATAATAATAGAACAATTATAATGCTCTATACTTGATATAGTTGATCAAAAGGTTTATCACTGGAGATACTCTTACTAGTTACTTCACACACCACATAAATATTATAATAATAAAACAATTACACTTTAATAACCTATAATTAATACAAAAATAAATTTTCATTTTCTTCTCCAAACCAAAAACCCTAATTCATCTTCACCCTACCCCCTTGTTCCTCCTCCTCCTCCCTCAGCCCCTTGTTCCTCCTCCCAAGCCCCCAAATCGCAGCTATTCATTTTCAAAAATAAAAAATTGCAGCACTTTTTCTTCTTCCTCCTCCATCAACCACTCCCTTCCTCCTCCTCCAAATTGCAACATTTTATCACATAGTATAAAATAAAAAAAATAAACCACACAAAATTTGCTACAACACAGAAATCATGCAATGTGCTTCAAGTGACTAACAAGAATATTATTTATCACACACCGTCGAAAATTATTTAAAATAGACGAAAAAGAAAACTACCTATATAGGCGGCACAATTTATATCATAACAAAGCAAATCTACTTGTCTGGCCTTTACATCGGGGTCAAGTTACCCCTACCCTGCTGCCTACAGTAGTAACTTAGGAAACGTCTCCGGACACTCGTGACCTTTATGTGTCTCTGCAAGTCAAGCCACCCAAAGAGCTCGGCCTCATAGCTGAGAGCTCGATAGCAGTTTCAACTCAGATTTCTCAGTACGCAAAAGTCGACATTGCCTGCATCCGGAGGAGCATTATAATAGCAAAACTAACTATAGGCAAATCCTATAATATGCGTATTTGTATTTGTATTTGTACCCCCGCTCGCTAATACAATCTTTAGATGGTTTTACTCTCTTCCCAAGAGGATTTGGTACGATGCTGAAAAAAGGCACACCAAATTAAACCCATGGACCTGCGGAAATGAAACTGGAGCTAGAAGGCAATTTCTTGGAGAATTTGAAGGGTATTCTGATGAACCTGAGTCACAGAGTAGTAGTATGTTGTTAGAGAACATTTGGACCAAGAGAAATTAATTCAAAATAATACTAAAAGTAAAAATAGTTCCACAAATAACTGTTCATTGTTACATGTCATCATAATGAGTTACTTTGGGAGCAAACCAAAAGAAAACTGTAGAGATTCATGATGTATCACAGCATTTTATTATAATAAGGGCAGAATTGTCTTTGTTTGTTATTTAGGGTTAGATGTGGCGGCTGTGTTTTAAGCAGTATAGTGGGAAAGGAGTATTTATAGTAAGGAGCAATTATAGGAGGATTGATAGCTATTTGATATAGAAAGGATTCTCCTTTCATTAGTATAAATAAAGACAGTATGTAACATAAATGATTATCAATGATTGAATAAAAAATATCCCTCCTTTTTTTTTTTTTTCTCCTCTTTTTCCTACTGTTTCTACATGGTATCGAGAGCGGGTCGTATGATCAAAACAGATGTATCTGCGCGCCGCCATGTCGGGAGCACTTCATCGGTCGCTTCCTCTAATACTACCACTGGATCATCCGTTTCCAGGGATGACCAACCGACTGGAAATTCAGTTGGGACAGACAGTTCAGCCTTGGTGGCAAACAGAAATGATCAAAAGGGAAGAAAACAGAAAATCTGGTGTGACCATTGCAAAAAACAAGGTCACACCAGGGACAATTGTTGGGTGATACATGGCAAACCGGCAAACCGCAACCGGAAGCCTGAGGCGGTGGATCGAGCGATTCAGAGGCAAAGCAGCTAATCGGTGTCATCGACCAAGGCACCGGATCTACTACACAAAGAAATTTATTTTCCCAAGAACAATTGGATCGATTAACCAAAGCGATTCAGCCCAAACTATGCACACCAAAGGTGATTCTTCCTGTTCCTTAGTGGAAAAAGGTAACTACCCTTCCTGTCTTTCCTTGGAGTCCACAGTCCTCCTTTTGGGTCATTGACTCAGAGCAACCGACCATATGACGATTATTCACACCTTTTCTCAACATATAAATCTGTCTTTGAAACAGAAAGTTAAGATAGCAGATGGTTCTTTTTCGCTATAGTGGAAAAGGATCCATCACTATCTCTCCTACTTTAACTCTCAATAATGTCCTACATGTACCATCCCTATCTTGCAATCATTATCATCAATAAACTCACCTCGGATACTAAATATAATGTTGTGTTTTTGTTAATGGTTGTGAAATTTGGGTATTCACAAGGGGATGGTGATTGGCAATGCTAGGATGATGGGAGGACTATATCTCTTTGAGGAAAAGGAGAATCTGGAAATAAGAAGAATTCGAAATTTACATCTTGATCTACATATATTGATAAAAATAATATCATGTTGTGGCATCTTAGGCTAGGCCACCCTAGTTTTTACTACTTAAAGCTGTTTCCAAATCTTTTATCAATAAAGATCCATCTTTATTTAAGTGTGAAATATGTGAATTGTCTAAACACACTAGATCATCTTTTCCACCTCAACCTTACAAGCCAACCAAGCCATTCACTATGATTCATAGTGACATTTGGGAACTGCAAGGAAGAGTACACCACAGGAAAAGATGGTTCATCACTTTCATTGATGACCACACTAGAGTCTCCTGGGTTTACTTATTAAAAAACAAAGCTGACGCCAAACAAGTTTTCTGTGATTTTTATGAAATGATTTTGACACAGTTTCACTCCAAAATAGAAGTCTTACGAAGTGATAATGGCACTGAATACTTTAATTCCATACTTGGATCTTATTTCCTTGACCATGGAATTGTCCACCAAAGTTCCTGTCCTGACACACCCCAACAAAATGGGGTGGCAGAAAGGAAAAACAGGCACATTTTGGAGATAGTTAGGGCTCTTATGATAGCTTCTAATAGCCCTAAATATCTCTGGGGAGGCTATCCTCACGACCATATATACGATCAACAGGCTCCCCTCAAGGATCTTAAATTATCAGACTCCTCTCAGTCAGCTAAAAGAGTTTTATCCCAACACTAGAATAATCCAAGACATGTCTCTTAAGGTGTTTGGATGCACTGCTTTCACACATAGTCACCATCAAGGGAAATTGGATCCCAGAGGTAGAAAATGTGTGTTTGTAGGGTATTCCCCCACACAAAAAGGTTACAAATGTTTTGATCCACAAACACAGAAAGTGTATGTCAGTAGTGATGTGACTTTTTTTGAAGGTCAAATGTTTTTCAAAACTCATGTTCAGGGGGAGAGCTTTAAGGAACATGAGACTTTTTCACCTGATCAACAAGATATTTCACAGACTTTTTCACCTGATCAACAAGATATTTCACAGTTTTTGTTTTTTGAACCTGACAGCACTTCTCCAAATCTTGATACTTACTATCAAGAAAAGGAATTAGGGGATAAGACCACTGATAGTCTTACAATGGCATTTGACTGACCCATCTAATAGTCCTAGTCCCAGGACAAGAATACAGAAATTTCCAGGGAACACTTATTCAAGGAAAGGCCTATTACTCAAAGATAAAGCTCCTCATCCAAACATTGAGCAACTACCTTCCTTGAGTGCAACTCCCGAGAAGAACACGAAGCAGTAATACAATGGAACCTTGGTCATCCGAATCAACACGAAAATCAAAGTCACTCGATTCAACAAGCGTGTCTAACCCACCGTAACACTCAAACCAATCGACCTACTTCTTGATGTCCCAATTGCCATTAGAAAACCTTCAAGGAATGTACCAAGCATCCTCTATCCTCTTAGCGAGATATGTCTCCTATAACAAAGCTGTCCCCACAATATCAAGCCTTTACTACTAGCCTCTCTAATATCCAAATTCTAAAACCATCCATGAAGCCTGTCCCATCCTAAATGGAAAGGTCTGTGTGTATGAAGAAATCAGTGCACTTGAAAAGAATGGCACAGGAAGTTGCTAGCCTACTCACTGGGAAAACTACGATTGGGGTGTAGATGGATATTTCTTGTAAAATACAACTCGGATGGTTCTATACAGAGGTACAAAGCAAGGTTGGTGGCCAAGGGATTTACCCAAACGTATTGGGTAGATTATTCAGAAACTTTTTCACCAGTGGCAAAGCTCAATACAGTGAGGATAATTCTGTCCATAGCTGTGAACTTGGATTGGCCCTTGGAGCATTTGGATGTAAAAATGCTTTCTACATGGAGATTTAAAGGAAGAAGTTTACATGGATATGCCTCCGGTTTTTTTTAGCGAGAGATAATGGTAAAGTATGCAAAGTTTGAAAAGGCTCTATATATGGGTCAAGCAAAGTCCAAGAGCACTGGTTTGAGAGATTTATGAGATTCCTTAAAAAGGAGGGCTTCAAGCAGCAAGGACATTGAGATCACACTCTATTCACCAAAAGATCGTAAGCGGCAAGATGATGAAGAGTATTGGTAGTGTATGTGGATGATATCATCCTCACTGGGGATGACATGACATGGTGAAATCAATCGGACCAAGAAGTGCTTGGCAAGAGAGTTTGAGATAAAAGACCTTGGGAGTCTAAGATACTTCACAGGAATGGAGGTTGCAAGATCGGACAAAGGATTGGTAGTGTGTCGAGAAAATATGTGCTAGACCTCCTTGAAGAGACAGGGATGAGTGATTGCAAGCCTGCAAGCACTCCAATGGAAGCCAACATCAAACTCGGGAAAAGAAAGATCAAGTTCTGTGGACAAGGAAAATATCGTAGACTCTGGTAGGAAGGCGATATACTTGGCCCATACAAGACTGATATATCCTATGCAGTGGGTGTTGTGAGCCAATTCATGCATGCTCCTTGTGAACCTCATATATGGAAATTTGTGTTCGAATATTGAAATACTTAAAAGTGGATTTGTTGGTGAAGGTTTGTGGTTCGAAAAGACGCTAGTAGGAGCATTGAAGTTTATCTGAGATGTTGATCAAGGCGTGGTCTCTTTGAAAGAAGATCCACAACCGGGTATTGTAGCTTTGTGTGGGGCAATCTAGTAACTTGGAGAAGCAAAAAACAAGGGTGGTGGTGTCAGAAATACAATTTGAGTCGAGTACTGAGCCATGGCCCTTGGAGTTTGTGAAGAACTATGGATAAAAAGAGTTACAGAGGACTTGTCAATGCTGTAAAGCTACTATGAAAGTATCTTTGTGACAATAAAGCTGCTATTGATATTGCTAATAATCCTGTACAACATGACAGGACCAAGCACATAGAAATTGACCGGCACTTCATTAGGGAAAAGTTGGATGATGGAGTGATATGCATGCCATTCTTGCCATCAAGACAAAGAGTTGCGAGATGGGTTGACCAAAGCCTTGCTTAAGCCTGGATTTGATGGGTTTACGAGCAAGTTAAACATGTTGAATCTCCATGCTTAACTTGAGGGGAGTGTAGAGATTCATGATGTATCACAGCATTTTATTATAATAAGGGCAGAATTGTCTTTGTTTGTTATTTAGGGTTAGATGTGGCGGCTGTGTTTTAAGCAGTATAGTGGGAAAGGAGTATTTATAGTAAGGAGCAATTATAGGAGGATTGATAGCTATTTGATATAGAAAGGATTCTCCTTTCATTAGTATAAATAAAGACAGTATGTAACATAAATGATTATCAATGATTGAATAAAAAATATCCCTCCTTTTTCCTTTTTTTCTCCTCTTTTTCCTACTGTTTCTACAAAAACGAAGACGGAAGTTACCCATTCTAGATGCTGTGCGGTTATGCCAGAGATATTGCCTGCATATATGCCACCTAAAACCTGCAAATCCCATTAAAATTGCAGACAACAAAGACTAGAAGTAAGAACAAACTGTGTGGTTACCCACCAAATATAATAGATTTTTTGCTCTTGTTTTTCCCCCAAATTATTAGTTCAACAATAGCAAGTTCAGAGAAGAAAATTGGAGAATATGCTAATGCTACTATTTGGCAATGCGCGATGCGTTTCTCTGTATAATAGGTTTTCTTTTAACACATCTTTCACGCAACCAAAAATCTTATCACACCATACTTTTATTCCCTATTTAGCCCTTCATTTATTTTTAAATTTCCAAGCTCTTTGATTCTGACCCAATTGTGGACGGAGTATTTGAAATTTTGTTGACCTAATTTCAGTCTGAACGTATTAAATATGTTTTCAGACGGGTATTGGGTCTAGAGAATACCCAACAACTCACTCAATGGTCGGAATAGTCTGTGTGAAACCCCGTTCCCGTTTTCTTTTAGTCTATGATGTGATAGATCATTAAGTCTGTATATACCATGCTTACACATACCTAGACACTTATCAACAAAATACAAGAGTTAAACAGAAACATGAAAAGTGTCTTAAACTAACTAAAAACATGTATTCCTCGTATAAAGGGGCCAAGTGTTTGAACTTAATAAGCTACTTGGGCTCCAAGATAATCTGAGCCCTGAGCTCTCACAATTCTGTTCTAGCTATTAGGCTAAGCTCTACTGGTAAGCTTGCTACATTACATCAGCCGAGCTCTTTTGTTTCAACTCTATTAACAAAGGGGGAAGAAAAAAATAACCTCCAACTTTTATCTACCCCAAGGCATTGTGAAAAATACTAGGCACCATACCTTGGAAACAGTCTCAAGAAACATGCCAGGCCGAACTGGTAGTGGTTTCCGGCCACTCACACTAGCCTGCACACCAGATTAGAGGATAAATGTGACATGTATTACATAGCTATGCACAACAGATCAAGACGGGTACTAGATACGACACAGAGAACGTATCTCACCCTTCCAGCAATCCCACCAGACTTTGACTTGGTGCTGAAATTCTCATCACTAGAAGAATCATCTGCACCTTCATCTTTTCCTTGCATCACATTGATTATCATTTCACGGACAGCCTTCCCAGGTCTCATTGCAACAAGCTTAGTTAAGAAATTCACCTGCACTATTACACTCACTCATGAAATATTTCTCGCACTTATGGAGTTATGGGTGCCAAAAATCATTAGTAAACATAGATGACAATGAGCTGAGGTGTAAAATAAGGGAATTGAAAACCATGGATGCAACTGTAAATCCTTAAAGATAAAACAGGCAGACATGATCAGAAAACAAACCTCCGACTCAGGAAGAGTGTTGAGGCCACGATCATTTCTTTCATCCAATATCCCGCCCCCCATCATGTTTCTAGCTTCTTCTCTAATCAAAACAAGTCTGGCAAGTAACTTACGGTCTGGTACAACAGGACGTGTCTCCATCGTCTGCAACAATAGAAAGATTAGCAAACTAATAACTGATGTAGGATATCATATTTAGACTAATCTTTTATTCTTGTTCTTAAATTAGTGGATAGCCATGTGGCTTTTTAAGTGTAGTTTTACCTAAATGGATTTTTTTAGCCTATAAATAGTCTAAGTTCCCTAGTTGTAAGGTCATTATAAGAAGAGAGAGAAAAAAAAAAGAGAAAAAACTCTTATGTGTTTTATTTCTGACACAGTGTTTAAATAAGAGGTACAAAGAGAAACCCAAAGGGTTTTAAATAATTGCCTCAACTGTTTAGGACAACTAATAACTACTCACAGCTGTAGTTAGACCATTTCTAACCACTTTACAATTAAGAGAAGCCAACGGCTAAAAACAGAAATACAAAACTAACGTCTAATAACACATAGTAAATACCCGCAGATAAATAAATACTATTAATGTTTTTTTCTTTTTATTCCAACACCCCTCAAGCTTGGTTGTAAATGTTAATGCAACCAGGCTTGCATCATAGATCTGAGAACTGAGCTGGAAGTATAGCCTTGGTGAATACATCAGCAATCTGAAACTTTAAAGGAATGTGAATCAGAGTCATTTCCTTATAATCAACCTTTTCCTTTAGGTGTGTCTATCAATATCTACCCTCTGCCAAATTAAGGCTCGTGGGAAGGTTGATTTTGATGGGTTTGTGAGCAAGTTGGGTTTGATCACCATCTTCGTCCCAACTTGAGGGGAAGTGTTGGAAGACCGAGTATTTTATGTTATGTTATGTTATTTATTTATTATTATGTAACCAATTATAAGGTAGTTTTATTTTATTTATAAGTAAGGTTTACAAGTCTTGGTGTTATAAAAGGGGGCTGTAGACTCCTAGGCAAGTAAGTTTCCTAAATTATAGGAGAATTAGGGCTTCAATAGTTGTATAAATAAACTCCTACATTAGATGAATAAAATAAGAAAACCTACTCAAGGTTTCTTTCTTTTCAACACTTTCATTGATGACCACAGTAGGGTTACCCTTTATGATGAAAGACAACTCTGAGGTCGGTTCAGTATTTAAAAAAATTATAACATGATTTTGAATGAATTTGACACTAAAATGAAGTTCTTAAAGACTAACAATGCTAAAGAGTACTTACAAAAACACACGGGTCAATTCTTAAATCAACTTGGCATTATACACTTGACTAGCTGTGTAGAAACTCCCCAACAAAATGGGACAGCAGAAAGGAAGAATAAACATCTCCTTGAGGTGACTAGATCCTTGCTGTTGTCTATGAATGTTCCTAAATATCTTTGGGGAGATGCTCTACTCACTGCCATTTATTTGATTAATAGGATGCCTTTAAAAATTTGGATTTTAAGTCTCCTAGACAAGTCTTATTGGAAGGATTTCCTAATATAGAACTGACTCCTCAATCCCTTTAAAAATCTTTGGGTGCACTGCATTTAATCACATTTATCCTCATAACAGGAGCAAACTTGATCCCAAGGCTTTAAAACGTGTTTCTTGGCAACTATAGTAAACAGAAGGGGTACAAATGTTACTCCCCTGAAACTATAAAGTTTATAACACTATGGATGTTAAGTTTTATGACATTTCTTTTACAAAAAGTCTGACACATATTCTCAAACTTGTCGAGAATGGGATATCCTAGTATTGACACCATTGTTCCTATCTATGATGCTACTGTTAATCTTGTGCAGGAAACTATTAAAGCAATCATCAATGGAACAGATCGCCCATTTTACATGTCCACATTAGAAAACAAAAAGTAAATTCATCTGAAGGGGAGCAAGCTTAGAATGAAGTCCTACATGATACTACAGAAGGTACTCCCATATTACATGACAACTCAGAATATAGCAACTCATCTTATTCCCTTGTCACTGTACCTATGGTGATCACTCATGATGATAGGCCCATTCCTATCAGAAAAGGTATTAGAAGTTGCACTAAACATCCTCTCTATAGTTTTATGCCGTATTCTTCCCTTTCTTCTCTGTTCAGTCTGTTCAATCAATGTCTTGACCATGTGGTCATTCCCAAAACTGATTATGAAGCTAAAACTCACCATCTTTTGCAAGCAGCTCTAAATGAAGAAATGAAAGCTTTAATGAAAATTAAAACTTGGACGGTCACTGACCTACCAAAAGGGAAGAAACATGTAGGATGTAGATGGATTATTATATATAATGTTGATGGATCCATAAACATGGTAGCTAAGGGGTTCACTCAGTCTTATGGTATCGATTATTTGGACACTTGCTCCTGTAGCTAAACTTAATAGTGTTCATATTCTTTTCTCCTTAGCAGTTATCCCAGACTGACCTTTGTTTCAATTAAACATCAAAAGTGCCTTCTTGAATGGTGATCTACAAGAAGACATTTACATGTCCATTCCCACTGGATTTGAGTCGGGTAGGTCTAAGAATTTGGTCTGTCAGCTGAAAAAGCCCTCTACGGCCTAAAGAATTTGGTCTGTAGCTTCTGGGGGTGGTTTCCAAGGTTTTCTAGTGACATGGAGTAGCAAGAAACATGCTATTATATTCAGAAGCAGTGTTGAGGCAGAATTCAGAGCTTTAGCTCTTGGGATATGTGAAGGTATCAGGCTCAAGGGGGTTCTTAAGGATCTTCAAATTCCTCTTAAAGAACCTATCTGGCTATTCTGTGTAAATATTTCAGCCCTCAAGATTGCTGAAAACCTATACACCATGACAAAACAAAACATGTGGATATTGATAAACATACATCAAAGAGAGACTTGTCATATCTCTTCACTATGTTCCATCTACACAACAAATTGCAGACTGGCTTCCTTGTGCAATTGAACATATTTCCTACGTATGTAAATCAGCCTAACAAGTTGGCATGGCAGCATGATCAAAAGACCAAAAAGTGGCTTTGGTGGAATCAAACAATGATTTGCAGCTAGAGTTTCATAGAACAAGCACAAAAACATGATAATACATCAGCAGTTTTAGTCAAACAT
Organism: Gentiana macrophylla; assembly: GCA_026214975.1. Taxonomy (NCBI): domain Eukaryota; kingdom Viridiplantae; phylum Streptophyta; class Magnoliopsida; order Gentianales; family Gentianaceae; genus Gentiana; species Gentiana macrophylla. Next base: position 6,245,769 of record CM047811.1, on the reverse strand, counting down.
ACCATAAATAGGTAATTTAGACAATTATGAGCGTATATCTTTTCTGAATTGATTGTATAATTATTTTATGATTCTTTCCCTGTAGATGGTAGGTTACAATTTACTTAGAATAGGTGTAGTTATCACCGATTATAACTGTTGTCCCTTGATTGAAGGGGTAATAGGTTGTCACTCTTGTACATATATGGCTGTTTTGGCCCCTTTGCAAATTAAGATAACAGAACGTTTCTCTTATTCTTCTTTCTCTAAATTTCAACTTTTTGGATTAAGAATTAACCTCAAGAAGATCATCGGCCTGGTTAGCTATGTCATTTAAGTTTGCTCCCGGAAGGTGAACTTTGGTTCCATTGTCACTTTGAAATACACCACCACCAGAAGCTACTCTTCTGAGCAGCTCATGTCGGCTATCTTTTCCAGGCGTTCGGCAGAGCAGGCCAATCACTTGAACCTGTACAGATCGATTTGTAAATTTCAGGACTAGAATAAAAACAAGATGAATGTATTTAGTGAATTGATATGCTTACATGTGGAGGGCATTTTTTGGTAAGATGAGAAAGAACAGTTTCCTTGATCACCTCCAAGAGTAACTTGCGCTGAAGAAAGAAGCAAAAGCAAATTGTCAAACATCGACCCAAACAGGATGAACAAGAAATATCCACGCCCGCCGTTGCACATTATTGAATGATTTCAGTAGCAAAATAACACACGAGAGAAATCTTATCCACGCATATTATGATTATATAAAAATAACTAAGAGAAGGTACTAAATCGTTACTTTATCATCCTGATCTTTTTCTGCAAGGTTGATCATATAATCAAGGGCCATGATAAAACCTGACTCCATTTCATCCACTCTCTTCCCAATCACTCCATGTGCAGCCAGTTGCACAGCCACTTCCTCAGATGCTTCATCCATATTCATATCATCTAACTTTTTAACAGAAAGAACAAGCAAAATCATATCAGATCATATAAGTTGCATACAAAAGTTTGGCATATACCGGAATGGAGCAAGTAGCGTCATTAAGGAAGAAAAACCAGAGGCAAATCTTAGCCTTTTTTGAGTGGGGCAGCCCCATTAAGAAATGTTAGGAAGATAAAATTATATGTGTGTATAACTTACATCGAAAGGAAAAGCTATGCGTATAATCGATACACTTTAAAACTTAGCTACACCGATACTTGAATCCTGGATTCATTACTCGAAAGAATTTCAGACACAATGTCATCAAGATTATTTAGCAAGCTGAAGCCTCAACAGTTTTAGTAAACAACCTCTTCTAAATCATCTTTCATGTTAACTCCGTTGCTTTGTACTAGTTATTTGGCAGACTGCAAACGAATTCAATTAATGAATTCAAACTTAGTGAAGCATAAGCTTCCACGAACGTGTACAATTGGTGTACAATTGATGAAACATGGCTTCCAGGAACGTGTACAATTGATGATGTAGAAATTAAAGTGCAGCATAAGCTTTGCTGGCATTCGATAGCATTCAATAAGCAAATAAAGATATATATATATAAATAAAAACCCACAAAGATAAACCAGCAAAACTAGAATTAAGAGTATTAGGAAGTAGAAACTCACGAGCTTGGCCATCTCTTCGAGAACAGAGGTAACCTGTTCGCCGCCTTTGAGCATGGCTTCGTATTGCGAACTATCCCACTTTTGATTCGTATTTTCTTTACTTACGCCACCATTTTGGTCAGCAAATCCTCCTCCGACTTCGTAACTTGTGCAATGACGCCGCCTCTTTGGTTGTTTTAAATGCCGACTGAACTGACGAGTAGGGGAGAAATGGAAGGAATATGAAGCTGATGAGGAGGAATTCAACGCATTTGAACTGCATGTAGGGGGGAAGATGATGGTGCTTGGAGTGGTCAGTGAGGCCATTGAAGTGGGGAAGCAGCAGCTTCTGTGCGTAGTGTAGGAGACGACAGATAGAGATATTTTCCCTTTTTTTTTTTTTGGTTTTTTTCTGTTGGGGTGTATGGTTTATGGATTGCTTGGAAGTTGGAATGAACGGAATAATGTTGTTAATCCACATTATTATGATAATAAAGAGCATTGTTATTGACCCACACACGATTAATTCAGACATCACATTTCTTGTGTATATTTTGATTTTACAGGTGTCGAAATCTGGTTTTTTTATCTTTTCAGAGTCTAATAAATTCGACTTTGGAGTGCTTGAAAACAGATTTCGACCACAATTAATTCAGACACCACATTTCTTGTGTATATTTTGATTTTACAGGTGTCGAAATCTGTTTTTTTTATCTTTTCAGAGTCTAATAAATTCGACTTTGGAGTGCTTGAAAACAGATTTCGACCACAATTAATTCAGACACCACATTTCTTGTGTATATTTTGATTTTACAGGTGTCGAAATCTGTTTTTTTTATCTTTTCAGAGTCTAATAAATTCGACTTTGGAGTCATTAAAATGATTTCGGCCGGCTTATAAAAATAAATTTACCCTAAATATCATTTGACTGTGATGTCAATAATCCCATAAATCTTTGCAATAAATGCTTGTTTTTTCGGCTTCTGAATTTATTCTCATTTTTAAGGATGATGATGATGATGATGATGCGTCACTTAATAGACCGGTTACTAGATGGGTGAGTTGAAAGTCTCCTCGGGAGATGTGGGTTAAGGTTAACATTGATGCTAGTTGTATTAACGATAATTCGGGATCCTCTATTGATGGTGTGATTCGTGATAGTAATGGCTTTTTGGCGTTATGGTTTCATGGGCAGTACAGGTGCCAACCTTTTTTTGTGCAGAATTCAAAGCCTCGTAGCTAAGATTCTAGTACTCACTCAACAATTGAATAGCCCTGCGTGTCCATAAGGCACGAGTCAATTACAATGGAGCGCCTTGGAGAACTGTGAAGACCTTAACCTTCATACTACTATATGGCTTGATATGTATGGTATGTAGACATGCACAATAATTAACAAGTTCATGTTTAAACTGTGTCACAACCCAAAAGACAAAACGTTCACAGCCGTTTTGATGTTTTTTTTCCTTCACAATTTTGGTGCTCTTCATACACACTACCAGTTCAAACCCAAAGCAATGATTAACAAATGTGTAGCGAGTGGTTGTAAAAACATAATGTAGTGTCCCAATCATTTTGGTGTCGATAAGGGCACAACTAAAATGGTAATCTTACAACACCTATCTATCTACAACTTCCAAGCAAAAGCAGGGCCGATAACTATACTTTGCCCTTAAATGGATTTTCTTGAGAGGTCAAAGCTGTGATCGGCATCTCAAATACAAGGGTGGTGCCTTTCATATGGATTTGTGGTGCAAGAACAACACTATGATCCTTGCATTGCTCTAACACGAGCAGTCAGCTCCCTGACTTGGTTTCTCAAACGCTCTGGATTGCAGAAAAAATCTACAAAAACCCGTCTCTGGATTGCCATCTCTTGAGAATGATGTTTTAGAATCTGTCAGAAAAAATAAACAGATAATATCATTTTAGCTGTCGATAATAAAGAAGAATGAAGAACATCAATACCAGCATTAGAGAACACACCAAGAATAATGACAAGACAATTTAGAACCTGATGAATGAATATCACAAATTACCTCTCTCTTCTTGTTATGCTCTAGCGTTACATCTTCAACTGCAGCCGCTAGCTTTGCATTGGCCTTTTCCATTTCATCAAGCTCCTTCATTAATGTCTGGAAGACAAAAATCAAAGTTCAACTTCAGTATCTCATTTACCTAAAGAAACTATGTGTTGAGAAAAGATCTTCTCATTAAATGCCAGGATTTGTTGGGATTTTATTTTATTATTATTATTGATTGTAGCCGTAATATGAGGCATTTATTATTATTCTATTTTCCTGATTCTGTTAGGATCTCATACACACCTAGAGACCTAACTAGTCAAGGCTCCTAAATCTGATTGTATAAATACCTCTTTCCAGTTGATGAATAAAATATATTGAAGCCTTAATTAAAAAGGTTTCTTCCTTTTTAACATGGTATCAGAGCCTTCCCACACAAAAACGTTTTTCCGCACATAATTCCGATGAACTATCGGGCAGCTTTCACCGGAGAAAGGACCTCTAGCTCTGGGGGCACCATCTCCGATGGATCATCAACTGGAACAGAGACACAACTCCTAACCAGCGATGACCACTCCAAAAATTCTGGTCCAATCCTACTTCCTGCCAGAAAACTAGATGGCAAGAATTACCTCGAGTGGGCACAGATTGTCACACTCACCATCGATGGAAGAGGAAAATTGGGATATTTGACTGGAGATGAGGCCAAGCCACCAGAAACCGATCCAAAGTTCAGGACTTGGAAATCTGAGGACTCAATGGTAAGGGCCTGGCTTATAAACTGTATGGAGTCGACCATTGCCAAACCACACATGTTCTTGAAATCAGCCAAGGCTATCTGGGATGCAGTAAAAGAAATGTACTCAAATTTGGAGAATTCATCTCAAATATATGAGATCAAAACCAAACTGTGGAGCCTCAAGCAGGGGGACAGGAATGTCACATCATACTATAACGACATTGTGTCCCTCTGGCAAGAATTAGATCTATGCCATGAGGATAAATGGGAGTGTACAGCTGACAGTGTGAAATTTCACAAAAGAGAAGAAAATGAAAGGGTATACTCATTCCTGGAAGGTCTGAATTCTGATCTGGATGAAGTTAGAGGCAGAATCCTTGGAAAGAACCCCCTACCATCCCTTAGAGAAACCTTCTCTGAAGTTAGGAGGGAAGAATCAAGAAGGAAAGTGATGCACATGCCTCCACAAACTGAGATGGAAGGATCTGCAATGGTGGCAAGTAGATCAGATACAACAAGGAGAATGGAAAGGCAGAAACTTAAGTGTGAACATTGCAAGAAGACTGGACACACTAAGGACATATGTTGGGGCATACATGGAAAGCCAAACTGGAGAAGCAAGGGGGCTAATTCTGAGCAAGGAAAGGCTAACCAGGTGTCTTCTGATTCTGGACCACAATCTGCAGGGCTCCTCCCACTCACTCAGGATCAGCTAGAGCAATTGAGTAAGCTTCTAAAATCACAACTCTCCATGACAACCAAACCAAACTGCTCCCTTGCTGAGTCAGGTAACCATTTCTCTCTTTCTTTGTTAGGAGTCAGTCACAAACCTGAGTGGATAGTTGACTCTGGGACAACTGACCACATGACTGGATCCTCTGAACTATTTTTAAACTATAACCCGTGTCCAGGAAACCATAAAATCAGACTGGCTGATGGCTCTTTTTCCACTATTGCTGGAAAGGATCCATCTATATATCAAAAGACATAATCCTAAAAAATGTCCTACATGTTCCTAAACTAGCATGTAATTTATTGTCAATAGGAAAACTAACTGCTGATCAAAACTGTGAGGCTATGTTTTCTAAGGATGGTTGTCTATTTCAGGACAAGGTATTGGGGAAGATGATTGGCAAGTGTAAGCTCCTTTGGTGGTCTATATGTTCTTCGGATCTCAGAATCGAACCACGAAGCGAGAGCCTTATGAGAGGAGGTTACCACACAATTGTCCAATCACACCAGAATAAGATCCTAGTCATGCATAAGAGATTAGTGCACCCTAGTTTTAATTACATGAAAAAATTGTTTCCTGAACATTTTGTCAGCAATAAAGATTTGAATTTTCAGTGTGAAGTTTGTATTCTTGCAAAACAGACCAGACAAACATACCCTGCTCAACCCTATGTCCCCTCAAAACCATTCACTATGATTCATAGTGATGTGTGGGGGCCATCTAGGGTAAGCACCTTTAATGGAAAAAGGTGGTTCATCACACTTATAGATGACCACACACGTTTAACTTGGGTGTATTTAATGAAAGACAAATCAGAAGTAGAAATGATTTTTAAAAGATTCTTTGAAATGGTAAAAACTCAATTCCATACACAAATCCAGATTCTAAGGATTGATAATGGAATAGAGTATTTCAACCAGTACTTAGATGGATTTCTGATTGAAAAGGGTATAATACACCAAAGCTCATGTGTCAAAACTCCACAACAAAATGGAGTTGCAAAAGGAAAAACAGACACTTACTGGAAGTGGCCAGAGCACTCTTGTTTACCTCAAAATGCCCAAAGACATTCTGGGGAGAAAGTGTCTTGACTGCCACATACCTTATCAACAGACTTCCATCTAGGGTTTTGAGTTTTCAAACACCTATCAATCTGTTTCAAAATGTTTTTCCAAAAACAAGGCTAGTAGGCAAACTACCTTTAAAGATTTTTGGATGCACAGAGTATGTCCACACTTATAACCAAGGGAAATTAGAACCTAGGTCAAAAAAAGTGTTGTTTTCTGGGATATTCATCCACACAAAAATGTTACAAGTGCCTTGACACAGCCACTGGAAAGTTTATAGTCACCATGGATGTCACTTTTGTTGAAGAAAAAATGTTTTTTGACAAGGTTCAATTTCAGGGGGAGACTATGAGTACAAGTGTGTCTGATAGTATGTCTGTGTCAGATGACATCTTCGAAGAATCCTATGATTTTTTAGAAATTAAGAGTGCACTAGAACCTGATTCTGGTGAACAAATGGACAATTGTGGGGAAAACTGCCATCAAAATGAGATCAGAAATACTAATCCCATAGAACCTCTCAAGGAAAGACCATTCCAAGGCAAAACTTATGTGAGGAAGTATCCTACAAAGGCAGATAAGTCCAACAATGAGTCCACACAATTATCAACTCCTGATCCTGTCACTGATATGGACAACCATCTTGAGGAAGGATCAGAACACACAGAGGTTGCATCAGACAGTGAAACAGAATCAACCTCACAAATTCCTACAACAAAACCTGACTCTCCCAGAACAAAAGCAGAAAAAATGATCCTTGATGTTCCCATAGCCATTAGAAAACCAACCAGAGCCTGTACAAAACACCCCATCTCCAAGTACTTGTCCTATGCCAGTCTATCACCATCCTTCAAAGCCTTCACTACCAGTGTGTCATCCACCACCATACCCAAAGATGTTAATGAAGCTCTTATTGTACATGAGTGGAGGGAAGCAGTTCTTGAAGAAATGTGGGTATTGAAAAAGAATGGGACCTGGGAAACTGTATCCTTGCCAGAAGAGAGGAAAACAGTGGGGTGCAAATGGGTGTTTGTGGTGAAATATAACACTGATGGCAGCATTGAGAGACACAAAGCCAGGTTGGTGGCCAAGGGATACTCTCAAACTCATGGGATCGACTACTCAGAGACTTTCTCTCCTGTTGCTAAGCTCAACACAATCAGGATTTTGTTATCTGTGGCAGTGAACCTAGATTTGCCACTCATGCAACTGGATGTAAAGAATGCCTTCCTTCATGGAGAATTGAAGGAAGAAGTATATATGGATCCTCCCCCAGGATTCAGTAAAGAATTTGGCAACAAGGTGTGCAAACTCACCAAGTCCTTATATGGACTCAAGCAAAGCCCAAGAGCATGGTTTGACAGGTTTATGAAGTTCATGAAAAGGATAGGGTTGTACAAGGAAGATCAGACCATACTTTGTTCATAAAGAGGTCTGGAAAGGGCAGGCTGACTGCTCTGATTGTATATGTGGATGATATCATCCTCACTGGGAACGATGAGGAGGAAATAGCAGGTGTGAAGAAACAACTTGCAACAGAATTTGAGATCAAGGATCTGGGACAACTGAGACACTTTCTGGGAATGGAGGTAGCTAGGTCTTCTAAGGAGTTAGTACTAACTCAAAGGAACTACACCCTGAACACTTGAAAAAGCAGTATTTGGAAGGTGCTAGACTAGCAAACACACCAATGAAGTGCAATTTGAAGCTGGGGAGTGCCAAAGGTGAACCTGTAGTTATGGGAAGCTATCAAAGAGCGGTTTGGCAAAGGTGATATACAGCACATACAAGGCCGGATGTATCCTATCTGATCAGTACCTTGAGCCAATTTATGCACTCACCTAATGAGACTCACATGGAAGCAGCTGGAGGGTTGTTGAGGTATCTCAAAACCACACCAGGAAAAGGGCTATACTTCAAGAAGAGTGAAAATAGAAATGTTGTTGTGTATACTGATGCAGATTGGGGAACTTGTACCAAGGAAAGGAGGTCCATAACAGGGTATTGCACCTATGTATGGGAAATCTAGTCACTTGGAGAAGCAAGAAACAAACTGTTGTGGCAAGAAGTACTGCTGAAGCAGAGTTCAGGGCCATGGCATTAGGAATGTGTGAAGGCCTGTGGATCAAACAGGTTATGGAGGACATTGGAGCAGAGATATCTGGCCCTATGAGATTATATTGTGACAACAAGTCAGCCATTGACATTGCTAATGATCCTGTTCAACATGACAGGACCAAGCATGTGGAGATAGATAGGTACTTCATTAAGGAAATAAAGTAATTTAGAAAGAGAGAAGAAGAAGAAGATGATTAAGAGAAAAGATTAACTCTTATTATTTAAACATAACCTCTTAAGGTTAGTATATATAGGAGAATACAAAAGTGCTAAGCATGCTAAAAGCATAAAGCATAAAGTAACTACATTAACTACCTAGATACCTTTTTAGGGTGGTTACATTGATAAGTAGAAAAGTAAAACTGCTCAAATTTTCCTAATTTGTACATCGATTTAATAATACTAAACACTAAGTATAACAATAATTACTAAGTATTATAACTATTATCGGTTATATATATATTCAAGCAGGTAATGACCTCTTGATCCTGTGACTTATATATTCAAAGCAGGTAACCTCATTGTAATTAGAAGAGAGAGAGAAGAAGAAGATGATTAAGAGAAAAGATTAACTCTTATTATTTAAACATAACCTCTTAAGGTTAGTATATATAGGAGAATACAAAAGTGCTAAGCATGCTAAAAGCATAAAGCATAAAGTAACTACATTAACTACCAGATACCTTTTTAGGGTGGTTACATTGATAAGTAGAAAAGTAGAAACTGCTCAAACTTCCTAATTTGTACATCGATTTAATAATACTAAACACTAAGTATAACAATAATTACTAAGTATTATAACTATTATCGGTTAATATATATTCAAGCAGGTAATCGACCTGCTGACCTGTGACTCGGCTGATCCTCGCTATATATATATTCAGGTAGCCTCACTGATCCTTATACACCAATACTCCTCCTCAAGTGGGATGTAGATATCATGAGACCAAGCTTGTCAATACACTTTAGTAGGAGGTGCTAAAGTGACTTTTGGTGAACACATCAGCTACTTGATTTTTTGAGTTGATATAAGATAGAAGAATCTCTCCCTTCATCATCTTCTCTTTGATAAAGTGTCTATCAATCTCAATATGTTTTGTCCTGTCATGTTGTACAGGATTCTTAGTGATCTCAATAGCAGATTGACTGTCACTGTATAGGCAAGTAGGAGTAGAAATAACAAGTCTTAGTTCCATAAGTTTCTGTACCCATAATATCTCACACATACATACTGCAATTGCCCTGTACTCAGCCTCAGCATAACTTCTAGCCACAACAGACTGTTTCTTGCTTCTCCAAGAAACCAGATTTCCAAAGACATAAATGCACCATCCAGAGGTTGATTTTCTATCAATATTGCAGCCTGCCCAATCAGCATCCACATAAGCCTCAATTCTGGTATTTCCTTCTCTCTTTGAATAGTATACCCCTTTCTGGATTCCCTTTCAAAAATCTTAAGAGTCTGATCGCGAGATTGTAGTGTATTTCCTTTGGTGAATGCATGAATTTGGTGAGTGTGCTAACAAACAAAGGATATGTCCGGCCTTGTATGTGATAAGTAGATTAATCTTCCTATGAGTTTCGATACCTTTCACTTCAATGTCCGGACCAAGATCATCCTTTCCAAAGTTTACAAGATTATCAAGGGTGTACTAACAGTTTGCACCCCAATAGGCCATAATCGGATAGTAAGTCCATAGTATATTTCCTTTGAGTGAGTATGATACCCTTGGATGACTAGCAACTTCAATACCAAGGAAGTATTTTAGTGTTCCTAGATCCTTTACCTCAAATTGTTTGTTTGAAAGTACTTTGCCGAGCGATTTCTTCTTCGAATTTCTGTGATGATGATATCATCAACATATACAATGAGGATAGTGACCGCCAGATCGATCATGTTTGTAGAACATTGTATGATCACTATGCCCTTGATGATAAGTTGCTTCCTTCATAGCTTTGGTAAACCTTTCAAACCAGGCCCTGGAGATTGCTTTAAACCATAGATTGCTTTGTTTAACTTCAGAACATGGTTGGGTTTAAGCATGAAACCAGGAGGATAGTGCATATAGACCTCCTCTTTCAAATCCCCATTTAGGAAGGCATTTTTAATGTCCATTTGATAGAGGGGCCAATTCAGGACAGCAGCAATAGAAATCAAGATTCTAACAGAGTTCAGCTTTGCCACTGGAGCAAATGTTTCATTAAAGTCAATCCCTTGAGTTTGTGTAAAACCCCTTGAAACTAGCCTTGCCTTGTACCTGTTAATGGTACCATCTGGGTTGTGTTTGATGGTAAAGAGCCATCTACACCCTACTGGTCTCACTCCCTGTGGTTTAGGAACACAATCCCAAGTATGATTTTTATCTAAAGCGAGATAGTTCTTCAAAAAGCGACATGTTTCCAATTAGGATGACTCAAGGCATGTTCAATGGATTTAGGGATACTATAAGTGTCAATATTAGACAAGAAAGCTTGGTAAGGAGGTGAGACTTTACTATAGGCCACAAATTTCTCGAATAGGGTGTTGAGTGCATTCTCTCCTACCTTTCTAAGGGCAATTGGCACTCAGGCTCAATAATGGGAGGTGGAAGGTCAGTATGAGATTCGAGAGAAGTAGGTAAAGTAGATGAGTAATCGAGGTTGTTGGATGGGTGAATATGAGAGTCATTAGGGTTTTCAAGTGAGTACTGAGTTTCCAATTTTTTCGGTGTAAATAATAACCTCCTTTTCAAAGTTGATGGATATGAGAGGCATTAGGTATGATGGGTGTATCAACAATAATAAGCGGGGTGATAGCATTTTCAAGGTGAGTAGGTCTTGCTCGGTGGGTTTTGTTTGAGACTTGGAATAGAGCGGTGATCCTCAATAAAGGTAACATCAAAGGTGATGTAGGTTTTATGTGTTTTGGGGTCAAAGCATTTATACCCCTTTTTGTAGGAGAATAACCAAGGAATATGGTTTTAATGGACTCTAGGATCAAGTTTTCCTCTGTTGGGATTATGATTGTGGATAAAAGCAAAGACATCCAAATATCTTTAGGAGATATCGGATAGAAGTTTTGTGCAAGAGTAGATACCTTTTAGGACATCAATAGGGGTCTGAATTTCAAAGATCCTGAAGGCATTCTATTGATCAAGTAAGTGGCGATTAGACGACTTGACACCAATAGAAAGCAGGAACATTATAGGTAAAGATCATGGTTACGGCAACCTCTAAGAGATGTCGATTTTTCCTCTCGCCTACCCCATTTTGTTGGGGTGTGTTTGTACAAGAGGATTGATGAACAATTCTTTTCGATGAGAAAGGAGAAAGTTGATGTTCTAAAAATCGCAAACGCTGTCGCCAGCGCCGCTTAGCGCGCTAAGCGCACCAAGCGATCGACTTGGCTCTAAGCGATCTCGCCTAGCGACACTGGTGTCGGGCGATTTTTCATGCTCTGGCGCGCCCTAGGCCCTTCTAGCGCCTGGGCGACTGGACGCCGCTAGGCGAACTCTAGGATATTAGGGTTCCATCTAGGAAAAAGCTTTGTAAACTAGAATTTTCGGATCAAGTCATCCAAAGTAAAGATATTAGTCATATTACACTCAGAGTTTTTCCCCAAACCGTAAAAAGCTATTACTTTGAATGTTGGAACTCAAGAGACTTGTACTCGATTAGTGTAAGGCCTAAAACCCTAAAAACCCTTAAAACCTAGAACCGCCTGGCGCCGCTTAGGCGCTCTAGCGCTAGCGCGCCCTAGCTGCATACCGACCTACTAGCGATTTTTTAACACCGAGAAAGTTGAGAATTAAAGTATTCAAATCCCATTGTCCGATCTTAGGATCTCGAATTTTGGTTTTAAACTGTGTTTCAACAAAGTTGTAAAAGTTTATGAATATGGCTGCAACATCAGATTTTTGGCTCATTAGATATACCCATGAAGTCCTGGAATGGTCATCAATAAATGTGACAAACCATGGTTTTTGGATAGGTTTGAGACCCTAGATGGACCCCAAACATCGGTGTGGATAAGAACAAAAAAAGTGTGGTGTATAAGGGATGTGATTTGTAAACAGATTCTAGTTTGTTTACCAAGAATGCAAAATTCACATTTCAAATTTTCCATACAAACTCCGGAAAATAAGAGAGGATACAACTTTTTCAAGTACACAAAATTAGGATGGCCTAGTCTAAAATGTAAGTGAATAATTTTGTTACATTTAGAATCTAAACTAGCCACTAATCCTCTTGGTTCCTCCGAGGGCTTGCTATGAAACAGTCTGAGACCTCTCTTAGTACTCCTAGCACCGCCAATCTTCATCATAGACTCAGGATCCCGAAACTCACAATGGGTATCCAGAAAGTTAGCTGAGCATTTTCTATCTCTACAAAACTGTTTGACAGATAGAAGGTTGCAATTGAGATTAGGAACATAGAGGACATTTTCTAGGGTAATGTTGGGTTGAAGTCTAACTCTACCTTTTCCTAATACCTTTTTGAAGAACCATCGCCTATAGTAACATGGTGATGAGAATCAATACTTGTGAAAGTTTCAAAAGCAGTAAAATTCACTGTTATATGGCTAGAAGCACCGAGTCAACAATCCATTTTTTGACCTTCGTATGCAGATTGCTCCAACAGTGATTCAAGAGATCTGTGGTTGAAGTTTTTGAACATCATCCTGGAGGGTGTTCATACATTCTTTTGTGAACCCTTGTCTCTGTTTCAAACACTATAAGCTTTATTCAGCCCATTGCCTCTATCACCAGTTTTTACTTGCTGATTTTTGAGAAGATGGGGTGGTTTACCGTGCAGCAGCCAGCATTTTTCCTTAAGATGACCTTTCTTCTTACAGTGGTCACACAGGAGATTGGCCCAATTCTCACTCCTCTTGTATTTGTTATAAGCTGCATTAGCAGTATCTGATTCAGAAACTTTAAAAACAGATGTTACTCCTCCCGGAGTTGGCGATGATACCTCCGGAGATAGGCATTACTCCTCTCTCCGCACTCCTCCTTTCTCGAATACTAAAAGCATCATTAATAGATGGGAAGGGGATATGGCAAGAATTCTTTCTCTGGTCGCTTCATAAGTAGTGTCAGAACCTCCTGGGAAGTCTAGTAACCTATCTCTTTCCACCTCCTTATTATGAATGTCTGCATCTTCTGTGCATTTCCATTCCTTGATTGTAAGTTGATCATATTCTTCCCACAGATTGGTTAGAGCATTGAAGTACTCATTAATTGGTCATGTCAGTTTGGACAAGATTCCTTAGCTTAAGTTTTCACCCATAAACTTGAACATAGTTACCTTCATTTAGAGTATAAAGACTCTAATTTCTTCCAAATCTTTGAGAGCTGATTTTGCATATAGAAAGTTGGAACCGATTTTTCTATCATAGAATTCATAAGCCAAGATCTCACAATGGCATCTTGGTTTCCATGTATCAAACTCCTTTGAGTTTTTGTCATGGGAGGGATGGAGGATCCAGTGAGGTATCCTTTCTTTCCTCGCGCCAAGACATAAGTGTATACAGACTGAGACCATGATACATAATTTGGTCCAGACAATTTTTTAGAGGTGATTTGGAGCAATGGATTATCAACTCCATTGAATGAGAGGGAAGGAGAAGAGGGAGTAGATTCAGTATCTGTCATTGTGGGATAACAGAACTTAAGAACACAGATCGATTGCCTGAAATAAGTTCAGGGCTCTGCTACCATAAAGTAATTTAGAAAGAGAGAAGAAGAAGAAGATGATTAAGAGAAAAGATTAACTCTTATTATTTAAACATAACCTCTTAAGGTTAGTATATATAGGAGAATACAAAAGTGCTAAGCATGCTAAAAGCATAAAGCATAAAGTAACTACATTAACTACCTAGATACCTTTTTAGGGTGGTTACATTGATAAGTAGAAAAGTAGAAACTGTTCAGCTTCCTAATTTGTACATCAGATTTAATAATACTAAACACTAAGTATAACAATAATTACTAAGTATTATAACTATTATCGGTTAATATATATTCAGCAGGTAATCGACCTTCTCGCGACCTCGCTTGATCCTTGACGACTTATATATTCAAAGCAGGTAACCTCTCTTGATCCTTATACACCAATAGGAAAAGTTGGAGAATGGATTGTTTTGTGTGCCCTTTCTTCCATCTACACAGCAAATTGCAGATGGCTTAACTAAAGCACTGGCAATAAGACAGTTCGAATACTTTGTGAGCAAGTTGGGTCTGATAGACATCTTTTCCCCAACTTGAGGGGGAGTGTTGAGAAAAGATCTTCTCATTAAATGCCAGGATTTGTTGGGATTTTATTTTATTATTATTATTGATTGTAGCCGTAATATGAGGCATTTATTATTATTCTATTTTCCAGATTCTGTTAGGATCTCATACACACCTAGAGACCTAACTAGTCAAGGCTCCTAAATCTGATTGTATAAATACCTCATTCCAGTTGATGAATAAAATATATTGAAGCCTTAATTAAAAAGGTTTCTTCCTTTTTAACACTATGCAAACCTTCTAACAGAAAATTAGTTACTTCATTCACTGACTCCATCTAAAAAATGTGCACCTTTGAGAATTAAATCAAACTTTTAATGAGCAAAATGGGAACTACAAGTAAACAAAAAGGCCATTTGACAAACTTTTCTTTAACTGGGCGTCATTTTAATATGGAAATACATTTTGGAATATCAGAAATTTTCCAATGTATGCCAGTTTCGCCTACCAAAAAGACTAGAGTGTAGTAGACTAGCATGGAAAGGTCGGTGGATAAGAATGAATATATTACCACGCTATAAAAGAAAACACAGGAGTATGTGACAGTAAACAATGTACCCGAGGTGTTAGTATCGGTTGGGCAGTTGTTGACGATGCAAATAATAATTGCTGCAAGCTCTGGACAAGTGTACACCTGATGCAGTAAACAAATATAGGATAAATGAGAATCTGAATATTCTTTCGAGAATCTATGCAGCAATTTTCATTTAAAGGTTCCCTTAAAATAAGCATCAAATGGATGGCACGGGGAAAAAGAAAAGAACAATAAATTAAAATTTTGAAAAAAAAATTAAGTTTATAAGGTCTTGATTCCCTGAGTATGTAAGAAGTTGAAAGCAAGCTCAGAACAAGATACACATGATATGTATTTAGTAGCAGAAAATCTGGCCCGTCTGCAGCTTCATAAAAGAGAGGATTCCATGGGATACTAATAATTTTACACTTCTTGTTTAAACTCCAAAATACTATTTCAGTTTAATAATCATTCCATATTGCTCAAAGCAAGAAAAATCCTCCCAACTTTGTACTGGTTCCATAAACCATGACCCAAACACGATGCTATTAAAGTTGAGAAGCAGCAAAAAGTAATAGTAAGATAAGCTAGAAGCACAGTGAACAAGAAACCTGGCCTATCAGATTGAGATTGCACACTGCATATTATGCTCCGCTTATAATCATTGATACAAAGCAACAATCAAATCCACAAGACATACAGTCAAAAAGAAGAAAGATCTCTTCTGATTTCATACCTGTATTTAAAAACTGTAGAAGCATTGAGTTTATTTGTTGAAGTTTACTTGTTTAAATTATTTATTTTTGTTGTTGTTGTTGTAGTCGATCTCCTTAATTCCTTATAGGAGATACCAAGTGTTTTTATTCTTTTCATCATTACTGTTAGTTGGCTTTAGACATAAAGTAAGTTAGCTCAACTTACTTTAAGTCTTAGTTAGCTCAACTTGCCTTCAGCCGCCACATTTATTTCGTTGTCTAGAACAGCTAGACATGTTGTAACTTTATTTAAACGCTTCCTTTCTATTTTCTGGAACATAGAAGAGTTTCTTTTCCATATTTCTTTCTTTTCATGGTATCAGAGCCTACTGTGCTCTTCTTCGATTTTCTTCCCTGATCGCTAAAAATGTCGACTATTTCTTCATCTTCTACACTTGAAGCTGTTTCGGCTGATGGGGGAATTCCACCCTCATACAGTTCCGAACATCAGGCATCCACTATCTCAGTCCATAGAATCAATGGTAATGATTACCTTCAATGGTCTAGGTCTGTTCAACAGTTAACGAGCCAAGGTAAAATGGGGTATCTCACCAGAGAAACAACCCCTCTTGATGCAACAAACTCGCAGTACAAACACAGGGGTACAAACACAGGGATACTGAGAATAACCTAGTTATGTAATGGTTAATTCGATTCATGACACCTGAAACCGAAGATTAACTTATCCTTCATGAATCTGCTCATGAAATTAGGATTGCAGCTGGAGATTTATGAAATCTGCATGTGAAAGGCTTGAGGTTGAAACGAGTGTTAAAAGATTTGATGTTACTATTTCAAGGCCCATTAGATTGTTTTGTGATAACAAGGCTGCTATTGACATTGTTAATGATCCAGTCCATCATGACAGGACCAAGTGGAGATTGTTCAACATTTTATTAAACAGAAGTTGGAAGATGGGTTGGTGTGCATCCCATTTTTGCCATCAATAAAGCAAGTTGCGGATGGATCGACTAAAGTGCTTGGGAAATCAGACTTTGAGGGTTTCACGAGCAAGTTGGGCATTGTAGAGTTTTATAGGAATGGAAACTCCTTTTTATTATAATAAGATGATTGATTAGCAATGTGCTAATCCCTTTAAATACACAGTCCAGTAAGAGTTGGATAAGTATACAACTCTATCTTATCACAACTTAAACTAAAACAAACTCCTAACAATATTTATTTTCCTAATTTAACTGAAGATAAAATAACAAATACGCCAGCTTGTAGATAATACATACTGACACAATAATAAGTATAAAAAATGACTAATAATGACAGCTGTATATTCCAACACCCCCCCTCAAGTTGGTGCATGAATATCCTTCATTCCCAACTTGCTGACAAACTTCTGGAAATCTGGTTTCATCAGTGCCTTGGTGAGGCCATCAGCTGTCTGTTTAGGGGATGGAAGGAATGGAATACAGAGAGTGCCTTCTTCCATCTTCTCCTTGATAAAATGTCTGTCAATATCCACATGCTTGGTCTTGTCATGCTGCACTGGTTCATTGACTATATCAATAGCCCCTTTGTTGTCACAAAACAACTTCAAAGGCATACTGCACTGGACTCTTAGGTCTCGTAGTACCCTCATTATCCACATCTCTTCACATACACCTTGAGCCATAGCCCCTAAGTTCGATTTCGAGTTGCTCGAGACTACATTCTGCTTTTTTGCTCCTCCAGTGTGACTAGATTGCCCCAAACAAGGTGCAATACCCGATCCACGAGATCTTCTCAGTCTTGACACGCCTTCCCAGTCTGCATCTGTATAAGCTTCTATGCCCTTTTTTTTTTCTGTTTTTTGAAAATGCAGTCCCATCCCAGGTGCATCCTTTAGGAATATGAGGATTCTGTGGGCTGCATCAAGATGCTTTTGGGTTGGAGAGTGCATAAACTGACTTATGGAGCTCACAGCATATGCAATGTCTGGCCTAGTATGAGACAAGTATATTAGTCTCCCTACCAGCCTTTGAAATCTTTCTTTGTTTACAGGGGCTTCACCAGTATCTTCCCCTAACTTTACATTGAACTCCATAGGTGTGCTGGTAGGCTTTGCCTCTGTCATTCCAGTCTCCTCCAGCAGATCCAAGGTGTACTTTCTCTGAGATACAACCAAGCCCTCTTTTGATCTGGCTACCTCCATACCCAGAAAATATCTCAATGGACCCAAGTCTTTTATTTCGAATTCAGTGGCCAGCTGTTTTTTAACTCTAGCAGCTTCTTCTACATCATCCCCTGTCAGAACCATGTCATCCACATACATAATAATAATAGTTAATTTATTTCGGACCGACTGTTTTACAAAGAGGGTGTGATCAGAGTGCCCCTGAGTGAACCCAATCTTCTTCAAAACCTGCATAAGTCTTTCAAACCAAGCCCTAGGGCTTTGTTTTAGTCCATATAAGGACTTTTTCAGTTTGCATACCTTCCCCTGGAACTTGTCCTCAAAACCTGGAGGCTTCTCCATGTAAATCTCCTCTTTTAAATTGCCATGTAGGAAGGCATTCTTGACATCTACCGTGTCGGGGGCGATCTAGATTCACCGCAATGAGATAAGATGATTACGATGGTGTTGAGTTTAGCAACAGTGAGAATGTCTCACTAAAGTCCACTCCATGAGTGCGTGAAAAACCCTTTGCTACTAACCTAGCATTGTGCCTCTGTATGGACCCGTGGTGTTATATTTCTTGTAAAACCCACTTGCACCCCACTGTTCTTCTATCCTTCAGTAGCTCCACCAACTCCGTATGTCGATTCTTTTCCAAGGCCCTCATTTCTTTCTAGACTGCACCCTTCCACTCTGGAACACTTAAAGCCTCTTGGATGGTTTTAGGTATTTGAGTGGTTTGGGTGGCTGAGATAAAAGCTTGGTATTTTTGGGATAGATGATCATAGGAGATGTGATTGGACATAGGATAGGTTGGTTTGTTGTACTTGGCACACTTTCTAGGTTGTTTTCTCAGGGCAATGGGCAGGTAATCAAGGGCTGTTTTTCCTGATTGATTTGGTTCTTCATTAGATAACTCACTGTCAGAGGACTCACCTTGGTCAGACTCTGCACTACCATTTTCCCTTGGATCCTGTGTACCAGGATTGTCTTGAGATTCTGTTGGTTCATCTGGAGTGTGTAAGGCATCTACTGCAGACCTTTTTCCTCTCCTTTGATAAACTCTCCCTTTAAAAGTTTCCAAAGGGTTAGAAGGTGGGTTATTCCCATTTTCAATAGGACCACCTTCCTCCCCTGTTTGGTCATTTGCACCAGTGTGATCAGATGTAATCCCTAGTTCTGTGTTAATTTCTGGGATGAGAATCATATCAGATGTGGTATCCTCAAATTGGGACTGTTTTTGTGATTTGAAAAAGGATAGGTGTTCATAGAAAGTGGCATCCATAGTGACATATAGTTTCTTCTCTAAGGGATCAAAAAACTTATACCCTTTCTTAGTGGAAGAATACCCTAGGAAGACGCATTTCTTGCCTCTAGGGTCTAACTTATTGCCTGTATTCTGATGGATAAACCCTACGCATCCAAACACCCTTAAGGGTAGATCACAGAACAGTCAGTTATCTTGAAAAACAGATTTAAACCTATTGAGGGGGGGTTTGGAAGTTCAAAATTTTGGAAGGCATTCTGTTGATTAGATAGGTTGCAGTTAAAACAGCCTCCCCCCAAAGGTATTTAGGACACTGAGCATAGATCATCAAAGCTCTAGTTATTTCTAGGAGATGTCTATTTTTTCTTTCAGCCACTCCATTTTGTTGGGGTGTTCCCACACAGGAGCTTTGATGTACTATGCCAGTTTCCTCAAAAAACTTTCCCAAAATTGAGTTAAAGTATTCAGTTCCATTATCACTTCTAAAGATTTTAATTTGTGTTTGAAACTGATTTGTAACAAAAGAATAGAAGTTTTTAAACACTGTTTCTGCTTCTGACTTCTTTTTCAACAAATATATCCATGTAAGTCTAGTGTGATCGTCAATAAATGAAATAAACCATCTTTTATTAGCTAGAGTTTTGACCCTAGAAGGTCCCCATATGTCACTGTGAATCATATAGAAGGGAGCTGATGGTTTATAAGGTTGAATGGGGTAGGGTTTTCTGGTAAGTTTGGCCAATTCACACGTTTCACAATTCAGAGATGTTACATTTTTATTCAAAAACAACTGAGGACACAATTTTTTCATGTAGGATAAACTAGGGTGTCCTAATCTGGAATGCCAGAGAAGGATCTTATTAAGATTCACACTGGAAACATAATTACATTGAAATTTTAAAATAGGAGAATTATCTAGGTAGAGTTCTTGGTCCAACACATAGAGGCCTTCCACACTCCTAGACTTGCCAATCATCATCTTCAAGTCCCTGTCCTGAAACAAGCAGTTATCCTTAGAAAAAACAACATTGCAGTTTCTGTCCAATGTCAGTTTCTTAACAGATAGTAAATTACAAGCTAGTTTGGGTACATGAAGAACATTTTTAAGTGTTATGTGTGATGTGATAGGGATGGATCCCTTTCCATCAATAGGAGTAAGGGATCCATCTGCTAATCTGATTTTTTGGTTTCCAGGTAAGGGAACATAAGTGGAAAAAATCTCGGAATTATCGGGTCATATGGTGCGTGGCTCTCGAGTCAATGACCTCCAGATACCACTTGTTTGGAGCTAAGGAAAGCTGCATTACGAATCAACATAAAAAGCGGTTTGGTGTGGAATTTGTGGGAGTTTGGATCTTGAGGAGTTTAGCTAGATGCTCAGGTTGTTCTTGAGTGAAAGTCTTTGTTTCGAGTCCATTGAGGCCTGGTTTGCCTTCCCCCCTTCTCCTTTTTGACTTCCTCCACCCTTGTTTTTCCATGCTGGTTTACCATGGATATCCCAGCAAATCTCTTTGGTATGACCAACTTTCTTACAATGCTCACACTTGGGCCTGGTTTTGCCATTTCCAAAGGTTCTTCCCTCATTTCTGGTGGTTGCTAGTGCTGATCCTTCCCCATCTGCAGTTGCTGTGGTATGCTTTCCCATGACTTTCCTTCTGGCTTCTTCTCTTCTGACTTCTGAGAACACCTCTCTCAGGGATGGTAGAGGATTTCTTCCCAGAACTCTTCCTCTGACCTCATCCAATTCTGATTCTAGACCTGCCAAGAAGGAGTATACTCTTTCACTTTCCTCTCTCTTTTGGAATTTGGAACTGTCAGCAGGGCATTCCCATGTCTCATTGTAGCACAAATCCAATTCTTGCCACAATGAGACTACTTCATTGTAGAACTCAGTCACTTCTCTCGTGATCTTGCTTAATCCTCCATATCTCGGTTTTGAGTTCAGAATTTGGGACGAATTCTCAATGTCAGAATACATTTCCTTAATTGCATCCCACATGTCCTTTGCTGTGGATAGAAACATGTGGGGTCTTGCTATGTTTGGCTCCATGGCATTGATCAACCATGCCTTGACCAAAGAATTTTCAGACTTCCACTGCTTCCTTTTTGGATCTCCTTCTTCAGGTGCCTTGGCTTCACCGGTTAGATAACCAAGTTTGCCTCTTCCATCAATAGCCAACTGAATGGTATTAGACCATTCTAAATAATTCTTGCCGGTTAGTTTGCGGGAAGTGAGTAGCAGGGATGATGAGGAGGAGTTGTTTGAGTTCTCATCATTCCCAGTCACTCCTTCTGTTCCAAGACCACCGTATATGACACCACCAGAGGAGGTGGCTGATCTCTCTCCGGCCATGGCTGCTGCCCTATAGTTCATTGGCAAACAGGATTTTTGGAACGCCGCTCTGATACCATGTAGAGTTTTATAGGAATGGAAACTCCTTTTTATTATAATAAGATGATTGATTAGCAATGTGCTAATCCCTTTAAATACACAGTCCAGTAAGATTTGGATAAGTATACAACTCTATCTTATCACAACTTAAACTAAAACAAACTCCTAACAATATTTATTTTCCTAATTTAACTGAAGATAAAATAACAAATACGCCAGCTTGTAGATAATACATACTGACACAATAATAAGTATAAAAAATGACTAATAATGACAGCTGTATATTCCAACAGGCATGATTGACATCATTGCACCAACTTGAGAGGGGGGTTGAAATATGTTTAGTCTGCTTTATTTTATTTTTATTAGTAAGGGTATTTTTGGTATTAAGCTTGTATTAGGGCGCCAAAATTATGAGGCGGCTCGGCTGAGTATTTTTTATTTTTAAGTTTCTTAGGGAACAAGTCAGTTTCTACCTATTTAAACCCAGTTGTGGGTACAGTAATTTATCAATAACAATTACAATTTCATACTACACTAAAATTCCACAATTATACACTCAAGCGTCGTGTTGATGCCCCTCAACAAAATGGGGCATCAAAAAGGAAAAACAGGCACTTGCTTGAAGTAGCAAGGCCATTAACGTTTACTATAAGTTATATATCAAACACAAGCAAATTATGCAAAAGGGAGGGAAAAGTATGACAATAATGTATTTTTCAGGAACAAAATGCACAAACAGAGAGCAGTCAAAGCAGCATCTAGGGTGTGAAAAAAGATATTCCCTATGACTTACAGCTCGTTGATACATTTGTTTCTGTCCTCAGGGAGGGCATGCTCAAGCTCAGACTGCAGGGCCATCAAATCTGATTGAAGGGCAGATATCTGCTGAACTATGCCCGGGGCAGACACATAAGTTGAAAAACCCACTTGAGCATCTAAAACAAATCAGACAAATTGGTTGTCAATACTGGGTTCAAAGAATAAAGGCAAACTGCAGGCTAATGTAAATGGGCAATTACTTGAATAAATACTCAAAAGGTCTCTGACACTATGCAGAAAAGTATCTCGATCATCCACAGCTCCTTGTTCTTGCAAATCGGATGATGCTTCAAGCAATGCCATGTAACGACCCTGTACCATGTATCATACCATATAACCCAAGCATAGCAATGATAATATAAACCAACTTACAATAACAGGCACTCTATACCATTCGGCCTTTTGCTGAAGACAAATATCCTTGCAGTTCAGACTCAATAACTTTCAGTAAGGAATATGCTCCAAGCATGGTTTTCTTCTCCAGCTGACATGCAAGTTTCAAGAACTGATGCCTCGCGAGCAGATTGATTAAATGGTGTATGAACTGCAAAGCATAAATGTTGTTAGTTCGAGGGACTTTTAGGAACCATGATTATTCGGTTGGATAATTTTTTTTCTTTTTTTGCCTTTTTTTCCTTGTTTTCTTACCATCATTTTGGTATGATAATCGTGCTATTCAGGGCCTTTATGAGCCAGAAATTAGGGGATTTGTTGATTAGCTGTGTATCCTTTTGTAGCTCCAAATTCAAATTATTTTGAATCAGAGCCGATAGGGGAGCTTTCTTTGTATCTATTTAAGTCTCCTTTCTTAGGAGATTTCTTAATGAAATAAAGAATTTCTTGAAGTTGTTAGAAGAGAATAATTCTTACTTCTTCAAAGAGAGAGACTTTACTAGTATTAAGAAAGAGAGAAAAGGACTCTCGGCCTTCCAGACGTCAAGGAGTTATGACAGGCAACGGCTAGAGTTCTCCGTTCCTTAAAGTGTGACCTTTTTGAAAAAAAATATTGTCCTGTAAAAGTGTCAATTTCGAAAACCAATATCATTTATTACTATTTTTTCAAATGTACCCCTACTCAACCACCCATTAATTACCTATAATCCTTTCATTGTATATGTGGATGACATCATCCTAATTGGGGATGATGAAAATGGCAATTTGGAAATTAAAAGGTGTCTTGCAAAAGTTTTTCAAATTAAAGACCTTGGGAGATCAAAATACTTCCTTGGATGGAAGTTGCCAGAACCAGGGATGGTCCCTTCATCTCTCAAAGGAAATTTATCCTTGATCTCTTAAGAGAAAGAGGTGTGACCAACTGCAGGCCAGCTGCATCACCTGTTGAACCAGGCTTAAAGCATGAAGGTGAAAAGAATTCTCCCCATGTTGACAAAGGGAGGTATCAAAGGTTGGTTGGGAACTTATTTACCTTGCACATATTGACATATGTTTTGCAGTGGTTCGTGCACCAGCCAACTGAAGTTCATCATCAAGTTGTAATCAGGATTTAAGATACTTAAAAATGACACCAGAACAAGGCATCATCTACACGAAATCAGAAAACACGGGGGTTAAGGTCTTTACAGATGCTGATTGGGTAGGCTCTGTGTCAGCTAAGAGATCCACAACTGGATAGTGCACCTATGATTAGGGTAACCTTGTAACTTGGAAAAGCATGAAGCAACCAATAGTTGCAACGAGTAGTGCGGAAGCATAACTTACAGCTCCAGCTTTTGGTATTTGTGAAAGGATTTGGGTCAGAAGAATGCTATAGGAGCTACAAGTTACAATTTATGGCCTATACATATATTGTGTGATAATTTTTCAACCATTAACATGGTTGAGAATCCAGTGCACCATGACAAATACAAACATGTGGAAATTGATAGGCACTTATCAAAGAAAAAGTTGAAGGCAAGGAGATTGCCATCATCCATACCTCATCTAAGAAGCACATAGCAAATATCTTCACAAACTACTTCATTTACTGAGCTTCAAGATCTGAGTTGCAAGCTTGATTGTTCATACATCGACAACCAAGCTTGATTGCTCATACATCCACAACCAAGCTTAAGGGGTGGTGTTGTTAGTTTGAAGGGTGTTTTAGGAACAATGAATATTTGGTTGAATGTTTTTCCTTGTTTTCTTATCACTGTTGTGGTATGTTAATCGTGCAAATCGGGGCCTTTGTGAGCCATAAATTAGAGGATTTGCTGATTATCTGTGTTTCCTTTTTTAGCTCCAAATTCAAATTGAATTAGAGCCGTTAGGGGAGCTTTCTTTGTATCTATTCAAGTCTTTTTTCTTAGGAGATTTCTTAATGAAATAAAGAACTTCTTTTCCTCTCTCTGCACAATAAATATTGGAAAAAAAGTTTTAAAAAAGCACAAGTACAATGCATATTTAAAGGCATTCAATATCCTATGCTGGATGGCTGTCGTAGATAAGAAATCTATAACTATGGTACTACACTAATTTTCCTCCATTATTTTTCAACCATACAGTCTCTTCCCCCACCCCCCACCCCCCGTTTCACATAAATATTTAAGGTGACAAGCCACCGGGGAAAAAATACTCCCGAGGATACACAATTCCTAAATATATTTGTGATAATTGAAAAATCCATTCTAGAGTGATTATCAAAAGAAGCAACCAAAATACGAAGCATATAAGCAAGAATGAACAAAGACATAAAAAATTCACCTCCAAGTTGCCAATCTTTTGCAATTGAAAGCAAGCACAACAAAATGATAAACTTACAATGCTATTATTTCCACCAAACTTACCCTTTTCTGTCGATCAATATAGAACTCTTGTCGCATAACCTTCAGATCATAATCACCTGCATAAAAAAGTGGTAAATCAGACCCTGCAATGCTTTTAATGCGCTTGACATGCCATGGAATGAGATGGACGAGATTTCATAATAGATGACACGGTGGGCGATGGGGTGAGGTAGGCAAGTAGAGTTGGAGTGGAGTGGGGTGGGGTGGAGTGGGGTAAGGTAGGGTAGCATGAGTGTGGGCATGAGGTGGGGCGAGTGGGGGTGGGATGAGGTGATTTAAAGGTAGTGGTGTTAGAGTGACGGGTGGGCTGGTTGGGGCAGAAAGGATGGTGAGGGTGGAAAGGGTAGGATGGTTAGGGTAATTTGGGGCGAGGGTAGGGTGGTTGGTGTGAGTAAGATGGGGTGGGGTGGGATGGGGGTATGGGTATGGTGGTTAGGATGAGCAGGGGTATGGGTAATAGTTAGGATGATCAGAGGCAAGGTGAGGTTGTAGGGTGGTAGGAGTTAGGTGGTCAGGGTAAGTAGGGGTGGGGGTCGGGGTAGGTAGGATAGGTGGCAAGGGTAGGGTGGGAATGGTAAGGGGAGTGGTTGCGGTAAATGGGGGTGGAGGATAGGATGGGGTAGGGTAGTGATGGCGCCGACAACATGTTTTGTCGATATTTATTACATCCCATCCACCCATTTTCGAAGGTAATGAATGTAAATCCTTTTCATTACGAGGTAATGAAATTTTATTACATCGTGTTACATTACAACCTTACCCAAAACAATGTAATGGAATGAAAAATTATTTCATTACTTTTAGGGTGAACAAAAAATCTAAACCCGACTCAATCCAACCTAATTTAACCTAATTTAACTCAACGCAATCTGCAAATGCGTTATAGAAAATGGTTTAGGTTAATTATGGTTTTACATTTTTAACCCATAGTTAACGGGTGTTGGTTACAATTTTCAATATAATTAACCCCATTAACCAAAAACACACAAATATATATTAGAATCATAAAATGGTGTGAATTGCCTTCTTCGAGGGATGATCAGGGGCGGGATTTCCCTCTTCAATGTATAAGACCAGCACGGTTTTGTACAAATGATTTATATTTGATTGGAAAATGGAAAGGTTGCATTTGACTTTTCAAGATATTAAAAACTAATTCCTCATATGTTTAGCAGTATCCAATGCATTGATTAATTTGTTTTTCATTTTTTATACAGTCGCAAATTTTCTCCAAAACATTTTCAATTTTCATTTGCTAACAAAAAAAAAAAAAAAAAAAAAACCAAACAAACAAAAAATTTGTTGAATTATAGAGCCAAAGGGGAGATTTATAGTTGGAAGCATTGTATTATGATCTTTTCCCTTTCCAACAACATTATTTAATAATCTTCATTGCGTACGCTTTTTTTAGTCGTATTTTATTATGTTTTGGGGTTATGGATGGATGCTATGGATGATACGAGTTATATATTTTCATTCTGTGACTTGGTTTTTTTATAACATGACATGTTGACGGTAAAAAGTATGAGAGATACATGTGATAATCATTCATTATAGTAGGTCATTAAAGATTTATCAAGTGGCCGATTAACCCGTGGATTAACCCGCATTCGACTAAACTCACGGTTGTGGTTAAACTTTAAATTGAGTTGAATGTGGTTTTTATATTACATAACCTGCAACGTTATGGGTTGGGTATGATTTTTTATGGAACTTGCTCAACCAAACCGCGTGCACCCTTAATTACTTTACTCCAAACTAGCCATTAAAGAAAACATGCAACAGAAAACGGTAATACACATGAACACCTTTTTCAATACTGATGGGGGGGTATGGGGACAACTAAAGAGATGGTAAGAACCTTGCAGAATATATGTGTCCTGTAGCTGAGCCAGCTTCAGGCAAAGATCAGGAACCGTCTGAAAGAAAAAGGGAGGACTATATTACGGCAAAGCATTTCAATGTGAGAAAATTGACTAAGTAAGAACGTAAACATCGCTGTATAAAAGCCAGTAATATATTTCTCCTGAACAATACTGGACAAAAAAATCACTTAAAGAGAGTGTGTGTGTGTGTGTGTGTGTGTGTCTGTGAGAGAGAGAGAAGTTAAGCGGACTTAATTTTTTCAGATATTATCACATCATAGTACAGGTGTAGTTCAACGGACTAGTTTCACTAAAAAAAATCTACTTCAGGCCTCATGTCCGAGGCATTATAAATTTTAAGGGAGGAAGAAGTGACCAAGATTCTGCTACAGTAGGCGTCAATAGACTTTTACTTATATGATAAAAATAAAGAAGGATAAGCTTTAGATACCAAGTAGGAAAACAACAAAGAGCATAAGTAAAAGCAACTACTCAAACGACAAAGCAGCAGTTGAAAAGCAAAAGCACTCATTAGCTACATACACAGACCTCAGATAACAACTTTTCCTCCTCCCGGTAAAGATCTGAAAGTTCTACGACAAGTTCAGCATGCTTCCTCCTATTAAGAAGTAGCAATCACATCATAAAATAATAATAATTGCCAAGAATGATCCAGGTTTCCCAAAAAACACCAACCATGACATGATTAGAGTTAAAAAGGAGTCACAAAGGAGAGTTTTTTAGAGGCATATATGAGCAATAAAGAATGAAACCCTGCACAAAATTCAAGGAAAAAAAGAAACAGGGAGAAAGAGGGTGTTAAGTAGGAAAAATATGTTGTCACAGTCATGACTTGGGAAACCTTGTTTCTAGAGACATCTAGGTAAAGAAGAATAAAGGGAGAAGAAGAAGCAAAGACGGGCAGTGTGTGTTTTAAATTAGAAAAAATTAAAAATAAAAACATGATTTAAGTACAACCAGATGTCAGTAAATTAAAGCAAATCTACCGCGCAGAATGAAGATCAAGATGAACATGAGCTTCATCTGAAGTAACTTGAGCTTTAAGAGCGATGAGGATGGCCTGCTGTTTAGCATTTTCAACCTGAGCTTCTATCCATTGTCTTTCACTTGTCCCAAATCTGCATATACAAAAAGCAATGAACTAAGCAAGCCAGAAAGTGAAAGCGATAAAATAAGACAGCTCAAAGGACCAATAAGTCACCATAGGCCAGACAACCATCCCTGTATAAAGTTGATATCTTTCAATAACCCTAGTAACAGAAGCACTATAAAGGAGAATTATTAGACATCAAATGACCGTTTCTTTTTGTCTGGCTATGCCATTAAAAAGAAGAAAATTATAAAGTAAGTCAGGGGCAGATACTCAGAATTCAGACATTTGACCTTCTGGAAAGCATTGCAAAACAATTAGTGAAACATGACACCGTAAGTCGTGGAAATGTAACTGACAAAAAGCAAAGCTCTAAGCATATTGTAAGACAAAGCAAGTGACAAAAGCTTGCCTAACTAGTAAGAGTGTAAAATGATAGTCGTAGGTACAGCAGCAGCAAATACAGTAGTAAAGGCCAACAGAGGAATCAAATTTGGTTGCACTGAAAGTATGGAAGGACTCACATTGAACGCAGTCTTTGAAGCTCTGGAAGACGCTGATGATGTGACTTTTCTGAATCTGCAGTGCAACAAAGGACATGAAAAACCGTCAAAACTTGCAAGAGCACCAGAGAGTTCGATTTGTGAATCTTAACCAGAATTTATGCACTTTATAGATAATTATATTCAAATTTTGCAAAATTGCTGAATAAAATAAGTATCATAAAGCCAGAAACGATCATAGAATTCTGAAAAGTTAACGGATACAAGTATACAATTTCCGAGGTCTGTAGTCATACATTAATCCACATACGTGAACAAAATATTTTAGAATAAGCCATTAAGCCCTATACCTGATATCTATTTTAGGATCTTTCAGCCAAAAATTATAAGTTTTGGTTCCTCATCCATCCTCCTTTTAAGGACCTCAGACTTATACGCTAGGACACAGAACTATTCAGAAGGATACAAACAATTTGATGAAAATACAGTTAAACGAAAGTGTGTATTACTCTATACAGGTGTAGAAAATTGTTATGAAAGAACAATAATTCTTATTATTATCTCAATGCAACAGTGGCCCTTTTATAGGCACAAATTACAGAAACTTAACTAGGTGGAAAACTCTAATTAAGGCAACTTAGGGTCCAAGCCTTCACTCTACCTACACATAACCCAAAAAATGCCTACTGCAGCTACAAACACAAACCAGAAACTTAATAAACAAAACAGAAATATAATAAAAAAAAAACAGAAACACCACCACCAACATTTCTTTTCAACAACAGGATACCAGATAATCCCTCCTAAGGAAAGTCAATCACATCACTAAAAAAAGTTAAGTGATATTCTCAATGAGAAAGCTGATCACCATAGGACAACTTTATTCTTTAAATATGTATTCAGGAGGCATCGGAGGTGATGATCTGCAGTACCTCGTACCAAGACATTAGAAACTTCATTCAAAGTGACTCCAGAAGATTTGGATTTGCCCTCTTCTGCAACTAATCTGTAGGGGCCCTAAAGAAAGTAGCAGCATTTTACATCCCGAAAATTTTGCTGTTAACAAAAAACTGTCTGGGACATGAAACAATTTATTATTTGCAGATAAGCAGATTAATGAAAAGGAAAGAAAGTACAAAAAGATGAAAGCAAGCTCTGGAAACCAAATGAGGTACAAAAGAAAAGCATAAAGTTCACTTTATCCATGCTCAACATAATTTAGCATTCTCCATTATTTAGGGTCTAAATCATAATTGAATAGGTCTCATATTCTGTTTACCAGCACCATAGGAATATCAATAAACACTGACAAAGATGCAGAAATACTCTAGACCACTTTGAGAAAAAAGAATAGAGTTAACAAATTTCTTTTTCTTTTGAGGCTATTTGATTCTACGAATCGGTAAATTCAGAGTTTCTTGCAATGAACACAGGGTTTTAGACAAACTTATACCAGCTTCCAAATAGTTACATGCATGACACGAATTAATCTTACTTTGCTTATAGCTATCCAAAAGTTATAAACCAGTATAAAAAACGATATTAGTAAAAGAAGTGACGTGTTTCGTAACCTTGGACATTGGGCCAAATGGTAAGTTCATGAAAGGACACACTTGCCTACTGACATAACAAAAACCTCAGAATGCTTTTATTATGTTGTAATGATCTAGGGTTTTCGCATTAAAATGCAGAAAAGAATAAGAAAAGAGATTGGGGGATTGAGGAGAAGAAAGGGGAAGAACGCAGAGAAAGAAGAGAGAAATTAGACTGAATAGGGAAATAGAGTTACTGATACAATTTCGATACCTATTACATCATTACTTCTAGTATTTATACTACTCACTCTAATACAACTGACTACCTCTGCTGACTAATACAGTTGACTACTTCGGCCGACTAATACAGCTGACCAATTCAGCTAAATAACTCTAGTCTCGGCCTGCTATGCTGAACTGAAGACTCAGTTTGCCAATGACTCAGATTGCCATATGACGACGCCGACAATTCGTTACTCGAAAATCCGGGTTCCTGACATCTCCTTCCCCTTTAGAACATCCTTGTCCTCAAGGATATAAAAGCAAAAAATATGACATATCAACCCGGATCCCAAACAAAGTGCTCCACACCGATGACGAAGAAATAATATCATCAAACTCCATTTCAAATGGAATGATAAAAAACACTGGACCCAATAAACCCTCTATGTTGTCCTCTTTCTAAGACTAAATAAATCTCAGCTAGCCCTTCACCGTATTGTTCCGTTTGCAGCATAATAACCATCATTAACATTGTCACAATACAGTCTCAAATTTCTAGCCATCTCCATCAACAATAATTCAACCCTGTAAACCATATGGTGCTGGCAATATTAACAATACCCTTTACCATCTCACAACATCCCATTATCATGATATCTTTAGTACAAATCATCCTCACAGTATCATCCTATCAATACTAATGCAATATTCATCTCTTCACAGTATCATCCTATCAATACCAATGCAATATCCATCCAATGATATTGTCCTCTTTCCCACCCTCTCAAAAACATCCTTGTCCTCAAGGATGTATAAGAGAACCGCACAAGTTCCGGGATCCCATACGAAAACTGTCAACTTAATAGCAACTACATCATCAAAACTCAAAGAGCAAACCAAGTCATGGTTGACAATTGCTAGTTAAAGTAGTCTGTCAAGGATCAATGTTAAGGCTTGATTGTACCAAGATTCTGAATCACCTAGGAGAATTGACTACATCGATTCAGCCCCGCAATGAGAATCACCCACAAGAATATCGGTTCGTTTCTCACTAGAATAGAAACACATATTAACTTGCACCAGATAATAATCTTTTGGCATTAAGGATTTAGCCAAATTTATTATTCTAAAGGCTGCCACAAATTCTTGACCAACACCAGTGAACGAATTCTCAGCTACTTCAGCCTTTAGGTGCAGAACACTTTGAGACACTGCACCGTAAATACTTACTCCACCAATTATGCACTGATAGGTTCTATATAGCCAAGGCTTTAGCTAAACATTCATATGAAGTGATACCAAGCAAGGTCCCGCCAAAATCCACTACCATGATCATAATTTCGACCGCATTTCCCGACTTTCTGCTTATACACACACTCAACAGAACATAAGTTCTGTCAACCAACTCAAAAGTCCTTCGCATTCATACCCACCCTAAGCACAAGCGCAAGAATGTGTTAAAAGTCAAACTAGTGAGCATAATCTTCCCATTTCCAGCAAATGCCAAAACAGGAAGGAACAGAGAAGAATCAGGGAGAAGAAGGAAGAAACAGAGAGGGGAAAAGGTAAGTTTTTATTGATGACCAAAAACTGAGCCAGCCATTCCAGAAAATTTATCGAAATGTTGCTTATCATCAGTGAATAAGAATGAATCACAACCATTATGGAACAAAGAACTACCACCCGGATCAAATACGAACATTAGTATCTTACCAACCCATAATTCAACATCTAACTCGTGATTCTCCGTCGCTATCGATGTTGAGACTTCACAGCCCTTGCGGTGCCAAGAGCTACCGCCCGGATCGAACATGAACACCCCCATCTCACCAAACATCGTTTCCTATGAGCTGTTGGCTGAACCAATTTTTGTTTCATTGTCTTTAGAGCCTAAATATATTGGAAAATTAACCACTGGTGGCACCCATTGTTCATGTCCATCAATCCCAATTTTTCTGTTCCACTGAAAATTGTTTGGACATTTCATCGAACACGTGTGGGGCATTCTTCAAACCTTCAAGCTTCAACAAATGAAGCTGTCCCACCTCATCAAGCGGGTGATTCCTAGCCTTAGGGAAACTAAACATAGCTGCAGTTGTACAAGCTGGTTAATAGTTCCGTCAATCACCTTGTCCCCTTCAATTACTGCTTCTGGAGCTTGCAATTGTTTTGTATAAAGCATACTGCTGAAACATTCGTTTGTGTTGGTTGCCACCGGAAGCATCAACCACATCATTATTTTCCTCATCTGAAACACTCTCAGCTCCTTGGGTTTCAGCAATATTCATAGACTTTGGGTGGGACATTTCGTCAAACACTTTGTCTGCATTGGTTCTTCCTAGAGAGCTCCTTCAAAGAAATTCTGATTTCTTCAATTCGTGCCCTACGAAATTGATGTAGAAGATCTACGATAAACAGATAAAACGAGTTAATCCAAACTCAAAGATAATTTCACTCATAAGAGTATAATTGATCCAAGATTACATAATATCTAGCATTTAGGATACTAAGGGTAGTTAAAGGCTTAAAAGCCCATTTAAGTAAATATACCCTTAATAAAGCCCACATGGCTATTACTAAATAAAACATAAAATAAAATACTATTATCTACTCTGATGTGCGCTCGTCCACGAGCGAATCCATTAATGATGGCGATTCACGCACATTGAGTCTTCCAAGCTCACCATGAAGTCCTCCGGTGAATCGAGTCCATTGAAACAATTTCAATGTCTTCTCAAATTTTCCATCCTCACATAAAATGATGAAAAGGATGTCATAACACTTATCTTCACCATGATGAGCATCCTTTTTGTATTAGAGTTGTTCTCATAACACTTAGGACATGTGAAGGTTTGTTTCCAAGCCGTTCTTCCGAAGATGAATTCATGGCTGATGATACCCTCCTCGTGAACTTTGATCCCGGTGGAAATCGACAATGCAAATTGAGTATGAGTGATGGCCAAGCACAAGTATTGCTTCAGGCTGCGTTGTTGCATTTTCCTGGAACTTCAATGATTAGTAAAGGGGTTGTTTTGACTCGCATAAACTCTACGGCTGCTTTAATGGTAATAATGGATCAAGATTTAGTAGATGAAACACATATTGTCTTAGTGTGCATTTTGTCTACATTTCATGCCGAACTGCAAATAGAGATTGCAATCATACCAATGGCAAAGTTTGTATTGGGATTGGTTTTAATAGCTGTGGATTGGTACATGGTGACATGTATGAGTGTTGTGCTTCCAATTTTGTTAGCTTTGGCTAAGAGTAGTGTGGTTAAGAGCCAAGATTTGGAATTCTTGAGGCATATTGGACCAGGAGTTGTCTCCTTGAGAAAGGAACTCTTGCAAAAATGTGCTAAGAATTCCCTTCATGCTGTAGTTCTGCAGGGCCTTGGTGTGATTGAACTGGTAGTAGTGTCTATCTAGAGAAGCAACCTCTTGACCTTAAACAATTGAGTTCAACAGGAGTTGTAGCTCATGTAGTTGGTGTGGGAAAACCAAAAGCTCTCTCTCCTAATCAATTTGGTGATATCTGGGATCTGGGCCCTAATATGATGCATGGTTGTTTCATAAATTTACATGCCACACTACTTACTATCAATGACAAGAGTTTGGATCATAAAGTTATCAATAATCTAGTTCGCCGGCAGCGGGGACTCTCTGTTGCTGGGCTTGCCTATGCTGACAATGGAGACCACAAGCTGGGGCTTGCTACAAGTGTCTTTTGCAGTGGGAGCGCTTACTTCAGGCTTGAAATGTGTCATCAACTCAAACTTCAACTACATGATGTTACTGAAGGAAAACAATTCCGGGGTCAAGAAGCAATAGGTCTTTAGGACACACCTGAGTATTATGATTTTTCAGGAGGTTTCATTACCTCTAAACATTCCATACCAGAAAAATTGTTCCAGGAGCAAAATGTCGAACCATATTTGGCTCTTGTTATTGATGCAACACTTGATTTCCCAAAGAGCTGTGACCGCCCATCATGTCAATGTTCTTCTATCCCACCATGCTGCAAGTATTCTAACTGCCCAACTTTCATGTGGTATTTGCTGCAGAAGATCAACCTACATCATTTCATCTTTTCTCATGCAACTACTATGCCTTCAAGATTTCATATAACTCGTGGACGAGTTATCCCATGGGAGGGTTAGAATGATGAGAACAACTCTAATACAAAAGGGAAGCTCATCATGGTGAAGATAAGTGTTATGACTTCCTCTTCATGTTTGAGCATTTTATGTGAGAATGGAAAATTTGAGAAGAATTTGAAATTGTTTCACAAGTTGGTGAATGGATTCGATCCACCGGAGGACTTCATGGTGAGCTTGAAAGACTCAATGTGCGTGAATCGCCATCATTAATGACTCGCTTGTGGACGAGCTTTATGAGTAGGGGATGGAGATGATGTAGCACATCAGAGGAGATAATATCATAATAGTCTTTTATTTTATGTTTTATTTAGTAATAGCCATGTGGGCTTTATTAAGTGTATATTTACCTAAATAGTAAATAGGCTTTTAAGCCTTTACATACCATTAGTATCCTAAATGCTAGATATTAT
This sequence comes from Gentiana macrophylla, assembly GCA_026214975.1. Lineage (NCBI taxonomy): Eukaryota > Viridiplantae > Streptophyta > Magnoliopsida > Gentianales > Gentianaceae > Gentiana > Gentiana macrophylla. The sequence goes on along the minus strand of CM047811.1, from coordinate 6,210,796 downwards.
GTAATCTTGAATCAATTATACTCTTATGAGTGAAATTATCTTTGAGCTTGAATTAGCTCGTTTTATCCGTTTATCGTAGATCTTCTACATTAGAAATGCATCAGATTAGCTACATGGCTTCCACTTGTATCCCCACACTCTGACCACGAGATCCATCTTCAGTCCACAAAGAAAATCGTCGATATACGATTCTTCGTCACCAATATAGTTGACTGCCTCCAATTTCTTCCTCCAACTGCAGAAATGATCGTAATAAACTTGAACACTCATATCTTTTCCTTGAATAGGCTGAGAATCGAGAACGCCGCTCCATTTTGACACCATCTCAACACAGTAGATTGACAAAGCCATGAAACCGGGTTCCATAATTGTGTAAAGCTTGAACAGAGTTTGGAAAAATTTCAATCGAACTCACAGGTAGCCTGGAAATGGCTCTGATACCAGACATAAAGATCTAGGGTTTTTAGATTAAAATGCAGAAAAGAGATTGGGGAATTTAGGAGAAGAAAGGGGAAGAACGCAGAGAAAGGGAGAAATTAGACTGAAAAGGAAAATAAAATTTATTGATACAATTTCGATACCTATTACATCACTACTTCTAGTATTTATACTATTCACTCTAATACAACTGACTACCTCAGCAGACTAACACAGTTGACTACTTCGGCTGACTAATACAGGTAACTAATCCAGCTGAATATTACAGCGGAATAACTCTAGTCTCGGCATGCTCTGCTAAATTGAAGGTGCGGTTCGCCAATGACTGAGATTGCCATATGACGACGCCGACAATTCGTTACTTGAAAATCCAGAGTCATGACATATGTGGGCCGGTGTAGGTTTTCTGAGTGTTGACAAGTTGAAATGTACCCACCCTAGGGGAAAATGCTATATAATACTCCCTCCGTTCCGACCGATTTAACTGACGTAGTTGGCAAAACACACCCTTGAATATAGTTTAATGCAGTGTTGTTTTCATTCTCTCTCCGATTAATAAATAACGGTAGATTTAGGAAAAGCACAATAAATAGTGCTTTGGACATGTAACTACGACCAATAAAAAGGAAAGAATTTTTTTGGCAACTACGTCGGTTACAATGGAACGGGAGGAGTAACAAATTTTGATATACTAAAGGCATATGAAAGAACTCTCCTGCCGCAAAATAAAGCTAAAGAAATGTTCTGCCACTTTTGTTTCTTAAGATCAGGCTGTTTGTGCATGATGGCGTGCAAGAATTTGCAACATGTTGCACAGACCTCTGACAATAAAACCTCAAGTCAGATAAACTATTTCACTATTAAAAATATGAGTGATCAGGTCTAAGCTGGTTGGAGGTCTCTAAACTTTCCTCTGATGAAAGATGTTTGATTAGTTTTAACATGAATGGGTGTGTGTTTCAGGACTCGGTATTGAGGAAGATGATTGGCAGGTCTAATCTGGTTGGAGGTCTCTACGTTCTGGATGAGAAGCTTGATAATGATGAACTTTCCCTTAGAACTAGCTGTTTATATTCAAATAATGGTTCCGTTGCTCAGAATAAAATTATTACTTGGCACAAGAAGTTAGGTCATCCAAGTTTTGGATATATGAAAAAATTGTTTCCAAAGTTATTTTTGAATAAAGATGTATTTTTTCTTAAATGTGAGGTTTGTGAAATGGCTAAGCAAAGTAGAAAAACATATCCCTCACAGGAGTATAAACCCTCCAAATCATTCACTATGATAAATAGTGATGTTTGGAGGTAATCTTGTGTTAAAACCATTAGTGGCGAGAGATGGTTTGTCACCCGTATTAATGGTCATAAAAGGAGATCATGTGTGTATCTCCTAAAGGAGAATCTGATGTTGAACATGTGTATAAAGTTTTTTATGAAATGGTCAATACACTGTTTCAAACTAAAATTCAAAATTTGAGGAGTGATAATAGTACTGAGTACTTTACTAAGTTACTTGGTGGGTTCTTTTTGGAGAAAAGCACAACATGATGGAGCTGTTAAACGGAAAAATAGACATATTCTTGAAGTAGTTAGGGCCTTGATGATCAATTCTAGATGTTCAGACTATTTATGGGGAGAGGTCGTGTAAACAACTGTCTATCGCTTAAATAGACTGCCATCTAAAGTGTTGGGGTACCAAACTCCCTAAAGTCATATGACCTACCCTACCTCAAGAATAATAACTAATCTCCCCTTGAATATATTTGGGTGCACAGTTTTTGTTTATATGCATGATAAAGGTTAACTAGAACCCAGAGCTAAAAAATGTTTTTTGTGGGGTACTCATCTAGCAGTAAAGGGTACATGTGTTTGGATGTAGAGTCCAGGAAAATCTATACTACCGTTGCCATTAAAAAGCTCATGTTCAGTTGCCGTTGAAATTGTTCTGTGACAACAAGGCTGCAACAGACACAGCCAATGATCAGGTTCAGCATGACAGAACCAAGTATGTGGAGATAGACAGAAACTTTATTAAAGAGAAGTTGGAAGATGGTCAGATTTGCATTCTGTTCTTCAGCCAAATAAGTAGCAGATGGATTGACTAAGGCCCATGGAAGGACAGACTTCAAGAACTTTACTAGCAAGTAGGGCATGTGCAATATCTATGCACCAACTTGAGGGGGAGTGTTGAGAATAGTCGAAGTTTGAAATGTGTTGTTTTAGGTTTTACTTAGTAAGGGTATTCTTGGTAGTTAAGGTGTTTTAGGTTTGTTTATGTGTTTTAAATAATGGCGGTTGTGTGAGAGTCTGAATAGGGTTTCCTAGAATTAAAGAATTTTAGGGCTTCTCTTGTACTATTTAAGCGGGCTCTGCCTGTCATATATGAGATGAATAAAAAAAGCACTCCATCTTCTTGTTTCAGTTCTTTTTCTTCCTGTTTAATTTCTCCATCTCTTACTATTTGCAATTTTCAGCTCATCCATTATTATCCCAACAAATAACATTTGACAGTAAATATGAGTTAGAGGAAGCAGCAGATGAAAGATATCCAACTTCATGTTTGTACTATTATTAGAAGTATTTTGAATGCATACTACAAACTACAATTGTTCCATGCCTTCCCTCATGATCGCTCAGCATAACTGACAAAGAACTCTTATGAAGTTTTTAAATACAAAAAAGGAAAGAAAAATAAATGCTCCAGAACGAATTGATACCGTTTCCAATTGCTTTTCAAACCACTGTTTCAGCTCCTTCATACAAGAAGCATCCACAAGCAAATATTCATGGAAGTCAGAGTAAGCTAAGTAGATGCCATCATCTGCATACAGAACAAAGCAACGCATGAGATAACACAAGCAAATTCTGATTTGACCTAATCCTGAAAGATAAAAGAAGAGATTACCGTCCCCTGAATGATAATGTGCCAATTCTTGTGCTGTAGAAGCCATTTTTCCAAGGACAGCATTCATCTATATCGACAAATCATTCAGCCACAACTAAATTATTTTCAATTTTCCCCTTTTCATGAAAGCACAGAAACAAGACAGAGCTGATATACATAAGCTGAATGCTAAATTACAAGTGCTGCAAAGAGAACGAAAGGAGCTCCAGTAACTTTTAAACAGAGTGGCAAGTCACGTATCATCAAAATAATAGTGATAGCTTCTTCATTTTCCTTTTGAGTCTGTATGTGTGTGTATGTGTATGTTCCAAACCAATATTATAGCAGCCAAGAAAATACTCCAAGCACCCTTTTCAATGAAATCACAATGGTGTTCACTTTAGCAAACCTCTAAGTTCCTAGCTGAAAGGCTATCATCAATGGAAGTTAACTGTCCATTCACAACCGAAGAGGCTGCAATTCGTGCTTTTCTTCCTTGGCTCAAAGCTGACGCCTGCCCAGCCAGCATATCAGATTGGGACTGCAAATGCTTTAGTTGTTTATGCAACTCCAACGCTTCAGTCTTCAGCGTTATTGTAGCATCCCTGAAGATCGAATAACAGAAGAAAATGGTAAATGTGCTTAGCGAAATCCTGATACGTCAGATGACAACAAGATCCCAGCCCCTAATTTCACACTTCACGTCTTCACCAAGATCGAGTTGGCCGGCAGCTTCCATGATGACTAGTCAAGATGGCAGTCCCAGTATGTGTTTCATAAAGAAGTTTGATTAAACAAGACTTTAAAAGCAGGGAATTCTTTTATTAATAGATTACCACTCAGATTTAAAATAACATAATCAGTATCGAACTTTACCCATTATGCAATCGCAAAATACTACTTCTGTCCCTTTATAAGAGTTGTTTTAGAGGTTTTCACACAAATTGAGAAAGTGGATGAATGTCATAAATTTTAGTTTAAAAGTCTAAAATGCCTTTTTACTATCATTAATGCAATGGTTTTAATATTTGAAAAGTTGTTGGATGGATAATAAATTAGGGGTAGGATGATGAAGAGCCATAATAAATGTTGTCTTGGTACTCTAAAATAACTCTTATTAAGGGACAAATTATTTAGGCTAAAATGACTCTTATTTAGGGACGGAGGGACGGAGGTAGTGTATAAAAGACATAGTAGAGTGGGTGACTTATGTCTTGAACCAGTGGAAGCAGATGCACCAAATGGTCAATAATAAAACTATAATACGAAACAGCGTTGGATCAATTATTTATGCCAAAAGAAAATACATTCCTCCGTTACGATACCGTTGCATCCCGGAACAAGGGACAAGAAAATAAAAGCATTTTTTCTTAGAAAGATCCTGTTACATTGCACACCAACATCAAGATCCTAGCTGACTCTATCATCACTACATTTCAAGATTGAATTAGTTTAGGAATAATTACAGGAGCCTACAGCTTCCATGATGACTAGCAATTATGACAATTGACAGACTCAATATCTGTGTTGTAAAAAAGCAAAACCCTAAATTCAGAGAATTCTTTTGTTAATATGTTACAATTCAGATATAACAATAAATGCTGGACTTTACCCAATAAAAATGTTAAAAAGCCATACTGGAGTTTGGGGGTCTGAGCAAGTAAATGGAGAAGCGCCATATGGGCAGTAATGTTACTCTAATGATCTGCCAACAGCTTTTGAGAAAGTGTTTTGAAAATGGTTATTCGAGGCCAAAGAAAGTTCCCTATGATTCCCGCATTAACAGCTTTGTTTGAAAAACTTCAACAACTTTCAAGTTTCAACAGTACCTATGTACATTAACAAGAAAAAATAATCACATTAAACTAAAGACATCAAGCATTGACAGCTTACAGTTTTAACTGAGACTTCTATTACAAGCTGAAGATATCTCCTCCAGAAAACGTAAAGTTAAACTGCTAGAGTCAATCCCCACATAAGGTTACATTTCATCAGTCAAAATGATAATATCAAAGTGCAGTTTACCGTATTTCTTTCAATCCTTCCTCAGTCCCGAAAACCGCTTCTTGGTTATCTATCCTGGATGAGAATGCTGAAATACTGTCATATGCAAAATCTAAGTCCTCCCCCTGTGATAACAAAATGAAGATGTGTAATTGAACTGAATGAAAATGAGCAGGCTCATGTATCGTATTTCGGGCCTTCAGGCCTTGAGAAACGACTACTTATACCCATAGAGAAACAAAATACAAGTACACCCACCATTCTCACAGCTGCAGTATTAAAAGACAGGAAACTCAACCGAATGGATATACAGACAAAAGACACTAAGACAAAAGAAGCATCGGTTGATAAACACCATGCCAATAGTAAAATGGAGATCGACGAGGAAATAAAGAAATTAAAAGACAATGAGCATACCTCCAAAAGCTTCTCATCGTGTACAAATTGCTCATACCTGAATAATGTAGAGAAAGTTACTGCTTTATTGTCGTAACAAATAAAAGGTAAAAAACAGGTCTGCGCAGAGAAAGCAAAGATATAAACTTCCTTAAAAGTTACACAACCGTGGAGGCTAACAGATTAAGCAAGTCAATTCCAACTCCCCTAGAACAAGTTTTTTTTTTTTTTCCACAGAAACCCCTAGAACAAGTTTATAAGCCTAATAACGAGCTACACAAAGATGCAGAACGTATTGACTGATGAAACTCACTGTGCTGTATTCAATCTACTCGCTTGCCTGATAAAATAAACCACCGTTTCACTTGATCGCATGTACAATCACCCAATGCTAGAAAATAAGTTATCAGCTTTTGATTGACCGATGCTAAAAGATAAGTTATCGTCTTTTGATCGACTGATGAGGCATTACCCTAATGCTATAACCATGTTGAGGACACCCTGAAGGTTTAGTTCGGAATTATTAAGTCCACTGTATATCACAAAAAATGCCTCAAAAGTGTGTTTCTTGCCATTTCTATAAAGAAAGCAATAAAAAGTTATCATCTTTTGATTGACAATAAAAATCACAACAGCATAATGTAAAATTAACCTCCAATACCAATTGACAACTGACAGCCAGCACACACACACACACACACACACACACACACACACACACCAAAAAGAAAAGAAAAAAAAACTGAAGCCCGAATAGTAAAATTGAACGTTACTGGGAAACTTCGGAGGGAGAGAGGACGTTGGAAGGGCGAAGGCTAGAACAGAGCCAATCGAGAATTGGTCGAGCGTCGTCGTATTGGAAAGGCCATTCGAAACTGTCAGGGTCTAATGACTCGTGCCCTTCATAACCCAATTCCCCCAACAATGCGCACAGTCTCGTCCCGCTGCTCATATCCTTTAGAGTCCTTAACTCCAAACTCTTTCGTTTGTTTCTCCTTCAGCTATAGCAAATTAAAGAATCATCCGATGAACAATGTGATCGAAAGGTCCAGATCCGAAGCAATTGACACTAAAGAAGCAGCAAATTAAGCTGCAGATGTGTTACATTCAAGGAGCTCTGGTTTGGATTCTTATGATTTGATTAGAAAGGAAACATTTGCGAGGTTTGAGAAGTGAAGATTCGTTTGGATTCTTTTGGCGCCGGCCTGAATTTTTGGACAGAGGAATAGCATTAATAGTCCCCGATCTTTCACACAAAATTGCCACTTAGTCCCCTTCTTTTTTTTTTTTTTTGGTGAAATGTAAAAATGTATTAAACCAAAGTACATAAGAGTACAATACATTTACATCCTAAACAAAGAAGAAAAACTGGGGTCATATGAGAAACCTCACAGAGCTTATCCCAGGGCAATGACACAACATTGGCAGAGTGAACAAATTCACATCAAAGAGTGCTCAAAACAAACAACTCTAAGAACCAATATATAAACTCACCCAATTTTTGTGGCAGTCACGCCACACAAGTGAGAAGATGACATGCAGACTGGAAACACCCTGAGAAGTACAAAATCCACCAGAATTGTCTATGTCAGTCCCAGGGTACATGAAGCCAAAAAATGACCTCAAATATCCACCAACAAGCCGAACCACAAAAGCATTGCCCAAACATCAAGGGGCCAAAAAACCAAAAAAACATTCAATAATATCATCATTACAATCATATCTACTTTCCTTTCTTGAACACCGTACTCTGTAGACCAGAGCCATCATACAAGGCAGAGATTCCTTTCAAAGTGTCACCAACATCAGCCTTAACACCAGCATTATAGGTAGCCAGACCTGAAGCCTGAGCTCCCAACATCACCCTTCTTTTGTATTGATTTCACCGGTCCCGATCTTTCATGTTTTTTTTTCACAATTGAAAGATCGGGACTGATGAAGTCTGAAATCTGAAATCTGAAATCTTTTTTGGTATCTGACATCTGAATTCTGATTACATCAAATAACTTATGGCATGTTTGTTACGCATGAATGGAATTGAATTGAATAAAATCAAAGCAATGGAATGGAATAAATTTATTCTAATACTGCGTTTGGCATGTTAAGAAATGTAATGAAACAAATTATATAAAATGTACACATTGAGTATTGAGTAGGGCAGGGTAGCGAATTAAGATAGGGTATGTTATGGCTCATAAGGTAAGATATGGTATAAGGGATGGGGTTAGGTAGCATAAGGTGGGGTTAGGTAGGGTGGGTGGGGTAGGCCTATCTCACACCCCAGCGAATCTTAACTCTCTACCCACCCCTACCCTACCCACCACCTCACCCCACCCTACTTTACCCACCACCCACTCTAACTTACCATACCCACCACCATATCCTACCATACCTTACCCATCACCCCACCCTATCCTACCCACCACCCACTCTACCCTACCGAACCAATCACCCTACCCTACCCCAACAATACTCACCACCCCATCCTACACTACTTTACACTACCCTACCCACCACCTCACCCTACCTTGCCATACCCACTACCCTACCTTACCTTACCCACCACTCATTCTATCCTACCTTAACCACCACCCCACCCTACCCTACCCACCACCCACCCCTATCATACCCTATCTTACCCACCATCCCACCCTACCCTACACTACCTTACCCATCACCCATCTTACCGTACCCACCCATCACCCACCTTACCCTACCTTCCCACCACCCCAACCCCTACCCTATTCTACCATTCACGTGTTCTTGTCTATTGAAACAAATGCAGAGCTCCAAACAGCCAAAATCTTGCTCAAAAGATGGAAATCTGGACGGAAAGAACGAAGAGTACGGCTCCGGCGAGGTCTAGACAAAACTCACGAGAAAGGTGATGATTCAAATGCTAACTCGTGGATTTCGTTCAAGATTCGTGGAGCTTACCTTTTTTTTGGTGTTGAGATGAAGATCTCCTAATGGTTGAGCTGATTTTGAGAGCTTTTGATGAAGAGAGATGTGAAAAAATGATGAAAATCCTATTTGTGTCACCGGAGAAGATGAGCTTGCGGCGGTGCCGTACACCGGAGAGAACAAAATCATGTTTTTTCCGGTAACGGAGCCAACTGATAATGTCAAAATTATCACGGGTAAACAGCGGAGGTTTAGTGGTGGATATCTGGATATAAATGTGTGAGAAAAACGGTGGTGCATGGTGGTGGTAAAGGATTCACGATGGTGCTAAACAATAAAATTGGCGGTGTGAAATAAAGAGTAGAGAGTATAAAACTTGGCAGAGTTTGCCTGTATTTCTGTATTAATGCGTATATGTTAAATAGTTACATTGAGCACTATTTATAGGCAAGCTACAAGTTAAGGTTTAACTAACAATAAAACGACATAGTTAAATACAAAGCGACGCCGACTAAGCTAAAGACTATCTTGCGGTGCCGATATAGGGACCCACTGCACTTGGTCATTTGCTCAGTCTTTGTCTTGTTACCCTTGTTGTAGCTTGGTCTCCTTGATAATGGGCTCGGGCTGCTGGCGGGCCTAGTAGCCTGAGGGATCAGCGGATCGGCCCTCTGGCCATTATTGGCACCGTATATGGCTTAAAGGCTTTGAGCAGGGCCGATGGCTGGTGGTCCCAACATTGGCTTGTGGATACTCGGACTATAGTGGCCGGTGGCCTTGTCCGCTGTTTTGGTAGCCGGACGGACCAGAAAGAGGATCCGCGGACGGATTACGGTTTTGGCAGGTGGATATTAATCAAATACTAAAAATCCCTATAAGTCTTAGTGATATTCCAGATAAGAGGGTTTGTGCTTTTACTAAATGTGGTAACTTTGTTACCAAGGCAGCCTATGATGTTTGTCTTCAGCAAAATTTAACTGTCCATTCTCATCGTTCTATGTGTAGTGGTAACTTTAATGAAAAATTTTGGAAAAGGATCTGGGCTTTATCTTTGCCTCGAAAGTTAAGTATTTCTTTGGAAACTTCTTAAAGGCATCCTCCTACCTCGGAAAATCTCTGCAGCGTTTTGGTTTTAATGATCCTACGTGCTCACTTGTGGCGGCTATGCAGTCGAGTCTCGACCATCTTTTATTACTTGTCCTTTTGCGCAATTGGTCTGGAAACATGCAGGCATTGTCTGGGATGATTTTCTCCAGCCAGGTGCTTCGATTTGTAGTTGGTGGGATGTGGTGTCTATTAAAAGCCAACAGGGAGTGTTGCTTGATCGTATAATTTTTTCGTGTTTTATTTTATGGTTCATTTGGAAGGCTAGATGTAACAGATTTTTTAAAACTGTTTGTTGGTCCCCGGATGATACTGCGAAGTATGCTAATGAGGCTTGGTTAGACTTCACACAGGCACACCAAGAGGAGAGGATAGTTTCTAACACTGTTTTCCCCTCTCCTGTCTTGCAGCGCGCAAACCCTATGCCAGGAGTGGTTAGGGCATATGTCGATGACTGGAGGTCGGACACTTGTCTTCTTTGGGTTATGGAGCTGCTCTTCTTCGGGGGAGGACGGCACTATTTTGGAGGCTTGGGCGCCTCCAAGTCTTTTTCTAGTTCTGTCTTCGCGGCGGAAGCTCAAGCACTGCGTTGGTGCCTTGTGAGATGTCAGGCTATGGGAATTAAGAAATTGTTATGTTTTACGGATAATTTATCTCTGGCTTATTGTAGCGAGCTTGATCACCCCCCCTTTGACTCAATGACTCTCCTAGAGGATATTAGGTTGTTGATTTCTTCTTTTGACTCATGTCACGTTTTACACTCTGATAGAGAAAGCAACAAGCTGGCCCATAATCTTGCGGCTTTCTCTTTCAGGTCAGATGTAGGCGTCTATTGGCATGACTGTACTCCCGTATGGGCTTGTATAAACTAATATTTAATTAATGAAAGCTTTCGTCGTTTGAAAAAAAAAAAAAAAAAAAAAATCCAAGACAACAGACCTATGTGAAACGTGATAGATCCAACAATAAGAATAAAGGTTTGCACAATAAGCCCAAAAGTCAAGGAAAGTGTATGAAGGAAATGATTACTCTTCTAAAAATGTTCAAAACTTTGGAAGAAGAGATTAATTCATTAAAAAGGGAACCATCTTCACATGGTTCATGAATTAGTCCAAAAACTAACAAAAAAGGACCCAAGCAGGTATGAGTACCAAAAAAACTTAATTTGTGCCTCCTTCTTCATTTTGGAACCAACTCTAACTTTCCTCAGCACGGAATCATTTGTTCTGCTTGTCACCCAAGCAACCTTCCTTATTTCAAGTGCATTGTACCCTTCCTTGGCTTACCTAGTTGGCATACCACCCTGGTACTCAACTTGCCACTATTCAACTTCCTTTATTTTTCAAGATAACCTAATTGGCATAAGGATTGAATCAGACCGTCAGAGAGAAAAAGTATGGTAAATGCACGTTCCCCATCCCCAAGAAGTCTCAGAAGTCTTTTCAGCCGGGATCTTTGCAGTTCTTCAACAAGCTTGTGGTGTCATGATGGAAGTTGAGATTCGAAAGAAGTCAAGTATGCCAGGAAGCTGTGAGGACTCATCAAGACTGACTCAATTGAGTTTTGATGTTATTCAACAATTGGTATACAACTGAAGTCAAAACCGGGCAATGATAAAACTGACAAGCACATGCAGAAACTGAAAAATGATACAGCTGGAGATGCATTGTATCAGTCGTCTTTACTGATACAGACTACGGATGTCATAAAAAGGTTATTACCTACGTCAGTCGTAACCGCCGATCCCCCCACTAAATGTTACTTTTCCGTATCTCTAGGAAAACGACGTGACTCATGACATGACAACTTTTCCATTCAAATTCCTCCAACTAATCACTTTTTTCAAACCTATTTATACCTCTTCATTGTCCTCACTCAAACCTTCTTGATCACATCTACATCCAAGAATTACCAAGAAATCTTCATCTCCTTATTTTCAATTCTCTCAAAGTTCATCAGAAATCATGTTTAATTACAAAACTGAAGTAATGATCATCTATATTGATAAGTTCCTATCCAAATTCGACAACTCTGGACTTGCGAACCAAATTGTTAATAAGATTCACAAAATCAAGAGATTGGAAGATGTTTTTAACATTGATCTGCAAAATGTATGCTTGGAGGGCATATGCCAATTCTATGAAAATGGAGGAATGTCTGTCAACGACACAAATATACTGGAGTACAAGACCACTGTTAATCAAAAGAAGATAATAGTTACTGAAGAAACTATTGTAAATCTTTTTGGTTTTGGATTTTCAACGGATTCAGCTATCATCAAATTAGTTAAAGAACAAAGAGAAAAATATGGAAAGAAGTTGCTAAAAATCCAAATTCAAATGTTTCGCTTACAGGAAGCACAAGACTTTTAAAAGATATATTTAGCCTCTTAACCGTGATGTTTGCCAAATGTATCATTGGAAATGCTGGGACTTTCAACAATATATCTGGCCCGACAGTGGTGGGTATGGTAATATAGGGTAGGGTGGTAGGTAAGGTAGGGTAGTGGTGGGTATGGTGGGGTAGTGGGTAGGGTAGGGAGGGTGGTATGGTAGGGGTAGGGTAAGGTATGGTAGGGTAAGGTTGTATGTAAGGTAGGGTAGGGTAAGGTGGTGGGTAAGGTAGGGTATGGTGTGGTGGTGGTAGGATAGGTAGAGTATAGGTGGGTAGGGTAAGGTGTGGTAGGGTAGGGTATGGGTGGGTGATGGTGGAGTAGAGTACGTGGTGAAGAGAGAAGAATCTTTAAATTTTGAGTGTCGTTGTGAGAATTTCGGATATTTATCCTTCATAACAAGAAGAAGAGAGAAGAATCAAAGAGACACATCGGTTCATGACTCTTCTGTCAGATCCAAGCTTCAAGGAAATTACGCGAAACTACGCGTCGAAAAGACAACCGACGATTCAAATATCGAAAAATACTGATTGCCATTCACTAAGCGCGCATACATCGTTCACATCAAAACGGTTGGACCTCAGCCTCTCAACTCATGCCATGTCTCTCACAAGCAGACCTAACTCATGATGCTTATTATAGCTTTCTTTGGGAGTTTGACAAAGGTAAGGTTGATCACCCTACACGTGGCACTCATTTGATTCCACACAGAGTACTGAAATCCACCTTAGCATATAGGCCGACATGGGCTCAGTTCGATATTAGGCCTTTATCAGCAAGGATCGTCTCCATCATGGCGCATGTCGCCCTTGTATATCGATTGGCCGGCGTGGAGATGGTCGTCCTCGGTCTGAAAAAACCGATACGTGCCATTAAATGAGCATCCCATACATTATGCACGAACCATAACTGCTTCATGATGACCTTGCGATTGCTCCGAAATATGCACTCCACTACTTTAATTCGTAGTAATGCACCTTTCACGATGGAACGCTATATAAAAAGTCATCCTCTTCATTTACAAGGTGTGTTCTAGATGTGCACATTTTACATGCCCAGCTCATAGTTTTATAGAAATTTATATATCTATCATCGTACTGATTTGAACGCCGAGTGCCCGCATCCGGGACCTTTCACGCATTGTTTGTTTTGCAGGTTCGTTGTAAAGGTTTCTCGGATCATCATTGAAAAGCGCAATTACCCGATTCAACACTGATTAATTTATATCCGAACGATACCTGATATCATCACGTATCAAAAGTAACACTTGTCTTATGCCGTGTGTGAATGAAGTGTCAAAAGTGCGAGTACACGGTACTATTATTCTACAAAGTTATGACATGTGGAAGTAGATTTTAAACTTGAGTAATGATAGAGATGTTAGGTGTGATGCCCGAAAGACAATTTTGTAATTGTTTTATTTAATAAATGAAATGATGTTATTATTCATATTTATTATTCTCATATTCACCGATGTGACAATAGTATTTACACTACAGAAAACCCTAAAGTATATCGTTTATGTAATCACTTAACTCAGTGTATGGGATATACACGGGAGGATTGAGTTAGTGAAGATGTACTTAAAATACAATTAGCCCGTAGTGAAGTTAATCGAGAGTATCGGGTCTCTCCTTTAACGCGCTTATTAATGCGCCATAACACAATAGGTGTGATTGTCTTATCCGGACTTTCGGTTAAGAGAACCTAGTGGGGCATTTATATATGATAGATATATCATATATGAGTTTGGACCGATTTGATTAGAGTTCATGATATAATTCCGTAATCGAGAAGTCTTATCGAATCAATGGATGATCATATTTATGGATATATCTTAATCTCGAGGTGATCACAATCAACCGCTTGAATTAGTATGAGGTTTGACTTGACGGTTAAGGATTACACCGAGTCCGTGGTCCGAATTACCCCATCTTGGCATTGTCTTTGGATTGAGTGAGTAGTCTGTGTTATCACGAGATACGGAATCCATTCCTTCCATTTATGGAAGTAGATGAAACAGATTCCTTATTTGTTAATCCTCCTAAACCGATCGATCGTGACGAGTTCATATTACATCGATTAGCTACCGGTGAGTTGTATGAATTAATTGATCACTAGGGGTTAATGGTAAATAAGGATAAGAGGTTTTAAAAGGGTTAACGGTAACTTCCCGATTTAGAATGAGCGATCTATGGAGGATAAATCTATATGTAATGATTATATCAATGGACGCTTATTATTATTCTCGTGAGAGATAAATATAATCTCATAATCGGAGGAGTGCGATCACGGGATTATGGTGGCATATTCATGTGATTGATTTATTGAATATAATTATTTCATTCGTAAGATAATTATTTATTTGATTTATCGGATGCACGTGATTATTAGTCCATTGGTCCCCGACGTGCTTTCCAAATATAAGATACCTATTCCGGACGTCGAATCCTAATAATATTAATTTAGTTCTTTTTTGACTTTATTAAAACGATATGTGAATTAATTGTTTAGTGAATTATTAAATTAGTTAAATTTAAATAATTAAATATGTGAAAAAACATTTTTATAATCTTTACCAATTATTGTGTAATAGTAAAAATTAATATTGACTAGGTCAATAAGTGGTAATTTTAAGCCCCAAGTCTTTTTATGGAAACAAAATTGTTTTCTTGTGTATTAATAAGACGTATAAGACAAAATATTTATTGGATAAATATTTATGGTAATAAATAAAGATAAAAATTATTCTAGATTTGTTTCAGAATATTTTGGGATTATTTTTATTTATTGGATTTATTTATTTGCAAAATAAAAATCTTTGGAGGTTAAGTTTTTACTTCCTATATATAAAGATAGTTCCTAAAGCCCTTTACAACATACATAAAATTCGACTATCAACTCTTAGAGAGAAGATAGAAAAATTTCGGCCAAGGGGTTGAGGAAAAATCTTGGAGGTTTTTAAGAAGGCATCTCGGAAGGGTTCGAATGAGAATTTCCTTCCACCGGGAGTTCTTGGATCACACGTCATCAAGATCGTAGTCTTTCTTCACATCTTCTTGCATTCTTCCTATTGCGGTTCTTCAACTTGGATTTTGAGATCCAAGAGGTATGATTTACAACCCCCTTGTAGATATAGATCTAGTTATTTTATTACGTGTATTTTATAAATCTAGATCCTTAAATCGCTTCCGTTGCGGATGAGATTACTAACAAGAGACACAATTTTTGTTCCACAACGAATGCCACAACGTGCAACTATACCAGTGATAATGATCAATAAGTCTACATTTGAAATCAACAGTGTAGATATACACGTTGTGGTACTCATTGTGTCACAACGGTTGTGTCTGTATCACTACTCTTCAAACTTTTAAGGAAGACTCTAGATATGTACTACGTAGTATTGGAATTGTCTGTATTAAAATTTACTCTGCATACAGAAGTGTCTATTTATCTATCATATCTTTTTATATATGGAGATCAATCTAGCCACAAACCAATATTATGTTTTTCTTCCCCCACACAATTTCTCCTCCTACTCATATCCTATCTTCTAGATAATATCTAGTTACTGCCATTTCTTTTTTCTATTATCTTATCTTCATTCAAAGTGGTGATAAGATTTCAATGGCCGGCCAAATGACCGCCTCCTGCAGCAGCAAAATTCCCTCATTTCGGATGTTGCTCTTCTTCATTTTCTTCATCACAGTTTCTGTCATACAAGGTAATCAACCAACTTTTTTTTTTTTTTTTTTTTTTTTTTGTTTATATATCTTTCTGTTGCCACCAAAAAGTGCTGCGAAAAAAGAAAAAAAATTCAAATGGAGTAATGATTTTTTCGCATTTGCTAAATATTAATGTGTCTTAATTAATATTAATTATAGGTGTGGCAACATCGAGGAGTACTCCATTTGATTCAAAGTCAAATCGTACCTTTGCATCAGACACAGAATTTCGCCCGGAGGTTTGTGAGACATGCAATATACTATTTACTTGATTGGTGTAATAATATCCTCATATCTACTCTTTCCCCTTTCATAAATTATTACCAAAAAAAAAATAAAAATGATTGGAAGTCATAAATTTAAAGAATAAATGTTTAATAAATTAGAGATAAGATCGTAAAATAAAAAAAAGTAATAAATACTTCATTAGTAATATAAAATGATTTATATTATGAGGAAAAAAAAAAGATAGAGTGACTTGTAAGTAATTTCTTTTAACTAGTTATTGATTCCTATATGTGATACTTCTTGTTGATAAAGCTAGCTGCAGCTGAAGTAAGAACAATAACATAAGTGATAATTACAAGTTTTGATCAATTCTCTGTGTAGAGCCCAAAGAAAAGCAATAGTATTTTGACACTTGGATAAGCCTCGAATATTCTAAAGTAATCATTTATTGACATTATTAATACGGACATGCTAACACATATTGGATGTCTTATATATTGTGAAGGTAGTAATTAAACTCATCCATTAAAGTGTATCGACCCGTAGACGTGTACATGTATGTGTATTGGAAGAATACGTATGTTTGGAAGACCCGCTAATGTACTTAAGTCTCTTGATTATGTGGCGGTTGAGAAATTGCCCTAAGACCGGAGGTCGTTATATATAATATCACGATGTGGATTATCACATTTTGACACTATTGAGGTTTCCTGATAGTATAGGGTTATCGTGCAATAATGTTTGGATGTGATGTTGATGCATGCGTATGATTTATGTCGATTATCTAGGATTCGCGCTTTCTCGTGATAGGGATGAATATCTGGATACGACTATCTTATATATGAGTGTTTTATTTTAAGAATCTTTTTTTTTCCCGGAAACGAAAGGTAAACACACGCACATTTAATTTGCATCAAGCGGGCCGGGGCTCGAAGTTTGGTCTCTTGACAGGTTGGACCCTAGTGATAACCACTGTCTTGTTGACAAAAATGGAATAAAGTATTCACTACGAGAGAGTATTATATTTAATGATATAAGAATTAGTCGTCGTTGATGTTTGACGCTGGAATAATGACTTTGTGAATATTGTTGTTTCACATAGAATGTTGTAGTTAAAGCAATGACTCTCCCAACAATTGGGAACCGCGATAATGTTAAGCATGTTCGTTAAATATGGATTAATTAATATGGAAAATTCTATTAATACCCTATTTTCAGAAGAAAAAAAATCGAAATCTACACCCCTGAATTTCAAAATCCCCAATTATCCCCCGACCTAAACATGAGCGAAACTGCCAGTAAATAGGCAGGGCCGCCCATTATACGCCCATAATACCGCCCACAGAAAGAGGGTTTCGCCCATCCCTGCCCTTAAGCCCGCCCATAGTACCGCCCATATTTGAAAAAAACGCAGATTTTTTCCTATTAAAACATATTTTCTGGTATTTTTTTCATTAAATTTGTTATTTTGATACTTATATACCAATTGTCGTGCGTTTTTTGTTCAACACAAGTGGCTTACCGTGTGTAACAAACAAATTGATGTCATATATATGCATTCATGTGATCAAAGAAAAATGTGTGCAGAATTTGTCAAGTAAGGAAGAAAGAAAGAAGAAGGATTCAAAAAGAGAGATGATAGGGTCAGTGGCACCAACCTGCACATTCAATGAATGCAGAGGGTGCAAGTACAACAAGTGCAGAGCTGAGCAAGTTCCAGTGGAAGGGAATGACCCCATGAATAGCCCTTATCACTACAAATGTGTCTGCCATAGATGAATATCTATCTATCTATCTATCTTCAAGAGCTAGCCACTTCACTGCTGGTAGAGAAATTTTGCATTGTATTTTAATATATATATTACTTTTGGGAAAAAGAGTAGGATTTTTCTTTTTCCAAAGAATAATGAAAAAAAAAACTGCTCAATGAATAGCATTTTTTTTTTATCGAGAGGTAAGGTTGTGTGTTTTTTATGTTAGATGGTTTGCATTGAAACCATCTAAAGATTTCAAACTAAGGAAGGTTATGAATAGCATGTTGGTATGTTATTCTAATTATTGTTTCTCTTTAGTAAAAACAACACACTTACCATCTTTTCATAATAGTATGTAGTACAATATTATAGTGGACAAGAACTAACATGATTCAAAGTGTATAATAAATATTTCATTGATGTAATATATCAAAAGAGTACAATATATATAGGCTTTACTAACTTATGGAACAAGCCGTAAGAGATAAATACTAAAATATTTAAATTACAGTAACATAATTACTTGACTTATTGAACTATATCCTCGACACGCCCCCCGCAATCCCGTGGAAAGTGGCTGAACACGGATATTGGACTTTAAACTGGAAAAACGAGGCTGAGCCAACGGTTTGGTGAGGGCATCGGCTAACTGATCCTTCGATGAGATAAATGAGATGCCGAGTTTGCGAGCGGCAACTAATTCGCGAACATGGTGGAAGTCGATCTGGATGTGCTTCGTGCGGGCATGAAACACCGGATTGTGAGCAAGGTAGGTGGCGTCAATATTATCACACCAAAGAGTGGGCAGGGAAGACAATGGAACCAGCATCTCACGAAGATGACTGCAAAGCCACTGGAGTTCGGCGGCGGTGTTGGAAAGGGTCTTATACTCGGCCTCAGTGCTGCTTTTAGAAACCGTCAAGTGTTGCTACTATGCCAACTAATGAGATTATCACCAAGGAAGACACAATATGCCCCAACAGAACAACGATTATCGGTGTCAGCGGCCTTATCAGAATCTATATAAGCCCAGAGAGAAATAGGAGACCGGCGAGAGAAGAAGAGACCATCAGAGATAGTATGCTTAAGATAATGAAGAATATGTTTAACTGCAACCCAGTGAGCTTCGGTAGGCGAATGCATATACTTACTAACCTTGTGCACCACGAACGCAATATCAGGACGAATGAAACTGAGGTACTGTAGACCGCCAACAATAGTGCGGTAAAGCGACGGATCGGCGCATGGAGGGCCGTCGTGAAGTGTAAGACGGCTGGAGGCTGACATATGTGTCTGACAAGGCTTGGCCTTGTCCAGAGAGGCACGCTGCAGAAGTTGAAATATATAATTACGTTGAGTGAGAAATAGCCCATCGGAGGTAGGAAGCACCTCAATGCCAAGAAAATAGGACAGAGAACCAAGGTCCTTAACCGGAAAGTGTCGACTAAGATAAGAGATAACCTGCTCAACAAGAGAAGACGACGAGCCAGTAATAATAATATCATCCACATAAATCAGAGTATATACACGAGCACCATCACGAGAATAAATATATAAGGTGTTGAAATAGTGTCCTAAACCCAATCGGGTTGGACCGGATCTGACCGGGTCGGATCATTTCTATTATCTTTACGATTATACATATATAATAAATGGCTTTTCTTTTGTCATATATTTGTTCTTTTAAAGAACCAATTATGAATTGTTATATGACAACGTCCTTAGTATTAAACTGTGATAGAGAAACCATGATACACGATTATGGTTGATGAGATCTCTTATCAATTTAATAAGTTTGATACTTAAACGTCTCTAGGCTTATGTACTATTAAACAGGGCATTGATAGTACAAACATGCTAGCACGTATTAGATGTCTTCTGTCTTTAAGGGCATGGATAGATCTCGTCTATCGAAGTGTAGAGACACTTGGACTGTACGTGGACGTGTATTAGAGAATGCGTACGTTAGACTGATCCACTTACACTATTAAGTGTCACACTATGTGACGGTTGTGTAATTATCCTTAGGACCGGAGTCTACATGGAATCACGGTGTGGATTGTCATGCTTTGACACTATTGAGGTTTCCCTTAGCCATGGGGCGATCATGCGGTAGTGATTGGGTATGATACTGAAGCATGCGGAGTATACATGCTAGGTCATCTGGGAATCGCGTACCTTATGAGTAGGAGTGAATATCCGAAAGGGCCTTCCCATAAGGAATGTCTGGTTCTCGTGAATCTTTGCAAAGTGAGAGTAAATGAGTTATTCCGAGAGAGCCTGATATCCAGATTATGGGATACGATCAAAATACGATCGTATGAATATTATTACAGCGATATGATTCTATTTACACTCCAACCGAGCACATGAAAGGTAGTAGTCATTGCGTATTGACTCTTCCGATGATTGGGGGTCATGGACGTGTTGCTAGATGCTATCCGTGATCATTAGATATAAAAGGGCATTTTTCGTAATTGCGCCTTATGTCTACGGCCAACATATTCGGAAGCCTATCGGGTCACACACATATGAACATCAAGTCGGATTAAAATGTGGTTATAGTTGATGACCAAATAAGTAAAGAATTTATCTCATACTATAAATGTTATAGTGGTAAATTAATATGGTGGTATTTATGTATTATGAATAATATAATACAAGATATTAATTATATTGATTAATTAAATATATGTATTTTGATACATGTGGGGCGCATGTCATGATGTATATTGACACACATGTATTTTGCAAATTAATTAATCATAGTATTATATTAATTAAAGAATATTTCGAAAGCCAATTAGTGGCTAAAGGGGGCGCTTTATAGTGTGTAAGATACACTTGGATTGTGCAATTTAATTAATAAGATTGCCATAAAATTAATATTGGATATTAATTGATTTTCTGGAAAAATAGATTTATGGTAATAAGATAAATATATTCAATATAAGATATTGACAATATCTTAGATTTATTTAATATAAGATATTAAATAAAAGAGATAAATCAATCAGATGGATTTTCCTTATTTTATTAGGAAAAAGTTTTCTCTCTCATCAATCTACTAGAAGCTAATCCTAATTGATAATGCGGTGTTATTATCACGGTAGCCCTGCGGTGTTTTGTTGGATATCTGGCTTGTAGGATGTGTTTGTAGTGATTATTGTTGAAATAGTGTCATAAACCCAATCAGGTTGGACTGGATCCTACCGGGTCGGATCATTTCTACTATTGCTTTGTGATTATACATATATAATAAATGGCTTTTATGTTGTCAAATATTGTTCCCTTAAAGAACCGATTATGAATTGTTATATGATAACGTCCTTAGTATTAAACTGTGGTAGAGAAACCATGATAGGCGATTATGGTTGATGAGATCTCTAATCACTTTAATAAGTTTGATACTTAAATGTCTCTAGGCTGATGTACTATTAAACAGGGCATTCATAAGACGCATGCATCAGCACGATAGATGTCTTCTGCCTTTAAGGCGGTGGATAGATCTCGTCTATCGAAGTGTGGAGACACTTGGACTGTACGTGGACGTGTATTAGAGAATGCGTACGTTAGACTGACCCACTTACACTGTTAAGTGTCACACTATGTGACGGTTGTGTAATTATTCTTAGGATCGGAGTCTACATGGCATCACGGTGTGAATTGTCTTTGACACTATTGAGGTTTCCCCTAACCATGGGACGATCATGCGAAAGTGATTGGGTATGATACTGAAGAATGCGGAGTATACATGTTAGGTCGTCTGGGAATCGCGTACCCTATGAGTAGGGGTGAATATCTGAAAGGGTCTTCTTATAAGGAATGTCTTACTCTCGTGAATCTTTGCAAAGTGGAAGTAAATGAGTTACTTCGAGAGAGCATGATATCTAGATTATAAGATACGGTCGTCAATGCTTGACACTCGACGTACGACCGTATATATAGTATTACAGCGATGAGATTTTATTTACACGCTAACCGAGCACATGAAAGGTAGTAGTCATTGCGTATTGACTCTTCCGATGATTGGGGGTCGTGGACGTGTTGCTTGACGCTATCCGTGATCGTTAGAGGTGAAAGGCATTTTGTAATTGCGCCTTATGTCTACGGCCAACATATTCGGAAGCCTATCGGGTCACAAACATATGAACATCGAGTCGAATTAAAATGTGGTTATAGTTGATGACCATATAAGGAAAGTTTTATCTCGATACTATAAAGATTATAGTGGTAAATTAATATGGTGGTATTTATTTATTATGAATAAATTAAATACAATATATTAATTATATTATTAATTAAATATATATATTATATATATATGGCCAAAATTTGTGTGTATGACACACGTGAATTGGCTAATAATGTGGCGCAAGTTTTGTGTATAGGATACATTTAAATTGTGCAATTTAATTAATAAGATTACCATAATATTAATATTGAATATTAATTGATTTTGGAAAAATACATTTATGGTAATAAGATAAATATAGTCGATATAAGATATTGACAAAATATTGAAAATATTTAATATAAGATATTGAATATTAATGAGATAAATCAATCAAAGATATTTTTCTTATTTTATTAGGAAAATGTTTTCTTTCTCCTTACTCAACACAAGACTTAATCTCCAAGGATTTTCTCTTGTGACCCGCGCCACCTATTCTATATAAAGGAGGGATTGGCTAGCTCTTTTGTACACAATAATTCCTAGAGCTAATTGTTCTTGTGAAAAATTAAAAAGCTTCTTAGAGAGAGGGTAGAGAGAGAAAAGATTGACCTAGCAGTCGAGTTTTTCTAGTAGCAATCCTTAGCGGGATTCCGGCGATCGAGGTGCTCGTGTGGATTACTGGTAGAGACCGGACACTTGGACGGCTCGCGCACATCTACTCCTATCGGACGGTCAAAGCGTCGATCTTTTAGATCAACCAAGGTAATAGTACCGTCCCCTCTCTTATATGTTTATTGTTTAAACGGAGACGACCCTGGATCAGGAAATCAATGTTTAAATTCCGCTGTGCTACTCGAGTGATTTCCTAACAATTATGGCCGGTGGTGCACGGCGGCAGTAGGGAGGAGTGTATGAATGATTAAGAGAGTAGATACTTTGACAGAGTTTAGTCCTCTTTTCAAATAGCATATATATTTTTTAGTTACATAAGTCCTCCTTTTATAGAGAAGAGGGAAGCTTAGGGCTTAAGCAAAGACAAGTAGGCAAAATATCCTAAATACAAATAGATTAAATATCTTGGCGGCACGGCTATGTGGTCGCTAAGATCGCTATCCACAAGGTCGTCTACTCTTTGTCCCATCTCAGCTAGCTCCTCTGTTGCTCCCTCCCAGGTCTTATGCGGTCTCTTATGGACCTTTTATTAAGGTCGCATGTCAGCCCCCTAAGCTTCTAGGGACCTTAAAGGTTTGAATGCTCTTGGCGGGGACATGAATGTAGCGACCTCAATTAGAGTGACGTCGCGGACGCTATGGCCGCGAGCCTAATCCCACCTGGTGTCTAGATAGGTTGTTTCCGAGGGCTCATAGGTGGCGGCAATATTTTAGACATATCAATGGCCCCCTACTCCATGTCTTAGGCATTTTCATGAAACGTCAAGTGTGGAGTAAAGTGTGCTTAGGGATTTCCCACAGCTGATGCTCTATTGTATTTTGGTCTTTGGCGATCTTGTCGTTTTGTCCGACTTGTGACTAAGGATCGCGCTATCAAGCAGACGACCACCAAGTGTTTTTGGTCTTAGGCGAACTTGCCGTTTTGTCGGCTTGTTACTACGCTATCAAGCGGACGGCCTCAGAGTGTTATTGGTCTTAGGCGACCTTTCCATTTTGTCCGGCTTGTTACTTAGGACCGCGCTATCAAGCGGACGGCCTCAAAGTGTTTTTGGTCTTAGGCGACCTTGCCATTTTGTCCGGCTTGTGACATGGGATTGCGCTATCAAGCGGACAACCACCAAGTGTTTTTGGTCTTAGGCGACCTTGCCGTTTTGTCCGGCTTGCTACTTAGGACCGCGCTATCAAGCGGACGGCCTCAAAGTGTTTTTGGTCTTAGGCGACCTTGACGTTTTGTCCGGATTGTTACTTAGGACCGCGCTATCAAGCGGACGGCCTCAAAGTGTTTTTGGTCTTAGGCGACCTTGCCTTTTTGTCCCGCTTGTTCTTGGCGAGGCTAGTGTCAGACGTGTGTAGAGGAGTAGTTGAAACGTCAGATCGTGGTCTATCGTTAGCCTCCTTGGTAACCGCCCACGTACTTATGTGGCCATTGATTGCCTCCCCGTAATGATGATGGTTTTCGAATTTTGAAATTCCGTTAGATGGACAGATCCTTGGCCGCACGATCAATCTTTCCTTGCCTATATAAAGCTCCACTTCTCAAATCATCCAACACTTTTCGCATATCCTATTTCCTTAGTTTTCTCTCTCTTAATCTTGTGTGCTTTCTGTGAGAGTGAGAGGAATTCGGTGAGGATTTAAAGATTCTGGTGAGGCCAAGTGGGAGATTGTTGGAAAGGTGTTCCAACAAACTCCCACTTGGCCTTTATTCCGGGGCAGGTATCTCTGAGGACCAAAACTCCTCGCTTATTCTTTCATCTGCCTAACAAAATCCACCACTAGGGAGATCGCGTTCTTAAAGTTGATTCGAATGTAGGTTGTGTTGGAAAGGTGTCCTAAACCCAATCGGGTTGGACCGAATCCGACCGGGTCGGGTCATTTACAGTCTATTTAGTTCATGTAATAACTTTATTGTGATTAATAAAAGGCGCTTATGTTATTATATATTGTTTATCTTCATGTTATTTGTTGTATATATATATAGTAACGTCCCTAGTATCAATCTGTGATAGAGAAACCATGATAGTGATTATGGTTGATGAGATCTCTAATCACTATAACAAGATTGGTACTCAAATGTCTCTAGTCTTATATATTATCAAATGGGACATTGATAGTATAATCAGACTAGCACGACGATGGATGTCTTCGCCTTTTAGAAGATAGGGATATATCTCTCTATCGAAGTGTAGAGACACTTGGGACCGTGACGTGGACGTGTATTGAGAATGCGACGTTAGATCGACCCACTTACATTAAGTGTCACACTATGTGGCGGTTGTGTAATTATCCTTTTGACCGGAGTATTCATGGCATCACGGTGTGGATTGTCATGCTTTGACACTATTGAGATTTCTCCTAACCACGGGCGATCATGCGGTAGTGATTGGGTATGATATTGAAGCACGCGGAGTATACATGATTGGTCGTCCGGGAATCGCGTATCCTATGATTGGGATCGAATATCCGAAATGGCCTTCTTATAAAGAAATGCTAGCTCTCGAGAATCTTTTCAAAGTGGGAGTAAATGTGTTATTCCGAGAGAGCATGATATCCAGATTATAAGATACGATCGTTAATGTATTGACACTCGAGATACGATCGTATGGATATTATTACAGCGATAGGATTGTAAGTTACACGGTAACTGCTTCACATGAATGGTAGTAGTAATTGCTTTTGACTCTTCCGATGATTGGGGGTCACGGTGTTGCTAGACGCTATCCCGTGATCGTTAGGTCTGAAGGGCATTTTAGTAAATTGCACTTTGTGTCCACGGCCAATATATTCGGAAGCCTATCGGGTTACACACATATGGACTTTGAGTCGGATTAAAATGCGGTTATAGTTGATAACCAAATAAGGAAAGTTTATCTCTACACTATAAAGGTTATATTGGTAAATTAATATGGTGGTATTTATTTATTATGAAAAAATAAAATACAAGATATTAATTATATATAAATTATATTAATTAAAGAATATTCCGGAAGTCAATCTTTTGACTATTGGGGCGCCACAATTGAGTGTATAAGATACACTTGGATTGTGCACTTTAATTAATAAGATTACCATAATATTAATATAAGATATTAATTGATTTTGGAAAAATAGATTTATGGTAATAAGATAATTATGTTCAATATAAGATATTGGCAAAGTTAATTATCATTAAAGAGATAAATCAATCTAGAAGATTTTTCTTATTTTATTAGGAAAAAGTTTTCTTCTCCTACACACATATGGGGCGCCACTTTTGACTATAAATAAGAGGTAGGTGTCAAGCTTTTTTATACATCAAAATTGCAAGGGCTCATAGTTCTTGTGTAAAATAGAGAGCAATCCATAGTGAGTTTGTGAGAGAAGAAAAGGGCCGGTCTAGCAACTGGAGTTTTTCCGATAGAAATCCAAGGAGGATTCCGGCAAGGGGTTCGTGTGGATTAGCGATAGAGGCCGGACGCATGGACGCGTTGCGCACTGAACTACTCTCCGTTGACGGTCAAAGCGACGATCTTATAGATCATCTAAGGTATAACCGTCAAACTATTTAACGTGTTTATTGCATTAAACGAAGAACGATCTAGAAAAGGAAATCAAATTTTAAATTCCGCTGCGTTGAACTAGTGATTTCCTAACAGGTTGGCCTTTCCCTAACTCCGCCCCACGCAGAGGAAAGTCTTCGACGCTCTTGTTCGATGAACTTTTTTTTACTGAGCTCCGATTTGTTAAAGGGCTTATGACCCTTATAAACTCTTATAGGATCGAGCCTTTCTTGAGGAACGTGTCCTGTGTGGACCTTATTGATGTGGGAGAGCCATATGCGAGTAGGGCGGGGATTTTTGGTCCGCGAAAAGCACAAGCTTTAGTCGCCATAGACCCTGAAGAAAGTGATACTGATTGGATAGGAGAATGCCATCTAGGCAAATGTTTCCCCTCAGAGTGTACCGTATGCTTTGGCAATCCTAACAGAAGACCGCGCCGTAACTTTCTTTCGTTGCTTTTCCTTTCTTTATTTTTCGTACCTTACTGTTTTGTTCCGTTTTGACACTCTCTTTTGCAGTTGACGTGGTTGATGCTAATGAGCGTCGGGCTCAGAAGAAAAAACTTGCCGAAGACACCGCCAAGGCTAGGCAGGAGTTGTTGAAACAAGCTCCGGGGAGGGTGCCACGTACTGTGGATGCCTCCATTATTGATGAAGCTTACGATCCTAATCAGCCATAGCAACCAGCGGTCACTATTGGTGCGAGCTCAAAACAAGCCGGCGGGGCTCAAAAAATATCTCATGTAGATATACCCGCAAAAGAATCTCAAGCTTCGACGCGATCCAGAGCCTCTGAGAAATCCAAAACTGCTGGGGGAACTGATAAGGGTTCTGGTCATTCTGACAAGAGACCTGTTGAGAAGATTGTCGAGTGACCTGATGTGATAGCTGAAAAGGTCGCTGATGAGACTAGGGCTCCGCCCAAAGAACCACTGCCTCGCGGTTACAAAAGGAAATGGGCTCTCTGGCTGGACTCTAAGTTTACTCAAGGTCCTCTTGATATGGACAAGGCGAGCCAGATCAGGAAGGCAATAGCTGATGTCATTCCCTTGAACCGTCTTTCATGGGATTCACCACCCAGAGTTCAGATGGAAATTGGTAGAGGAAACACTGCTCGCATTGTGGTTCAAGATGATGCTCCTGCCAAAGATGACGTTGATGAGGTAAAAGATCTTGCCGGCCAATTTGGGCTCGCGTCTTCCATGGTAAATTTCATTCCTGTTGTATTTCCTAACTCTCCATTTTCTGCGAGCTTACCCCTTTTTCTTTGTTTCAGCTTGGAACTCGCATCTATAAGGCTACTGAGGCCGCTGAAAAATGCAAGGCCGAGCTTAAAAAGGTGACTGCGGCCCTTGCCATTTCGGACAAGGCTTATACCGCTGTTGAGGCCATACACGTGAAAATTCTGTAAGAGAATGATCGTCTAAAGGAGGCCATGAAGGCGAGCACGGAGTTGGATGCTCAATTGCAGCAGAAGGTGGCGATCTTGAATGAGACTGCTCAGAAATCTGTTGAAGAGCTAAAGAGCGTTCAGGAGGAGGTCGTTAGCTTGAAGGAGCAACTCGCCGCTGCTAACAAAGCCGCCTAGTGATCGACCTTTTCTAAGTGTCCAATCTCACCGGCAGTGTACCGGGTCAACTGTAGCCTATAATTGGTGCGTCAAGGTCGTATCCCACAGGGAATCTGGTCGAGTACCAAAGTCGGTCTCGTCCCTAGTTCAGGTCAACACAATAATTGAATGTGGTGATTTGTCAGATCACCGGTTCTAACAACTAAATAAACATAAGAGAAAAGATTTTAAACTACGAAAAACAAGATAGCCGAGCTATGATCCAACCAACTACTCTCTAACCCAAACTCGTTTCCGGAAGTGTTTTGACAAACTCTAATTTTCTCGGCATCGTTGAAGGGTGTCGTCTCCTGTTTCCTAAAATAGAGATTAATTCAATAATCTACCCTCTTATGTTAGGTTCAACAGTCCACCTCGTTGTCACTCAAAGGGTGTCGTTTCCTAATTCCGAGTATAGACATTAATTCAATAATCTACCCTCCTATGTCAGGTTTAACAGTCTGCTGACCGGATTTAACTGACCCGACACGGTCTACGATCTATGAGACGCTCATTAACAATGATATAAACCTCACACATGAAACCGAATCTGAACAACTCAGTCGGTTTTACAGGGTGATCCTAGAACCCCTTTTCCCGTATCCTCTCGCAAAATACATATGTAAAGAAGACACGTGAAATACGATTATCGAGTAATTAATTCGACAAAAGTCATTTAGAATAAGTTCTAGAACGATAACAACACCGAGAATCTAACAATCATAACATCAAAACACTTCAATCGACAAGCTAAGGATTCTATTTCGAAGGCTATCACATATCTCGGATATAAACGGATTAGCTACTCATTATACTACTAAGCAAAATAAAAGAAATCAACAATCAAAGCTAACATAAAACAAGATTGAAAACAAGAGCAATATGTTAATTAAAATTACCGGGTCGAAAATTGGTTTTCCGGAAGAAATCCCATCAATAACGCGTCAATCTATCCCCGAGATCCTCCGGATTACAATGATCTATGAATAAACTAAGCTAATCTACCTACAAATAATCTAAGCTAAGAAAAGACGAAGAAAAACGCAACAAAAACTAGAAAAATCGATCTAAAAAAGGAGAGGGTTCAGATCTAGATCAAATGAGGGGAATATAGGATTGAATGGGAAATATCCATAAATTCTTTCGGAGTCAAAGAAATGAAATAAAAAAAGGATCAATGGTTCCAATTTCATCTCTATCGAATTTTTATATCAGAATAGCAGATATAGTCACGATTCAACGGGTCAGATCCACTTACTTTTTCTTATTTTCATTTCTAATCTTTCCCGTGGATTTGATTGATACACTGGAAAAGAGGACTATGTAGTTTGTTCATTCAAGAGGTCTTTCGGGGTGCTTTCACTCGCTAAGAACTCGCAAGAATACTCGCTACATCGCTCGTTTCGCTCCGCTACGCTCGTTGGGTATCCCACACTGACGGTTAGATCGATCCACTCACTCGCTTACCTCCTTAATCCGCAAAAAGAATGTTCTCCAGATCGATATATGATGCTAAACCGAGACCGAGATAGAGAGAGGGCTGCCCCTTTGTTTGTTGTCTCGAAAAAATAGTTTTTTTTCAAAGTGGGGTAATGTGGCTATGATACTATTGCTACAGACCCACTGGACGAGGATTTCTTTCATTTTGCCCACGCTATCTCTAGTACGGAGTTGTTTTCTGGTCTTGGGACAGCGAGAAGGAATAAAATAAAATACAACAGGGAGGCGGTAAGCAAAGATCAATTGAGAATCTAAGGGTTGCTACAAATCACGAGTATTTAAAGTGTTTTGCAGATCTGGACTGCTAGGCGAGCGCATGTACTGACAGGCGGCCGCCTGTCAGATTTTTCCCTTCACAAAACCTATCAGCAACTTCTAAGCCAAAAACCGCATTTTTAGGCGGGCGCCTATGGTGACACACCCTCAGAAAAACAGCCATAACTTTGTCTGTAGACCTTTGATTTGAGTGATTCAAGATGCGTTGGAAAGCTCATTCAATTTTCTAAAACTTTAATGAAGATGTCCAGCCCAGAAAATTCTTATAAGGTGGATCAAAATGCAGATCAATGGGAGGTATGGTTGTAGTACCACCGCGTTTTGATCCGTTTGAACGTTTAAGCTTCGGGCACACATTCCAATCCTCGTATCTCGCCTTATGGACATCTCAAACACCTAATTCCTGTAAAAAATCACAACAAATACTACACATAATCCTTACAGGACACTAGGGTGACCGAGAGTATAGTAAATTACACCGAAAAAGACCGATAATCCCGGACTTTACTTCCTAGGTTCCGAAATGATAACCAAGGTGTAAATACATCAAAATACAACCAAATGTCTCAGAAAACATATAAAACGAGGTATAAACGGGGTATAATTTCATAGAAAATTATAGCCAATTTGACTCTCATCACCTAGGAAGCTGGTCCTTCGGGCATTGCTGAATATAAGCTTTCTGATGATTTTCTGGACATTTAGGAGGCGAGCTTTGATCAAGGCTTTAACCACTTCTCAAGATGCCTCTGGAAGAATCGTGGTTGAGAGATTGTCAGCCTTGAGGAGATGACACAGTGGGTTGCTTTTTCGCAGCGAAGGCCTGATCTCTTAGCTCTCCATCCGGACATCCCTTACTCTGATGATCATATTATTGATATTACTACTGTGCAGATGAGGGATGGCGAGCATGTTTGGGATCCTCCACCTGTTAACGCTGTAAACTTGGCTTTTTTGAAAAACCCTCATGTTGCTGCGGACTTTCAGGCTGGTGATGAGTTTCTGAATTTGATTAGCGATCATACCTCAACTCCTCCTGGCCAGAATTGAGCAATTTATACTGCTTTGTTATAATTCAACTTTGCTCTTTTGTTTGAACAATTTCGGCATTTTCCTTTCCGTTGTTTTGTAATAATTTAGCTTTTGTTTTTTGCAACTTGACTTGTGGCCGCTTTTGGCCAGTTGATTTATGCATTTTTCCCTTTTATTTGCTATCTTTTGTTCTTGTACGTATGCTGCCCCCTTTATTTTGGCGAGGTTGAGAGTGTAACCCATGAAAATAATATAATATCCGATCTGCAGTTTGTTTTTTGTAGTTGAAAATTCCAATCCATGGCCCCCTTGTTTTGAGTAAAGCCGTAACGGGCTTGGTCGAAACAAATTCCAATATGCGGCCCCCCTGTTTCAACCGAGGTCATTGTGGAGTTGTTTGAAATGGTAGATAAAAAATTCCACCTGCGGTCCCCTTGTTTTAAACAAGACTGATGGCGACCTTGTTGAAATATTCTAAGTAGTTTGTAAAATCAAAATCGAAATCACGAAGTCTCAATCAAATCTTAAATCGAATATTAAGTGATGAATTGTTTAAGTGTTAAAGTGTTTGATAACATTACTCATCTGAATTCTACAAAAAGTTTAGTTTTCAATTTCGTCCCTGCATTTTTCATTTCCAGAATCTAATAGTACAATATAACAAAATTAATTGACAACCAACAAATATATTATGTGTTTTTATGATATTTGTACTATAATAAACATTTCAGAATATCAGAGAAATTAGAAATTTATTTTTATATATTTATAAATAAATAAACACGTTAATGTTCTATTTGAAAATAATTGTTTATTAATTGTGTTATCGTACTTTTATAGTATTAGCAAACTTATGTGACGTCAAATAAGTAAATATATGTTACAATATTATTATTAGGATAACAATCTATTGTATAACAATGCTTCTAAAAATTAACGTTGTCAAAATACTCAAACATCCTTACGTGTGTGTATATAGACAAATTTAATAATTATTACGTGTGTGTATATATATATATATTGAAAAGATATTCATAAGTATTTGAGAAGCAGATAATCATTTCAAAAAAAAGTGAAAAGAGATAATGATATTTCAAAATGGACATCTTGATATATTTGGTAAAAAAAGTAAAATTCGCACATACAGTATTATTAGACGACGCATTCGGCGATAAGCGATATGCTATCGCTTAAAATTTACGATACAATTTCTAGTGCAAATTCGGACATGCTTAATAAATTAAGTGATGTCTTAAAATATTATCAAACACTACTTAATTTAACTGCCTCTGAATATTTTCAGAATAAGTACTTAATCTTGTTAACAAACGGCCCCTAAGTGTGCGTAACAAAGATTGAAAATTTTGCGTCGCGGCCCCCTTGTTTTAGGTGAAGCCTGAGGGGTTTTGGTCCATGGGCTTGCCGAAAACAAAACGGTTGGCCTAATTTTATCGTAATCAACTTATAGTTGTCAAAACGAGCCTTTTCATTCGACGTGGCTTCCAAAATACGCTTGCTTCTTTGCATGAAGTAAATAAGTTTAGGCTTACATGTAATACTTTTTCAAGTTGAAAGCATGCCAAGGCCTGTCGTATTCGTGGCCATGTTTATCCTTGAGGATGTATGTGCCTTTCTTTATGATTCTCGCGACCTGTAAAAGACCTTCCCAATTTTTAGATAGTTTGCCTTTCTTTGCCTCGTGACCAGTTGCTTGCCTTTTTCTCAGAACATAATCCCTAACTGCGAAGTGATGGTTGCGGATATGTTTGTCGTGGTGCCTCTTAGCCGCTTGCTTGCAGTTAAGTAAGCGACCATAGGAGTTGATTCGTTTTTCTTCCATCAAATCCAAGTCGAGCTGTCTTGTCAACGTATTTTCGGCCTCTTTGAAATGGGCGATCCTTAAGCTGGGTAAGGCCATATCTACCGGGGCCATAGATTCCTATCCGTAAGTTAAAGCAAAAGAGTTTCACCTGTGGTTGTCTTTCTCGACGTTCTGAGGGACCAAAAGGCCGCTGGTAAATGATCCGGTCATTTTCCCGCTTTGTCGTTCAAACTCTTTTTCAGCACACTTAGCACGTGTTTGTTGGCGTTTTCGGCCTGACCTAGGTGTGTACACGGTTCGGTTCGGATCGGTTAATGGCCGTAACCGAAACCGAACCGAAATTTTCGGTTAGTTGAAAAACCGAACCGAAACCGAACCGTTTGTAAAAGAAAACCAAACCGAACCGAACCAAAATAACCGGTTCGGTTAACCAAAAAACCAAAAAAAAAATCAAAACTAAATAATTAGAGATAACCGAACCGAACCGAACTGAAATAACCGGTTGATTAACCGAAAAACCAAACCGAAATAACCAAATTTCATCCAAATTATACAATTACAACAGTTTGATTCACTATATGGTTATAAACGGCTTGATTTTCCAATTTGGTTTCGGTTCGGTTCGGTTCGGTTCGAATACAAACGGTTTGGTTTTTGGTTTGGATTGATTCGGTTCAGTTCGGTTTTGGTTTGGTTCGGATAATTTACAGCACTAACCGTAACCGAACCGAAAATTCCGGTTTTTCCATTTTGAAAACCGAAAACCGAACCATAGGACTTATTAACCGAACCGAACCGAACCGAATTACCCCGGTTCGGTTCGGGTTTCGGATTATCCGTATCCGTGTACACCCCTAGCCTGACCATTTCCCTGCGGGTAGCATACTGACGATTGCCAATGCTTAACGTTATGCTCTCTGCAAAATTCATCGAACTCTTCCCTGAATTGCGGCCCGTGATCGGACACTATTACTCTAAGGACGCCAAACCTGGTCCAAACTTGGTCGAGCAAGAAATAGATTATATCTTTAGTCTTGATTTTTACCAAGGCCTTGGCCTCGATCCATTTGGTGAAATAAACGATGGAGACCACCACGTATTAACATCCCGAGCGACCCCTTTTGAGTGGCCCGATGAGATCGATAGCCCACATATCGAAGGGCCAAGCCGCAACGACGATGCTTTGCTCTACAGAAGGCAGTCTTGGCATATCCACAAACTTTTGGCATTTATCGCACTCTCTGGCATGTACTTGGGCATCATCTGCGAGCTTCGGCCAGTAATAACCAGCTAAGAGCACTTTTTGAGTGAGAGTACGGCTGGCTAGATGGCCGCCGCATACCCCCTCATGAAGCTCCAAGAGCACTCCTTGCACTTCTTCAGGTCGCACACATCGTGACAAAGGTTTGGAGAATGACCTCCTGTATAAAAATTGTCTAAGATAGTGTACCTGACGGCTCTTCTGATTAAGGATTTGGCCTCCTTTTGATCACCTGGGAGCTCTCACGATTCAATATATGCCTTTAACTCGTCGATCCAACAGTGATTAGCAGGTTGAAATCCATGATCTCTACCCTGTGGATGGCGGGCCCTGACAGATGTCCACCATAACAGCTGGATTGCTCATCTCGTCTTTGCCAGTTAATTTCGATAAGTAGTCCGCTCGATGATTATCCTCTCGAGGGATGTTGATGAACTTGCAATAATTGAAGCTTCCCTCGAGCTTTTTGACGAGGTCAATATATTTTTGTAGAATTTCACAATGGACCCCGTATGATCCAGTCACTTGATTGACCACCAACTCTGAATCACAGAATACCTCCACATTTTCAAATTACATGGCCCTCGCGAGCTCAAGTCTTGCTATGACCGCTTCATACTCTGCTTGATTATTGGATGCAGTAAAATCAAATCTCAAAGCTTTTTCAATTTCTTCTGATGTACCTGGTACCAATAAAATGATACCAGCCCCGCAACCGTTGTGACTTGCGGCTCCATCGACGTAAAGCTGCCAACAGTGGCTCGGCCTTTAGGGCGCGGCCACTATGGTCGCTGTTGGGTTGCCGATAGGATCTGAAGTGGGTTGTTCCCCTTAGTTTCATTGAAGCTCATTTCTACGATGAAATCAGGTAAGGCCGAGGCTTTATAGCTTTCCGAGGCTCATACCGGATATCAAACTCGGTGAGTTCAATGGCCCATCATAGTAGTCATCCAGATAAATCCGGCTTGTGGAGGACTTGGCGCAGTGGTCATCAGATAACACACTAATAGTGTGTGACGAAAAGTAAGCCCTTAATTTTCGATCAGCTATGACAACGCAGTATGTCAACTTTTCAATATTAAAATAATGACTCTCAACAGGACTGAGAGCCTTAGTGACATAATAAACGGGCTTTTGAAGGGTACCCTCCTCGTTGACAAGTGCAGCGGCGATAGCCCGGTCAGAGACCGTTAGATACAGAAGAAAAATGTCTCCAATCATAAGACTGATCACAACAGCGGGCTTGATAAATAAGCCTTGGGCTCTTTGAAAGCCTGCGAGCATTCCCCTGTCCACAAAAAGGTTTTGTTCCCCCTTGAGGATTTTGAAAATAGGTAGGCTTTTTTCAGCAGACTTGGAGATGAATCTTCCTAGAGCGATTATCCTCCCGTTCAGCCTCTGCACCTCCTTGATTGTAGTTGGCTCGCTCATGTTTATAAGAGCCTCTATCTTTTCGGGGATTGCTTTGATTCCCCTTTGGCTTACCATAAAGCCCAAAATTTCCCAGCCTGGACCCCAAAAGTGCATTTTGCGGGGTTGAGTTTCATCGAGTGCTTTCTTACGTTTGCAAAAGTTTCACGAAGGTCCACCAGGTGATCCTGGCGACTTGACTTCACGACCATGTCATCAACATATGCTTCCATGTTTTTGCTGATCTGCGAGCAGAAAACCATGTTCACCATCATCTGATACGTTGAGCATGCATTCTTCAGACCAAATGACATCATCTCATAATAATAGAGTCCGCCAGCGGCCCTGAATGTGGTCATTTCTTTGTCATCGTCGGCCATTTTTACTTGATGATAGCCTGAATAGGCGTCCAGAAAACTCAGCATTTCAAAACCAGCGATCCCGTCTACCATTTTATCGATTCTTGACAGTGCATAAGAATCCTTTGGACAGACTTTATTTAGATCGGTGAATTCGACGCACATCCGCCACTTTCCGTTATGTTTCTTCACCATTACGACGTTCGCTAACCAAGTCGGATACATGAGCTCCTTGATTATGTCCGCTGCCAAAAGATTTTCGACCTCGCCCTTTATGGCGACCTCTTTCTCTTCAGAGAACTGATGCATTTTTTGTTGGATCGGTTTGAAGTTGGGGTCGACGCTAAGATAGTGTAGCGCGACCTCAGGCTCCACACCTCACATATCATTTACCTTCCAGGCGAAGGCGTCCACATTTTCTTTCAAAAGCTCGATCAGCTCCTCTTTTTCTTTTTCTTTCATCTACGATCCGATCATTATTTTTTTATCAGGATACTTTTCATTTATGACGGCCTCGGTCAGCTCATCATCGGCTGTGAAATTTGGCTGATCCCGGACCTGTAGTGTCTCGACCTCCACAGTTTTATTTGCAGCCTCTCTTATCATGGCGATCTGTCTCATGCCTATACCGAACCCTTCAATTCTGGGTTTGTTGGAGTCGACCCTGTTCTTGGTCATATATTCGAGGAAACATCCGGGTCGGCTCATGGCGACCCCAATGTCATCTCTCACATGAAATTTGACTCTTTGGTGTGGGATGGATGCCACCATTTGGAACTTTTTCATGGCCGGGATTTCCAAAATCATATTATAATAAAAGGGAAGATCAATGACCAGAAAGGTTATTACCTCAGTTCGGCATGGCTCATAGTCGCCTATAATGATGTTGAGGTCGATCGTGCCTTTGACCCTTACTGTGTCGTTGGTGAAACCCTCTAGCACTCCTAGGTAGGGCTTCAGTTTGGCCTCCCCAAATCTGATCTGTTTGAGACAGTCAAAATAAATGACGTCGCGACCTGCTCTGGTGTCGACCATGACTCGATCGACGCCATGCTGGTCGTTGACTCCGACCTTGAGGATTATTGGTATCTCCATGACACCCTCCACAGTTGTAAGTTCACTTTTAATGAACATGATTCATTTCTCCGACTCTCCCAACACTATCTATTTTTCAAAACCGCGCGTGTTGATCAAGTGTATGTGCGATTTCAGCTGATTGTTACTGGAGAGATTCCTATGAAAGACCTGAACCTCTCTCTGATAAATGCAAGGTTGCCGCCCTTTGTTGGCGCCGGTATCTCCATCACGTTTATATTTGGCCGCTGGTTCCTCTTCGATCAATCTTTCGATTTCTCTTCTCAAAGTAAAACATTCATCGGTAATGTGACCATGATCTTTATGATACTTACAATATTTTGATTTATCGCGAGCGCTAGGGTCGCCTTTCATAGGCCTGGGTCTCTCAAAGTGCTCGCGAATCTCGGAGAGTATCTGGGATGGCTTGGTATTAAGTGGGACGAAATCGCTTTCGGTGAATTTGAACGGCCTCTTGGCCTCGCGATCTTGGTTCACATCCCAGCTGCGCTCTTTCCTACGATCGTCCCCGCGATCCTTTTTTTGTGAGTGAAGCTCCGGCTTAGATTTTTTTTCCGGAAGGAGACGGCGCTTCACTCACCCCAATCATTCTAGCCCTTTCCAGCATCTCCCTTAAAATCTGATTTAGGTGGTCGCAGGTTAAACTCCGTTTTCATTGGACCCTTGGCTATTCCTATGAGAAAGCAAGTGATGGTGGCGTCGTCAGGAATATTTCTCGTTTGATCGTATACCCTTATAAACCGCTCGTAGTAGTCTTTTCCTGACTCATTTTCCCCTATGTGAACCTCATAAAGATCCTCAATGGTCTTTTTCGTCCTGCTCACCGATTCAAACTCCATCACAATTCCGAGTCGCTAAAGTGATGCGACCTTGGAACGCAGTGACCAATAATTTGGACAAGTGTTCCCATTATAGTAATTGTAACTGGGATAGCTAACCTTTTCTTTATTGGTGGGCAATGTTTTGGTGATTCTCCTGGCGAGCACATCGATCCCAGAGATCGGGGCGGCTTTTTCAGCGGGCCTCGACCTTTTCAGCTCTGCAATCTCTTTCCTCATTACCTTCATTTGCTCAACCATAACTGGGTCAACTCCTCGCCTGAGTGGAGACAGCTCAGCGGTTCGCTCAGATTTGTGTTCTGAACCTGTATGATTCCTCGATCCTTCTTGTTGAGCCAGTTTTTCCCTTATGATTAGACATACGTATTTTTCGTTCCTCCCCTCGTGCCTGGGAGTTACCTCTCTCTCTAGAAGACTCAGACGGCTTAAGGCCGGAGCCCTTTCCTTCTCACCCAATATTTTTAAAGCTGACCCTCTTTCCTCTATCTTTTCCTTCTGATTATTGCGATCAGGTTGAACCGAAGTTTGAACGACCTCCTGACCCAGCCTGCGGCCTTTACGACCTTACGATTGAACACTTTTCTCAATTTTTACACTTTGGGATTGGTTGGGGCGACCTCTAACGGGCGCCCTTAGGTTGGCCTCGCTTCTGGGTGGGACTGCTTCCCGGACCGGTAAGGGTTCCCGGCCCAGTGCTACTAGCCGAGAATTAGCCAAGTACATTCTCTCGGCGTACTTGGCATATGACGGACGTTTTCTAGTGCTATACAATCCTTACCGGTAGTGTACCGGGTCAAATCATAGTGCTAGTGTGGTGAGTCAGAGTGTCAAATCCTCAGGGAAACGTGGTAATTCTTTTAAGTGTGGTTAAACACCAAAGAGCTGTTATTAACTCGATCTAAACCGCAATTTTATTTCACAGATTACTACTATTCTACTTAACATAAAGTAAATGCGTAATTTAAAAGTTATTCTAATATAATATATATAGATATATAAATATATATAGATGTACATGGATTGTATAATATATATATATATATATATATATATATATATATATAATATATATATATATATATATATATATATTATATATAATATATAGATACAAGTATATAGTTTATAATAATTAGATAGATAATTTTATAGAACTAGCCAAAGTTTATATAATTGATTTATACGATCTTTTCAAGAACGGAATGTGCTCGATCTTTCCTTTTATATTAGGTCCAATTGAGTAAATGAAACGGTGCTCTCCGAGGTTAACAATTCCTCCTCACACGAAGCGTATGAAATTGTCATATGTCAAATTGTCATCGTTTAATCTCCACAACTGCCCCATGCTAATCTCAGTTAGTCTGAACAGGTACCGAGTACAAATCTACCCCGGATAAAAGAGGTTATTGCGTTTGTCAGACGGCCGATGTTATTCAAATGGCTCCGGTTGTCAGTCGGATCGATTTAACTTTCCGGTGTTAGTTTCAATTAAACCGTTGATTTTAACATTATTACGATCTTGAGCACACAAATTTAATAAGATTCATCTTTCCCAAGACAAATCTGCCCCCGGGTAGGAAATAGGATTCCGTTGTCACGCCAAGACGGCCAATTTTACCTCCGGTTTTTCTATCTTTTATCTCATATCCTAACTTCTGCGGTCGGTTCATCGTTAGGTTATATGTTGCGATTCATCTTGGTTAATTACGTCAATCCGAATATTATCAATACGTTGCAAAATAGAAAAAGATTCAATTAACTCAATTTTAGTGAAATTTTACTTAGACAAAGATTCCTTTACCAAAAGATCGAAATAAAACGATTACATAACTTTGGCTAGTTATTAGATTTAGCTAAAAACATTATAACGACTAAAAAGATAAAAACAAACATAACAAACATAAATACTTTAGAAATTTTACCTGATTACAAATGCTGAATCAGAGGTCGTATTCTTCCGGATATTACAACGACTTCAACAACATTGAACTTCCGATAATTTCCCGAGTATTACAACAATACTACGGTATTATTATTTTTGGCATAAGGCCTATTTACAACTACTAACTAAAAAAAGAAAATAAGAAGGATATATATATATATATATATATATATATATATATATATATATATATATATATATATATATATATATATATATATATATATATTGGTACACTCCTCTGGCTCTGCACTGATGCTCCTTATATAGAAATCTGGATAGAGGCCGGACCGGGCCGGGTCATAGCCGGACTGGGCCGGTGTAATCATCACATTCATCTCCCTTAATTATCCAAATTTTCCGGATATAATTATAATTTTGGAATAAAACTTCTAAAATTCATATCTCGAGTTCTAGATCTCCAAACAACATGATTCAAGAGGCATCGGAAAGCTCTCGGAAAAATCTACAACTTTCATGAAGGAATCTTCTTCAGAAAATGTCGTTTTAATGAGCCATTTGTTTGTCGAAGATATTTCTCGATTACCACTAAATCAAATCGATTAGCCACTTGACCACTTCGATTGACCACTTGACCACTTAAGCAATTCGATTGACCACTTAAGCTCGTGACATTCTCTAAATCCTTTCAGAGATATGATTATACTTCAAAATGTCGATTCTCGGGGTCTCGGCTTATACATCTGCAATAAAATACCACAAATACCCACGTAAATCTGACACGATATTCCGATTTACTAAAATCGGTACAAAATGATAACTTTTCACTATTATTACTAAGTTTTACTACTAACTACTCTAAACTATAAAGATTAATATTTCATATCATTTATATCATAATTTCATATATTTTATATAGAATTCGTTGATAAAACATAATAATATAACGTATATTTAATCATATAAAAGTAGTATATCAGCATACCACCTCATTTCGGCGACCTTAGGGTCCTCTTGGAATCCAGGTACCCTTTCTGGTATCGTTCCCTGGCTTCGCTTATGCCTAGCTACCCCGATTGCGGTTTTTCCTTGCGAGCCTCATCTAAGGCCATAATAGCCTCTTTAGATTTAGATTTCTGATTCAAGACATTTCTAGAGTCGCCGGCAGCTAGAACCTCTTTCTGTGACCTATCCCAATCCGCAGTGGGATTATCGAATGCCTCTCCACCGCCCTCAGTGCGGGCCTGATACTGTGTGCCCCACTTTTTCGGGGTTTGCGGTATTAGTGGTGATCCCTTACTTCCTGCCATCGATTAATATGTGAGTTGATTTGGCTTGGAGATAAGATCGTTAATCTGGTCGCTACACGACTCTCTGACAACCTGTTCTTTTCTGACACCCTCAACCACTTCGTACTTTCCTTGACTTTTGGGAAGATATTTTAGATATTCTTTTTGGTGAGCTGGAAGGAGATCTTTAGGATAGTGATAGCTCAGATGAGGGTGGCCGGAAATACGAATTTCAGGGGAAAAGGGTGATGATTCAAACGCAATAACCCCAAAAATTTGTATGACTTCCTCTTGCAAACGCACACACTATCATGTAAACAAAAAGGGATTTTTTTTTGGCAAAGTGTTTTTCACTATAACAAGGAAACAAAGGTGATATATGGCCTTTTTCTGGCGATATGATGAGGCTGAACCTTGAAGATACTGAGAGAGGTGATTTTTCGAGCACAAGCTCGGTATACCCAGGCTTTTTAACACAAACAAGAGCGCACCGCTCCCTAAACCGTGACAGATTAACTAAAAACACGAACTTGAATGAAGAACACTATGAGAGAGGTGATTTCTCAAACGCTAACTCGTGAGTTTCGTGCAAACTATGTGAAAGTTACCTTCTTTTGTCTTTCTTTTCGGTGAGATGAACTCCGAGACCTCTCCTTTGTATGAGAACTCAGCCGGACTCAAAGGATTGATGAAGATGACGCTCCTTCACTCCACCGTGTGAAGGCTTTCTGGATGGTTTCCACGTCGGAAAGACCGAAAAGCTTGCTCCTTTCCCGGTAACGGAGCCAAATGATAATGCGGCGTTATTATCATGGTGGCCCTGCGGTGTTTTGTATGGATATCTGGCTTAGATGATGTGTTTGTAGTGATTATGGCCGGTGGTGCACGACGGCGGTAGGGAGGAGTGTATGAATTCTTGAGATAGTGGATACTTTGACAGAGTTTAGTCCTCTTTTCAAATAACATATATCTTTTTTAGTTAGATAAGTCCTCCTTTTATAGGGAAGAGGGAAGCTTAGGGCTTAAGCAAAGACAAGTTGGAAAAATATCCTAAATACAAATAGATTAAATATCTTGGTGGCGCGGCTATGTGGTTGCTAAAATCGCTATCTTCAAGGTCGCCTTCTCTTTGTCCCATCTCAGCTAGCTGATATGAGTCAACTTTGCATGACTCCGGCACTCTTTTAGCCCCCATTTTGATGCATATTTGGTATATTTTGACACATTAAGGTCTCAAAACGGGTTGGTATCACATGTTTTAGAGCACAAGGGCTTTTATCATCTTTTGATGGTAAAGCCTCATTTTTATTGATATTAACCCCATTCCGAGCACTTTTACCCTCCGGAATCGTTTGTGTGTCTTGTCCGTTCATGAGATTGTAGGGTCTAGGTGTCACGAGAACCTGGAAGACGAAGATTTATGATGAGAAGTATGATCAAGGTGCAAAAATGAGCCAAGGAAGAAGAAAAATGAAGAAAAGGAAGAAAAATAGTTGGTATCTTCACGCTACGTTCTGTTCAGCAGCAATTTTACCTATGATGGAGGCATTTTATGGTCATGGATTATTCATGAAAGTTGTAGATAATTGAAATATATTTACAACGCATTTTGAATCACTCAAATCGGAGTTCTACACGCGAAGATATCATGGTTTTACTACAGCCATAAAACTGCATCATCTCAAACGCGCGTTTGAGATTTCAAACCGGCGTTTCAAAAGCAGAATTTTGGACAGAGTGCACCTGAAGCGAAACGTGCGTTTGGGAACCTCCAAGCGCTCATTTGGAGTCATTTTTCTACAGATTTTTGCCCCTATAAACACCTCCTTCCATCGAATTTCATTGGATATTCTCCCATCTCTTAGCAAAACTATACACACTCTTTAGCACGAATTTTGTAATGGATTATTCCACTTTCTCTTAGCTTAGATTAGCTTAAACATAGTTAGATTCTACTCTTTCCAAGCTCATATCTCAATTCCAAACACTAAGAGACCACCTTTTAATTACTTCTTTAAGTTGTACTTTTTGGATCTCAATTCAAATTTCTTCAAATTAATGGTAAATTTCTCTTCTCTTTTACTTATTATGGCTTTCATTTACTATTTTATGTATGTTTTGATTAGTATAATGATTAGCTAATCCCTTTTCATAGTCGAATCATGTGAAATTTGGTGAAATCACCATTTGGGTGATGAAATTGGTAGTGGGTAGTGCTTTTTAATGTCTTATCTCGCTTGTTTAACGTATTAGAACTTGCTATAACATCGCTAGATTA
The DNA here is from genome assembly GCA_026214975.1 of Gentiana macrophylla. Classification (NCBI taxonomy): domain Eukaryota; kingdom Viridiplantae; phylum Streptophyta; class Magnoliopsida; order Gentianales; family Gentianaceae; genus Gentiana; species Gentiana macrophylla. The sequence continues at coordinate 6,167,906 of CM047811.1, read as the reverse complement.
GATTGTACACCCAATTTAGTAATCACACACATCAACCTTACATATGTATTTTGCGGGAAGACGTGGGATAAGGGGTTCTAAGATCATGGCGTAGACTCGGCTTAGTTGTTAAGCCCGAGCCCAATGCGAGGTTACTTGTTTTAACGTTTAAGTGGCTCTAGTGCGTATCGTGTCTTGTTAGTGAATCTTCTTAAGGGAAGGGTAGTTAACATGGCATAAGGTGTTAGGAGAGAGTTGTTCAGACCTTAGCACCGGAATTAGGAGTACGCACCCGTAAAATTAGCTAAAGGTTGGTTACTTCCAATTAATCAAAATGGCAATTTCGAGTGATGTATTGATCACTCTAATCAAGGCTGAGGTAGGACTAAAATTGGAAATTTATTTAGGTAGGCTATTTGGCTAAAGTTTATATTTTTTTTTTGTGGTGCCAAAAATCGTCATCCGTAGTCCAATTCCAAACTCATAATTCATATTGAAAAAAAAAATTATTCTAAAAAATTTACTTATAAATATCAACATACCTATATAATTTCATGAAAAAAATATTTAACATTAATTACGCAATTATATAAACTTAAAATCTCGTTAAAATCTAAATTAGACATAAAATATAATTATAATATATCTAATTTACTTTACTTAAAAACTTATTCTTCCAAATTATATTATTTTTTATTCATATTTATATATTAACTACTTAATTTATCTATTAATAAAAAATTTGATAATTTTAATAATTTATAACTATTTTTTCGAAAATTTTAATGAATTTTCTAACCTAACTCTACTCCCCACTTACGAAGTGGCATCGTCCCGATGTTCAATGAGTATTAAAAAAGTAGGTTTTGAAAATACTATTAAAATTTGTATTATCGTTATTATTACGATTTCATTCTTAGTGTATACTAATACATTATTAAATAACAAACAAACTTAAAAAAACTGAAACATATATATTAAACAGGATAATAAAAACTATTACAAATAAAAAAAAACTTAACTAATTGAAAAAAAAAACTACAAACTTAAACAAACTTAGTCAAACTTCTTAAAACTGAAAAAACCATTCTAAATGGTTGACGAACATCCCGGTGTATCCACCGGCAATAATCCAACTCTATTATCTCTTGAAGGAAAGATTTCATCCGTCTCCAACTCACCAACTCCATTCATCTGAACACACAATCTTGAAATCATCCACGAAGAAGGCATAGGCTTCCCCCTACTGCCCCTCGTTATGGCAAACTCTAACACCGTCCTCTGAATTAAAATTCCCCAATCCACATACTCACCAAATGCCAAGGCGTACAACAAAAGCATTTCATTATCACTAAGGCTCCCGAAATCCCAAGTAGGATATACCCTAGAGTTAATGAAATGTTTCCATGCCCTTAAATGTGGAAGTAAGGCATTTGTGGACAAATCGTGATTCGAATCAAAGAGTGGAAAAAGACACTGGAATGCCTCATGAGTTTTATTCAGATGATCATAGGCATTATTCAATCCCTACTTTATTTCAAAGTGTGGCAGCGTCACAGGCAGAATTTCAAAAAGTTGATTGATAATAGACGAAGAGAAGGGAACATCCACTCCTCTTACTGTGATAATTTGAGTACTTTCAATCATGGACGTCGTCATCAAGGCAGAATAAAATTCTCGAACAATCGAGATATTTATTCGTCCTCTTGGCGCACTTACAAACTTCTTCCAACCGAATCCTCTAATAACAGTTTTACCCCATCGATCGAGTTTATCGAAATTCAAACTTTTCTCCAACAGAATTGGAGAATGAGCAAAATGATGGTGTAAAAGTATATTATCGTTTGAAGCCCGTGATTCTGGAGCCATAGCTTCCGGTGTATTTGTCTCATATGAATTAACAGAGGGCGAGGAATGGTTCGACATTTTTAAAACCAGATGAAAAGTAAAAAAAAAATATACAAGAAAGTAAATAGATAGAAAGTGAAAGAAAGTGAAAGGAATGGCAATTCTTGCTCATAGCTTTACTTCTTTACATAGGTAGTAAAAAACATACGTGGATGCATCAGACAAACTCAAGAATGAGTCATTCTTTTTCCCGGATCGGTCCGAGACTAGGCCGGCTCGGTCCGGCCTTAATTTCCTTTTACCGAGTACAGAGGTAAAACTAAATTTTGTTTTTGTTTCTTTACCCCTCTCGTAAGTGTAAAAACGTACATTTAAAATATAAAACGACTAAAATGTTAAAAACGATTTTACTAATGATACAAAGTTTGCAAATAAAAATATTTTTTTTTAAAAATATTTTAAACGGTAACTTAAAACCATTAGAATAACTAAGACGATACTCTAAAAAAAAACTACTATAAAATGAAACAATGAAAATGAAAAACAAACAAAAATCTAAATGAAAATGTCGAAAATAAAAACGTGCAGTAAAAATGTTTAATCAAATATAGTAATAAAATTCAATCTTCTTCATAATCTTCCTCAGGATCATCATGAAAGCTCGAACTCGGAAACGACTGAGAAGCTGGCGGCTGAAATGTTGTCGTGGTCCTGACTGAACTATCAAGACCCATAGAACTCATGCCAGTAGTGATATGTGCAAACTCAGTGAATCCTCCCCAACTAGACATCACGGGTCTCTGAATACCTGTCGAAAATACACCTGTACCACTCGATTGGCTTCCAAAAGGATATGACATTGGATGAAAGCTCGAGGGTGGTGGAATAGGTTCTACCAACTCGGTAAGGTATAATGGATTGGGTGACAAGGTGGATGGCGGGATCATCAAAAGTAGGATTACGGGAAGCAAGCGCCGTTCCTCCTTAAACCTCTACGAATATCGTCACACCACGCGCTATTACTTTCAAAGATACAAAGCCATGTTGGCTTGACCACGTGCAACGTCCGAAACTAAAGATTGAAATATGTCATAAGTGATAGTGTTGGAGAAAGGAGTTTGTTGAGGTGACTAGAAAAAGATGGAAAAGAAGAAGATGTGGGCGGTGGAGGGTGGTTGAGTTTGACATCTTCTGATCAAAGAGCTTATTCTACCATCTGGAAGCCTAGTCAAACTTGGTCCAATCAGAGGTGCATCTGCCAGAGCTAACTTGTCATTAGGCAGGAATGGTACTCCCGACCTACGACATAAATCCGAAATAAAACAAGGGAAGTACAGATGACTCCCTGGTCTGGCGATGACAATGCTCTCGAAAACTCTTTTAAATATTACCTTCCCAACATCCACCTTTACATCATTTACCATTGTCCAAGCGATACAAACATCTTCTTTTCCATAAGCCGTATGTTTACTCGAAGGATAGAGATTATGGCTAATAAACCTTTTAATCGCCCTTAAACCTCTAAAACATTTCCCGTAGTTAAACCTATTTTCAACCCACACAGCGGTTGAATCAAAAGCGTGCTGAGCTCTTAAGGCAGTCTGCTCAAATGTTGCAGGATCATCTAAACTCCAAACTACCCTGTAATCTTCATCATCTGGAAAAACTTCAACTCCCAAAATCGCATTTATAATGGCAGGGTTAAAGGGAACATTTCTAGCACTTAGGGGTACAGTTTGCGACTCAGTAAGCTCATCTTGTGACATAGTAGACAAAACGGAATAAAATTCAGCTACTAAAGTCGTATTTATTTCCCCTTCTCTTCTGGCTGCTAATTCTAACCACTGACGTCTCGTAAAAATATCCTTAACTTCATCACCTAAGTCATCAAAATCTAATCATCTTTCAACCAAGACATCACATTTACTATAAATCCTTTGATACGCATTCTTAGCTTCTTGTGATGCTGTTTTATTGAAGCTTACGGCTTCTTCTTCAGGTGATAAAATTATCATGCCTACTACCGGAGTTGCTATAGGAATGTTCGATTTCCGCTTCTTAGAGGCTTTTCTACTCGACTCAGCCATTCTACGATATTGGTAAAGCCAATCAACAATACAACAAAAAAAATAAACAACAAAAAATAAAAATGTCACAACACACTCAAAAATCAAAACAGTTGAAATTAATCTAAAAAATTATGAAAAATACGAAATTGATAACTAAATAAACTAAATAATACCTTAATATGAAGAAAACGTTGAAAAGTAGGCCGGAAAAGTTGTAAAGTCGCCGGAAGAAATGGAGCTTGTTTTCGATCCTTTTTGGTTTTTTCAACTTTTGTGGAAGAGAGGAGATGAAAGGAGGAAGAAATCAAGTGGTGGTGTAGTGTGAGATGAAATTTTATGGAAGAATTGAAAAAAAAAATTGAGTGGTGGGGTTTTGGGGTGTGATGTTGCGGCAAGAAAAATTTAGGGAAGAAGAAGAAGAAAAAAAAGGGTCCCCATTTTTTATGTAATTAGACCCCGGATCGGTCCGGGTTAAGGGCCGGATCGGTCCGTGCACAATTTTTTTACTTTTCCCGATTTTTTTTTTATTTATTACTTTTTATGATTTTTATTTAATAACTTATAAAAATTCTTATAAAACTTAATTAAACTTGATAAAAATCTTAAAAATAATTTTATAACAACTTTTAAAAATTTATTAAAATCTTTATAAAACTTAATAAAAAGCTTATAAAAATTTAATAAATTTCTATTAATTCTTATCAAATATCTAAATTAATTTTTTTTTATAAAACTCCTGTTTTTATAAAGATCCATTTTTTAAAATTTTCAGAAGTTATGAGAAAATTTTATAAAGTTGTAATAAAACATAAAAAAAGACTCGAAACTTAAGGGGTTCCAGATTCTTCGATTTCTAAATCTTCCAGAGTTCTGATATAACGTTCAATCAACCTAACTCCTAAAAATGAAGCATTTGAATTATCTCTTGGAATTCCGTCGGGATTTTCGGATAACCACCTAATCGTTCCCTTCCTAACAATATTCAAACACTCATCCTGGGATTTGGTTGTGTTCTTCCCACAGCGTCCAACATGTTCACTTTTTCCACAGATTCTGGCATCTCATCGAAAACTTTGCCCTTCTTTTATTGCACTCCTTGATGTTCCATTACAAACTTCTTTCAATCTAATCTCTCTCAACAATTTCTTGTTTTGTTCAAAAACTAAAGCTTCTATAGCAAACGCGACATCTTTATCAAGGCCTAATTTCAAAAGTAAAACAAAACTCTAATCTATCTAAAAGGCATCCGGTTCTTTTACGTCTATCCGGTAAAAGACGAAAAGAGTTTAAACATAAATAAAAACACGAAAAGTAGAGTAAAGATAGATAGCACTGGTATTCGGTGATTTGTTTTCGCTTTTCAGTTTTTTCGGTTTTTTCGCTTTTTCAATTTTTTCGGGGATCAATCAAGAGCATTACTTCTTCTTTCAGTGTGATTCCTTCTCCTTCCACAAATAAATTTACTCTATGGCCATTGGCTATAAAAGTCGTATTTCCATCAGTTAGTTCAACAGCTCCAGATTTGTAAACCCGTGTTACTTTAAATGGTCCTGTCCATCTAGATTTAAGCTTACCTGGAAACAACTTTAAACGTGAATTGTACAAGAGCACTCGATCACCTACATGGAACTCACGTTTAAAGATTCTCTTATCATGGAAAGATTTCGTGCGTTCCTTGTAGATTCGAGCATTTTCATAAGAATCAAGATGAAATTCTTCTAGTTCTGTTAATTGAAGCAATCTATGATCACCGACAGCCTTAGGATCGAAATTCAGAAATCTAATAGCCCATAAGGCTCGGTGTTCTAACTCAACTGGGAGATGACAAGACTTACCAAAGACTAGCTTATAGGGAGAACAACCAATTGGTGTTTTAAAAGTCATTCAGACGCCCATAATGCATCATCTAATTTAAGCGCCCGAGCTTTTTACGATTTGATTCCACTGTTTTCTCTACGATTCTTTTGATTTCTCTATTTGACACCTCTACCTGTCCACTAGTTTGCGGATGATAGGGCGTTCCTAACTTATGCGTTACACCATATTTTTCAACTATCATAGTAAAAGTGTGACCCTCTATCACTAATGATAGCCCTCGGAATGCCATATCTGGTAAATATATTCTTTTTAAGGAATCGTATGACAACTTTGGTATCATTAGTGGGAAGAGCTTCAGCTTCTACCCATTTCGAGACATAATCTACCATTACAAGAATAAATCTTTTTCCAAAAGATATAGGGAAAGGTCCCATGAAATCTATACCCCAAACATCAAATAACTCACATTCTAAAATAGGTTGCATAGGCATTTCATGTTTTTTAGATATATTTCCCCATTTTTGACAAGATTTAACATACTTATAAGCATCTCTATATAGTGTAGGCCAATCAAAACCACATTGTAAAACTTTAAAAGCAGTTTTCCAACCTCCATGATGACCTCCTGCCTCACGATCATGGCAAAACGACAAAACACTTAAAATTTCATTATCAGGCACACATTTTCTGATTATCCCATCCAAACATTTACGGAAAAGGTCTGGTTCCTCCTAGTAATAAAATTTTAAGTCATAAAAGAACTTCTTTTTCTGCTGCCAAGTCCAATGAGACGGAATATAATCATAGGTTAAGTAATTAATGATATCTCCAAACCAAGGTGACATTTCCTTAGAAGGAATTCTATTCTTTAATAACTGCATGGTTGAAGGAGTATCTATTCTAAATAGTTGTTCATCAGGAAATGAATCTTTGTTTTCATTCCCTATTTCTTCATCATTTTCCATTCTACTTAGATGATCTGCTACTACATTCTCACTTCCTTTTTTATCTTTAATTTCAATATCGAATTCTTGAAGTAAGAGAATCCATCTAAGAAGACGAGGTTTAGCATCTTTCTTACTCAGTAAATACTTCAGTGCTGAATGGTCTGTATAAATTATTACCTTAGAACCAACAATATACGATTGAAATTTATCTAAGGCAAAAATCACAGCCAACAGTTCTTTTTCTATAGTTGCATAATTTAGTTGAGCAGTGTTTAATGTGTGAGATGCATAGTAAATAGCTTTGAGAATTTTGTTATATCTTTGACCTAAAACGGCTCCTACAGCTAAATCACTTGCATCACACATAATCTCAAACGGAAAACTCCAGTTTGGTGCTACTAAAACTGGTGCAGTCGTTAATCTCACTTTTAGGGTCTGAAAGGCTTCCATACATTTACTGTCAAAGTTAAAAGGTACTTCTTTCTCAAGCAAATGACTTAGAGGCTTTGCTATTTTTGAGAAATCGGCAACGAATCTTCTATAAAATCCTGCATGTCCCAGAAATCCTCTTAGGGTTCTTAAATTAACTGGTGGAGGTAATTTTTCAATTACTTCGACTTTAGATTTATCAACTTCAATACCTTCTTCAGAGATTCTATGACCTAAAACAATTCCTTCTGATACCATTAGATGACATTTTTCCCAGTTTAGTACTAGATTGGTATCTTCACAGCGTTGTAACACTCGTTCTAAGTGTAACAAACAAACATCAAATGAATCTCCGTAAACACTAAAGTCATCCATAAAAATTTCTAAGAATTTCTCAACCATATCAAAGCAAATATAGCCATCATACACCTTTGAAACGTATTTGGTGCATTACATAAACCAAACGGCATTCTTTTATAAGCAAAATTTCCATAAGGACAAGTGAAAGTAGTTTTTCTCTATCTCCTGCTTTGCAATGAATATCTCAGTAAATATCCCGAATAACCATCTAAGAAACAAGTAATACTTATGTCCACTTAAAGCGTTCCAAAGATCTCGAACTATGAATGGAAGTGGATGATGATCTTTCTTAGTATGATCATTTAGTTTTCTAAAATCAATGCACATTCGATAACCTGTAATCCCTCTTGTCGGAATCCATTCATTCTTTTCATTCTCTTTCACTGTGAAACCTCCTTTCTTTGGTACCACTTGAGTTGGACTTACCCATTCACTATCTGATATGGGAAAAATTATCCCCATTTCTAATAGCTTAATGACCTCTTTCTTAACAATTGCAAATTTGGGTTGAGGCGGCGTTGCGGTTGAATACAAGGTTTAGCATCTTCCTTCAGAATTATCTTATGAACGCATATCTCAGGGCTAATACCTCGAATATCGGCAACTGTCCATCCAAAAGCTTTCTTATGCTTTTTCAACATTCTAAGTAATTGATCTTCTTGTTGCTCGATTAAAGATGATGAAATAATAACCGTAATAGATTATTAGTTTCAAGAAAAGCATACTTGATTTAAAGGTAACGGTTTCAATTCCAGATTCTTAGGTGGATCTTCCAGTGATGGTTTAAGAACTGGTCCTTCTAGTTCTAATTCCAAATACTTATGCCATGATGGTTTAAAAGTAAAACTTCCTTTATCTAGAGAAATGATTATCTCTTTCATTTCGGTGTCTTTCTCATCTTCCTTATAGATAGACAGAGTTAAGCATTCTTCTAATCTGTCTTCAAAAGTTGGTAACTGAATATCATAGACAGAATGAATATCTTCTATAAAAGAACATGATTCGGTGATCTCAGTATGGATGGTTCATAGCTTTGAAAATATTGAAAGCAACTTCATCTTCATTGACTCTCGAATTAACTCTCCTTTACGGACATCTATTAAAGTTCTTCCCTGTAGCTATAAATGGTCGACCTAAGATAAGTGGCTCTGAATATCCTTCTTCCATTTCCATAACTACAAAGTCTCTTTGGAAAATAGAACTTGTCTACTTTAACCAATACATCCTCAATAATTCCTTTAGGGTATTTAATCGATCTATCTGCCATTTGCAGAGTCATTTCGATCTTCGTAAGCTTTCTTATGCCTAGCTTTCTATAATCCTCATAAGACATGAGATTTATACTAGCTCCAAGATCACATAAGACCTTCTAAGCAGTAAATCCTCCAATTTCACATGGGATGGTAAAACTTCCAGGATCTTTCAGTTTAGGTGGTAACTTATCTGCCGCAAAGCTATGAGAACATTCTTCATTTAGGCATATATTCTCATATTCCTCTAATTTTTTCTTGTTTGATAGAATATCTTTGAAACTTTCCATAATGAGCATACTAATTAGAGCTTCGATAATGAGGATATTAACATGAATATGACGAAAAGTATCAAGGAAACGAGCATATACGATCGGTTTTAATCTTTTAATTTGATCTTTAGGTGGGTAAGGTAAAGATTCTAAATCTATAACCTTTGATCCCAAAGTCATTTTCTCTTTCCTTTCTCCTTAAACTTTTGAGTATTACTTGATCGCCAAGTATCATGATCTTGAGTTTTTCTTTTAAAACATTCCCACGAATCAATCTCTACTTGATTCCTTGATTCTTCTTGTTTTTCATCCTTGTTTTCATTATCTTCTATTCTAACATGTTCCTTGAATAAAGTCCTTAAATCTTTATCCATGGGATCTTTCAAAATCCTAGGGATTTTTACCCATTTTTCACCTTCATTTCTCGGTTCCAAACTTCTATTCCTTTTCAAGAAATTCTCTATAATTTCTTCTTCCTCATCAGTGAATTCAAGTTCATCTTTAGTTTCATCATTTTTCCATCTAAATCATTTTCTACTTCATTATTTCAAGTTTTCTACTCAATTACTACCACGAGTTTTCTACTTCTCGTAACTACAACATTTACCTCTCTTGGGTTTCTTTCGGTATTGCTTGGTAATCCTCCGGAGGTCTCATTGTTATTACGTTCACCTTCCCTACTCAAATGATCTTCCATATTCCTTAATGAGGCTTCTATCGTTCTCATTCTGGTATCATGTCCACTCATAGATGTTTTCATTGAACTCAAATCCTTAGAGACTGTACCTATAGAAGTCATCATTGTTTCCATATTCTTAGCTTGAGTAGATACTACACCCATCATATTTTCCATTAGTTTTTCCCATTTTTCAACTCCTTCGCAGTTGAGTTGAACTTTGAGTTCTTGGTATACTTTGAGTGGTATGTTGAGGATAGGATCTAGGTAATGATTGTAAATTTCGATTAGATGTATTTTCTTGATAAACTTGATTATTATTCATATTCTATCTTGAATGGATATGGCGGTTGTTGCCCTTGCTTACTAGGGTTTTAGGACCATCGAAAAGTAGGGTGATCTCTTCTAATAGTATTAAATGAGTTTGAATATGCATTGTTCAAATTCCTATGCTGCTGAAGAAAACTCACCTCCTCTCTTGAATATCTTGTTGGTTCTTCGATCCCTAATGTCATATTATCCTGATTTGAGTATTCAGTTGGTGTACTATTTTCTGAACTTTGGTTTTTGTTCGATTGTAGGCCATCAAATTTCCTACTCAAATTTTCTAAATGTGCTAGAACTTCCGTATTAGATGTACATTCTCCTGCAAAAGCTATTTTTCTGGTGCTAGAACCGGTTTCCCACATTCTGTTATTTTTGGAAATCTTTTCTATAGCATCGTAAACTATTTGAGCTTCACTCGTCATTAAAGAACCACCACATGCATGATCTACATCTGCACGTGAATCTTTTCTTAATTTACTGACGAGAAAAGTTGAATTTGCATATCTAAGGAATAACCATGATCGGGACAGCTCTTAACAATTTTTAAATCTTTCCAGGCATTCCCAAGCGTTTCTTGAGATCCTGTCTAAAATTAGCAACCTCGACTTTTAATTCCAAATTTCGTCCTGAGTGAAATATTGTTTGTAAATTCAGTTTGAATATCCTCCCAACTAGTAAGTGAATGATGTGGAAGAGACATAAACCAATCTCGGGCTCGTCCTTTTAAAGAAAAAGGAAACATAGTCATCCTCGTTAGTTCCTTTATGAGCACCTTGACTTTTGGTGTATTGCATGATTCTTCAAAAGATAGAGATGATGATGTGGATCTTCATCATCCTCTCCTAGGAATTGGGCTCTTGCGTCAATTAAACCAAAAAGATGAGATTTAATTTCAAAATTATTTGCTCCTTCATTGGGTAAAAGAATGGGATTATTAGTCTGGTTTCTTCTTATCGTTTGATCACAGATAGGTCTCGGGTTTGGTGGGTTATTACGATTATTCTGCTTCCGATCTTGATTATTTCTATTATTATGATTTTGATTATTATTAGGGTTAACATGGTTTTGTCCATGCCCTTGAGCATGATCTAGCCTCTGTTCATTTGTTTCATCACTGGTTTCAGCCATTTCTGTATTTTTATTAGAAGATGATTCCGTCGGAGATTTTCCAAGGAGTCCTAAGCTGGTTTGACCACGTTTACTCTCTATTCAGAGCGCGCTTTTCGTAGCGTTTATATGTCAGGCTTATAAGGAGTAAGTGAGGCTTTACCGCTTCTGGTCATCAACTAACGAAAATAGAAAAATGCTCGAGTTTTATAGAAGAAGAAAATTGGTACTAAAAGAAAGTAGATACCAACGAAAAATAAAATAGAAATGAGATAAGAAAAAGTGTTGATTTATCCTCGAGAATTTTGAGCTAATAAAAGTAGTAACCATAGACACAAAGAAATAAATTAGCGACGTGGTCCCCGACAACGGCGCGAGAAAAGTCGACGGACGTTTTCTAGTGCTATACAATCCCTTACTGGCGGCGGTGTACCGGGTCAAATCATAGTGCTAGTGTGGTGAGTCGAGTGTCAAATCCTCGAGGAAACGTGGTAATTCTTTTAAGTGTGGTTAAACACCAAAGAGCTGTTATTAACTCGATCTAAACCGCAATTTTATGACACAGATTACTACTATTCTACTTAACATAAAGTAAATGCGTAATTTAAAAGTTATTCTAATATAATATATATAGATATATAAATATATATAGATGTACATGGATTGTAAAAAAAAAAAAATATATATATATATATATATATATATATATATATATATATATATATATATATATATATATATAAATATATAGATACCAATATATAGTTTATAATAATAATAGACTAGACAGATAATTTTATAGAACTAGCCAAAGTTTATATAATTGATTTATACGATCTTTTTTGATAAACGGAATGTGCTCGATCTTTCCTTTTATATTAGGTCCAATTGAGTAAATGAAACGGTGCACTCACGAGGTTAACAATTCCTCCTCACAAGCGTATGAAATTGTCATATGTCAAATTGTCATCGATTTAATCTCCACAAGCGCCCCATGCTAATCTCGGTTAGTGCGAGCAGTACGAGTACAAATCTACCCCGGATAAAAGAGGTTATCCCGTTTGTCAGACGGCCGATGTTATTCAAAAGGCTCCGGTTGTCAGTCGGATCGATTTAACTTTCCGGTGTTAGTTTCAATTAAACCGTTGATTTTAACATTATTACGATCTTGAGCACAAATTTAATAAGATTCATCTTTCCCAAGACAAATCGCCCGGGTAGGAAAGCAGATTCCGTTGTCACGCTTTTCGCGATGGCCAATTTTACCCTCCGGTTTTTCTATCTTTTATCTCATATCCTAACTTCTCTGGTCAGTTCATCGTTAGGTTATATGTTGTGATTCATCTTGGTTAATTACATCAATCCGAATATTATCAATACGTTGCAAAATAGAAAAAGATTCAATTAACTCAATTTTAGTGAAATTTTACTTAGACAGCATTCCTTTACCAAAAAGATCGAAATAAAACGATTACATAACTTTGGCTAGTTATTAGATTTAGCCTAAAAACATTATAACGACTAAAAAGATAAAAACAAACATAACAAACATAAACACTTTAGAAATTTTACCTGATTACAAATGCTGAATTAGAGGTCGTATTCTTCCGAATATTACAACGACTTCAACAACATTGAACTTCCGAAAATTTCCCGAGCATTACAACAATACTACGGTATTATTATTTTTGGCATAAGGCCTATTTACAACTACTAACTAAAAAAAGAAAATAAGAAGGAGATATATATATATATATATATATATATATATATGTATATATATATATATATATATATATATATATATATATATATATGCTATATATATATATATATTGGTACACTCCTATGGCTCTGACTGACGCGCTCCTTATATAGAAATCTAGATAGAGGCCGGACCGGGCGGGTCATAGCCGGATCTGGGCCGGTGTAATCATCACATTCATCTCCCTTAATTATCCAAATTTTCCGGATATAATTATAATTTTGGAATAAAACTTCTAAAATTCATATCTCGAGTTCTAGATCTCCAAACAACATGATTCAAGAGGCATCGGAAAGCTCTCGGAAAAATCTACAACTTTCATGAAGGACTCTTCTTCAGAAAATGTCGTTTTAATGAGCCATTTGTTTGTCGAAGATATTTCTCGATTACCACTAAATCAAATTGATTAGCCACTTGACCACTTCGATTGACCACTTGACCACTTAAGCAATTCGATTGACCACTTAAGCTCGTGACATTCTCTAAATCCTTTCAGAGATATGATTATACTTCAAAATGTCGATTCTCGGGGTCTCGGCTTATACATCTGCAATAAAATACCACAAATACCCACGTAAATCTGACACGACATTCCGATTTACTAAAATCGGTACAAAATGATAACTTTTCACTATTATTACTAAGTTTTACTACTAACTACTCTAAACTATAAAGATTAATATTTCATATCATTTATATCATAATTTCATATATTTTATATAGAATTCGTTGATAAAACATAATAATATAACGTATATTTAATCATATAAAAGTAGTATATCAGCATACCACCTCATTTCGGCGACCTTAGGGTCCTCTTGGAATCCAGGTACCCTTTCTGGTATCGTTCCCTGGCTTCGCTTGCGGCCTAGCTACCCCGATTGCGGTTTTTCCTTGCGAGCCTCATCTAAGGCCATAATAGCCTCTTTAGATTTAGATTTCTGATTCAAGACATTTCTAGAGTCGCCGGCAGCTAGAACCTCTTTCTGTGACCTATCCCAATCCGCAGTGGGATTATCGAATGCCTCTCCACCGCCCTCAGTGCGGACCTGATACTGTGTGCCCCACTTTGTCGGGGTTTGCGGTATTAGTGGTGATCCCTTACTTCCTGCCATCGATTAATATGTGAGCTGATTTGGCTTGGAGATAAGATCGTTAATCTGGTCGCTACACGACTTTCTGACAACCTGTTCTTTTCTGACACCCTCAACCACTTCGTACTTTCCTTGACTTTTGGGAAGATATTTTAGATATTCTTTTTGGTGAGCTGGAAGGAGATCTTTAGGATAGTGATAGCTCAGATGAGGGTGGCCGGAAATACGAATTTCAGGGGAAAAGGGTGATGATTCAAACGCAATAACCCTAAAAATTTGTATGACTTCCTCTTGCAAACGCACACACTATCATGTAAACAAAAAGGGATTTCTTTTTGGCAAAGTGTTTTTCACTATAACAAGGAAACAAAGGTGATATATGGCCTTTTTCTGGCGATATGATGAGGCTGAACCTTGAAGATACTGAGAGAGGTGATTTTTCGAGCACAAGCTCGGTATACCCAGGCTTTTTAACACAAACACGAGCGCACCGCTCCCTAAACCGTGACAGATTAACTAAAAACACGAACTTGAATGAAGAACACTATGAGAGAGGTGATTTCTCAAACGCTAACTCGTGAGTTTCGTGCAAACTATGTGAAAGTTACCTTCTTTTGTCTTTCTTTTCGGTGAGATGAACTCCGAGACCTCTCCTTTGTATGAGAACTCAGCCGGACTCAAAGGATTGATGAAGATGACAATCCTTCACTCCGCCGTGTGAAGGCTTTCTGGATGGTTTCCACGTCGGAAAGACCGAAAAGCTTGCTCCTTTCCCGGTAACGGAGCCAAATGATAATGCGGCGTTATTATCATGGTGGCCCTGCGGTGTTTTGTATGGATATCTGGCTTAGATGATGTGTTTGTAGTGATTATGGCCGGTGGTGCACGACGGCGGTAGGGAGGAGTGTATGAATTCTTGAGATAGTGGATACTTTGACAGAGTTTAGTCCTCTTTTCAAATAACATATATCTTTTTTAGTTAGATAAGTCCTCCTTTTATAGGGAAGAGGGAAGCTTAGGGCTTAAGCAAAGACAAGTTGGAAAAATATCCTAAAGACAAATAGATTAAATATCTTGGTGGCGCGGCTATGTGGTTGCTAAGATCGCTATCTTCAAGGTCGCCTTCTCTTTGTCCCATCTCAGCTAGCTGATATGAGTCAACTTTGCATGACTCCGGCACTCTTTTAGCCCCCATTTTGATGTATATTTGGTATATTTTGACACATTAAGGTCTCAAAACGGGTTGGTATCACATGTTTTAGAGCACAAGGGCTTTTATCATCTTTTGATGGTAAAGCCTCGTTTTTATTGATATTAACCCCATTCCGAGCACTTTTACCCTCCGGAATCGTTTGTGTGTCTTGTCCGTTCATGAGATTGTAGGGTCTAGGTGTCACGAGAACCCGGAAGACGAAGATTTATGATGAGAAGTATAATCAAGGTGCAAAAATGAGCCAAGGAAGAAGAAAAATGAAGAAAAGGAAGAAAAATAGTTGGTATCTTCACGCCACGCTCGCTCATTCGCAGACAATTTTACCTATGATGGAGGCATTTTATGGTCATGGATTATTCATGAAAGTTGTAGAATTGAAATATATTTACAACACATTTTGAATCACTCAAATCGGAGTTCTACACGCGAAGATATCATGGTTTTACTACAGCCATAAAACTGCATCATCTCAAACGCGCGTTTGAGATTTCAAACCGGCGTTTCAAAAGCAGAATTTTGGACAGAGTGCACCTGAAGCGAAACGTGCGTTTGGGAACCTCCAAGCGCTCATTTGGAGTCATTTTTCTACAGATTTTTGCCCCTATAAACACCCCCTTCCATCGAATTTCATTGGATATTCTCCCATCTCTTATCAAAACTATACACACTCTTTAGCACGAATTTTGTAATGGATTATTCCACTTTCTCTTAGCTTAGATTAGCTTAAACATAGTTAGATTCTACTCTTTCCAAGCTCATATCTCAATTCCAAACACTAAGAGACCACCTTTTAATTACTTCTTTAAGTTGTACTTTTTGGATCTCAATTCAAATTTCTTCAAATTAATGGTAAATTTCTCTTCTCTTTTACTTATTATGGCTTTCATTTACTGTTTTATGTATGTTTTGATTAGTATAATGATTAGCTAATCCCTTTTCATAGTCGAATCATGTGAAATTTGGTGAAATCACCCTTTGGGTGATGAAATTGGTAGTGGGTAGTGCTTTTTAATGTCTTATCTCGCTTGTTTAACGTATTAGAACTTGCTATAACATCGCTAGATTAGATTGTACACCCAATTTAGTAATCACACATATCAACCTTACATATGTATTTTGCGGGAAGACGTGGGATAAGGGGTTCTAAGATCGCGGCGTAGACTCGGCTTAGTTGTTAAGCCCAAGCCCAATGCGAGGTTACTTGTTTTAACGTTTAAGCGGCTCTAGTGCGTATCATGTCTTGTTAGTGAATCTTCTTAAGGTAAGGGTAGTTAACATGGAATAAGGTGTTAGGAGAGAGTTGTTCAGACCTTAGCACCGGAATTAGGAGTACGCACCCGTGAAATTGAATGCGAGAGTTCGTTTGTTATAATGCACACTCCCGGTTTTGTCTACCCTTAGGGTTGAGACTAGCTACTTTGATCATGGTTCGACTATGTCCTTTAGTATAACGTTAAAAACCGAGTAGTTATTCTTCTTTCTTTTCTTCTCTTATATTTAGACTCGTTAATTGAAATGCTTAATTGTCGTTGTAGTTATAAAACATCTCAAATCTGGTTAACCTAGACTAAGTAACACGTTCACTTTGGTACTCACAAACACTTTTCCTTTGGGTTTGACCTCATACTCCTGTAGCTATTCTAGCAATCGACCCGGTACACTGCCGGTTAGAGAGTTAGTTTGCCCACGGTTTCGAGTCTTTATAAATTGTTTTTGGAGGGTAAATTTTAGCTCAATCAAAATGGCGCCGTTGCTGGGGAAATGTGTGCTATTTGTGATATCTTGCAAGTGAACCGAATGCTTGGGCCTATGTTTTATTTTATCGTTTTCTTGTTGTTTGCTTTTTATAGTGCATGACCCGGAGATCTCAAACACCACTCGATCCATACATAGACGGGATTGAGGCTTACGTGAGGCGTAGAAATAGTCAAAGAAGAAGAGGTTATTAAGTAGTGGAGTCGATTCCAATCTTTGAAGAGAGTAGTTTGGGTGGGTTGGGAGAAGGATCCAGTATGGCATAAGACGGTGAACAAGGCTTTGAAAGAAATTTGGGGGACAATAATGGGGTCCCGAATCAAAACCCGCCTCTTGTCAACAACAATCGCACCTTGAACGTGATGCCCAATTGGTTTAACGGTCAGCAAAAACAAAATCAAGGCGGTTTAACTTGTAGGGACTTCGTGATGGCTCCCACGGCGACCATGGGGCATAGCCCAATTCGAATGCCACCGGTAGCCACCAATAATTTGGAATTGAATAGAAATATCATACATTTGTTGGGAGAAAATTCTATATTCAAGGGGACCGCCATGGAAAACCTTCACTTGTTCATTGATCACTTTCTCCAAATAGTCAACTCAACGAAGATCAATAGGGTGAGTGACAAAGCGCTCAAACTTATGCTTTTCCCGTTCGCCTTGAAAGAGCAAGCCAAGATATGGTATGACTCATTGGCTCATGACTCTTTGCACACTTGGGAGGACGTGGTTATGACATTTCTATTCAAGTATTACCCACCATCAAAGACATTGGACATGAAAGAGGCTATTATCTTGTTTAATGCCTATGAAGGAGAAGAATTGTATGAGTCTTAGGATAGATTTAAAGCGTTATTGAGAGAGTGCCCGGGGCACGGCTTGAGACCTTTTGAGGTAGTTCATGCATTTTTCCGAGGGTTGGAGCCGGTGCACCAAGGGACCTTGCATGCTTCGTGTAATGGGGATATTATGAGGATGGTACCGGCGGTGGCTATAAATCAAATCAAGAAAATTGCCGAGACCTCAAAGCAATACGTGTCTTCAAGTAGAAAAGGGCCAAGGAGTAAAAAGCCGGGATTGGTCGAATTGAAGGAAGTGGAGACAAATAAGCAATGTCAAGCTATGGTGCAAACGATGGATCAAAGGTTGGAGAACCTTGAAAGAGAAAATGAAAAGGCAAGGCTTTTCCAAATATGTGGAGGCCAACATTCAACTAAGGATTGTGGGATGACACTGTTCGGTAAAAACGTGTTTTAAATTTATAATTACCGGAACACCCCAAGTATAAGGTTCGTAGTAAAGGGTGTTACCGGGTCGTCCTAAGGGAGTCGAATGTTAATCGGATTAAGGTGCAGTTATTATATATAATGTCACAACTTATTAACTAAAATTAAATTTTATACTAATTATGATCTAAAAGGCAATGAGCAAAGTAACTATGAGCGAGAACGATGAATAGTAGCAGAAAATTTGCGGAAAAATAAGGATTAACAACTAGGGTTTCTAACACTAATTAACTAACTAGACGTAGCAATTAACGATTGTTACGAACGATTTCGGTTTATCAAAGATTTAAAAGAACGGTAAAACAACAAGGATCCACCACACAACAATCATGCAACCACTTTTATGATCCAAATACTATTTATTGGTATGATCAATCTCGAAATCGACTAAATTCCTTTAAATCAATTTCTAGGATTCGTTTTCTTTTCCAAGCAAAACAAATTAACATTCATAACAAGATCATAAATTTGTTCCCAAATTAAACAACCCAATTAACAACAAGTGATTCCTCAAATTATTATTAACCGTGTCGATTGAAAAGCTCTACTATTGAATCATATTTCCATATAAATTCAAAGCAAAATATGGTTTCATTGACATTCCTATCTAATAAAACACTTAACAATTAATCCAAGATTCAATCGATAAATAAAACAATATTCGAAATCATAAATAAAAATAAACTAACGATTCATGGTTGTGATGATGTTGTGGGATTTCATCTCGTTGCTCTACCGCTATGTGCTTAGCCTTGCATCATGATGATGATCACGATTATGGGAGAAGAAATCATCTCCTTCGTGTGTTGGAATATGCGGCTGGAAAAATGTGTATTGGTGATTGATTATTATTTTAGGGCAAAAGCTGCTCATATATATAGGAATAAATATTAAAGTAATTTGAATAATGTCATGCGGCTGAATTAATCCCTTTTCCAATTAGGAAGTATATCGGCTGCTGGTCATTCTTTTTCCAAAAAAAAAATAAAATAATTTGCATGCGGCAATTAACATCCCAATTAAGTCGGCTATCAGCAGGTCAGCCTTGGACGCTAGTTCATTGGACTTTGACAGCAAAAATGCAAGCTACTTTCATATCCCCATTCCATTCCAATCTTAAGTTGTAACTCTTCAATCCAAATCTCTAATGTGGACATCTTTAATCCTCTTTTTAGCTCGACATTGTATCTATAAGATAATCAAAAGCATGCAAAAATGTAGAAACCCATATATATAGAAAATTCATTGATAAAAACACGTAATATGCTCGATTTTGCAATTTAAATGAATTCTAAACCCATTCTCGTAATTTATCCTTTTAGCGAGTAATTTTCTATAAAAATCACTAAAACACGGGAGATAATGTTACGAAATAACCCGATAAAAACCATAAAATTAGTCGTAAACAACTCCCTCACACTTAGCTTTTTGTACGTCCTCGGACAAAACAATCAAAACTATAGCTCAACTTTCATGCAATCCACATAGATCTCTAACTCACGTAACAAAAGATACAACAACTATAGCAAACAATACCATCACAGAGATAGATTCAGTGTATGTGTGACAAGCCCTTTTCAAATTTAACAAGCCTTTCAACGAAATATCCTCTCAAAAATTTCAATGACTATCCTAGATATAGGTAGTAATAGCTCCACTCAAAGCCTTCCCACGCACTCAGTAGGATAATCCCTACAGCATATCATGCGGTTCTACTGGGTATAAGATCCATGATAACAAAGACTTCACTTTATTTTTACTCACCATTTTCAAAATTTCAAATTTGACGCATATCAGAATGAGCTCTTACCCATCATAGTAGAATAGGATGTTTCGTGATAACACCCTACCTTACTCAAATCATTAGGTAGCTTCTCCTGACTGTCGTGAGCTTTTGGTCATCATAGTGGAATAGGACATTTCGAGATAATGCCCTACCGCACTCCAATCATAAACCAGCTTCCGACAAACGTATTTATTATGATTGCTTATTCATTCTTTTTTTTAAGACATAAGTTACATCTCACTTATCACATTCAAACTTTATGATATTCACAGCACCCGGTCTAACTAAGGTGTTACTATACTGACCTTCCTAAGATAAATCACTAAAACAATGAAAGGATATAGTTCAAAAATCTTGCTTCAAAATCAAAGGCTCTCGTGAACGTGAAGAATGAATACTAGCTCCATGAAAGTAAAGACATGCTATAATTATCTCACTAAGTCACATACTATCATCGTTAGAAAACTACAACTAGCAAGCATTCAGTTTCAACCATATGCTCGAGATTCACAAAAATTTTAAATTTAGTGGAAAATTAACATTCACTCATATTTCAAAGGATATAGCATAAAAACATACCCAATTTACCCCCCCACACTTAAATCACATTATGTCCTCAGAATGTGCAAATAAAAGAAAAGAATACTTAGCTGGTTTTAAAGTGGTTGTCGGGATGTAGGTTGACAGTGGTCAGACCATAACATGAATGTACCGCTGCAGCTCGTATCACGAACAGACAACACTAAAAGTGATAACTGGCAAAAACCGCTCAATGAGATTCGCAACACTCGACATAGCATATAATCTCGGGGTACAAGGGGCATATGAGTAAACATGTATACACACGGAAATGGGCAAATAAAGCATTCACAAATAGGACAGGGATACCCAACACACGAATCACCAAGGTTTTATTCCTAATGACCTAAAAACTTAACTAAAAATGAACTTAAAAGACTAGGTCGCCTCCAGGAGCGCTTCTTTATTGTCATTAGCTTGACAAAGATCTCAAAATCAACCCGGATCGGGCCACTTTGGTTTGATCGGGGCTACTTCTTTATCGAGTCGAGTGGAGAGCATCGGTGTGGTCACCAAAGAACAACAAGTCAAGTGCGCGACTAAGTCCTCGTACTTTAGCCATCCAGAGTAAAGACTGATTCTCTTCTTTATGTTGTTGCTTAATTTTGGCACCGCATACTAATGGGTGCGTGGAGTCGTGGTAGAAGCATCTTTAAGATGTAGGGCAATAATGTCATCATCCGAATTAAAGAAGTCGGATGGGATCTCATCACAAATCAAACACATCGGTCATGTCAACCACCTACGAAAGTATAGGACTTGGTGCTTCATAAGGCTGTCCGAAATACTTCTTCAATCTATGACCATTTACTTTAAAAGGTTGACCGATGTACCCTTTAAGGAGATCGCTCCACCCGGATGAACCCGACAATTTCAAAGGGTCCGGACCATCGGACTTAAGCTTGCCGACAAGCGGATGTAATCTGGGTGTTGTAAAGCAAAGCCATCTCTCCTACCTTGAAATCTCTATCTTTTATCTTGGCATCATGGAGCGCCTTTGTTCTCTCCTTGCTCGGTTTGGCATTCTCGTAGGCCCCGAGTGCGAATTCATCGAGCTCATGCGATAAAGCAATCTTTTTCGCCACAGAAGTGGCTATCGAAGTTCAAGTATTTAATAGCCCAAGAAGCTCAGGCTCCACTCGACCGGTAGATGGCATGCCTTGCCGTAAACCATTTGAAAAGGCGACGTACCCATAGGGGTTTTGAGCGCAGCGCGATAAGCCCAGAGTGCGTCGTCCAACTTCGCACTCGAGTTGGATCTATTAGAATTCACCGTTTTCTCCAAAATCCGCTTTAGACTTACATTTGCTTACCTCGACTTGGCCTTTGGTTTTGGGGTGGTATGGTGTACCAATTCTATGCTTGACACCATATTTCTCAAGAATTTTATCCAGTGGTGCGTTATGAAATGCAAACCTTCATCATCGATAAGGGCTTCAGGACGACTAAATCTAGTAAAGATATTCTTTTGCAAGAATTTCTTTACAACTTTGTGATCATTGGTTTGGGTGGCTATAGCCTCTACCCATTTGGAAACATAGTCAATGCAGACTAGGATATATTTATTACCGCACGATGATGGGAAAGGTCCCATGAAATCGATGCCCCACACGTCGAAGACTTCACATTCCAAGATAGGCCTCAAAGGCATCTCCATCCTATTCTCGAGCCTCCTACTCTTTGACATCTATCACGGCCTTTGCAAAAGGCGGCGTCTTTGAGCAGAGTAGGCCGGTAAAATCCAGCTTGAAGGATTTTCGCAGCAGATCTTTGGTGCTCCGTAGTGTCCACCAGCCAGGACCACTATGACATTGCTCTAAGATATCCAATTGTTCATGTTCGAACACACCTTACGAGCAACCCGTCTTTGCGGACTTTAAACAAATGTGGATCCTCCCATACGAGATACTTCAAGTCACTGAAAAAATTCTTCTTTTCCTGATACGTCATCTCTTCTAAATGCCCAGTCGCTAAGTAATTGACGTAATCAGCATACCACGGCCTCACATTCTCTAGTCTCATTAATTGCTCAGTCGGAAATTCAATGCCTATTTCCTTAGGATTTTCGTCACCCTCGTTCACTAAGCGAGATAAGTGGTCACCACAACATTATCACTACCTTTCTTGTCCTTAATTTCAAGGTCAAATTCTGTAGTATCGTAATCCATCCGAGTAACCTTGGTTTAGCGTCTGCTTTTCCCATAAGGTAGCGTAGTGCTGCGTGATCTGTCCATACCATCACTTTGGACCCTAAAAGATAACTTCTGAATTTGTCAATAGCAAAAACGACTGCCAAGAATTCTTTCTCGGTAGTGGCGTAATTGCATTGAGCTGGGTTCAAAGTTCGGCTCGCATAGTAAATCGGCCTGAACTTTTTATCAATTCTCTGCCCTAGAACTGCGCCCACTGCGTAGTTAGAGGCATCGCACATTAGTTCAAAAGGTTTAGTCCAGTCGGGCGCGATTAAAATGGGGGCACTGGTTAACTTATCCTTTAAGCTATTAAAAGCTTTCTTACACCCATCATCAAACAAGAACTCCACTTCATCTTTCAGCAGGTTGGATAACGGCTTTGCTATCATCGAAAAATCTTTAATGAAACGCCGATAGAAGCCCACATGTCCTAGAAATCCTCGTACCTCCTTCTTTGTCTTCGGTACGACATTCTCTCAATGGCTTCTACTTTAGCTTTATCCACCGAATACCATCTTTGGACACCTTGTGTCCCAAAACAATCCCTTCTTCGACTAGAAAATGGCACTTTTCCCAATTAAGCACCAGATTTTTCTCAACACAACGTTGGAGTACCATATCTAGATTCTTTAGGATTTCATCAAAGCTGTCGCCATAGACTGAAAAGTCATCCATGAAGACCTCCATGCACTGCTCCACAAGTCCATCAAAAATGGCCAACATGCATCGTTGAAACGTAGCCGGTGCATTACATAAGCCGAAAGGCATTCTGCGGAACGCAAAAGTGCCCGATGGACAGGTAAAAGTTGTCTTCTCTTGGTCATTAGGGTCGATGGCTATCTGGAAATAACCAGAATATCCATCGAGAAAACAATAATACTTATGACCACTCAGTCTTTCTAGAAGTTGGTCAATGAAGGGCAGGGGGAAATGATCCTTAGCGGTGACTTCATTTAATCTGCGATAATCAATGCAAACTCTATAGCCGATCCACAAGGCGTAAGGCAACTTCTTCCCCTTTTCGTTCATTTCCACGGTAATGCCTCCTTCTTTGGCACAACTTGAGTAGGGTGACCCACTCACTATCGGCGATGGCGTAGATAATACCCATATCGAGCCATTTTATGATCTCCTTTTGACAACCTCCTGCGTGTGCGGATTCAGCCTCCTTTGAGGTTGTCTCGACCTTTTTCGCTCCTTCCTCCGTTCGGATCTTATGCATGCACACGCCTGGCTGATTCCTCCGATATCGCCCACCGCCATCCGAACGCGAGGATATGTTTCTCAAGCACTTTGATTAATTCCGCTTCGCTTGCTCCGGCTCGGTTTTTAGGCGAGATGATCAAGGGCAACTTATCACCGTCTTTAAGGAAGATGTATTTTAGGTCTTTGCGGAAGTGGTTTCAACTCTAAGTCGGCAGGTGGTTGCTCGATCTTTGGATTTTAAGGGACCACATTTTTCCTTGTGAGCTTGGACCGGTTGGTGAAAAACACCTCATCTTCCCGAGGTGTTACCCAGAAAGGTATTGAATGACATCATCTGAGGAATCCTCTGTCGACTTCCATTTGTTCTTTCTTATGCTTAACCATCTTCTTAAGTTCTTCTTCTTCAAGCTCTTCTGCAAGCCGCTCCCAATCATCCAACTCCCAATGAGTAGTTTCTTTCCAGAATTCTATTTTGTCCCAACTACCATTAAAACTTCCTCTCTCTGCGAGGTTAAAAAGTCTGCTGGTTGAGCTCCTTCAAATCATTCTCGCTCATCCTGGAATATCCTGCATTTTCCGTTCACTCATAGGCTCGGTGATCGCAAGTTGTTGAGACAACTCTACTGATGATTCCTGCTGTTCGTGAATTATAACATCCAGGGCTCCTATCTCCGTGAGCTCTTCATCGTGGTCGAATTCATCCCCATAGATTGCTTCAATGAATGAGATCTCTGGCTCAAGCTTCCATGAGAACTTTTTCCTTGCTCGAGGGTAATGGAAGTGTCCCTACTTTGAGTGATTTGGCGGTTTGAAGTCAATGGTGAGGCGAAGTGTTTAAGAAAGGCCGCCCGTAATCGGGCATCTCCTTGTCGAATGGTAATCCAAGATGACCCGATCGATTGGAAAAACTAGATGTTTAACGTGAATAAGGGCGTTGTTAACACAACCCACCGCTAAACGGCTAGTTCGGTCCACTAGCGAAGAGAGGCGGGCGCTCCTTTAGCCTTTTGTCCAGCCCGAGACTCTTGCAGGCGTTCAATGGCATTACATTAACAGAGGCCCTGAATCGCATAAGACATTGTGGAGCGTGTGGCCTTCAATCGCACAGAGAGTTTGAAGGTCGTCCGGGTCACCTCGCTTGATTGCAACGCTCTGTGAAACCGTTGAACACTCTTCTCTTAGCACTTCCTCTGCCATTTCCTTGAGCTTCTTTTTGCTTCCACAAGCATCCTTAAGATACTTACAACACTTAGGCATCTCAGTTAATACCTCAGCAAGTGGCATAGTCACCATAGTATCTCTAAGCATCTTCCTCACTCCGTCATACTGTTTGTCAGAGTTTAGGATATTTTCTCTTTTCTTTGCCGGATAGGGAAGGGTTTTTGAATGATTAATCATAGGTTGAATTTTAATGGCTTCATCCTCCTTATCCTTCCATCTGGCGAACTTCTCAGTTTTCTTTTTAGTCAGGGGTTCAGATATCTGACTTCTCTTCTCAACATCCTCATCACTATCCCCCGAAGAATCATCACCACTCAGCTCTTCCTCACTGTTGCCTTCTTTGGCATTTAACTTCTGATTGCCCCCTCCTGAACTTATGGCGTCAGGAGGGGCTACTCTGCTTCCGACATCTTTTCGGTCCGGTCGTCTTACCGCTTCGAGGGTGGCGCATTTAACTCCTCATCTCCATACTCCCATTGAGGTGTGATGGCAGTGCAAGCATTGATATCTGCCTTAGGGTTTTTATCTGTATAACTCGGCAGTCTTCCTTGAGGTCTGCTTGCTTGTTGATCAGCCATCTGACCAATCTGTCTCTCCATCGTCTTTTGACCGGTGGCTAGTGTTTTCACCATGTCAACTAGCTCATCGAATTTCTTACGAGAGGCGTAGGTGGGCTGTTGATTTTTGCGTTTGGGCCCGATTACCTTGGGGTCTTGGGTTATTGGATGCACCAGGCGGTGTATAATAACTATTCGCGGATTTCCGAAAAGTTGCGGTTTTGAGTTTGACTCGATTGACCGAATTTTGGTGAAACCTCTCGAAGGGTTGATTACGGTTCTCCATGGCTTGAACTTCCTCATTCATCGTATTCACGGGCTGTATGCCCGAGTGATTCACATCCGCCGCCCTTCTTGTCGCTTCATTTGCATGTTGGCGAGTTGCTTGTTCATCATTTCCATTTGAGCAACAAGCATTTTTGTCTCTGAGTCACTTGAAGCGACCTCCTTTTGCTTCCGCTTAACACGGGTCTTCTTTTGAGTTGCCCACATGTTATTCTTAGCTATCGTTTACGCTACCCTATAGGCGGCATCATCTCCTCCTCCTAAAAACGATCCATGAGTGTGGAATCCAAGTAATCTCTATTGGGTTGCGTAACACCCGATAGAATAATTCTAGAAGCTCATGTCGAGTATATCCATGGTTAGGGCATTTTCTCATTAATGATTCAACCTCTCCCAAGCCTTTCCCACACTCTCCCTTCTAGTTGCTCGAAAGTGGCTATATCTCTTTTTCGTTCCATTATCGTTCCAGGTGAAGCGAATTTGAGCAAAGGCTCTTTTAACATCACCCAGATTATGAAGAGAGTGATGGGGTAAGGACTTAAACCAACGATTTGCTTCACCCTTCAAAGCAAGCGGGAAAAGTTTCAATTTAACAACTTCGAAGGAACGCCGGGGTAGTGACTCGCTTCACATATTTGCACAAAAGTCGACAAGAAGTCATGTGGGTCTTCTTCTGCGGCGGTGCCATGGAATGAACTATTTTGGACCATCCCCACAACTCCATTCTTAAGATCAAAATGCATTCCTCCCATCTCCGGAGGCGGATTGGTCTATGCCCTTCCAAGAAGTCTTGATCAAGATATGGCGCATAAGGGTCTTCTTTGACAACAATTTGCGGCGGCCGCTGAAATTTATTCTTTGTTTCTTTGTTGAACATTCTCGAGGTTGTTGTTGCATCTTTGGTTTATCCAGGCTTGCTGCTGTTGTTGGTTCTGCAATATTTGCATCAGAATTTGGTTTAATTGAGCGGGATCTTGGTTATTATTCCCTTGGTTCTCCGGTTCGTCATCGCTAGAACCGTGTTCGCTCATCTTGTCAGAACCTTGAAATAATCTTCTTTTGACAATGTCTCGCATTTCCAGGTTCGGGTTAAAGATAAGATTTCCCTTTTTACTCCTGGTTTGCATAAACCAGAGAAGTAGAACAGGAAGAAATCAACCGTAGGGTTGATGAGAACGAGTTTAGAGAAGATTGGAGGATTTAGAAGTTTAGAAAGATAGAAGAGAAGAGAAGAGAAAAGTGGAATTTTCAGGGACTGAACTGGCGTTCAGTGTAAGTGGACGCTAGTTCAGAGAGGATTCAGGGAGTGAACGCTCGTTCAGAAGGTTTTTAGTATTTTTTTTTAATTATTATTATTTTATTTTATTTTATAGAAAATATATAGAAACCGAAACTGGAAAAGAAACCTACCTACGAAAAGTTTAAAGCAAGAAAAACAATAAGACGGTGAAAAAAAAATGTGTTGAAATCTTCTAGGGCTAAAATGGAAGGGAAAACAGTGGATTTTGACCTTGAAAACGCACTGAACGGCCTATGGCCGTTCACCACGTCGTCGGCGTCGGAACGAGCTTTCCGAATTGGGGTCCTGCGTTCCAAACGGATACTCGAGCCGAAAGTTATGGTCAAAATACTACCGCGTGCTAAAAACGATCCCTTTTGACACAGAAAACTGTCCTATGAAGAATCCGACAACCGTTACCGACTCCCCGGCAACGGCGCCAAAAACTTGTTCGGTAAAAACGTGTTTTAAATTTATAACTACCGGAACACCCCAAGTATAAGGTTCGTAGTAAAGGGTGTTACCGGGTCGTCCTAAGGGAGTCGAATGTTAATCGGATTAAGGTGCAGTTATTATATATAATGTCACAACTTATTAACTAAAATTAAATTTTATACTAATTATGATCTAAAAGGCAATGAACAGTAACTATGAACGATAACGATGAATAGTAACAGAAAATTTTGCGGAAAAATAAGGATTAACAACTAGGGTTTCTAACACTAATTAACTAACTAGACGTAGCAATTAACGATTGTTACGAACGATTTCGGTTTATCAAAGATTTAAAAGAACGGTAAAACAACAAGGATCCACCACATCATGCAACCACTTTTATGATCCAAATACTATTTATTTGTATGATCAATCTCGAAATCGACTAAATTCCTTTAAATCAATTTCTAGGATTCGTTTTCTTTTCCAAGCAAAACAAATTAACATTCATAACAAGATCATAAATTTGTTCCCAAATTAAACAACCCAATTAACAACAAGTGATTCCTCAAATTATTATTAACCGTATCGATTGAAAAGCTCTACTATTGAATCATATTTCCATATAAATTCAAAGCAAAATATGGTTTCATTGACATTCCTATCTAATAAAACACTTAACAATTAATCCAAGATTCAATCGATAAATAAAACAATATTCGAAATCATAAATAAAAATAAACTAACGATTCATGGTTGTGATGATGTTGTGGGATTTCATCTCGTTGCTCTACCGCTATGTGCTTAGCCTTGCATCATGATGATGATCACGATTATGGGAGAAGAAATCATCTCCTTCGTGTGTTGGAATACGCAATTTGGAAATCGCTCTTTGGTTGCTTCAATGAATAATTGCAATTTGGAAGAATGTGTATTGGTGATTGATTATTATTTTAGGGCAAAAGCTGCTCATATATATAGGAATAAATATTAAGGCGGCTGAATAATGTCATGCGGCTGAATTAATCCCTTTTCCAATTAGGAAGTATGTCGGCTGCTGGTCATTCTTTTCCAAAAAAAAAAAAAAAAAATTAATTTGCATACGGCAATTAACATCCCAATTAAGTCGGCTATCAGCAGGTCAGCCTTGGACGCTAGTTCATTGGACTTTAATGACAAAAATGCAAGCTACTTTCATATCCCCATTCCATTCCAATCTTAAGTTGTAACTCTTCAATCCAAATCTCTAATGTGGACATCTTTAATCCTCTTTTTAGCTCGACATTGTATCTATAAGATAATCAAAAGCATGCAAAAATGTAGAAACCCATATATATAGAAAATTCATTGATAAAAACACGTAATATGCTCGATTTTGCAATTTAAATGAATTCTAAACCCATTCTCGTAATTTATCCTTTTAGCGAGTAATTTTCTATAAAAATCACTAAAACACGGGAGATAATGTTACGAAATAACCCGATAAAAACCATAAAATTAGTCGTAAACAGACACACAAATCTCAAAATATGTCATATCCACGATCCTCAATGCAAGGACAAGCTAGTTTTTCGTCACAAGATAGTCCAACCGATTTAGCCAAGAAAATAATGAGCATGTATGCCATGGGGCAACTGAGTGCGGGGCACTTGGGCTACAATCCGGTTACGAATCAATTTCAATGCGCCGAACAAGGCCAACAAAACGAGCAACCGGTTGTGGATAATTCTCAATGTTATGAGGTGAATTATGTGGGGCAAAGTCAAGATGGTAATTATGATCAACAAAGTGATGGTTCTTGGGGAAATAATAATCAAGGTTGGAATCAAAACCATCAAGGGCAGAATTGGAACCAGTATTTTGACCAAAGCCAAAACCAAGCTTATAGGCAAAATCAAAGTTCATTTTATCAAGCGCCTAACCAACAAGCCCAATATTATCCTCAACAATCTCAACATCAACAACAAGCTCACTACCAACAACCTCAAGTTCAATCGCAAAATCAAGGCCAAGGCCAAAGTCAAGGGCAAGGCCAACCTTTTAACGGACAATCTCAATTCTATCAACCCACTCACCAAAGACAACAACAAGGGGGTACTTACCAAGCAACTCTTCCACCACTTGCTCCCATTCCGCAAAAGAGCTCCACCGAAAATCTTTTGGAACAAATGTGCAAGACCATGCTAGAACAAATCAAACATTTGAAAGATCAAGCTTGGGTTATGGCGGAACAAAATCGGGAAATAAGAGAGTTCAAGGTGAGCACGGGGTCCGCCATTCGGAATCTTGAAACACACATGGGGCAAATCACTGATAATGCCTTGGTGAACTTGAAAGGAGGCTTACCGAGCGACATGGAAAATAATCCCCAAAATGTAAAGGCCCTATTTTTGAGAAGTGGTAAAAAGGTGAATGTTGATAATGCTCAAGGAGAAATGACTCAAAATCTGTCAAAGAGAGAAAGGGGTATTGATGAAGATGATGATTTCTATAGGCCGGTTGAGGAAGAAGACTTGGAAAAAGGGAATATTGAGACAGAGTTGGAAGCAATGAGAAGAGAATTGAAGGCCGTAAAGGAAGAGTTGGAAAATGCAAAGAAAGAGAAAGTGACAGACAAGGAGAAGGAGTTTGTGGCAATTGACATTGAAGAAGAGGAACCGAGTAAAGCAATGGAGAAGAAGGGCATAAGTGAGAACTCACCTCCACACATGAAAGGTAAGAAAGGTATAATCCCGCCTCCCTCTCCCGATTTTGATTTGAGTACTTTACCCTACCCACCTAAAGGTCATAGAAAAAGTCATTTGAACCAAGCTCAGAACCGTTTCATTGAAATTTTGCGTAAAATTGACTTGACCATTCCCTTTCTTGAAGTACTTGCAAACATGCCTGCTTATTGTAAAGTCTTAAAAGGCTTTTTAAATGATAAGAGTAAAATGAAAGGTTTGGTATGTTTGAATGAAGAGTGTTCGGCGATTTTTGATAGTAAGATACCCCTGAAAATGAGAGATTGAGGTGGGTTCACCATCCCTATTACTATTGGTGATACTGTGATTGAAAATGTGTTGTGTGACCTAGGAGCTTCTGTGAGCTTAATGCCTAGGTCCTTGTACGAAAATTTAGGGTTGGGTGAGCTAGAACCCACGGGGATGACCTTACAAATGGCGGATAGGTCGGTTAGGACACCTATGGGGGTAGCGGAGGATGTTCTTGTGCAAATAGATAAATTTACCTTTCCCGTAGATTTTGTCGTCTTAGACATGGCGATGGATTCTAAGACTTCGGTTTTGCTTGGTCGTCCTTTCTTGACTACGAGTGATGCTAACATAGATGTGAAGAGTGGTGATATTACTTTTCATGTGGGTAAGGAGAGCATCACATTGAATGTGTATAAGTCTAAATCCCTTGCTTGTCATTCTATCGAATCCACTTTTGCTTGTGCTTGTATTGCCACTAACCCACAGGAAGTTAAGGAGCTAATTGAAGAGGACGCGGTGAATGCACAAAAGGTCGTTGATGGAGTGAAGATCAAGACCGAGGATAAACCGGGATCATCCGTCTCACCATCATTGTCTCAACCGGACCATAAGCCACTCATCATAGAACCGGGAATTGAACTCAAAGGCAATGTGAAGAAAAGAAGCACTCCAAGCAAAGGGCACCTTAAAGAGAAACCGGAGCGGGAACCAAAAAAAAAATATTGAGTGTTTGGCAAGAGGTAACTTCATGAGCTAGAAGAGGTACCCCATGTGTTAACTCCACCCCTTTAAAACCCCCTCGCGGTGTCTCTCATGAATATACTTATAATTGATATGCTATGTGTTAGGGTGCTTTGTGATGCTTTGTGGTTCGGGTCGTTGTTTTGAGTCTTTTGTGGTATGAGTCTGTTTGGTGCCATTAAGTCGATGCTAACGACGTTAAACAAAGCACTTCTACCTTTTCTCGCATGTGCCAATAGTATAACTTTGAAAAAATTGGCACTGTTTAAGTCATCCCGTCGAGCCAACGACACAAAACAAAGGCGCTTGGGGGAGGCAACCCACCTTTTTGGTAGTAATAATGTGTTTGGAGTGGTCTTTGGGTGCAAGAGGGGAGAGTTTTGTCTTAAAATAGAGGTTGGGGTGAGAATTTCTTTTTGGTTTCGGCTCTTGTACGTAGACGGGGATGTTTTTTTGTGAGCCTCTGTGGCTTTATTTTATGCATGGATGCTCTGTGTTTCTTTCGATTATCTTTACATCCAGTGCGATTCCCGTCTAGTATGCTTGATATGCTTCGAGTCGTTATTTGTGGCATGGCTTCTATTTTTTTATATATCTCGTATCTATCACCATCTTTTGGCACGTAGACTTTTCCTGTGTATGTGTTTGCCTTGGTTTTTGTTTCTATGGTTTTAGATACTCGAGATGGAGCTTACTAGAAGATGTCACGTGGGCTACTAGTGCGCCTTTCTGCCGGGTTTTGGTAAAACAGCTAAGTCTTTTGCTCTTTTTCTCTCTCACACACTGAGGACAGTGTTGCGTTTAAGTGTGGGGTGGGAGACTTAGCCGTTTTCTTGTTTTTGTTGTTAAATATACCTTATATGTGTTGAAACTCAGTCTTTGACTGGTTTCGAGTCGATTTTTGGGCAATTTTTAAATTTTTTCAAGGGTTTTCAACACCGTGGGTGCATGTAATGCTCACATTTGAGTGGTACTTGTTTTAGCGGGATTTCGAACGTGTCCATTTTGATTCAGTATTATATTGGAAATGGAGGCTTATTATACACGTTAAGCTACACCTATACACAATTTGGTTGCTACACTCACTCATATTTCTAGTATTCGAGGCGAAATAGAAAGGTTGCTTAGGTAGGATAC
This sequence comes from Gentiana macrophylla, assembly GCA_026214975.1. Taxonomy (NCBI): domain Eukaryota; kingdom Viridiplantae; phylum Streptophyta; class Magnoliopsida; order Gentianales; family Gentianaceae; genus Gentiana; species Gentiana macrophylla. Next base: position 6,135,316 of record CM047811.1, on the reverse strand, counting down.
GGGATGGCAGTTTCTGGCGCTTCTTGACCCGACTGAGCCAAATAAGCCTAATCCCAACATATGACCCTCTTAGCCCCTCTCAGCCTTGATAGAATGGTCTGACCACCATTCGTTTTATAGCCGTTTTGTTACGCAGTCAGAAAACCCTAACCCTGAGCCTTATGTTTGGTCACGTTCCCTTTGATCACCTTACGAGTGAATCTAGTCTTTTGATGAGACACACTTGCTAAGACAAGTGTGGGGTGGTAGGTTTTGTGATATCGATGTTGGGTTAGTGTTCTTCTTGTTTTGGGGGAGCTATAAGGCGGAGTGGAGGTTATGTTGGTAATTTTTGTTTTGGGTTGACCCAAAAAAAAAAAAAAAAGAAAAAAAAAGAAAAAAATCAAATCAAAGTTCAAAATAAATTGAGAAGTTCTCAATGAATAAAAGCTCAAATATATAGAAATAAAATGTTGGAATCAAAGTAATGAGCTTATAAGTGTTTTATATGATGTTAGAGTTGGGATAGTTAGATAGGTGCTAATGTATTCGATCTCGCCTCATGACGCTTGAAACATAGTTGAGTTTGGCAATGAGTTCGGGTATGTTATTATCCTATAGTTCCCAAGTGCTGAAAGTAATCATAGAGGAGTTTGGATGGTTTGTATGGTAGAGATGAAGTGGTACACTTGTTGATTAGGTTCACTCGTACTTCTTTTTCTCCAGTTCCTAAATATCATTTTCGGTTAACCCTAATACCCTAGCCTAACGTTATAACATTAAAGTCCTACTTGATCGTATCTATCCTTTGTGGCCTCGATTAGTGGAGATGCTAGGTGGTATGAGATTTGAGTGTAGACATGTTGATTGGGATTCAAACCCAATAACCTTTTTGGGTACTTGTTCTAGCTTTGCACCACACACACACTCCATTTGCTTTATAATATTGTATTGCGGTGTACATATTCGTTAGTACCTCGAAAGTGTGAGTATTGCACGTACGTCACAAAGTTGAATCCCTTGGTTTGTTTTAAAACGCCTAATTTACTCGAAGACGAGCAAAGGCTAAGTGTGGGGTGGTTGATAGGAGTCAACTTTGTATGACTCCGGCACTCTTTTAGCCCCCATTTTGATGCATATTTGGTATATTTTGACACATTAAGGTCTCAAAACGGGTTGGTATCACATGTTTTAGAGCACAAGGGCTTTTATCATCTTTTGATGGTAAAGCCTCGTTTTTATTGATATTAACCCCATTCCGAGCACTTTTACCCTCCGGAATCGTTTGTGTGTCTTGTCCGTTCATGAGATTGTAGGGTCTAGGTGTCACGAGAACCCGGAAGGCGAAGATTTATGATGAGAAGTATGATCAAGGTGAAAAAATGAGCCAAGGAAGAAGAAAAATGAAGAAAAGGAAGAAAAATAGTTGGTATCTTCATGCTACGTTCTGTTCAGCAGCAATTTTACCTATTATGGAGGCATTTTCTGGTCATATATTCTTCATTAAAGTTGTAGATAATTGAAAGATCTTTCCAACGCATTTTGAATCACTCAAATCGGAGTTCTACACATGAAGATATCATGGTTTTACTGCAGTCAGAAAACTGCATCATCTCAAACGCGCGTTTGAGATTTCAAACCGGCGTTTCAAAAGCAGAATTTTGGACAGAGTGCACCTGAAGCGAAACGCGCGTTTAGGAACCTCCAAACGTGCGTTTGGAGTCATTTTTTTGCAGATTTTTGCCCCTATAAACACCCTCTTCCATCGAATTTCATTGGATATTCTCCCCTCTCTTAGCAAAACTATACACACTCTTTAGCACGAATTTTGTAATGGATTATTTCACTTTCTCATTGCTTAGATTAGCTTAAACATAGTTAGATTCTACTCTTTCCAAGCTCAAATCTCAATTCCAAACACTAAGAGACCACCTTTTAATTACTTCTTTAAGTTGTACTTTTTGGATCTCAATTCGAATTTCTTCAAATTAATGGTAAATTTCTCTTCTCTTTTACTTATTATGGCTTTCATTTACTGTTTTATATATGTTTTGATTAGTATAATGATTATCTAATCCCTTTTCATAGTCGAATCATGTGAAATTTGGTGAAATCACCCTTTGGGTGATGAAATTGGGAGTGGGTAGTGCTTTTTAATGTCTTATCTCGCTTGTTTAACGTCTTAGAACTTGCTATAACATCGCTAGATTGGATTGTACACACAATTTAGTAATCACACACATCAACCTTACATATGTATTTTGCGGGAAGACGTGGGATAAGGGGTTCTAAGATCGCGGCGTAGACTCGGCTTAGTTGTTAAGCCCGAGCCCAATGCGAGGTTACTCGTTTTAACGTTTAAGCGGCTCTAGTGCGTATCATGTCTTGTTAGTGAATCTTCTTAAGGGAAGGGTAGTTAACATGGCATAAGGTGTTAGGAGAGAGTTGTTCAGACCTTAGCACCGTAATTAGGAGTGCGCACCCGTGAAATTAAATGCGAGAGTTCGTTTGTTATAATGCACACTCCCGGTTTTGTCTACCCTTAGGGTTGAAACTAGCTACTTTGATCATGGTTCGACTATGTCCTTTAGTATAACGTTAAAAACCGAGTAGTTATTCTTCTTTCTTTTCTTCTCTTATCTTTAGACTCGTTCAATTGAAATGCTTAATTGTCGTTGTAGTTATAAAACATCTCAAAATCTGGTTAACCTAGACTAAGTAACACGTTCACTTTGGTACTCACAAACACTTTTCCTTTGGGTTCGACCTCGTACTCATGTAGCTATTCTAGCAATCGACCCGGTAAACTGCCGGTTAGATAGTTAGTTTGCCCACGGTTTCGAGTCTTTATAAATTGTTTTTGAAGGGTAAATTTTAGCTCAATCACTAGCTCATCTGCTGCTCCCTCCTAGGGCTTATGCGGTCTCTTATGGACCTTTTATTAAGGTCACAGGTCGGCCCCCTGAGCTTCTACGGACCTTAAAGGTTTGAATGCTCTTGGCGGGGACCTGAATGTAGCGACCTCATTTAGAGTGATGTCGCAGACGCTATGGCCACGAACCTAATCCCACCTGGTGGCTAGATAGGCTGTTTCTGAGGGCTCATAGGTGGCGGCACTATTAGGAACATTTTATTATGTTTTGATGATGACCATACTAGCTGTTATAGCAAGCCTGAAATAAGTTAGAATTCTATGTATAAGTCTTTACTTAGAGTCTAACATGTTGTATAAGTTAAGTCAGACAAGTATTGTACTAGTTGGTAGGACGGCAAAGTGAAACAGATTTTCGGAAGAGTGAAGCCAGCCAAGTACCAGCAGAGATGCAATGAAGACATTATGATCTAACTTATAACCAAGGAAGTCTGTGATGACCTTGGATAAGTCTAAGTTATGAAACTAAATGTTTAAATATGGTGTACACTGATCTCACACAAATCAAGGATCAGTGAAGTACAAGGATTCTCCTGAACTGAATAGAATGAAGGAAACAGTGAATCGGCAACGTAAACTGACTATCGGCTAAGTAAAGACAAAACAGTGAAGAAAGATCTAAGCGGCCGAGTCAATTAAGTCACTTGACCGTTCAGAGAACAGCCAAGTAAACCTTACTTAATCAGATTTTGAAATATGATGAAGATACAAAAGATCAAGCATTAAATGCACAATCAATAGAGAATCAATCAAGGGCGGATTTTCTGATAAATGTTTGAAGAAAAATCCGATCACTGAAATCAAGGAGAATACAATTAAGGGGGAATCAAGAATAAAATCAAGGATTATTCCCCTCTTTAATATAGACAACGGACGGAAATTCAAATCAAGGATTATCAAGGCTATAAATAGAAGGCACCGACAGGACAAAAAAAACAACAAGAAAAACGATCAACAAGCAGAAACTCTGTCAAACCAAAAAGGCCTTCATCTGTGCTTAAAAAGAAATATCTAGTGATCAACTCAAAACTGAGAGCTACAATTCAAACATCAAGCATTGAGATTGATCAACAAGTTTGTGAATCCAATTCACATCAATCAAGCAACTGAATCAGAACCATCTAAGAAGGAGTTGTGCTTGTGATAGATGCTGAAGGATTTGATCCCAAGGAGAGCGTTGAAAGAGCGAGTCACCAAGCCATTGCGATCAAGGAGTGATAGTCTTGTAGATTGTGAAGCTTGTGTAGCCAAGGACAATCAGGCTATTGTATCTGTGAAAACAATAGTGAATTCCTCCAATCATGACAGGATAAGAGTGGATTAAGGGATTACACCACCCTGAACCACTATAAGCCTTGTGTCAATTTACTTTCTGCAATTTACCTTACTGCATTCATTTATTTACTTATATTATATCTTATATATGTGATTGCCTAAGCTACTTTGAAACAACATAGTAAGAAGGGATTTATCCGCTGCCCAAAAGCTTTTAAATACAAGAAAAGTTTTTGAAACTCCACTATAGTCATTAACCCCCCCTCTGACTATAGATTTACCCTTCTCTGGGACCAACAGGCACTATTTTAGACATATCACCAATCAGTTGGGGAGACCATATGGGCGCCATATCTGTCTATATAAAGGAGGGATTGACTAGCTCTTTTGTACACCATAATTCCAAGAGCTTAGAATTCTTGTGAAAAATAAAAGAGAGCTTCTTGTAAGTTTTTGAGAGAGAGAAAAGGTCGACCTAGCAGTCAAGTTTTTCTAGTAGCAATCCTTGACGGGATTCCAGTGAGGTGCTCGTGTGGATTACTGGTAGAGGCCGGACACGTGGATGGTTCGTGCACATCTACTCCTACCGGACGGTCAAAGCGTCGATCTTTTAGATCAACCAAGGTAGTATTACCGTCCTATCTCTTATATGTTTATTGTTTAAACGAAGCTGATCCTGGATTGGGAAATCAATTTTTGAATTTCCACTGCGCTACTCGATTGATTTCCCAACATAAGGGTATGTCGCCTTTGGAGCCGACAAAACCAAACTGAGTCAAGACATTGGTGAAGCAAGAGAAAGCACGAGGAGCCTGACGTAGGCCATAAAGGCTACAACGAAGATGGCAAACATAGTCAGGATAATCCGGGTGAACAAATCCCTATGGGCATATATACGGGCTCAGATAAATGCCCATGGAGAAAAGCATTCTGAATGTCCACCTGTCGAAGAGACCAAACCTGTGAAACAGCAAGAAACAGAAGAAGACAAATAGTGACCGGTTTAACAACCGGACTAAATGTGTCAGTGAAATCAACCCCTTCGGCCTGATGAAAACCCTTGGCCACAAGGCGAGCCTTGGGACGCTCAAAACGGCCATCTTCATGATGCTTAGTGCGATAAACCCATTTATTTCTGACAATATTCATACGAGGATGTGGAGGAACGAGATCCTAGGTATGGTTGCACAACAACGCATCAATTTCCTCTCTCATAAAATTACGCCAATTCGGGTGATTGGAGGCTTCGGTATCAGAGGTAGGGTCGAGGGAATCGGTAAAATCAACAAAGGCTTTAGGAAGTGGATAACGGATGAAGTCGGGCCTAGATATAGATTTAAGAGAATTGGTTTTGGTTCGAGTAACCATGGTATAAGTGGGAGCAGGTTGGTCAGGAGACGAGGAGGGAGAGGTCAAGGCAGAAGTGGACGCATGAGAGGTAGATGGCGAAGGCTCAGGAGGGGGAGCCGCAGGAGGTGGGGCCAGGTTGAAGGGAGGCAGCAGGGAAGGCGGATTTTTTGGAGCTGCTGGCAGAAAGACAGGAAACGGGACAGTGAGATTATCAAGCCTAGGTTTAGAAGAAAAATGTGTATAGTGGAAGACGGATTTATCGAAAACCACGTGGCGAGCAATATAGATACAGCATGAGGCAAGGTCGAGACATTTATAACCGTGGTGGTAAGGACTATAGACGAGAAAGATGCAAGTTTTGGATCGGAAATCGGTTTTGTGATGGTTGTACGGACGGAGATAGGGCCAGCACACAGCCGAAGATGCGAAGAAAAATATAGTCAGGGGACTGATGGTGAACCATTTCAAAGGGCGACTTATCATGGAGGACCTTGGTGGGAAGACGGTTGATGATATAAGTAATGAAGGCATCCTCCCAATAAGGAAGGGGAATGTTAGATTGGGCAAGAAGAGAGAGACCGACTTCAACAATTTGATGGTGGCGGCGCTCAATGGCACCAACTTGTTCGTGTGTGTAGGGACAGGAAAGGTGATGCCGGATGCCAAGAGAGGTAAGAAGAGTGGAAACGCGACGGTACTCACCAACCCAGCCAGTTTGGATGGATTTTAGTTTGGTATTAAACTGACGTTCAATCATATCAAGAAAGTCAAGGAAGATAGTTTCAACATCATATTTACTTTTCAGGGGATAAAGCCATATGTATTTTGTGAAGTCATCCAGAAAGCTGACATAATAACGAGAACCGTGAATTGAGGGTTTATAATAGGGACCCCAAACATCGGAGTAAATCATGTTCAGAGAAGCAGAAGAGATAAACTCAGAGGTGTATAACGGGAAACGGTGACTCTTAGCTAACTGTATGTGGTGTGGTAGTAGGAGTAGGAGTAGAAATACTTTTTAAGGCTTGACGGAGCACGGAGTAGGAGCGATGACCGAGATGTTGATGCCACGTGGTGGTGAAGGTGAGAGAGGAGGCAAGGGCTTGAGGAGGGGCAGAAGGTTGGTGGAGCGGAGTGGAGAAGTGATAGAGACTGTCTTTTACAAATCCCCTAAGATGGAGTTGACCGGAGTAGTCTTTTACTAGAAAGTAGGAACCATGAAATTCAAAGTACACGGAGTTGTTAGAGGCAAACTTATGCACATATAAGAGATTTCGGGTAAGGGAAGGTGTAACAAGAACATTAGATAAATAAAATGTCTAAGAGGGGGAAAAAACAGAAGAAGAGCCATAATGAGTGATAGATAAACTTGTATCGTTGCCTACATGTACTTTGTCAGGCCCAGTATACGGGGCAGATGATAGAGTGAGATTCCAAAGCTCAGGAGTAAGGTGGTGAGTGACCCCCGTATCCACAATCCAATCGGATCCGGTATGTGTGTAAGCCGTAGATTCTTGCGGTGCTCGGTGGGAGGACGCATAACGAAGAGAACAAGACGGGGCGGTATGACCGGCTTTGGCACAGATTTGGCAGGTGGTGATTGGAGCACCGGAAGTAGCGTCGGAGCAATGGGGAGGAGGGTGGTAGCGATTACGGTCTCGCCCACGGCCTAGAGAAGAATTAGAAGCATGGCCATGGGTTGGGGAGGGAGAGGCCGACAACGGTTTGTAGTTGGCGGAGAAAGGAGGAGATATGGTGGGGTTGCGTAATTGCCAAGACGAGAGGCTGTTGGGGGCTCTGTTCAACATTCCGACAGCGGGTTTTTTTTTTTTTTTTTGGTTGTAAATATGCGAAGGAAAAATAGCCAATTAATCAGCAACACAGGATCATTAAACAACAAATAGCCAATTGCATAAAACTTTTCTGTACATCAAATCATATCATGAATAAATTGGCTATTTGTACGATTTTTTTTTTTTTTGTTGTTGTTGTTGTTGTTGTTGTTGTTGAGAATATGCAAAGGTAAAGATTTGGAGGTACGCAGACGATTTGGAGGTTTGCAGAAGACTTTACGGGAAGAGAGAGCTGAGATGTTTTTTTGTTTTTGTTTGAAGAGGATAGGGATCGGAGAAGGAGATCGGAAAACGGGAATATTAAGGTTTATGTAACGCCCCGTTCCCGGACACCGAGTCCTCATCCGGAAAAAGGAACGTTCGGCACGTATAAAATAAAAATAAATTAATTTCATACATAAGCCTCTACTACGTCGTATCAAAGACAAGCAAACGGAAGCAAAAGACTCGGGTATAAAAATTTCCAATCATCCAAGAATAGAAACAACATCTAAAGGTGGAAATGTAACTTATTACATTCAAGGAAAATACAATAATCCGAAAGAAATGTACGATATTCTCAAAGGAAACGTAACAGTACTACAAGTCTCGAAAGACCAAAAGTCTAACATTGTCTAATGAAGAATAACAAAAATAATAAAAGTAAAGTCTTCAATGAGGCGTCTTCAAACGTCATCATCGAACTCCTCCTCGTAAACATTATCGACCTGTTCGTCTTCTCACCCCCAAACACATAGAAAACATGCATTTGAGGTAAGTACAACGTACTTAAAAAGAAAGAGAAGCTATGATCACAATTATAGTTCTTAAAGAAAAGGTATTTAAAGGTTTAGTTGTTTAAGTGTGACCGACTCAATCCAGGGTTCATTCCATGTCCATCAACATGAATTGACTAAACGTTTCTACTTAACTTATCTATGTTACAACCGCACTCAAGGGCACTACGCGTATCCACTTTTAGGACACTCTTGGCAACATATTGGTGGATCACACCAATATCCACGGAGGCTAGAATAGGTAGGCTCCGATAGTACGCACACCTCAGTGGAGTCCTTCCGTACTTAGGGTTTTTTGACCCACGGAGTTCTTCCACCTTTGAGAGGTAGCACACACATCGCGATATAGACTGGTGCCTATCCAAGAGAGACATGTTGTTTAATCTTTTACTAGTCAAGTACGTAATTTTATTAGAATGATTAACTAACCACCTATGTGTTTTCAATTAATCTCCCTCACATTTACTACTCTCTTCCTAGACCACTAGACATCAACAAGGCCTAGCAATTACACAGACATTGATGAATGCTAATTCATCAAAGCACAAGCCTATCATGCTCTTCCGACGGATCCGAACTTCAACTCCCTTTAAGAGTACATTCGGTTTTTTTAACTGAACGAATCAGAAGCTCAATTCAGGCTTGCTTATGTTAACCAATGATATCATATCATAAATAAGGGTTTAAAACAATAATAATATGATTATAAATCCCGAAACCAAACTAGAATGATAAAACCGTAAAATAAGGTAAAACAGGCCAGACGCCCGTTTGAAACCCTATGGACGCCCGTCCGTAATCGGACGCCCGTCCACTAAACCCCAAACGCCCGTCTGCCAAAAACAGCTACATCCTGAATCAAAAATCTAACCTCAGACGCCCGTCTGCCTTATGCAAACGCCCGTCTGGGCTACTAGGGTCTCAGACGCCCGTCCGCCTGGGTTTTTCCCAAAACGCTAAGATCGTCAAAACTCGATTTCTGAATCGTTTCTAACCTAATTAACCTCGTTTTCAACACAGTAAAATGTAGAAAACATATCTAATCATTCCAAGATTACCTAGGATCCTTGGTCAACGAAAAACACATCTTTCTAGCATCTACACATCTCAAAAACATGATCTAAACTTTACGAATCATAATTGAGATCATAGGAAGAGTTTCTTACCTAATTGCATCCACAAACCAGATTCAAACAGCCTTGAAAGTCTGCATCCCTTCCCACGAAACTGATATCCCAACGATGTCCTTCTCACGACGATTCCAATTTTTGAGTCTGATCTGAAAACGGTTCAACACCTCTTAAGATAATTGAAGAACTCCTTCAGCCCTTTTCTCCTCTCCAAATTGCGCAGAGAAGGCGTGTAAAGCTGAATTCTGTTTTAGTCTAGGTTATGGGATTATTGTGTGTAATTTTCCTTAAATACCAGTTTCCCATAAATCCCTTTTTCCTTAATTGTCCTTTAATTAACAAATAATCAGATTTCCCTTAAATATATATATATTTCGAAAATATATACATACATACTCTATTAAATACTTAACTCCCATAAAAGAAAAGACATAATAATATTTCGTTTTCGCAAAATGACACGTCTGCCCTTTCCCGAAAATCGGAATATTACAGTTTAGGAAACAAATTTAGCATAGTCTTGTTTAGTTGTTATGGACATGAAATTTATGTATTTTTCCTCCGTTTGTTCCGAGTGTTTGTTATTGTGTTGTCTAAACATTAAGTATCAAATTCACAGACTGTGGATAGAAACGAAAGAAACCGTCATTTGTATGCACAAATGGATCCGGTTAAAAGGGCAGAACTGTTAAAGCTTAGACGAATTGCAAACGCAGAAAAAAAAAATGTCACATGAAGAGCGCAAATTTTATCTTGGTCATGGACCAAGTATGACTTGATAATCTAGGACCAATAGGAAATCAAAATAACACACGGGCCCCGACGTGTAAAATATAAATGCCATAATTTTGCAATTTTACACCTCTTTTAAAAATTCATATTGGAGGAACAACTATGACATGTAGTCCAGGACTACCATAAAACTGATGCATGAAGAGAGACAACAACATTTGGAGAAGAGGCGCATACAATATGCTAAAAAATGCGTGTTTTCTTATTTGTCTTGTACAAGCTCACATCATGAGCAATAAAAAAAATTTAAAAAAGCCATGTGGTTTTTCTAATAGTTGTGAGTGTACTGATACCTACCGAAACGGACAGGTAAATGGGAAGGCGAAAAACAAACTGTGACCTTTGCTACAAAGGAAGGTGCAGATATTTCATCCAACATAAATCTTAAAACTGTAGATGGTCTGCGTACATAAATCAAGATAGGCTAATGAGATCGAGTCTAGGATAAAAGATGAGATGTCTCACGTTAATGCTTTGCATATAGGTTCATTAAATTCCTTTGTTAGCACCCAAAATACCACCCCTCCAATTAATACTCATGCGGCTGCTATGTCTGCATATGTACAACGTGAATGCGAAAAGATACAACTAATGTGAAGTAAATACATCGACTTGCTGTCATGGATTTTATTAACAAAACAAACAAGTAATAAATTTATAATCCGATATACCTCAAGTGCAAGGATCGTAGTAAAGAGGTTGATATCGGGTCGATCTTACGGGGAACTGGCGATTGCTAACCCTAGTTTTTGTTTAACTAACTAACCTATGTCACGATTACTAAACTAAACAGCAGATAAAACAGAACAAAACCGAAAATAAAACTAGACAGAGGATATAGTCCAAAGCTAGGAAGAATACGGGTTGCGAACCTTTAACTAAACTAATCTAAGATGCAAATAAAAGTAAACTAACTAAACAAATTCAAGTTTTTAAGGATTTAAATCAAATGTATAACGAACAAACGAGGATTGATCCACCTATCCAACAAGCATTGATTTCCTATCTCGATTATATTGTGGTTTTTATCTAAATTGTGATTCACCTCATCTAAATATGAACCCTAATTCCTTAGAAAGTTCATCTATTAATCCATTATCTTCCAATGCAAGATTAACGCGTTTTCTAACCAAAGGTGTAAACTTTATGTTTATAATCTAGCAATTAAACCTATTAACTTCCGTTAAGATAGATTCAAATACTATTCCTATTCATGGTGATCTAAGGTTTATAAAGATTTCCATCAACAATAAACAATCGACACATGCATATCTTCCGATATAAGAGCAATTAAACAGAATAAACATGAATAAAGAAACAACCTTTAATAAAAACTCACAGTATAATCGATGAAAACGAAATCAACAGTTGTTGGATGGCTTCACAATACCCGTTTGATGAAGCTTTTAGCTTCTGAACATCCTCAGCAACTCAAAATTGCAGAAACAGTGCATAAAAAGTAACTAATTTAATCTAGATCTAAAGTGCATAAATCTGGAATAAAAGGAAGAAAAACGCAGCCTAAATCCGCCCCTAGGTTTAGGGTTTCGAATAATGTGTATATTGTATCTCATATGTGGAGAAAACAGCTGTTATATATAGATATTGAAGTCGGTTCAGCAAAGTCGGTCGACGGACGCTCGTCCGCTCTGGTGAACGCCCGTCCAGATAGATCTGGACTACTTCAGACGCCCGTTCAGATGGCGTCCAAACTCTCTGTATCAAAATCGCACCACCGGACGCCCGTCTGATCTATCAAACGCCCGTCCACTCTGGACGGGACCTGGACGCTCGTTCAGGATGATCGAATTTTGATTTTTTGATCTTTATCTCTTTTTTCTCTAAGTCATTCCTTCATTATCTCTTTTATCCTCAATTAACTCGAACTTAATCAACTGTTGATCATCTCTTGAGCCTCAAACATGTATCTATAACACATAAAAACATCACAAAAATGTAATAATGTCCAAATAATCATAAAATCATAATTAAAGCACTAAAATCAACCAATATTGCGAATAACTTATTTAAAACCTCATTTACTCAATATTTCCGTTAAACACTCGTTTCTTATGCAAATTAATACAAATACGGGGGAAAATACCATAAAATATAGCGTTATAAATCGTATAAATTCACCCTTAACAACTCCCCCACACTTAAGCTTTTGCTCGTCCCGAGCAAAACAAAACGAAAATTAAGGCTCGAGACAAAAACAAACATCTAAGACAATATAGCATAGATCAATAAATCAGAGGTTCACCAGTGTGTGTGTGCAAAGCCATAGAAAACTTCCACTAAATCCAAACTTGAGAAACTCTCAGCAAAACTAGCTAATACCCCCTCGTAGACTAGCGATAAATGACACTCATAAGGTGTACCCTACAAACGTGACATATCCCGAAAAAGATGATAGAGCATATCTAGGCCTTTCTGAAATACTCAGAGGGTAATCCCTACAGCATATCTATCAGTTTCTACTGGGGATAAGATAGACGATAACTTAGTCTTATATTCATTTCATATCAATTCTTTAGTTGATTTAATCACTTTCACTTTAAACACACATCAGAATGAGCTATTGCCCTGTCATAGCAGAATAGGATATTCAAGATATACCCTACCTTACTCCAATCATAAGGCAGCTTTTTCTGACTGTCGTGAGCTTTTAGTCATCATAGTGGCATAGGACATACGTGGTATACCCTATCACACCCAAATCATCGACTAGCTTTCGACACACCCAATAATTCATCACATTTTTCAACTTTTTTCATTTGACAATAAGTTACGTGTTACTTATCACATTCAAACTTTAGATATTCACAGTATAACATACTCCGGATCTAAATACAAACTATCATAAATCTCAAGATACGTACGTAGCACTAAGCACATGACTTATAAGAAAACAAAAATCACTCGTCCAAAAGGGGTATAACTTTATAAATTAGCTCATCATTTACTATGGCTCGTGAAAAATAGATCTCAGGTGAAACAACTAACTTATCAGACATATGATATATAGCTTGGATGACTATAAAAATAACGAACATTGAATTGAATTGCCTACTCGGGACAAAACAAAAACAAAAATGTCGGAAAATTTTGAAAATTCTAGTTCATTTTTAGCCTCAGTTTGCATAGAAACATAACGAGTTAAGCAAATGTGTAGATACATATCAAATCATCCCCTCCCCTACACTTAAAGATCAACATGTCCTCATGTTGTGCAGAATTAAAAGAAAAGGTCAAAGACTTAGCTGATTTCAACCGATACACGACTCGTCGGTCAGGCCGGAGCCTACATAGTGACACTTAGAACTCGTAATCCTACAATGTAGGTCGACAAAACCGGTTGAATGATACCTGCACGACTTGGCAAACACGGAAACATCTCGGGGAAAACGGGGAATTATACCAAAATGAAAAGAGATATCAAATCCGAGTAATAGCAAAAGAGAAAGCATTCAACACATCCAAAAGCTGAAACAGAGTAGAAACGAAAGTACTGATGCCTTATGGCTTACATGATCCATAGGAAAGAATAAATAGTATCTAAATGCGAAATACAATGAATCACGTAATCAAAAGTAGATAAAATAGACAATCACAGTATCTAGGGCAAATCAAAAATCCAAAAATAGACAAATAAAATCATGTCTGCCCCGGAGCCGTAGAATCATCAGCCGGAGGTACATCACCCCCAGGGGCATCAGGCTGCTCCTCATCAGACGACTCTAACTCGCGAATAACATCTGCAATGGCCTGCTCAATCTCGTCAGAATAATGGTAATCAATGACGCTCGGATCGAAGATGCTGGGGTCCCTTGGCCGTCTGTCTTCACTGATACACTGCAGAATCGTCAAGATGTTGTTCTGAGAAGTCCGAATATCCTCCAACCAGTTTCGAACACTGTTGGCCATACTCAACCTCATCCGGACTGAGGGAGATAAAGTAGGAAGTGAGGATGCTCGAGGCGGTGCTGATGACGAACCAGGCTCCTGCGGTGCCCCGACTCGATCGTCGAAGGCTTACCCTTCTCTCTCATTTGATCGGCCTCGGGTTCTTCGGTCCATGATCCGCTCCATACTCAGGCACACCGGCATCCGGACATAGGCGTGAATCAAGTGAGGGATAATCAGGCAACGAGTATAGACCTGCTGATTAATAGCCACCTCATCGTATAATGCCTGTCCCACATTGACGTTTAGGCCAAAAGTCAACGCATATAGCATGCCTAGGTCACCAATATGAAAGTGTGTCAAGTTGTTTTTAGGCAACAACCGACTCTGAATAAACCGACACTGGACCTTCCAGTCCTCCGTCCAGGTCGTGGTGACTAACTCTTTCCGGTCTCCACCCGGCCTCAATGTCCACGCTACATCCGGGCAAACTCTCAACCTTAACTCCTCCAAAGGATCCTGCCCCAAACTCTGTCTATGTACAATCTCCTCCTTATAATCTCGTCCCTCAAAAGACGCCAACTTATACTTCTGATTAATCACTTCCACCGAAAAAGGAACTTGTACCCCTCGAACCACAACTACTCCCGTCTCCAAGTCGGTCTCCGAGCAGTTAGCATAAAATTCCCGAACCAGGGAGCCATTGACCGGGGTAGTCGGGATAGTCAACAAAGCGTCCCATTTCCGATCCTTTAATAATTTGACAAACCCTGGATCGACCTTAGCTTCCAATGTAGCCCTTTCTATCAACATAGTCCTTGAGAAATAGTGCTTGGTGTACGCATCGTGGGCCTTAGGGTTCACGAATCTACGAGGCATAGGCATAGGGGGTACGGTTCTGGCTTTCTTCCTAGGTGGAGCAGCCCTAGTTTCAACAGGTTCCTCTTCTCGAGGAGCATCCATAACCTCCTCCACCCTAGACGAACCTCCACCTTTCTGAGCTCTAGGCATCCTCACCAAAGGAATATCATCATCCGTCTCAGACTCCGAGGTTGGTTCATCCCTCAAAGTAGTCCTAGTTTGGGTGGCTCTAGGATGTTGTTCTCGAATACTAACACCCCGGTTAGGATCAACTAAGGTAGGGTCAAACTCTTTGCGTTTCTTCCCGGCCTCCCTAGCCACTTCCTTGCCATGTCTCTTCACTATTTCCTTCTTACGAACCATTATGCAATCCTAGATTAAACCACAACGATCCCAAAACAAAACAAGGTACCCGTTTAACATCCAAATCGGGATTTCAAATCAACCAAATCACGAACCACAACCATCCATTATCAATAACCAACCCATTCATCACCCACATCATCATCACGACACCAACCAAAGGCAAAAATCAAGAACAAAACGAAAGAAAGAAAACAAATAAGGTTGTATTCAGTGAGTGAGCGAAGTGACCCAAAGATCGAACTCGTAAAAAGCGTGAACAAAATCAAGAAAAGTTGTTACTAACTTACCGAGTAAGGTGAGTAGATCTTGATCGAGATGAAGATTAGTCCAAACAACACCAAATTGTCTCCCAAAATCGAATTTTTCTCTCAAAAAGTCGGATTGAAATGAGTCTTTGATTCTCCAAAATGATGGTGCGTTGGGGAATTTGGTTCTTAAAATCGATGAGAAGGGATCAAAAGCGGCCTATATCAACTTAAAGCGCCCAATTTGGTTTAGAATCGAAGATTTTAGGGTGAGAGGAGGAAGGGGAAACGGTTTTCGCGTTTGAAACTCTGAATATGTGAAGGTTCATGCGTTGAGGGAGTATATATAGACTGGGCTGGACGGGCGTCCACATAACCGGACGGGCGTCCAGTGAAGAACAGATGAACTGGACGGGCGTCCAGTGTAGTAGACGCTCGTCCAAGAGTTCAAATCACATACAGGATTGGAGGGAAAATATCAGATGGGCGTCCAGGCTTAGTGGACGCTCGTCCAATAATTGGTCAAGGCGGACGGGCGTCCAGCTTACGGACGGGCGTCATCTGTAAAAATGCAAAAATTATAAAATTTCATACAATTTAAATCCAAACTTGCATTTTCTCATTAAACTTAATTAAAACTTCAAAAATACAAATGGAAATCAACGAAGTACATAAAATTACTAGAAAACAAACTAAACAACAAAAAAAACAAAAAAAAAACAGATAGAAAACAGTGGGTTGCCTCCCACCAAGCGCTTTTGTTTTACGTCGTTTGCTCGACGAAACAACTTAAGAACGCTAGTCATCGTAAATGGCCGACCAATCTATCACTCGAATGAGACGGCGGAGCATGTCAATCGCCGGAGGGAAGTCATACTCATCTTGTAAACCCCAATCCTCACCAGCTACATCAACACCTCGAAAATGTTCAGCTTGCAGCACTAGCGCTAAATCTGTCAGCATCGGATCATTGAGGATCGTGTACGGACGTCCTAGATCCTCCTGTAACTCCTCAGTAGTGAAGTCTCCACCCCCCGAACAGTGGGGAACAATAAGAACATAGGTGACAGTCTTGACACGGGTACTAATGTCAAAATCTACGTGCAAAACGATAGTCCCTCTCGGTCCATCATCTACAGTGATAAGTGGGATCCTCCTAAGGAAAGGTAACTCCTCTGGTAGAACTCCGAAATCCATATCTAGGAAGCACAACTAACTGACAGATATAAAAAAAACAAAACTTAGTACGCTAAACTTAAATACTAAAACTTAAGTACTAAACTACAAAAGCACAAAACAAAAACGACTAAAACTAACGACATCTAGGATGCCTCCTAGTGGCGCTTTTGTTTAATGTCGTTAGCTCGACACCGTTTAAGCTCAGCCTGGATCAGGCCATTTAACCTTTCTGCCCGCCACTACCTCGTCTAGATTTTGGTTAGCAGTTTGGCTGCAGAAACAGCACTTAACACATGGGGTAAAACCTTTAATAGCTTTCCAAACACGCTTAAACTTCCCCATGGTTGACTTCTTCATTCTCTGAGCCTTCTGATGATGCATCAGCTGACGCTCCCTCTCAAACTCTTCCATATCCCAACTACCAGCTAGAACTTCTTCAGATTGACCACTACCGCCATCCTCTGAAAACAGGTCGGGTGAAAACTCGTCGATTTTTTCGACTTCCGTAGCACCACACCCGAGAATATCGAGGAAACGGACAATCAAAGGTTTCTCTTTAGGCTCACCAATATAGTGCTTGCACCTGTTACCATTCACTCGAAACGGTTTACCGCTATAACCATGAAGTTCTAGAACGCCTCCAGGAATGATTTGGAGAATCTCGAAGGGGCCGGACCAATGTGTCCTCAACTTTCCAGGAAACAAATGTAACCTAGAATTGTATAGAAGAACTTGTTCGCCGACGTGGAATTCTCTCTTCTTAATCTTAGCATCGTGAAGTAGCTTCATCTTATCTTTACTAATCCTGGCACTTTCATAGGCCTGGAGTCTGAATTCGTCCAACTCATGCAACTGCTGCAGTCGATGTTTTCCACAAGATTGGGAATCAAAGTTCAGAAACTTTATAGCCCAATAAGCTCGATGCTCTAACTCGACCGGCAGATGACATGGCTTACCATAAACCATTTGATATGGAGATGTACCCATAGGAGTCTTATAGGCGGTACTGTATGCCCATAGAACATCATCCAACTTCAAACTCCAGTCTTTCCTATGACTGTTGACCGTTTTTTCCAGGATTTTCTTAATACTTTGGTTGCTTCTCTCAACCTGACCACTAGTCATCGGGTGATATGGTGTACCAGTCTTGTGACGAACACCATACTTTTCAAGGACTTTCTCTAGGGGTCGGTTGCAGAAGTGCGTCCCTTCATCACTGATCAAGGCACGTGGACATCCAAACCTCACGAAGATGTTTTTCTTTAGAAATTTCATGACTGTCTTATGATCATTGTGAGGAGTGGCTTGAGCCTCCACCCATTTTGACACGTAATCCACGCAGACTAAGATGTATTTGTTACCGCAGGATGATGGGAATGGTCCCATAAAATCGATACCCCATACATCAAAGACCTCGCATTCTAGGATGGGTTTCAAAGGCATGTCAAAACGCCTTGTCAGGGTACCGGTTCTTTGGCATTTGTCACAAGCTTTACAAAAAGCTTCTGTATCTTTAAAGATCGTAGGCCAATAGAAACCGGATTGGAAAATCTTAGCAACGGTTTTCCACGGACCAAAGTGACCTCCAGTGGGTCCACTGTGGCACTGCTCAATAATATCGCGCTGCTCAGTGTTGTGGAGATTTTGCATCATAAAAACAAAAGAAAATTTATAACCCTAACCTATATGCAAAACTAACTCCTAACCGACCAAAACATCGGGTTGTTGCTAGTAAAGCATAATGAGTAAGGGGTCGATCCTCAGGGAAAAGGTATGTAGAATCTAATCCTAGTAATCCTCCCAATTTCTACTCAACAAAAACAAATAAACGAAAAGCAAAAGCATAAAAATAGAAAAACATAAAAGAACAATCAAAATAAATCTAACCTAAGAAACATGGGAACAACCAAAGTACAAACCTAAGTGATTTCAATTCTAGTTAATCTCATGATTCTAATTCAGTTTGTGGTTTCACCCTTTCACGAGACACAAATCCCTAATCTCTTAGTGAACTTATCTCTCAAGCTATGAAAGCCTACTTTCGTAGTGAATTCAATTATCTATCTCTCATCTTTCGAGTGTTGAGACTGATTTACCAAACAAAACTCGGGTGTAGATTCAATTAACTATCGTTTTTAAAGAACCTAACAACCTAGGAATCTAACTCATTAACTTGTCATCATTAATGGCTAAAAACTCTATCTTTCTATGGTGATCTAGCGTTTATGCAACTTCCGTATTATAAACATCAATCGTGAACTAATCTTTCGATTCTAATTCACCTGGCATACAAATCGCATAGAAAAAATACAAACGACTTAAAGCTCATGAAGATAAAACTGGAATTAAATTAATTGAAAGAAATCAAACTCACATAGTCTTGATACAATGGTTGAACTCCATGGAAACGAAAAGAAAAGCTACATAATCTACTCCGAATCTAACCTCGGTTCACCCGAGCACAAGGCTCGGGTGACCGGCCTTCAAACACCCAAGTCGGCTGCTGCTCCTCAGAAAATTCGAGTATAAAAAATGTATATCCTTAGGGTTGAGGATATGGCTCTATTTATAGAGATAAGAGGCGGTTCGCTGAAAGTCGGCGGCAGACGGGCGTTCATTATCATGGACGCTCGTTCATTTCTTGAACGGAGGACGGCGCTCGTTCACTCACGCCTGGAGACTCGAATGTAAAATACGATTATGGACGCCTTTGCATGGACGCCTTGATTCACCCTTGACGCGCTAAATGCGCCCATATGGACGCTTCGTCCAGCGGCGATCAAATCTTGATTTTTCCATCTTTATCTTGATTGATTTCTTTCCTTATCTCTTTTAATCTTCCATAAATTCAATTGATCCTTCCTCAACTCGAAATTGGCTCTTTAGGATCACCTTTTCCATCATTAATTGGGTATCTACAAATATAAAAAACATACCAAAATGTAATAATTTCCAAAATAATATAAAAACACAAATTAACACTTAAATTGATATGTTTTCATATTTAATCATTAAAAACACCATTTACTCAATATTTAACTATATAGCTCAATATCTATGAAAATAATCCATATATGGGGAAAATTGATATACAATATATATATAAAAATCACTATAATTTGGCCCTAAACAACACCCCCACACTTATCTTTTGCTCATCCTCGAGCAAAACAAAACATAATCAAACTCGAGATAAATAAACATCTATGCAAATATGAAGTATATTCAATAACTTAGAAGTTCACCCAAGTGAGTGTGTGCATAGCCATAATAAACTTCCACTAAGTTCCACAATTTGAGAGTTATTCAAACCAAAACTAGCCCGGGTTTCCATCCGAGTTAGAAATATTCAAAAATTATATGTGCACTTTACAAAACATACATATCCAAAAAGAAATAGTAGAGAATATCTAAAACATTTCTGACAGACTCAGAGGATAATCCCTACAACATATCCTTCAGTTTATACTGGGTATAAGATTAACGATAACTCAGTCCTTACTTATTCATAATAATATATTTCAATATTTTCACTTTTTTCACATTTTTCTAACACACATCGAATAAGCTTTTGCCCTCATACAGAGAATAGGACATTTCAAGATAATCCCTACCTTACTCCAATCATAAGGCGACTATAAACCGACCGTCGTGAGCTTTGGTCATCATAGTGGAATAGGACATACGTGGTACACCCTACCTCACCCAAATCATAAACCGACTTCCGACACACACAATTACAATTATGTTACTTAGAGATTTTCATTTGGCAAGTGGAAAAGATTATTTTCTAGTAGCACGCAGACCACCGAGCATAACACCTCAAGTAAACAATTTATTACTATTGCAAAGACTTAATCACGTTTCACTTATCACATTCAAACTTATAGATATTCACAGTATGTCATACTTTAATCCTAGAATACAAACTACTAAACTTTTCAAGAATTGTACATAAGCAAAGAAACATGCTATAACCATCAAAAATCTCCAACTAAAACGGGGTAGGCTTTCAACATTTAGCTCATCATTTACTATGGCATGTGAAAAATAGTGTCGGGTGAAACAACTAAAATTACTAAATATGCAGAATATAGCAAAAATGATATAAACTCAAGCAAAAATATGCCTTTGTCTACTCGGGATATAACAAAAAATTTGAAATTAAGCACTTTTCATAGAAATACTAAAAATATGAGCAAATGAAAGTAGATACATAAATCATCTATCCCTTCCCCCACACTTAGATTGCAACATGTCCTCAAGTTGTGCAGAAATAATAAATTAGAGAACTTAGCTGATTGGATGCTGGCAATTCTGGAGGAACCAACAAGAACCAGGATTGCTTGCATAGCTCAGTAGACTGTGGAGCATCACAGGTAAACTGAATTCATCATGAAAGTGCACAATAGCTATCAAAAATATCCTGCACCACTTGATCAGTGCAAAAAGAGTCTACGGGGAAAAAGAAAAGATTACATATATAAAGCACATGAAGAAAAGGATCATAGAGATTTTTCAACTTAAGCTCAACTAAAGATTGAATACTATACATGAAATACTACAAAGTCGTAGGCTAGGTGCAACTATATGAAAATATACTACAATGCAATCTACATGATATGCAATCCTAAAAATAAAATAAAAAAAATAAATTCTGACAGGCTCAGGCTGAGCAAGTTGACCCCTGACAACTCTACAGTGACTACGGCCTATGCAGAAACTAAAATAAAAACGAGGTAGTATTACGGAAACCGACAGTTAACTACACTCAAGAAGAATAAAAGAAAAATAGGAAAACAATGCAACTAGATGACATGCAACTATATGATATGCATCTAAGTGATATGCAAAAATAAAAGAAAATAAAAGAAAGAAAACTAGCCCACTCATTAGCAACATGACATGCATATAAACGTCTACCACATAATGACAGGTTACGATAAACGACAGTGCTGTCACTAGTGCCGACGCGCCTTAAGACTCGTCAAAAGTGATAGACTTATGGAAACCAACAGTTAGCTATTCTAAACAGATATAACTCATATGGAAAAGGACGTAGCATACGGAAACCGACAGTAGCTACCCATATGAGTTACATAAACAACAAGGAAGCACGTAAGTCTTAAAAGCTTAAAAGATTCATCACAGCGGTATGTAGCATACGGAAACCGACATTAGCTTCTAAATAACAATAAGACCAGTTATAGCATACGAGAACCGACAGTCACTATAACTTGCATAGATGAATCATATATAAAGAATTGATCAATTATCTAACATGGATTCATAGATGGAAAGGTAAAAACATATAAGTTCGGGGCATCTATGTAAAAATCAATTAGCCACAGAAGCTCGAATGAAAAATCCACATCAAATAAAAGCATTGAAAATAAAATCAAGAAATTTAGAACCTGGACTGAACCCCGGACGAACGTTCACTTAGCGTTCAGAACTGGACGGGCGTTCCACCTTGCAGACGCTCGTCTGCCTTGAAAACCGACCGGACGGGCGTTCAGAAAGTATAGACGCTCGTCTGGTCCTCTAAATCGAGTAAGGATTGAAAATATTTGAACGGACGAGCGTCCAATACTTCCAACGCTCGTTCACTGCGCAGATGAAGAAATGGGACGGGCGCCCAACGTAAAAGACGCTTCGTCCAAAACAACAGACATGCACAGATTTGCAGGAAATAACACAGCAACCCTAATATTCCTCTTCTAAACACCAATAACGAGGCAGCCACATCAAATTTAAGCACAGACAGTTAGATTAGGTAACAACTAAACATATAAACTTCACGTAAAACAAGTTGAGTAAAAAACTTTTGCACATTCTTAACCTAACGGTCATCGAAACACGGCAAAATAAAAACTCTCAACTTGGTATACGCTACTTTTATTAAAACGAAAATAAAACGTAACAAAATCGAGAACTAACAAAACTAAATTCAACATGACACCTATTCCCCGGCAACGGCGCCACTTTTGTTGTGGAGATTTTGCATCGTAAAAACAAAAGAAAATTTATAACCCTAACCTATATGCAAAACTAACTCCTAACCGACCAAAACATCGGGTTGTTGCTAGTAAAGCGTAATGAGTAAGGGGTCGATCCTCAGGGAAAAGGTATGTAGAATCTAATCCTAGTAATCCTCCCAATTGCTACTCAACAAAAACAAATAAACAAAAAGCAAAAGCATAAAAACAGAAAAACATAAAAGAACAATCAAAATAAATCTAACCTAAGAAACATGGGAACAACCAAAGTACAAACCTAAGTGATTTCAATTCTAGTTAATCTCATGATTCTAATTCAGTTTGTGGTTTCACCCTTTCACGAGACACAAATCCCTAATCTCTTAGTGAACTTATCTCTCAAGCTATGAAAGCCTACTTTATAAGTAGTGAATTCAATTATCTATCTCTCATCTTTCGAGTGTTGAGACTGATTTACCAAACAAAACTCGGGTGTAGATTCAATTAACTCTCGTTTTTAAAGAACCTAACAACCTAGGAATCTAACTCATTAACTTGTCATCATTAATGGCTAAAAACCCTATCTTTCTATGGTGATCTAGCGTTTATGCAACTTCCGTATTATAAACATCAATCGTGAACTAATCTTTCGATTCTAATTCACTGGCATACAAATCGCATAGAAAAATACAAACGACTTAAAGCTCATGAAGATAAAAGCGGAATTAAATTAATTGAAAGAAATCAAACTCACATAGTCTTGATACAATGGTTGAACTCCATGGAAACGAAAAGAAAAGCTACATAATCTACTCTAATCTAACCTCGGTTCACCCGAGCACAAGGCTCGGGTGACCGCCTTCAAACTCCCAAGTCGGCCGCTCCTCGAGAAAATTCGAGTATAAAAAAGTATATCCTTAGGGTTGAGGATATGGCTCTATTTATAGAGATAAAAGGCGGTTCGGCCGAAAGTCGGCGGCGACGGGCGTTCATTATCATGGACGCTCGTTCATTTCTTGAACGGAGACGGGACGCTCGTTCGACTCACGCCTGGAGACTCGAATGTAAAATACGATTATGGATATTTGCATGGACGCTTGATTCACCCTGGGACGCTAAATGTCGCTTTATATGGACGCTCGTCCACTGACGATCAAATCTTGATTTTTCCATCTTTATCTTGATTGATTTCTTTCCTTATCTCTTTTAATCTTCCATAAATTCAATTGATCCTTCCTCAACTTGAAATTGGCTCTTTAGGATCACCTTTTCCATCATTAATTGGGTATCTACAAATATAAAAAACATACCAAAATGTAATAATTTCCAAAATAATATAAAAACACAAATTAACACTTAAATTGATATGTTTTCATATTTAATCATTAAAAACACCATTTACTCAATATTTAACTATATAGCTCAATATCTATGAAAATAATCCATATATGGGGAAAATTGATATACAATATATATATAAAAATCACTATAATTTGGCCCTAAACACTCAGATTCTGGAACACATCTTCTGAGCAAACCATCTTTACAGATCTTAAAAAGATAAGGTTCATCCCAAACGAAAGATTTCAAATCAGAGAAGAACTTTTTCTTCTCCTGATAAGACATTTCTGGATCGAGATAACGGGCATGAAGGTAATTGACAATGGAAGAATACCATGGTACATCAGGAGGACAACCGTCGATAAGCATAATGTTCTCTAGAGGAAATTAAAGATCTATATCATCTGGGTCATCATTTTCCTCACTTAACATTCTTGAAACGTGATCAGCCACTACGTTTTCACTACCCTTTTTGTCTTTAATTTGGACATCAAACTCTTGTAGGGTCGGTATCCAACGTAGTAGGCGCGGTTTAGCCTCTTTCTTAGTCATCAGATAACGCAAAGCAGCGTGATCAGTCCACACAACTACTTGAGCTCCTAACAAGTAACTACGAAACTTGTCCATAGCTAAGACTACGGCCAATAATTCCTTTTCAGTAGTCGTGTAGTTAACTTGAGAGGGGTTCAGTGTGTGACTAGCGTAATAGATAGGCTGGAATTTCCCGTTAAGCCTCTGTCCTAAGACCGCACCAACAGCATAGTTTGATGTGTCGCACATAAGCTCGAAAGGTAGGTTCCAGTCAGGCGATATAAGAATTGGAGCAGATATTAAACGATTTTTGAGCTCCTCAAACGCTTGCTTGCGGCTCTCATCAAAATTGAACTCAACGTCCTCCTTAAGTAAAGTAGAGCAGGGGCTTGGCAATCTTGGAGAAATCTTGAATGAATCTTTCAGAGAAACCTACATGTCCAAGAAAACCTCTCACTTCACGCACATTCTTGGGATAGCTCATCTTCTCGATAGCTTCTACTTTTGCCTCACAACTTCTATACCTTTGGCGGAGATTTTGTGGCCAAGAACTATGCCTCATCTACCATGAAATGGCATTTTCCCAATTGAGTACTAAGTTTTTTCCACACATCTGGACAACACTTGATCAAGATTGTCAAGGCAATCATCAAAAGATCGGCCAAAATCGAAAAATCGATCCATAAAGATCTCCATACACTTTCTACCGACCGTCAAAGATGGCGTTATACATCTCGAAATGTAATTTGGAGCATTGCGAGAGACCAAATGGCATTCCTGTGGCGAATGTACCATAGGCGGTAGGTGAAAGTGGTTTTCTCATGGTCAATTTGGATCAATGGGTATCCGGAAATATCTGAATAACCATCCGAATCGCGATAGAATCGTGCCCGCCCAGACGCTCAAGCATCTGGTCAATGAATGGAAGGGGGAAGTGATCCTTCATGGTTACCTCATTGAGCTTTCTATAATCGATGCAGACTCTGTAACTAGTAACAAGTCTCAATGCTATTTCCTCTCCCTTCTCATTCTTCTCAATCGTAATTCCTCCTTTCTTGGGAACTACTTGAGTTGGGGAAACCCATTCACTATCTTCGATGGCATAAATGATTCCCATGTCCAGAAGCTTAATGATTTCCTTTTTAACGACTTCTTGCATATGAGGGTTGAGCCTCCTCTGGGGTTGTCTAACACATTTAGCACCCTCATTAGTCTTGATCTTATGCATACAAATGTCCGGAGATATCCCTCTGATATCTCCTACTTGCCATCCAAAGGCTTTCTCATTCTTTTTCAAGACGTTGATCAATTTCATCTCTTCTATACGAGACAGCTTGGCGGATATGATTAACGGAAGCTTGTCGCCTTCTCTTAAAAACACATACTTTAGATGTTTGGGCAACGGCTTCAGAACCAAATCAGCAGGGGGGTCTCCAAACTTGACTTAAGATCTCCACCTTTCAACTCAACATCGCTGAGCTTACTCAGTGGTCCCACCGCCTCAACTTCTCCTCTAAACAGGTCTTCCTCAAAATCAGCTGCTAATTGATCTAGATTGACCACACCATGAGTATTTAGATTAACAACCAATCGCTCATATTCAAACCTACTGACCATGACTTGCTTATCCATATAATCGGTGAAATCATCTGTCATATAATCAATGGAAAAGCCGGTTGGAGGGCCAGATGGTACTTGAATGGACTTTAAGACATTGTAACTCACCTCTTGATCACCAACTCGGATAGTCACTTGCCCACCATCACAATCGATGAGGGCTCTAGCTGTAGATAAGAAAGGTCTTCCAAGAATCAGGGGTACGTTTTCATCTTTCTCCATATCTAAAACATACCAATCGACTGGAAAGGTAAACCTATCAATCTGAATCAAAACGTCTTTCAGGATCCCTGAAGCTTTCTTAGAGGATCTATCAGCGAATTGTAAACTCATAGTAGTGGGGTTCTAAGGCTTTGTAAACCGAAATTGTTTGCATCTGAGACATTGGCATAAGGCTTATAGAGGCACCTAGATCACACAAAGAATTAGGGAAGACTAGACCTCCCATTAATACTGTAAGTACGAACTTGCCAGGGTCACCTCTTTTAATCGGTAAGTCTTCATAATTGATCATGGAGCAATCCTCACCAATTTGCCTTTCCATGCCTGCTAACTTCTTTTTCGAAGACACAACATCCTTGATGAATTTCGTATACTTAGGCATCTCGACCAAGACTTCGGATAATGGAAGATTTACCTGAGTATTTTTCAAAAGGTTCAGCACCTTTCCGTACTTTTTGTCCTCACTCAAGGAAATGTTGCTCTTCCTCGGTGGAAATGGAAGCTTCTTAAGGTCACTCTCAGAAAAGACTTTCTTTGAGGATGCACTTACAGCTTTGTCTTCCAGATCTTTCCATCGAACAGCTTTTTCAGATTTCTTTGTAGTCGGGAATCACCTCCGACTTTCGCTTGTTTTTTCGGTCCTCGAGGATCAACCACTTGAGGACTCCAACTTTTTCACCTCTCAGGGGATCAGCCACCTGAGTCTTTTCTTGCAACAGGGAGTATAGGTGCTCAGCTTCCCCTCCTGCCTTAACAGTGGCAGGAGGGGTTAGTGGTTTCCCTGGTGGGAAGGACCACTAACTTGAGTACCGCTTAGATTCATCGCCTTGGCCTCCTCTTTACCATATTGCATTCTTTGCACGAGGTCGATTACATTGGTCGTTGCTTATATCGGCTGAGCAACATGACCGCCCCTTTGGATTCTTTTCGAGAAAACCGGGTAGATGCCCTGGGGTCTTGAAGCTAATCGCTTTCGACCCATTTGCCTATTTGCCTTTCAAGATTCTTATTTGTACTCATAAGGAGCTGAATATTCTTGTTTTGCTCCTCTCTGAATGAGTTCCATTCAGCCTTGAGGTCTCCTGAGCTTGAAGGGCCTTGGGAGTTTGGAAAATTTTGAAAGGATTGCTGGCTGGGCCGATTTTGAAAATTAGAATTGGAATTAGAAGGCCAATTCTGGTTGAACCTTTGGGTAGAATTGGAAAAATTTGAGCTTTGGTTCTGAGCAAAACCGGGGTTCCTATTGAAATTCTGATTCAAATTGAAATTCGAATTTGGATTGAAATTAGACGATTGATTAAACCTGTGGTTTTGGAAATTTTGCTGGCCAGAAACTTGATTAGACCTTTGGTTGTTCTGGCCGTAGAATGCATTCACTTCAGCATTCTGCCCGCTCATAGGACAGAATTTGGAAGTGTGCCCCATATTGTCACAGTTTTGACATGTGACTTGATTATACTGTCCATAATCATGAACAGCATTCACTTGATAAGGAGGAGCATAGTTATACTTAGCAATGTCCTCGAACAATGCCCATCCATCTTCAGGTGTTTTCTTCAAAAATGCCCCACCAGATGAACTATTGACCATGCCTTTTGTAAGCTCGGTCAATCCACTAAAGAATGTGTTGACTTGCCTTTGCAGTGGCAAGCCGTGGTGGGGGCACTTTCACAGAGATTTAAATCTTTCCAAAGAATCGAAAAATGACTCATTCTCTTTCGATAGAAAGTGAAAATCTCGTTCAAACACGGAAAATGTTTTGAAGGTGGAAAGTATTGACTCAAGAACTCCTTTTCGAGTTCAGCCCAAAGTGGTGATTGATTCAGAGGAAGAGAAGTGTACCCTCATTCGCTCTCTCCTTGAGAGAAAATGGAAAAAGTTTCACTTGATTGCATCCTCACTTACTCCTTGGACGCGTGTAGTGCCGCATATCTCTAAGAACGTATGTAAGTGGGTATGCGGATTCTCCGATTGATAACCATGAAAAATTGATGCATCTTTGCATCATCCTGGATAAGTCCCGGCTTGAGTTCGAAAGTTTGTGCGAAGAATGGTTGGTAAGGCGATAGCCGGGTTAGCGATCGCACCAGGCATGGTGTAGTGCATCAACGCTCGTCTATCCTCGCGCCATTATTACGAGATCTTCGATTTCCTTTATTAGGTTTTGTTCAATTTCTTGATCGGTTGAACTTCCTTTGCCAGAAGGATCGGCAGAACGAAGTCTTCGCCTGTTGGGTCGGACTATGGTCCGCTCGAGGTCAGGTGAAAAGAGTAGTGGTCCTTTCTGACTTCGAGTTTGCATAAACTGAAACCCAACTCAAGATGTTGAACCTAAAAACTAAAGAAAATTTAAAAGCCTAGACTAAAAAATTAAAACCTAAGAAAAGAAAAGAAAAGAAAGGAAAGGAATTAGGATTATTTAAGGAAAAAGATGAAACAGACGGGCGCCCAAAGGTTTGGGACGGGCGTCGACCAACTTTCAGGATCGACGGGCGTTGAGATGCCCAAACGCTCGTCTGGTCGTCAGGAAACTTGAACGGGCGTCCAAATTTTATGGACGCTCGTCTAAGTGACTGAAAACAGAACAGGATTGAAAATTTTCCAACGGACGGGCGTCCAAGATCCCAGACGCCCGTTTGGTAGCGGGAAAACTAGAAAAGAAACAGAAAATTTGCAGAAAAGAAAAGGGGTTAAGGGAGAACAGAGAAAGAAAACAGAGATAGAAAGAAACAAAACGAAAGAGAGAAAATCTAATCACAAGAGAACTAAAGAAGACCTTAAACCCTAACTAAAAACCCTAATTATCTGATTAAAAACTACCTAAAACAATTAAAAACAGGAAATAAAATTAAAAACAGGAAAACAAAAACTAGACAACCGTCCGGTTCCCCGGCAACGGCGCCAAAAACTTGTCAAGGATTTTATTAACAAAACAAACAAGTAATAAATTTATAATCCGATATACCTCAAGTGCAAGGATCGTAGTAAAGAGGTTGATACCGGGTCGATCTTACGGGGAACTGGCGATTGCTAACCCTAGTTTTTGTTTAACTAACTAACCTATGTCACGATTACTAAACTAAACAGCGGATAAAACAGAACAAAACCGAAAATAAAACTAGACAGAGGATATAGTCCAAAGCTAGGAAGAATACGGGTTGCGAACCTTTAACTAAACTAATCTAAGATGCAAATAAAAGTAAACTAACTAAACAAATTCAAGTTTTTAAGGATTTAAATCAAATGTATAACGAACAAGCGAGGATTGATCCACCTATCCAACAAGCATTGATTTCTATCTCGATTATATTGTGTTTTTATCTAAATTGTGATTCACCTCATCTAAATATGAACCCTAATTCCTTAGAAAGTTCATCTATTAATCCATTATCTTCCAATGCAAGATTAACGCGTTTTCTAACCAAAGGTGTAAACTTTATGTTTATAATCTAGCAATTAAACCTATTAACTTCCGTTAAGATAGATTCAAATACTATTCCTATTCATGGTGATCTAAGGTTTATAAAGATTTCCATCAACAATAAACAATCGACACATGCATATCTTCCGATATAAGAGCAATTAAATAGAATAAACATGAATAAAGAAACAACCTTTAATAAAAACTCACAGTATAATCGATGAAAACGAAATCAACAGTTGTTGGATGGCTTCACAATACCCGTTTGATGAAGCTTTTAGCTTCGAACATCCTCAAGAACTCAAAATTGCGTAAAGCGATTGCATAAAAAGTAACTAATTTAATCTAGATCTAAAGTGCATAAATCTGGAATAAAAGGAAGAAAAACGCAGCCTAAAGCCGCCCCTAGGTTTAGGGTTTCGAATAATGTGTATATTGTATCTCATTTGTGGTGAAAACAGCTGCTATATATAGATATTGAAGTCGGTTCAGCAAAGTCGGTCGACGGACGCTCGTCCGCTCTGGTGAACGCCCGTCCAGATAGATCTGGACTACTTCAGACGCCCGTTCAGATGGCGTCCAAACTCTCTGTATCAAAATCGCACCACCGGACGCCCGACTGATCTATCAAACGCCCGTCCACTCTGGACGGGACCTGGACGCTCGTTCAGGATGATCGAATTTTGATTTTTTGATCTTTATCTCTTTTTTCTCTAAGTCATTCCTTCATTATCTCTTTTATCCTCAATTAACTCGAACTTAATCAACTGTTGATCATCTCTTGAGCCTCAAACATGTATCTATAACACATAAAAACATCGCAAAAATGTAATAATGTCCAAATAATCATAAAATCATAATTAAAGCACTAAAATCAACCAATATTGCGAATAACTTATTTAAAACCTCATTTACTCAATATTTCCGTTAAACACTCGTTTCTTATGCAAATTAATACAAATACGGGGGAAAATACCATAAAATATAGCGTTATAAATCGTATAAATTCACCCTTAACAACTCCCCACACTTAAGCTTTTGCTCGTCGAGCAAAACAAAAGCAAAATTAAGGCTCGAGACAAAAGCAGACATCTAAGACAATATAGCATAGATCAATAAATCAGAGGTTCACCAGTGTGTGTGTGCAAAGCCATAGAAAACTTCCACTAAATCCAAACTTGAGAAACTCTCAGCAAAACTAGCTAATACCCCTTCGTAGACTAGGGATAAATGACACTCATAAGGTGTACCCTACAAACGTGACATATCCCGAAAAAGATGATAGAGCATATCTAGGGCCTTTCTGAAATACTCAGAGGATAATCCCTACAGCATATCTATCAGTTTCTACTGGGGATAAGATAGACGATAACTTAGTCTTATATTCATTTCATATCAATTCTTTAGTTGATTTAATCACTTTCACTTTAAACACACATCAGAATGAGCTATTGCCCTGTCATAGCAGAATAGGATATTCGAGATATACCCTACCTTACTCCAATCATAAGGCAGCTTTTTCTGACTGTCATGAGCTTTTAGTCATCATAGTGGCATAGGACATACGTGGTATACCCTATCACACCCAAATCATCGACTAGCTTTCGACACACCCAATAATTCTTCACATTTTTCAACTTTTTTCATTTGACAATAAGTTACGTGTTACCAGCCGCGATGCAGAGACGCCTCAATGAAGTGACACCACGATGCATTGACTACGCCAGATCCATTGATCACCTCGATACAGTGACCACCTCCGATGCAGAGACACCACGATGCAGTGACCAACCCTGATGCAGAGACACCGCGATGCAGTGACCACCCCCGATGCAGAGACATCACGATGTTATAACATTTGACGATGCAGAGACACCGCGATGCAGAGACACCGCGATGAAGTGACACCGCAATGCAGAGACACTGCGATGAAGTGACATCGCGATGTTATAACATTTGACGATGCAGAGACACCGCAATGCAGAGAAACCGTATTGCAGAGACACCACGATGAAATGACACCGCAATGCAGAAACACCGCGATGAAGTGACATCGCATTGCAGAGAAACCACGATGAAGTGACACCGCAATGCAGAGATGCCGCATTGCAGAGACATCGCGATATTATAACATTTGACGATGCAGAGACACCGCAATGCAGAGACACCGCATTGCAGAGACACCACGATGAAATGACACCGCAATGCAGAGACACTGCGATGCAGAGACACCGCGATGAAGTGACACCGCGATGCAAAGACACCGCGATGAAGTGACACCACGATGCAGTGACCACCCCCGATGTAGAGACACCCCCGATGCAGAGACACCGCGATGAAGTGACACCGCATTGCAGAGACACCGCGATGCCGAGACACCGCGATGAAGTGACACCGTGATGCAGAGACGCCACGATGCAGAGACGCGTTATTCTATCGGTGTATGCAGTGACGTCTTATTGTATAGATTTATTCAGTGACGTCTTATTGTATCAATTTATGTAGTGACATCAATGTCACTTCATTAGTTGTCTAATGTATGCAGTGACATCTGCAGTGACATCAATGTCACTTCATTAATTGTCTAATGTTTACAGTGATATCTGCAGTGACATCAACGTCACTTCATTAATAAAAATACAGATAGATACTCACCAAGAAAGTTGAGGGATCATGTCTTACAAATAAGTTGCTCAAGATATACATTGTACTTAAATGAGTACAATGTATTGAGATGCAGTTTTCATCAACGTGATTCTCTTTTTCTTTGCGTGTATTTAAAGACATAAGGATGAAAAAAACGAATTGTTCTGTTCTATTCGTCATAATTCAAAAAGAGTAGCTTATCATTTAAATTCCTTCAGCAATTATCACTCCTTCATTTCCCTTGATTTTAAGTTGCAAACAAAAACATGAACATATAGATATAAACAAGCAAACATCAGCATTCAGCAACAACTTCGATCATGCATTTTCTACTTTTCCATGCAAATACATGAAAAAATACACACATTTTTAGCACAAGTAATATCAGACATTATGCACACAAAGTAGCCTAAATGCAAAGGGGTCATCTTGTCACATTAACATAACATTGATTTGAATATATTACGCAGTTACTTTGAAAGCCATAGTTGAAGGGATAACCACATTGACATATAATTTGGAGAATGCTGGCATTACCAAAATGCCAATAGAGAGTACCAAAATAAACAAAGCAGCACCAAGATCTACCTCTGTGACACAGAAGCAATCTTCTTAGAATATTCAATATCTACGGTTTTATTCCTGATTCATTTCATTCCTCCTCCTCCAATTATGTCTCCTTTTCTTATTATCTCCACCATCGATATGTGTTTGCGCAGAAATTCGTAAACCAAAATGCCATCCCAAAGACCAAATAGCCATCCAACAAATCCAATCATCTTTTGGCATCAATTTTGAGAGATTGTCGTGGTGGTAGGTGCGGTTGTTTCATGTAACGTTTTTTTCCTCCTACAATCGTGTCACGAGTTTTCAATTCGTCGGCGGTTCCAATTTCTCCGGCCAAATTCGCCGCCATTGGCGACCTCTCCTATCTTAAATACCTTGCGTTTGGTAACGTCCCAAACCTTACCAGAAACATCCCACCGGCCATTACTAAGCTCTCTAAACTCTCACAACTTTTCCATCGTTTCTACAGGTATTTCCGGCCCTATTCCTGCTTTTCCTGTAAATCTCACCAACTTCAGTTTATTACAATTATCTGACAATGCTTTCACGGGTTCAATCCCTTCCGATCTTCCCAGCTGGTTCCCAAACTTGAATTCAATTGAGCTGCAAAACAACAAGCTTACCGGACCGATTCCGAAATCACTGGGTAATTTGAATGTGGATGAGATAGATTTTTCAGAAAATAAATTCACTGGCGATGCATCCTTCTTGTTTGGGGAAAACAAGACAACCGAGTATTTCAATTGAAGATGAAAGCTTCATAATAATTCTGCCTTCCAGAGGTTCCTGTAAAGATTGAAGTAGCATAAGCAGAATCAGCGGACTAAACAGAGTAAACTACCATCACCACGCCAAATGTTTTTTTTTAATTCTTTTATTAGATTAGGGATATTCTCAAGATACATTATAGATATATTATGTCCTATATGTTCAAATGATTTCTTTATGTCCCATGAAATTTAATAAATATAAAAAACTATACTTTTAAAAATTAACTCTAAAATTTAATGGTTCTGCCCTAAGTAGAAATTATGTAATACAGGAAAAAGAAAAAAAATATAGTAAAGATATTGCAGTGCCACGGAAAAGATCAAAACCAACCCATATTTCCTCTTTCCAAATTAGGTTGCTTGGTCATTAACGATTTCTTTGATCTGATTAACATTCTCTTCGCCTTCCTTTTCTTATCAATCCTCCAATAACTCCATTCAGGTGAGTAAATTAATTTTCTTAAAAGATTGGATCATAGTCCACATATTGCATTTCATAAATGTGCAGATCTATGGTTTTGACAATGCGGGATTCGTCATATGATATTCCATTTCGGCTATCAGATTCGTCATTTGATCATGGCTTTGCAATTTTTTTTTTTTTTTTTTTTTTTGGTTTGAGTTTTTCTTCTTGTATTTTTGGCTCATTTTTTTCGCTTGTCGTTTTTGTTCGATGCAGTTGAGCTGCAAGCTCAGTTTTGTTCAGCATCATGCGGAAATGAGGTGATTTTTCAATCTCTAATAACGGTGGTTGCCTTTGGTGATTGTTAGAACCAAGGTGAAGATGTTAATGAAGGCTGATTTCTGATTTGTAGAGTTTGAGAGTTTGGAAGTGAAGTTTTCATCTTTTTTAGTTTTTTGTTACTGTGAGAGTGAAGATGAGTGACGGCCAACGGTTCCAGCTGGGAACAATTGGGGCGCTCTCCTTATCGGTTGTTTCCTCTGTTTCTATTGTGATTTGCAACAAGGCATTAATCAGTACTCTTGGTTTTACTTTTGGTAAGTTTCCTTTTTTCTACTATATATCAATGATTGATATATATATATATTTTTTTTTTTTTTTTTGAGCTTAGAAGTGGGCAATTATATCAATGATTGCTGATATTTTAAGTATTTTAGATTCAAAATAATTTTTTTTGGAGCTTAGTAGTGGCAATTATATCCTGTTCTCTAGTACAATAGAAGCACGCAGGCCTACATTTATATATTTGTACCTTTTGATGTGGATGCTGCTTGGAGGATTATGGCTAATTTCTTTTGATCCAAAAGCGGAGTAATCCGCTGTTCTAGTAGTATAGTGGGTAAGGGTGAATTTCTATGAACCGCCAACAGTCTTAATTCATTTTTTTTTAGGTGGAATGCTAGGAAGCAATGATTACATATTTTGCATGTAAATTGGAGTAATATTGATCTTTCTTTGAGGGGTATATTGATCTTTTCTGAAGTAAAATTTTGTTGGTTGGGAATCTTGGGATGATGGTTCACCTTCATCTGGTTTTCCGGACATTAACTCTTGTCCTTGTATTTCTTAGAATTCACGTCTTTTAAGACCCACAGTTTCATTGTTTTTTTTTCAACACCTAGTCTTAATGGTAAGCAAGGAAGGTGGCGTAGAAGCCTTTGATTAAAGATAAAGAACGAGCAAGAAGCTTAGGTTTACAGTAGATTTGCAGAATATTCAATAATCAAACCCTAGCATTTAACCAGCAAAAGCTTAAGTACCTAGGGCAACTCCCAAATGAGGATAAAGGGTGTATAATATTCCCTTAATCTCCTCAGCTCATTAAAATACTGAAAAGAAAGCATAATTAAAAGTAAGGGCCGAAAACATAAATTCGGTCAAACTGAAACTGGGCCAAAGGGCCTAAAGTTCAGGCTCTGCATCAGAAGGAGCAACTAATGTTTTTGCTTGAGCGATAATTTAGCATTTCCTTGTAATGTGACCTAGTCTTAATGGTAAGCAAGGAAGGAGCGACAATAGAATTGGAGCCTGAACCCTGAAAACATAGTGTTTGTACTTTGAAGTCTTGCAAAGAGAATAATATGTAAGCGTGAACTAATAAGTAACATAGGATAAAACTGAATGGTTATGTATTGTATGGGCTTTTTCAAAAGCAAAATTTTCATCTTTGTACTCTCTAGCAAATGCAGGTGTCAGCATGAACTGATTTTTGTGTATTGATTATGAAACACCCCCTTAGTTTTTTATTTGGAACCCAAAGATTTAGAATTAAAACAACATAAATTTTATGCATTTGTGAATAATAACATTTTTTTAAAAAGAGCATGTAAATATTATTTATCATAATTCACATCTCTACTTACCTGGTAGTGAAACATGACAAATTTTGAGATGTCTTTTCTTATTTCTCAGCTACAACTTTGACCAGTTGGCACCTTCTTGTCACCTTTTGTTCTCTTCATGTGGCATTATGGTTAAAATTGTTTGAGCACAAGCCTTTTGATCCAAGAGCTGTCATGGGATTTGGGATATTGAATGGAACATCCATTGGACTCCTGAATCTCAGCCTGGGATTCAATTCTGTTGGTTTTTATCAGGTTACACTCTTTCCCCATCCTTTTTATTGTGAACCACTGGCTACATTATTTTTGGGTCCTCTATTGTTCTCATATTGAGGGCGATCTCTCATTTACTCTGGCTGTTACTCCTTTTTTTGTCAAGGAGCAAAAACTATTACCTTGTAATCAGAAAGTTACAACTTCTCGGTTAGCATTAGGCATTTGATCTAGTAGCTATCCAGTAGTGGTTATTGCAACTTACGTCCATATAGCTTGCAATTTTTCTTGCCAACTTTTCCTTCCTTGCAAGGGTCCTTACATTTTATGTTCTCTACATTTGCATGATCAACTCACTTTTTCTTTTATCAAATCACATTTTAGACGATCATTGTGTCGAATATTTCATGGCATTTTTGTTTGGAATCTGTAAGTGCAGTCTTGTGCAATTACATTTCTTTTTCTTGTTGTTTATGAGTATCTGTGATATAGTTTCACTACTTAAAATCTTGTTGTGTTCTTTTCGTAATGTAGATGACAAAGCTGGCAATCATCCCATGCACTGTTCTTTTGGAGACCCTCTTTTTAATGAAGAAGTTCAGGTTAAGTTCTTAGCGCTGCACAACTTATTTCTACTTGGAGCTGGTGTTTTCTCTATTGGAGTTCCAGAAGACAATCTCTTTGTGGAGAAGTGTTGTGGCACGATCTAAGCTGAGTGTATTTTTCATAGTTAGCATTTCCTGTGTTAACATCTGATGTGTTGGTTTCTTTACTGAAATTTGATCTATTTGCATCGGTTTCTGTCCTAAGTTCTATATAATTTATCATAAGTTGATAGGCTGATGTGCACTATTTCAGGATTTTTGCTTGAAAAATTAGTTTGATGGCAGGAATATTTGGAATTCATTTCAAAGTTGATTTGACTTTTAGACTGCTAGATTAAACTGGTCATCTAATATAGAAAACAAAGATGATGGCTTGGATAAGGAGTGTCCTATTTTATCTTTGAAAAGGCTTTGGTCGTTGGCTGTCAGTTATTCACCTCTTTGGCTTGCATAAGCTGGAATGTTGGCCATCTAACCGAAAGATCTAGTTGAGACAAGCCAGAAGGTGAATAACTGGCAGCCAACATGTGTATTCTGAATTTTACTTATCCTTGAACAGATAACATCCTATTTTCTTTGAGAAGAGTGTGCTTGTGTTTTTTGTTTTATCTGGGTGATAACAAAGGGTGTGCTTGTTTGCTGTCAGTTATTCACTTCATTGGACAGTCTAAACTGGATTTTTCATCCCTTCACTTGAATATTGACCACTACCATCTTCAATTGCATTAGTATTCCATTGAATGATTACCATTATCATCTTAGAGTAGCTCTAAACAGTTACAATTATTATCTTAAAGTTGCACCGTACGGTTACAACTATCATCTTAAAGTTGCATTACTTGCATGTGTTTTCTTTTTAAGTTTTGGAGGTGGAAAAGGGGGGAAAGTACAATAGGCTCCTACCTTTTAGTTGTGGCTGTTACTTGTTTACTTCTGCAACTGTCTAACATTCCTGTAACTACACTGTTGCGGCATTTGGACAGATTTGCTGTGCAACTCTGTGATCGCAGCGTACATTATATATTTAGTTGAATAAATTATTGTTTTCAGTCAATACTGGCTACATGCTGTCTATCTAAAGTCTTGGTACTAAATACACACTCAAGAAATTACTTGTTCTGGTTATATGAGACATATTTTATGAGTTAGTGTACACGCTCACCCATTAATATAGTGTTGACATGATTTTGCAGTCGAAAGATCCAGGTTTCACTTGGCATTCTTCTCTTGGGAGTTGGAATAGCCACAGTGACTGATCTACAGCTCAATCTTCTCGGTTCCATTTTGTCTCTTCTTGCTGTTCTTACAACTTGTGTTGCACAAATAGTATCCTCCACCTAAGCTGCCTTCTTTGAATAATACCTTGAATTTTACCGTCTTTTTTTTTAAGCAGCTACTATGATCGGTCTCCATTACTGTGATTCCCTTAACCAGTTGCAATTAGATGACTAATACAATTCAGAAAAAGTTCAAGGTATCTTCAACACAGCTTCTGTATCAGTCTTGTCCGTACCAGGCAATCACACTTTTCATCGTTGGACCTTTTCTTGACGGATTTTTGACGAATCAGAATGTTTTTGCCTTCAATTACACTCCAAAAGTGCTGGTAAGCATATGCTAAAATGCCACAGTTTCCTTTTGTCCTGTATTACTTGTAGCATGGATAATCAACTCACAAGTACATCACATTTCACTTGCAGGCATTCATCATTCTATCGTGTCTAATTTCAGTTTCTGTGAACTTTAGTACCTTTCTAGTTATTGGAAAGACGTCCCCAGTTACTTATCAGGTTCTTGGACATCTGAAAACTTGTCTTGTGTTGGCCTTTGGGTATGTCCTCCTTCGCGATCCATTCAGCTGGCGAAACATCATGGGAATATTTGTTGCTGTAATTGGAATGGTTTTTTACTCTTATTATTGTACTCAAGAGAGCCAGCAAAAAGCCGCGGAAGCAGCATCGCAGTTGGCTCAGGTACTTTGAATATTCTCTACCCTTTTGTTTCCCCCCCCCCCCGCGCGCGCCCAAATTGTTGTGTTTTTTTCTTTTTTCAACTAAGAAATTAAACCTGTCAATCTCTATTTGCTTGATGAAAAGGCAAAGGCAAAAGAAAGCGAAACTGATCCCCTGCTGTTAAGTAGCGAAAATGGGAAGAGCGTTTTAGGTGATGTTGTCGTGAAAGGCCCTGGATGGACTACTTC
Source organism: Gentiana macrophylla (assembly GCA_026214975.1). Lineage (NCBI taxonomy): Eukaryota > Viridiplantae > Streptophyta > Magnoliopsida > Gentianales > Gentianaceae > Gentiana > Gentiana macrophylla. The sequence goes on along the minus strand of CM047811.1, from coordinate 6,096,257 downwards.
CAACAAAGACCTGGAAGCATAGTAAGTAATAATTCCCTTTGGAATCAAATGATTTCCATTGGGGGGATGGAAGATTCTGCTGGGAACTGGTGGAGATGGATGTTACACTCGGTACTATTTTTGGTAGAAAAATTGTTTACCGCGTAATGTGGTGGCTTGGCTAGGCTGTAAGAGCTGAGATAACTTTTTCAGTATATCAATTTTGTTGTTATAAGGCTGGCTGGGTCCGTTGATAATTTATATTTGTGTTAACAATTAGTTATGAGAATCCTAATTTGCATTAGTTTTCACTTGGAGATCACTTTTTATGTAGCTCTTCTGTAGCTCATGCTGTTCAAGATCCATTTAGTAATGATATGTTTGTTACGCAGGAATGAGAAATGGAATAGAATGGTTTTTCATTATATTTCAATGTTTGTGTATGTTTATAAGGTAATAAAATAGAATTAAATTTTAATTAATGGAGTGAAAAATAACCATTTTCATTCCCGCGGCCGAAATTGGATGGAATTAGATGGAATGGAATAAAAACCGACGTAACACGTGGGTAATGAGTAAGAGGAGTGTGAGGTTGGGTGGGTGGTGAGGTGGGGTGGGGTAGGATACAGTGGGATAGGGTAGGTATGGTAAGATGGAGTGGTGGGTTGGGTAGGGTGGGCTGAGATAAGGCTTGGTGTAGTAGTGTAGGGTAGGGTAGAGTAAAGTGGTTTAGGAGTGAGGTAGGATAGGGTGAGGTAGGTGGTATAGGGTAGGGTGAGGTAGAGTTAGGTAGGTGGGTGGTATAATAGGGGTGATAGGTGGGGTAGGGTGTGCCACCCTATCCTAACTTATGCATCATATCCTATCCTACCTATTTCACTCAATCTTAATCCACTATCATGTCCGACTCATCACTCAATGTGGCATATTTTATATAATTTGTTTTATTTCGTTAATTCACATTCCAAACACACTAATACTAATAGAATGAGTTTATTTCATTTCATTTTTATAATTTTATTTCAATTCATTCATACGCAACAAACATGTGTCATAAGGTATTGCATACTTTTTCCTTGGGTAACAAAATGGGCGGTTATGGTTGTGGGAGCAACGACACTTATTCTCATGAGTATCGCTCGATTACTAAAACTGGTTGGTATAACATACTGCCGTGCCGGCTAATGGAGTTACTAAACCGGTCTCGGTTAGCCGGTGACCGTTCACAGGCAGTTCAGAACTTCATGTTGCTTTCAAGTATAATTATAAAAAATAAATAAAAAAATCGAGTATAATTTGCTTGTCACGTTTAACACTAGCTTGCTTTCAAGTATAATCTGTTAAATAAAAAGAAATAATACTTTAGGCAATGAACAATCAAGTTGTTAATGAGATATTGGTGAAATGGTCAGCGTTGAATCTTCAAGATCAGTTATATATATATATATATATATTTTCTAAATAAATAAACAAATAAAAATGGAGTTGGTTAGTGCTGACCTGTTATAGAGCTGTCCCAGGTATAATCCTTTCTGATTCTGGAGTATATTCCAAAATAAAATTCTTATACTACAAAGAACTTTATTTTACATTATTATTATTATGTGATTTATTATTGTCAACAAATGTGGTTGTAAGTTGTGTTTAATTAAAAAAAAATCCTACCGTTGCCATAACAAAAGAGAGTGGAGTAGTAGTTTGTTGTTGGTTGTTTTGTTTTTTTTTTTTTTTTTTTTTTTTTTTTTTTTTTTTTGTGTGCATTTTGAATTTTCTATTGTATGAGATCCTTTGGGCAGAGAAACCGAGGGGATATCTTTATCTTAATAAATAAAGGCAAATAAGAAGAATATTTTCTGGGTTTTATAAAACAACTAGTAATTAGTAGTAGCAGCAAAGATTCTCCGAGGTTATAATCCGTACTACTTTAGATTATCCATAATTCTACGCCACCTGAATCCGAGTCACATATTGTAATCCGTACTTTAGATTATCCATAATTCAATTTCGAAAGAGATTATTCAGTGCTAAAAAATAAAATAAAAAGATTTTTCAGCATCTTTATATCTTTTTTTTTTTTTGGTCACATACTATACTTTATATCAATCAGATTATTTCGTAATTAATAGTTGAATGATATTTTATTTTTCATTATAAAAATTTAAGTGATTTATCTATATTTCAATAAAAAAATGCTTTGAACTCTTAGAAAATTAGAAAAAAATGAACAGATTTTAGAATATTTTAAAGTAAAATGATATCCAAATATATTTTTCTAGAGAGGCGGACGACTTCTACCATTTTCATAGATTAAAGGACTAAAAAAAACACGCATACACGTTGTTGTTCGCCTGTTCCTATATATATATATATATATATATATATATATATATATATATATATTCTCTTTTCCCCTCTATTTTTAAACACTCATATCTTTTGATTTAGATTTCACCAAATTTTTTACATTTTCATTCTCTTCATTTTGAGACTTGGTTTGATGTCATTGCATCGTTTTTCGTGAGATTCATATCGAAATTCACTCAGTAAATCTCGCATTGTTTTGGGTTGGAGTTTATTTTGAAGGTTTTTTTATATGCTAGTGGATAATAAAATATAATAAAAATGATTGAAGTAATTATTAGAAAGTTAAATTGTTTTTTTTTGAAATTTGTGTAGATAAATAAATGATGAGAGAAATTAAAATAAAGTAGTATAATGAATAAAATAATGGTATAAAAAGTAATAAAGTATATAAAGTGAAATTGTGAAAGATAATTTAATATTTTTTATTTGTAGTTGAAATAATGATTTGTGAGAGAATTGTAAGAAATGATTGATTAAGTGATATAAAAAAACTCCAAAAAAAAACTTCAACGAAAACAAACGGAACCTGAATTTCGATAGATTTTCAAGAGTTATGTCGGAATGTGGTCTATAGGTCTCAAAATAATAGCATGAAAAAGTTAAAAAAAAGATACATTCTAAAGAATTAGGTATAAAAGCACTTGCAGTATATACTGTATATCCTTTAAAAACGCAATTTTAGACAACAAGAAAGAACCTTTCAGCAGATTCTATATTTTTACTGTAAAGTACAGTTTCTGTATAAAAAAAATTACATCTACAGTATTCTTACGGATTCCGTAATTTTTCCTTTATATATACTTCACTATGTAAAATCGAGAATATGATGTATTTAATCTTAGATAGAGATTCTGTAAACTAGAAAAACGTGTATTTAAAACTGTAAAATGGAGAATTCGATAAGAGTATCTGATGCGAATGCTCTTAAGATACATTTTAAAATATTTTTAAATAACAGGACATTCAAATATTCTTCATAGGAATAAGACAAAGTCTACAATTTTTATAGGACAAAAATAATAAAATTCACACAATCCCACGCGCTGTACCTGTTGTTTTTTTTTTTTTCACTTTCATTTTCAAACGCTCATATCTTTTGATCTATATTTTCAACTCTTTATTTTGAGACTTGGTTCGATATAATTACATCAGTTTTCGTGAGATTCACTGTCAAAATTCACTCATTTAATCTCGACAGTGAATCCCGAAACGCAGTGAATTTTTGACAGCGGATTTTCGGAAATTGCGTCAAATAAGGTGAATGTGGTTTCAAAAATAAAGATCATGAAGAAACTAAAAAATGGAAAATTAGGGATAATGACACAGTTTGAAATATTTTTAAGTAACAAGACAACTACATACTCCCTCCGTCCCGTATTATAAGTCCTTTTGGATTTTTCATACAGATTAAGAAAAATCATAAATAAGTTACTTTTTAATATTGTTGGAAGTAGCGCCCGAAAGACAATTTATGTAATTATTTTTATAATTAATAAATGACATATTTATTCTTATCTTATTATTTGCTTCGTGCTTATAAGTAATACACTACTGAAAACCCAAAGTCGTATCATGTAGCCATATAACTTAATATGTGTCACACATGAGGATTAAGTTTATGGTGAAACACTTGAAATGTTAGTCCGTGGTGAAGTTAATCAAAGTATGAGGTCTATTGATTAAACCACCATTAATGCGCCCAGAACACTTTATGGTGTAACCGTCTTATCCAAACCGTCGATATTGGTTGTCTAAGTGGGGCATTTATATATGATGAGAGTCATATAGGACTTGTACGATTTAATATGAATTTCTCATATAATTCCGTGATTGAGAAATCTTATTGAATCACAAGATGATCATATATGGATTAACCTTAATCCTGAAGTGATTGCATACTCCTGCTTGTTTCAGGATAGGGTTTGATGTGTTCGTTGAGGATCGCTAAGAGGCGCGGTCCGAATCACTTTCACGTTGGCACTATTCTGGAATGAGTGAGAAGTGTGTCTCACAGATATGGAATCCATTCCTTCCTGCGGGAAGTAGAAAAACAATCCCTTTATTTGTTAATCCTAGAAACTGATCGATCCGCGGAGTTCGTAGTGGTTATGAACTAATTGATCACTAGTGGGTTAATGGTAAATAAGGATAAGATGTATTGAAGAAGGTTTACGGAAATAATCCTGCTTCTTTACGGATAGTCTATGGAGGGTTAGTTTATATGTAATGATTATATCAATGGACACTTATCGACTCGACTCGACGTTTTGAGAATAAGTTAAATCTATAATCGATAGAGTTTAGTTTTGGATTTATGGTGGCGTAATTCCGGAATTAATAAGTTGAGTAGAAATATTCTGTTCGATGAATATTTTATTTAATTTATTGTAGCTACTGGTTATAGGTCCATGGTCCCCGGGTTGGCTCCTAACACGCGAGTGTTTTCTCGTTTTATGGAACCTCGAAAATAAATTAAATAGTTGGTCTATTTAATGAATATGCAATATTATTTATTTGGTAAATAATATGTAAAATAGAAAAGACATTTTCTATTAAAAATGATTTAAAAGTGGCGCCTATAATATGGATAAGTTAGGAGAAGAAATTTTTCTAGATTATGTCACATGTGTAATTAATTAATTACCTATTTGTTGGATAATTAATAGAAAAATTAAGAGATTGATTTTTTTGGGAATTATCTCTTATTTTTGTAGCAAAAATATCTTTTCCTTTGGGAATATGTAATTGTATTGTGAAAATGATAACTCTCTCTTTACTAGTTATTTTCCTATATAAAGAGAGTTCATCCTAACACAATTTACACTACACAATTGGCGCCACATAGTAAATTAAAAGGAAGAAAAATTAGTTTCTTTCCTTAGTCATTTAGAGAAGGAGTGCATATTCGAGGAGGTTCTACGGCGAGGATCGACGTCCACCAGTCGTCGCTAGGAGATACAATCCGGAAGATTGTGGCTTCTCTCTCTTTGTCGATTTCTCATCTCTCTCCGGTTTGGGTAAATCTACTAATCTTCTTGTAGTTATTAATTATTTATGCGAATCGAATCGTGGTATTATCGCATACGAATTTATTCGTAGCTTCCGTTGTGCTAGATCGAGTGTCTCGATCGGTGCTGAGAATCAGATCTGACGATCCAATTATGAATTGGATCCGGATTCGGGTTTCTGTATATCCAGCAAATAATTCAATGCAAAAATATTGTATTGTTTAGTGTGAAAGTGAAAACAATGCATTAATCTTGTATTGAAATGTGAGAAGGACTTATATTTTGGGACACAAAAAAAAGTTAAAAAGACTTATATTGCGGGACGGAGTTAGTATTTTTTTGTGTTTTTTGTTTATAAGGACGTGTTTTGGGACTTAATTAGGCACTTAGGACACCCAAAAAAGATCATTCGTTATAAGGACAAAATAATACTTCTCGGACAAATCTAACCCCGATCCTTCTTTCACAATTTACAAATCCAACAAATGAATTCAATCCCATGGCGTCGTCCCACCCTTCTCCCAAGCTACCCTTTTCATCTCCTCCTTCCATGGCTGTTTTCCGGCTTCAATCCCGGCCAAGCAATCATGTGACCGGAATGCTCACCGGCAAACTATCACTTCATCTTAAGTGATAGTTTTCCTTCCTTTCGGTTCGCCTCCTACATTTATCTGGCCGGACTAATCACCATGACTCAACAGAAAGAATCCACCATATCAACCACCACCTCCAGATTCAGCCAGTTGTATGTATTCTGTCGGAGCTAAAATGAAGCCGCCATTGAATTAGGTGAAGAATGGGTGTCAATGAATCTCGACCTGGTTTACGGCGGTGGAAGCATAGGGCTGATCGGTTTGATTTCAAAGGGCGTTCATAGTGGCGGAAGGCTTGTGATCGAAATCATACCGAAAATGTGTCAAGACCCGTTGTTTTCGCATTTCTGATTGTAATGAAGTCAGCAAGTAGTTAGCAGGATGAGCGGGAAGTATAAATAGAGGCTTACCTGATGTAATAGCTCATGAGATTTGATATCAATAAAACTGCTATGTTCTTCTTTCCCAATTCTATTTTCTATATTCTGTTTCTTTGCCCTAATTCTTCCCCTTTTCCCCTAATTTCCCCGAGTTATTGGATCCGAATCCCTAGGATCCTGTCATCTGGTATCAGAGATAAATCCTGTCACCCGTGCGTTGAGAGATGGCTGATGGAACTCGTGCTAAGTCGCTCGAAAAATTCTGGAAGGTTTTGCAGAAAACTAACGAAGATCAATCGAAGGTAAATAACGATTTCCGTAGTAAATTTGATCAAAATTCTGAGCAATTGGAGTCACTTGGAGGTTTGATTCAAGTTGTAGTTAAGGAAAAGGATTATAGAAAGGAACCTGTGAGTGAGGCATTTCATCAAACAGTTGCCTCATCTGGTGGAAACAGAATAGAGTATGAAGGATTATTGCCTACTTCTATTAGGCAAGATATTAGACATAGGCATGAGAAGCCTGACATGAGTGTTAAGGTGCCTCGCATCGACTTCCCTCTGTTCGATGGTGAAGCACCTAAGGAATGGTTCAGAAGGTGTGAGAGGTATTTTTGCCATGCATGAGATTTCTGAGGAAGAGAAGGTGGATTTTGCCGAGCTTTGTTTCAGAGGAAAGGCCGATGTGTGGTTTGGAGGTTTGAGGTTCAGTTATCCAAATATTAGCTGGAACTCCTTGAGAGAAGAAGTGTTTAAGAGATTTGGATCCAAATCTATGGACACTGCCATGGATGAGTTCCACCAGTTAAGACAAGTAGGGACTGTGGATGATTACTTGGCCGATTTTGAAGAACTGAAAAGCGTGGTGCAATTGTTGAGCCCTAACTTGACTGAATCGTACTATATAGGTTGTTTCATTAGGGGGTTGAGGACTGAGATTCGGTCTATGGTGAGGCTGATGAATCCAGTGACCATATCTAAGGCTGTTCAAGCCGCCAGGTGTCAAGAGGAAGTGATCCAGTCCCTAAATTTGAGGTGTACACATACTGTGAAGGCTCCTATTCCTGTAGGGCAGTCTAGGTTTTCTCCTTTTCCTACTAAAGTGACAGAAAGAATATCCACAGGGGAGCCTAAACAACTACAGAGAGCCATATCACCAAAGGAATGGCAAGAAAAACGAGCCAAAGGCCTATGTTTCAGGTGTGACGAGAAGTTTACCCCTGGGCATGTGTGCAAACAAAAGCATATTCACTTCCTATTGGCTGATGAGGAAGAAGTATGATGAGAGATTTCAGAGATTAATGAGGAAGGAATAGTGAGTGAACCTTCAAGTTCAGAGGTTACTCAACTGTCCATGTATACTTTGTCAAGACAAGTGACAACACATACCCTTAAAATCATAGGAATGCTGAAAAAAAGGCCCATTACCATACTTATAGACAGTGGGGCTTCTCATACATTTCTAGATCAACAGCTAGCCAAGGATTTAGATTGTATCATGGAGCCAACACATCCAATGATGATTACAGTTGCTGATGGTAACAAAATGATGAGTGACCTCAAATGTCCTAATCTTCCTTGGCTGATGCAAGGTTTCCGGTTCCATCATGATGTAAGGCTAATCAGATTAAAGGGGTGTGACATGGTGCTTGGGGTGGATTGGATGAGGCAATACATCCCCATGATCTTTGATTTCATCAATATGGAAATTTCATTTGAGAAGGATGGACAACATATAAAACTTAAAAGCCACACAGAGAATGCTCAGCTAAAGATGATCAGCTGCAAAAAGTTGACCAACAGCCTTAAAAAAGGAACCTACTGTATGCTGGGATGCCTAAATATGATACATGAGCAAGCAATTACAGTCACACCACCAGAATTGACACCACTTTTGAAGGAGTTAGAAGATGTCTTTGCTACACCACAGGGCCTCCCTCCTAAAAGAGGATATGAGCATCCTATCCATTTAAAGGAAGGGTCTGAACCTATCAAACTCAGATCCTACAGATATGCTCATCATCAGAAAGATGAGATTGAGCAGCTTGTTGACCAAATGTTACAGCAAGGGATTATACAACACAGTCGGAGCCCTTTCTCATCCCCATTACTTGTGGTCAAGAAAAAAGATGGGACATGGAGGTGTTGTGTGGACTATAGGAAGCTGAATGACATGACCATTAAGGATAGATACCCAATCCCAATAATATATGAGTTGGGGAGGGCTAGGGTCTTCTCAAAAATTGACCTGAGATCTGGCTTCCATCAAATTTTAATGGCAGAAGGGATGTCCAAAAAACAGCTTTTGTGGCCCATCATGGGAACTTTGAGTTCAAGGTGATGCCCTTCGGTCTCACTAATGCCCCAGCCACCTTCCAAAAGAATATGAACGAGGTGTTGAGACCATATTTGAGGGGATTCTTGGGTTTAACAGGATTTTACGGAAGGTTTGTGCCACAATATGGGGTGATTGCCAAGCCCCTTACTGATTTGCTTAAAAAAGATGGATTTCTATGGACGGAGTCAACCACAACAGCTTTCACTAAGCTCAAACAGGCCATGTGCACTTTTCCAGTGCTCTCACTCCCAAATTTTGAGGTGCCATTTTGTGTAGAGACTGATGCTTGCACTAGGGGCATTGGGGCAGTCTTACAGCAGCAAAAGAGGCCTATTGCATACTTGAGTAGAGCATTCAACACTAAATAAATGGGGTTGTCTATATATGAAAAGGAGTTGTTGGCTGTGTTGATGGCTGTCACTAAATGGAAGCAGTACCTACATAATAGGCCTTTCACCATCAAGACTGATCACCAAAGCCTCAAGTTCTTGTTGGATCAAAGGGCCAATACCACTCTTCAACAAAAAGGGGTGACAAAATTGTTAGGCCTGGAGTTCTCTATAGAGTATAAAAAAGGGTGTGAAAACATTGTTGCTGATGCTCTTTCAAGAAGGGATCATGAGGCTGGTCAATTAAATGCAGTCAGCACCGTGGCTCCTAATTGGCTGCAAGATGTTTTGTCCAGTTACCAAGGGGATGTGTGGGTAGAAGCTGTATTCAGACAGTTGCTGGTTGGTAATGTGCCTAATCCGGAATTCAGTGTCCATGAAGGCATTCTTAAATATAAAGGCAGAGTTTGTGTAGGCAACCATGGCCTTCTTAGGCAAAAGCTGCTACATCAACTTCATTCCAGTGCTTTGGGGGGCATTCTGGCACAATAGCTTGTTATAGTAGGATCAAAAGGTTGTTCTATTGGCCAGGACTCAAAAGGGAAGTGAAAGAAATGGTCCAGCAATGTGTGACATGTCAACAGTGTAAACATTCTAATGCTCACCCCCAGGGTCTGCTCCAGCCCTTGCATGTTCCAACTCAGGCATGGTCTCAGATCAGTATGTATTTTATTGATGGTCTTCCAAAATCTGAAGGAAATGAGGTGATTATGGTTGTGGTGGACAGACTTACAAAGTACAGTCACTTCTTACCTCTGGACCTGGGTATACAGCCGAGTCAGTAGCAGCAGCCTTTTTCACAGAGGTGTATAGATTACATGGGCTCCCTACTGTTATTGTTAGTGATAATGATAGGGTGTTTACTTCAGATATGTGGCAACACTTGATGAATTTGGCTGGAGTCAAACTCTCCTATAGCACGGCATATCACCCACAGACAAATGGGCAGACTGAGCGGGTGAATCAGTGCCTAGAAATGTATCTCAGATGTATGACATTTCAGAGGCCTAAAATGTGGAAAAAGTGGCTACCCCTCGCTGAGCATTGGTATAACACAAATTACCATACTTCCCTCAAAATTACACCCTTTGAGACTCTGTATGGGTATGCCCCTGGTCCCTTACCATTGGGCAGTTTTGGTCAGGATTCCTTTGAATCAGTGGATGCTTTTCTCCAACAGAAGCAGATAATCCTTAGGGAATTAAGGGATCAACTTGAAGTGGCTCAAGCACGAATGAAGTTTTATGCCGATAAGAAAAGGAAGGAGAAAGAATTTGAGGTTGGAGATTATGTGTTCTTGAAGCTTCAGCCATACAAACAGAGTACAGTGGTTCTTAAGAGGAATTTGAAGCTCTCAGCTCGCTATTTTGGGCCTTACAAAATCACTGACAAGGTTAATGCTGTGGCGTACAAACTGCAATTACCAAGAGGGGCAAGAATACATCCTGTTTTCCATGTTTCCTTACTAAAGAAATATATTGGCGCTGATGTGATTCCCTCATCTGCATTACCAGTGACGACAGATGATGGACAGATGGTAATCTACCCAGAAAAAGTTCTTGACATCAGGGTAGTTAAAAGGCATAATGCTGCTGTGCCACAGTGGAAGATGAAGTGGATAAATCTAGACGAGGACCAAGCTACTTGGGAGGATGCCAACTACATCATGTCCCAGTTTCCTGATTTCCCACCTCCTTGAGGACAAAGGAGGTTTTGTAGGGGAGGGTGATGTCAAGACCCGTTGTTTTCGCATTTCTGATTGTAATGACGTCAGCAAGTAGTTAGCAGGATGAGCGGGAAGTATAAATAAAGGCTTACCTGATGTAATAGCTCATGAGATTTGATATCAATAAAACTGCTCTGTTCTTCTTTCCCAATTCTCTTTTCTATATTCTGTTTCTTAGCCCTAATTCTTCCTTTTCCCTAATTTCCCGAGTTATTGGATCCGAATCCTTAGGATCCTGTCAAAATGCTGATCGGAAAAGAAAAAACCGGGGAAATAGTGGTTTTGGGACACTTGAAGAAGTGTTGGAGGTAATCACATGGGCTCAATTAGGGATCAATGATAAGCCTATTGGATTACTAAATGTTGATGGATATTACGATCTTTTGATTGATTTCATTGATAAGCCTGTGAATGAAGGATAATTGGTTCACAAAATGGAGGAATTTGTTCTTAGGCCTCATCAAACTAAAATTTTAGCTAAGCTCAAATAGGAATGGGATGCTGCTGTTGTTGTTTTTTTTTCTCTTCTGCTGATGGCTGGTGATGATCTGTTGTTGCTTTGCTGCTGTTGGTTTGATGCAGCAGGCCTGGTTTTTCCTAGCAATATGATGGTTATAGTAGGCTTATTTTGCTGCTCGATCAGCTTTTTCTTTTGGATGTCATATGTCTATGGTCTTTTTGCAAGAAAAAAAGAAGTAGAAGAAGAATACCTTGGTATTCTGTGGTTGAATCAAAGATGGACAACAAATGAGGCATTGTGGTACAAGATTGTTGCTTTTCTTTTCTCTTAACTGCAAGATTAAGATTTGTCCTATGCTTTCTATATCTGTGGTTTCTTTGAATTTACCAATTTGAGCTAGGTAAGGAAATAATTCAACTTTTGAAAGCACTACTTATGCAATTAATTGTGGATAGTATTTTTGTTTAGTGTCGCACATTGATGATGGGATGATGGTTCATTTTTCCCATGTCTTTCCCCAAGTTTCCATGATAAGAAAATTATTTAGATATAGAGCCTTGAGAGTTTGGAGATTTGATTTCATTTTCTGACTGTGCAAGTTTGCAATTGGTAATTAATTTTGCTTAATCCTTCTTAAAATAAAAACATGTTTTCGTCTCTGTTAGAGTTAGTACCTGTACTTGCTTCTTACAGATTTTGGTTTGAATTTTCCAGTTGTTTAAGTTCAATTTGTGTGTTTCCAAATGTTGATTTTTATTTTTTATTTTTTATATTCATATGAAATTTTGCATTCAAAAGGGATCCTACATAATCATTTGACTCTTTATACTCCTCATCAGCACCGGAAGAAATAGGATTTTTCATTTCTATATCCTTTTCAACAGATTTTGGTTTGGATGATTTTGTAAGTTGTGAATGTAGTAAGGTAGCTGCTGCATTTTTTATGTTTATTTTTTGGTTGATGCTCAACTGCAATTTTGAATTGGCTTATTCTTGGAGTTTGATTTGTCTTAGAGTGATGGCTGTTGGGCATTTTGGATGGTTGTTGTGCAAGAAGGTGCTTGCATTTTGGAACCTAAACATATGGCTAATCTTCTAGTATTTCCTATGTCATGAACCTAAACATTGTTTTTGCTGTTATTCCAAACCTCTCATAGGAATTGCATTCAGATGTTTGTGGTCTTTACTGTGTTTGCCTCCCAAAAAGATTGTGGTTATTCATTTACAATCTGTGAGCAAAATTGAGATTGGTTCAATGAACCTAGCTGCCTAGACTAACACCGTTGATCATGATGTAATAATGATCAATTAATTTAACATGCATCACCTTGAAACAAAAAAAGAAAAGCTATACGTTGATGAGGGTTTGTGTATGATTTGGAATAAAATTGATGCGGTGATATTGATGTCACTGCATTTACAGTTAGGGAATTGATGCTGTGACATCGATTTCACTGCATATGTCACTACATATACAATTTACAAAGTTTTTGTTTTTACAATTTGGGTGTTGATGTCACTTCATAAAATGTTGGTGTTATTGTGTGTCACTGCATAATGTGTCATTTCATAAAATGAGATATCAGAATAAAGAGGACGAAAAAAATATGAATTATAGTGAAAGAATTATGTTGATCGGAGTTTTATATCAAAAGATATAGCCGTTTGAAGTCGAATTTATAAAGAAAAAAATCGATTTTCTGAAATTAATTCGGAAAAATGTCAAATGAGATATCAAAATAAAGAGGACGAAAAAAAAATATGAATTAGGGGGAAATAATTATGTTGATTGGAGTTTTATAATTCGATACTCCCTAGGCTCGAGCTCGAATCGACTAAAAAAGTTCGGGCTCGATTGAGCCATAAAAAGGCAACATCGAACTCGACTGGCTAAGTACTCGATATAGCTCGACGCGGCTCATAAGCTCGATTTCCCCTGAAAAAACTTCCTAATTTCGGACAAAAATGTTGATGTCACTGCATATTTGATTGCAGATGTCACTACATAAATTGTTGATGTCATTCATATATGATTGCTGATGTAACTGCATAAAATGTTGATGTCACTGCATAATTTGTTGATGTCACGCATATATGATTGTCGATGTCACTGCACATATGATTGCCGATGTCACTGCATAAAAATATGAATTAAGGTGAGATTTTTGTTGATTGTAGTTTTATATCAAAAGATATAGCCATTTGAAGTCGATTTTATGAAGAAAGAAATCGATTTTATGAAATTAAGTTGGAAAAATATCAAATGTCATCATGGTGTTGCTTCATCAAATGTCATTTGCATCCCGGTGATCGTGATCTCCGATGGTCTCTCGTCATCGCGTGTGTCTCGTGATCGGGGTGGCTTACTTCATCGCGGTGTCTCTGCATACCTTGGTTATACAATTTTTTACCTTTAACCAAAAAAGATAGAAGGATACATAATTACATTCTAGAGTATTGATGTCACTACATAAAATGTTGATGTCACTGCATAAAATATTGATGTCATTGCATAAATTGTTGATGTCACGCATATATGATTGTCGATGTCACTGCATATATGATTGCCGATGTCACTGCATAAAAATATGAATTAAGTTGAAAGATTTATGTTGATCGTAGTTTTATATAAAAATATATAGCCATTTGAAGTCGATTTTATGAAGAAAAGAAATCGATTTTATGAAATTAAGTCGGAAAAATATCAAACGTCATCACGGCGTTGCTTCATCCCGGTGATTACTGCATCCCGGTGATCACTGCATCCCGATGGTCTCTGATCGCGGTGTCTCTACATCGAGGGTGACCACTTCATCGCGGTGTCACCGCATCGGGGGTGGCCACTGCATCGCGGTGTCACTTCATCGCGATGTCTCTGCATATATGATTGCCGATGTCACTGCATAAATTATTGATGTCATTCATATATGATTGCTGATGTCACTGCATAAAATGTTGATGCCACTGCATATCTGATTGCTGATGTCACTGCATAAATTGTTGATGTCATGCATATATGATTGCCGATGTCACTGCATAAAATGTTGATATCACTGCATATATGATTGCCGATGTCACTGCATAAAAATATGAATTAAGGTGAAAGATTTATGTTGATCGTAGTTTTATATCAAAAGATATAGCCATTTGAAGTCGATTTCATGAAGAAAAGAAATCGATTTTATTAAATTAAGTCGGAAAAATATCAAATGTCATCACGGTGTTGTTTCATCAAATGTCACTGCATCTCGGTGATCACTGCTTCCCGATAGGTCCAGTCCGATGAGCAAAAATCAAATGTCACTGCATAAATCGTTGCAAATGTTCTTGCCACTAAATCGCGGTGATCACTACATCCGGGATGGTCAATGCGCTACGGTGGTCGCGCCATCGCGGCGGTCAATGCATCGGTAAAATAAAAAATATAAAAATATAAAAAAAATAATATAAAATAAAATTCAGCGCATGCTATTAAAAACAAAAAATTAAAAAAAAATTCTTTGGGCGTCCAGGAAATAAATATAAAAAAATAATAATTTAACAACAGCATTCATGTTTAAAGGCCGCCTGTTGCCTCTTTTTTTTATTTTATTTATCATTTTCCTTCATTAAGGGTATTTGGGTCTATCTACCTAATTTTTGTTTTTATAACTAAGTGTTTATTTTGTGTCCTTTTTGCCTAATTAAGTCAAATATGCGTCCTTTTAGATAATTATCCGTATTTTTTTATAGGGAGAATCAAAACTTTTATTTTAAATGACAAAGCAAAAATAAAAATAAAATCCCGCCGCTAACCTATTCCTGGTTTGACCTTTTTTTTATTTTTTATTTTTTATTTTTTATTTTTATGTTTCCTCCTTCATTTTCAAACCCTCATATCTATTGATCTACATCTCTATACGCGATGAAATTTTCACTTAATTTTTTATTTTTTCATGCTCTTCGATTTGAGACTTGGTTCGATATAATTACATCATTTTTTGTGAGATTCACTGAGTGAATTTCGACAGTAAATCTCCCCAGTGAATCCTGAAAATCAGTGAATATCGACAGTGAATTTCGACATTGATTTTCTGAAATCACATTGAAGTATGTTGAATGTGGTCTCAAAATAATGAGTATGAAAAAATAAAAAATTTGTTGAAAAATTTTCAAATTTAGAACTCTAGATTGAGAGATATGAATATTTAAAAAAGAATGATGAGAGAGAGAGAGAGTGTGTTTTTTTTTTTTGGAAAATTATGGATAAGGACACAATCTGAAATATTTTTAAGAATAATGACAACTACATATATTTTTATAGTGGAAGGACAATCTGCATAATTTTTATAGCGAGAATGACAAACAAATGAATCCGAAAATCGGTGAATCTCTCAGGTGAATCTCAAATCGGTGAATTTCAACAAATGAATTTCGACAGTGAATCCGAAAATTAGTGAATTTCGACGATGAATTTTGAAAATTAGTGAATTTTCGATGAATTTAAATCGGTGAATTTAAGCAATGAATTTCGAACACAAGTGAATTTCGATAATGAATAAATAGTTTTGTCTTTATGCAAAAGTTTCAAAATCATGTCTTCTACTCAATTTATGAAATATTTCATCATTTTCCTCATTCACTTTTTTTGGACCAAAAGGCACCAGAAAATTTCAAAAAATAAAATAAAATAGTTTTGTCCTTAATACAAAAGTTTTAAAATTCTTAATTGATAAAATGTTTGTGTCCATCTCCATCATTCCCCCTAAAAAATGATGATTTTTTTTTCAAATTTGGAGTTGTAGATTAAGAGATATAAGTATTTAAAAAGATGGATGACAAACAAAGTGCGTTGGTTTTTAATAATAATAAAAATGTGTTGTTTTTTTTTTTGGAAGACAATGTGCCCAGTTTTTTTTTAAAAAAAATTGTCCTTTAACCAAAAGTTTTGAAAAATAGTGCTATTCCATGTAAAAATTATGGATAAAAAAGAATGTGTGTTAATTTTTTTGGGACTATCTTTTCACACCAATGTTGTTTTACACTTACCAAGAGCCGAGAGTGGGCTTCGTTTGGATATTCCACACGCCTGCCATTCTGACCGTAATTGAGTCCGGAAAATATATACTATTCTGGCCAATTTATGGTCAATTCACACAACAACCATTCTGACCCAATTTGAGTAAGAATACGATCATTATACTGATTTTATTAATTCTAATCAGAATTTTGAATGTTTTTCATACTCAATACCGGTCAGAAATACATTCTGACTAAAATTGAGTGAAAAAAACTTTTAATATTCCGTCTGAAATTCAGTCAGAATCAATAGTGGTGCTCTTATATTGTTGTTGTTATGCTAACCCAATTTTAGTCTGAATGTGTAGAGTATTCTGGACTCAATATTGGTCAGAATGATGCTCTGACTATATATGAGTTTGGAAAACTTCAAACATTCTATTTAAAGATGGTCGAATCAACAAAGTGTGGATTTCTCAACACGTATATTCCGACCATATTTCAGTATGGATAATGTGTCACATTCTGACCAAAATTTGGTCAGAATGAACGCGCGTAAAATAAAAAAAGTAAGGGCGAAATTGGAAATAAATTTCTGTGTGATATGATAAAAATTGGTGTGAAAAGATATTTCCACTTTTTTTTGGGTAAAAAAAGTGTCGGCCTGGTTTTTTAAAGAAAAAACAATAATTTTGTACTTTATGCTAAAATTTTAAAAAGCTGGTATATTTACTAATTTTGAAAATATTTTTTTTTGTCCTTCTCCCTAATTCCTCATTAAACTTTTTAGAGGATATTCCACCACATTTGAGAATTAGTAAAGGGAAGGGGGGTTGCGCAAACAACAATGAGCAAGAATATCCTGTCTGAAAGTGGAATTTTTTTATTTTTTATTAAAAGCTTCCGGTATCCGAAACCAACTAGTTAATCACATGTGTTCGATAAAAAGAAAATGGTAGCAACACTCATTTATGATAATTTGTCTAGACTAGTAAATTTCAATTTTTCATATTTATTCCGTATCGAGTATGTTAAAAGATAGTTCTGAGTCTTCGGACAAAGAGGTTTCAAAAAATATATTATCAACGGGGTTCCAAATTGTGTGTTTTAGGGTGTCTCCTCTGTGAGAGCCGCCCCCTTCCGTTGCCGGTCACCCTTTCCATTTGCTACGTCGGGACCCCAACCCCCGAGTAGCTCTTCTTTTACCACTACATGGAGCATTTCCCCTGCATGATCTTGATGGCGGCGAGAAGACACCGGACGAATCGGACTTTCTAATTTGAAGCAATAGGAGATGGAAACCTCAAGGGGAGCAGGTGTCGAGGAGCCCTCCCACCCACGGGCGGAGGCAGGATTATGGTTTAGGGGGTGGAATTCTAAAAATTTATTGTCGTGGAAAAAGTGTTTAAACCTGTAACGAGTTTTTAAGTTCTTACACTACTTTATAATATTGTATAAGAAAGTACCGGGAATCCCCCGAGAGTTTTTCCCACTCCACCTTATAAAATATTCGAAAGTACCGCGCACGCTCCGTGGCGTATCATAAAAAGCGGTATGGAATATGTACACCTTCTTCCGACATAGAGTTTCTAGTACCAAGGGGAGTAGCTCTCGGGTACTGGGCTACGCCCTTCTCTCATACTAAAATGGCAGCTGATAAATAAAATTCCAAACTCAGACTCCAATCGGATTCCTACATTAGAACCCTATCTCTCTTACCGTCCAGTCCAGGACAAGTGAGATCTTCCGGTCTGCTAAGTGGGAGCAGCTCAAAGACAGAAGAGTTTGGTCTGGTCTGAATTCAGGCTGTAATAGACTATGTGTCCCAAAAAAGAACGCGCTACGCCCGGCCCCTTTTTCAGTAGATGAGATTAGGATGAAAGGGCTTTTTTTTTTTTCACTAGATACATATTAGAAAATCGTTGTGGGTTTATACATATAAGAAAGTTGTTGTGGGGTTATATTATAAAAATACATTGAATATATTGTTTTTCATATTAATAATTGACTATAAAAAAATCTGAAGTTTAATGGAGTAAATAGTTTACAAATTTTTGGATTGTCGTATCAATTATCTTTTTAAAATGTTAAGAAATCTTGAGAAAGTAAGTATTGAAACTTTGAGTAAGAAAAATAAAAAATCTAAAGTTTAATATAGTAAACTTGGGAAAAAGAAGTGTTGAAACTTTGTAAAAAAAATAAAAAATCCAAAGTTTAATATAGTAAACTTTGAGTAAAATAAAAAATAAAGATGCTTATACATATAAGAAAATTTTTGTGGGTTTATAGTATAAAAAGACATTGATATAAAAAATCTGAAGTTTATTAGAGTAAATAAGTTTTGCAAATTTTTGGATTGTTATCAATTATCTTTTTAACATGTTAAGAAATCTTGAGAAAAGAACTGTTGAAACTTTAAGTAAGAAAATAAAAAAATATGAAGTTTAATATAGTAAACTTGAGAAAAGAAATTTTGAAACTTCGAGTAAAGAAAATAAAAAAATCCGAAATTTAATATAGTAAACTTTGAGTAAAATAAAAAATAAACATGCCTCCAAAATAATGCAAGGAAAGGGGTTTGAACTTAGACCCTTCTGTAAAGAATTTCAACACTAAACCACTAATTAAGCACACACTCTGCACTTTGTAAGAAACATATAATGTATATTACATCAATTGCAACATATTACCAAATATGAAGGCTATTTTAGTAATTTTTCGGAAAATTTAAGGGGGGGTATGAGTCCCCTTGTCCCTCTATAAGTTCGCCCCTGCTCCCACCTAGGGTGGACGCAATAGTGCACATCTGTTTCAACACTTCAATTTCAAAGAATAGGTGTATACGGGGGAAGGAGAGGACGAATGAGACATCGCCGATTTTATCCAACTAGCTGAAAATTGGAGGGGCACCGCAGTGGACGATGACCCAATTGAATTGGCAGTCGAATATTGCATCGAATATTGGCGGCCATGGCGGAGGGTTGTGATAATTAAAGTGCTTGGCCGGAATGTCTCCTTCTAGATATTACAAGAACGCTTGACAGGTATGTGGTGCACCAAGGGCGGATTAGACATAGTAGACCTCGAATTAGGCTACTGTGTAGTTTCTTTTTGCTGCAATGAGGACTACAAAATAGCTTTGGGAAATGGTCCTTGTTTAATACAGGGACACTACCTTACAATCATGCGATGGAGGCCATTTTTCGTCCCTTCACATGAGAAGATAGCGTCCACATTAGTTGGGTAAGGTTTCAGAGGTACCATTATAACACTTTGATAACCACAATGTGTTGTTAGACCTGCCAAAAGGGTGAAAAGTCAATTAGAGTCAATATTGTTACAACTGCTATGGGCTGGTATGCTCGGGTGTGTGTAGAAATGAATATACACAAGTTTTATGAACCAAGATAGTTTTGAGGGGTTTCCGATTTAAGGTCGAATATGAGGGGTTGCAACTGACTTGCAGTGTGGGAGATATGGGCACAAAACACATGGTTGCCCAATGTTCAGCAGAAAGTAATGAAACAGAGCCAATGAGAAACATGCAAGATTTCCTCAATCCAACTGTGCCTCAAGAACAACACCGGAAAAACCCTTTGGCCCTTGGATGCTAGCCACTAGCAGGCGTAGAAGGCCAGCTGAGGGTTCGAAAGAGAAGGAGATATGATACATAAGGATAATGCAGTTGAATTTGAGCAGGCAAAGGGCATGAGTGACCATCCGGGTCATACAGGGTCAAGATATGAAGTCCTTGTTGACGAGGAAGAGCATACGGCTGTGAACAATGATGAAGATGAAATCCCAGATGATGTGGTAGCTCTAAAAATATAGATGGAAGACGTTGCATCAACCAATATGGCCCCTAGTGTCTTTCTGCTAAAAAAGGAAACTCCACCAGGGCAAAGTAAGAATATGAGATCATGCGGTACAACAAAGGAAGCTGCAAAGAACCAATCAACACAACATGAACAAATGAAAAGGAAAGAGCCATCCGTAAGTAGGGTAAATCTTGCTACCTCAGCCAAAAGAACCCCAATGTCTGTGTGTATTTCCAGAACCCAGGTAATGCTTTCAAGACCTCTACATGACTCAAATGGGCAAGAGTATTAGCAACATGGGAATCTTCCTCCGGATATAACTATGGGCCAACCAATAACCTCATAAGACAGAGGACCGCAAAGGCAAGATGGGACTTTGGATTATCTAAAATCCAATCCTCCTGATCGAATAGAGAGACAACAAATGGCAATGCCACAAATATTTCAGATAGTAGAGGAACCGTGAATTGGAAGTTGAGAGATGAATCTCCAGACGATATGGACACTACAGGTGGAGGGGCTCATGCCATTATTTGAGTGTTTCTCTAATGCATCCTTGCTTGGAATTGTAGAGGGTAAGAATCCCAGGCTTCTTGCAAAATTCAAAAGAAATGTTGCAGAATCATAAGCCCGCAATTTTATGCCTTTTGGAGATGAGAGCGAACATCATAAAATCTTGGAGGATTTTAACCAACTTTACGTTTAACAGAGTACTTTGTGTGGAAGCTCGATGCTTTTCAGGTGTAATCTAGTGCTTTTGGAATGACAAGGATGTGGAGCTGAGGTAATTATGTATCACAACACAATGTCTCAATATAGCAGTTTGCTCAAAAATGTGATTCAATGGGTGCTGTCTAGTTTTGGGACTATTTGTTACGTCTCTCCGCTGTTATAAGATTCCCCCGGTGCCTGCTAGAGGACTTCAATCAGGTGATCGATCAAGAAGATAATCATGGTGGCCGAGCTATTGGGGGTATCAACGTCAAAAAAATGAGAAACATGATTCAGCATTGCCAATTACTAGGATTGGATTTTCATGGCCCTAGGTTCACCTGGACCGGGCCCCTTTTCAAAGATATTCACATTCGGGAAAGATTAGATCAGGTTTGGTGCAATGGAAGTTGGCCTATTTAGAATCCGGAGGTATCTATGCTTCATTTACCCAAAACACACTCGGATCATAGTCTTCTCCTCCTCCAGATTAACCAATGTGAGAAGCATAAGACGGCCTTGCAGAATACTGAATTCTTCAACGCTTGGCTAGATCACGCTGACTTTGCCAATCTTATGTAGAATTCTTCGGATCAAACACAACATAATATTAGGATAACCATACAACAGTTCATGAATGCAGCTCAAGTTTGGAATATGAATACTTTTGGGAACATCTTTTATCGAAAAAAAAACTTTCTGCATCTAGAAGGAGTCCAAACTGCGCTAGCCAATCACCCATCAAAAGTGCTCTCTAACTTGGAACAACGATTATGCGAAGAGTACAATGACATTGTAATACATGAATAAATTTTCTGGCACTATAAATCCCACCTTCAATGGATCCTTGAAGGTGAGAACAACACACATTTTTACCACCTTACAACCCTCAAACGCAAACAATGAGAAACAATTAAATACTTGAAGAAGGAAGATGGTAATTGGACAGTAGATGAGCAAAAGATTACTACGGTGATGCGGAACTACTTTATGGAACTGTATGGTGCTGATCACGCAACCCATAATTTCAACTGCCAATTTTATTTCCCCACTTTATCTCAGCCCGTTATACATATACTTAATAGAGATGTGTGTGAGAAAGAAAATGAAGAGGCTTGCTTTGATATGGGGACCTACAAAGTGGAGGGTCCTGATGGGCTTCCACCAATTTTTTATAAGAATGTTGGGGAATCATAGGCAACTTAGTGGTGGATTTTGTGAAGAGAGATTTTCAAGATCAGACCTACCTGGCCCAACTTAATGAGGTCCTCATTACCCTTATCCCCAAAGTCGACAATCCAGAAACACCTGCTCAATTCCGACCGATCGCTCTTGCCAATGTTATTACGAAGATCATCACAAAGGTTCTGGGGAATAAAATTCGAATGATTATGGGAGACTTAATCAATACCAGTCATAGTGCCTTCATCCCTAGTTGAAGCAGTGTTGAAAGTATTATTCTTGTGCAGGAGGCCCTACATTTCCTACTCAACAAAACAGGTAAAAAATGGTACATGATGATTAAAGTTGATCTTTATAAAGCCTAAGATAGGGTTGTTTGGTCTTTTCTTAAAACGATTCGATTGCTACTAGGATAGGTGAGAATATCTGGAATATGTTAATGCATACGATTACGACTGTGAAACTGTCAGTGTTGTAGAATGAGACTCGTTTGGTAGCGTTTTCACCTAACATGGAAATAAGGCAAGGAGACCCCATGGCTCCCTACCTCTTTGTCCTATGTATGAAAGTCCTTAGCAAAAGCATCAATGAGGCTGTTGAGCAGGGTCGGTGGAAGACACTGAGGCTCTCTAAACATGGACCACCTATCTCACATATCTTTTTTGCCGATGATATGATTCTGTCCGTCGAACAATCCAAGATCATGGAGGGTGTGTTAAAACAATTATGTGCATGCATCGGACATAATATTAGCAGAGCAAAAACTAAATTTTATACGTCTAAGAACGTGGGTGTTGCTGTTCAGAATGAGATAGAGCGGGCCCTTTCCATGCAACATACTACATCTATTGGTACCTATTTAGGGGTACCTTCTCAAGCTCTTGCCTCCTCTCTCACCTCCACCAGCACATG
Organism: Gentiana macrophylla; assembly: GCA_026214975.1. NCBI lineage: Eukaryota > Viridiplantae > Streptophyta > Magnoliopsida > Gentianales > Gentianaceae > Gentiana > Gentiana macrophylla. Next base: position 6,073,400 of record CM047811.1, on the reverse strand, counting down.
ACATCAGCTTCTCGGTCATTGATCTTGCTCAGTGCTCCGTCAAGCCTTAAAAATATTGTCTACTCCTAGTCCTACTCCAGCACCCCGTACTGTGTGTGCCCCGTGTAAGTTGGCTAAAAGTCACTGTTTCCCGTTATACACCTCTGAATTTACCTCTACTGGTCCATTAGACCTGATTTAATCTGATATTTGGGGCCTCTGTTATGAACCCTCACTCTATGGCTCTCGTTATTATGTCAGCTTTATGGATGACTTTACAAAATACCTATGGCTTTATCCTTTAAAACACAAATCTGACGTTGAAACAATCTTTCCTAACTTTCTTTCTATGATTGAACGTCAGTTCAATACAAAACTAAAATATATCCAAACTGACTGGGGTGGTGAGTATCGTCGCGTTTCCACTCTTCTTACCTCTCTTGGCATCCGTCATCGCCTTTCTTGTCCCCACACCCACGAACAAGTTAGTGCCATTGAGCACCGCCACCGTCAAATTGTTGAAGTCGGTCTTTCCCTTCTTGTCCAATACAACCTTCTGCTTCCCTATTGGAAGGATGCTTTTATCACTGCCGCTTATATCATCAACCATCTTCCCACCAAAGTCCTCCATGATAAGTCCTCATTTGATATGGTCCATCATCGGTCCCCTGACTATACACTCCTTCAAGTTTTTGGTTGTGTGTGCTGGCCCTATGTCCGTCCCTACAACCAACATAAAACTGATTTCCGCTAGAGTCCTTCCCGCCACGGTTATAAGTGCCTAGACCTTGCCTCTGTCCGTATCTATATTGCTCGCCACGTGGTTTTTGACGAATCCGTCTTCCCCTATACACATTATCCTTCCAAACCCACAATTGATAATCTCACTATGCCTCTTCCTGTCTTCTTGCCTGCACCTCCATAAAATCCACCTCCAATGTCGCCTCCCTCCAACCCGGCCCTACCCCCTCCGGCTCCCACTCTTGAGCCTTCCCCACCCCTCTCTCCTGCGTCCACTTCGGCCTCGGCCTCCCTAGACTTGTCTCCTGTCGAACATGCTCCCACTCATACCATGGTTACTCGAACCAAAACAAATTCCTTCAAACCTATTTCTCAGCCTGACTTTATCTGCTATCCGCTTCCCAAATCCCTTGTTGCATTTACCGACCCCCTATACTTAAGCCTCCAAACACCCGAATTTGTGTAATGCTATGAGTGAGGAAATCGAAGCATTGTTGCACAACCATACCTGAGATCTTGTTCCTCTGCATCCTCGTATGAACATTGTTGGAAACAAATAGGTTTATCGCACTAAACATCATGCAGATGGACGATTTGAGCACCATAAGGTTCGCCTTGTGGCCAAGGGTTTTCATCGGAGTTAAGACGCATCGACATCAAATCTTCATCCGAAAGGATAGGATTTCCGGTACTGCTCGTTGGGTCAACGACCTATCCTAAGACGGCATACTCGGGGCGTACCTAAGAGATCCGATATAGTAAGCCAGCTCAGTCAGGTGACTTTACTGACACATTTATCCCTAGTGGAGCTTGACTTTATCGACATTTATCGATTAATAGACTAGACAACGGGCGGTAATTTTAGCAAAATAGTGGGGGTGGGGGTTGACTCTTGACAATCCTTGGATATCATGGAAAATTTATTTTCGGTTTAAGATTCGTTGGAGCGAATGGATTTACCTTCATTCGATAATTTGTTTGTCGGAGGAGTTGACTTATCGACACATTCGATCCGGGCTGGATTTGATCGACATATAAACCTCACTATTCAGCTTCTTCTTTCTCTTGCTGCTTCGCAGGGTTGGTCTCTTCGCCAGGTGGACATTCAGAATGCATTTCTCCATGGGCATTTATCTGAGCCCGTTTATATGCAGCAGCCACAGAGGTTTGTTCATCCTGATTATCTTGACTATGTTTGCCATCTTTGCCACAGTCTTTATGGCATTCGTCAAGGCCCCCATGATTGGTTCTCTCGCTTCACAGATGTCTTGACACAGTTTGGCTTTATCAGCTCCAAAGCTGACACCTCCTTATATATTTACTCTCGTGATGGTGCTCGTGTTTATATACTGATTTATGTGGATGATATTATTATTACTGGCTCGTCCTCTTCTCTTGTTGAGCAGGTTATCTCTTATCTTGGTCGGCATTTTCCGGTTAAGGATCATGGTTCTTTGTCCTATTTTCTTGGTATTGAGGTGCTCCCTACCTCCGATGGGTTATTTCTCACTCAGCGCAAGTATATCTTCCAGCTTCTACAACGTGCTTCTCTGGACAAGGCCAAGCCTTGTCAAACACCTATGTCGGCCTCTACATTGCTTATGCTTGACGACGGCCCTCCATGTGCCGATCCCTCTCTTTACCACACCATAGTTGGTGGTTTACAGTATCTCGGTTTCACTCGGCCTGATATTGCCTTCGCGGTTCACAAGGTTAGTAAGTATATGCATTCGCCTACCGAAGCTCACTGGGTTTCCGTTAAGAGCATTCTTCGGTATCTTAAACACACTATCTCCGACGGTCTCTTCTTCTCCCGCTGATCCTCTATTTCACTCTGGGCTTATTCTTATTTTGATTGGGCTGCCAACAATGATAATCGTCGTTCTGTTGGGACATATTGTGTCTTTCTTGGTGATAATCTCATTAGTTGGCATAGTAAGCAACACTTGACGGTTTCGAAGAGTAGCACTGAGGCCGAGTATAAGACTCTTTCTAACACCGCTGCCGAACTCCAGTGGCTTTGTAGTCTTCTTCGTGAGATGCAAGTTCCATTGTCTTCCCCGCCTACCCATTGGTGTGATAATATTGGTGCCACCTACCTTGCTCACAATCCGGTATTTCACGCCCGCACAAAGCACATTGAGATCGACTTCCACCATGTTCGTGAATTAGTCGCCGCTCGTAAGCTCGGCATCTCTTTTATCTCCATGAAGGATCAGTTAGCCGATGTCCTCACTAAACCGTTGGCTCAGCCTCGTTTTTCCAGTTTAAAGTCCAATATTATTGTATTTAGTATTTAATATTTATCTTATAGTGGCTTGTTGGCTAAGACACTCAAGCCTATATCTTTGTACTCTCATTACTCCTATCGAATTAATGAAATATAACACACTTTGAATTATGTTATAGAATGTGTCCCACTACACATACTTGGTTGACAAAATGAAGAGGAAATTAGCCAGCTGGAGATCCAAAGCACTCCAGAAAGCGGGTAGAAGCATTTTAATCAGGAGCGCTTTGGAAACCCAACCATTCTATATGATGCATACTATCAAATACCAAAATCTATAATTCAAAGGATGAAACGAGTCTGCCGGGACTTCTAATAGGGGGACGATGGTGATTCAAAGAAAATGCATATTCTGTCTTGGATAAAATATACAAGTCTAAGCAGGAAGAGGGTATGGGCTTCCGTAGACTTCCTGAAATGAATCTAGCTCTTCTGAGGAAATTGGTATGGCATATACTACAAAATAAAAAGGTGTTGTGGGTAAAGGTCTTATCGCATAAATATAAAGTACCGATGGCGAATCCAAAACAAGGGTACTCCCTTGTTTGGCGAAGTATCTGTAAAGCTTATTATGTGCTTTGGAGAGGGATATCCTTTCATAATGACGACTGTGTTTGGGATGACGACTCCAAGGGTGTATATTTTGTCTAATAAGGAGATAGATGGCAAACTCAAAATATTCAATCTAGTACGGAGAGTGATGAAGAGCAGTGGAATCAGATCTGGAGCCTTAAAGGTCCAGGATGAGGTAACTATTTTTGTGGAGTATTAAACATGAAGCTATTCCAGTTGGTAGCATGCTTGCACCGAGACATATTATCCCATCCCCACTATGTACTATTTGCGGTGAGGAAGCAAAAACAATGTTGCACGCATTGAGAGATTGCCAGCGGGCGAGTACAGTCTGGTGCTTAAGCCTGGCACATGACAGTTGAAGAGACTTTTTCGGAGCCAGAACAGTTGAGGATTGGTTACGGATAAACTTATGGAGGGCTTGGGAGCTATTTTAGGGTCAAAGACATGGCAATACATGTGGAGGGAAGCACTCTATGGTATATGGTTGTGGAGAAACATGGTGTTACATGGGTACAACGGAGAAGGACCACCTGCTGCGGTCTTTTTGACACAGGTTGTGGAGATGGCAAGGAACTTACGTCTTGCCTGGCGGGACATAATGTAAATACGATGAATAAGTATAGTTTTATTTTTCAAGAACTCCGATGCAAATGATTTTGATTGTTTTGCCTTTTCCTGATTAATCAAGGGGTCGTTTTTCTAAAAAAAAAAGAAGAAAAAGATAGTTCTGACATGTGTCTATCGAGTTTCATTGTCATTTATCACCATAAAATTTGTCTCTATAATTGTATTCAAGCAAACCTTAATCCTATATGATTGTATTCTAACTTTTTCCTTGTAGTTAACTTCTATATATACACCGAATCCTATAAGTATTACTCATAGATTTTATCATGGTCCAGGACCAAGTAGAAGGACCACCATGCCAGCATTTTCAATCAATGAGATTTTTTAGAATGATAGTTTTTTTCTCTATAAACGAGGGCTCCACCATAAATCTATGCATTTCTATTGGTTTGACAACTGATGAGAGCCAACCTTACTATGCTCCGGTTCGTGTTTTAACCCCCGTTTATAACATTTTTGGCTCATTCCGGGTAGTTTTAGACCATTTAGAGGGCAAAATCACATAGAGCGTGCATTTCGAGGCAAATCATCACATAGATGGTAGACCTCATCATATCACGGTGTTTTTGGCCCATTTCGAGCCCTTTTTATCTTGCAGAATTATGCTCGGTATGTTGTGCTATGGAAATACAGGAAATAGGTGACTCGTAAGCCCGGGAGTTAAGGCACGAAGCTTATAAAGAGGAAGCTGAGGCTCGGGGATGGAAAAGTTGAAGAAAAATAAAGATTTGGAGGTTCAGCATGCAATGCGTGCGCATTCGTCTAACAGAGAGTTCAGATTTGAAGGATTTTAGTCAATGTGTGCGCATTCATGATACATGATGCTTAGTTTGGAAGAATTACAGACAATGCGTGCGCATTGTGAGCAATGCATACGCATTACAGAAGCAGAAAGTTCAAACTAGAAAAAACACGTTCAATGCGTGCTAATTCAAGGGAATGCGTGTGCATTCTCCACAGCAGAATCAAGTCTTCCCAGCCGACACAGGGCAATGCGCGCGCATTGATTGGGAATGTGCACGTATTGGGTCTTTTTCAAGTACATTTTTGGGCACATATAAATAGGAATTTTGCACAGCTTTTCTATATACTTCTTACACTACACTTTACCTAGAGCTTCTTCTCATCCCATCTACTCCCCTTAGGTCTAAATTCCCTCATTTCACCCTTATATTTACTTTTACACTATATTACATAGATTTAGCTTAATCTAGCTCAAATTTCTTCTTTACTCTTGGATTTTGTCATTTTGGGTCTCCTTCATCATCAATTGACATTGGGTGGTGTTGGAGCTTGATGTAATCCAGATTTGCTACGATTTTGGTAATTAATCTTAGTTTCTATCTTGTTTATGGCTTTAATTTCATCTCTGGTTGTTATTTCTTGTTTAAGTAGGAGTAGCTAAACATATCATAGTCAAATCATGTGAAGGTTGATGAAATGCCCCTCTAATTGATGAAATTGGGAATGGATAGTGCTTAATTGTTGTTTTAACGAAGAATTCGTGTCTTAAAAACTTGTTCTTAAGGTTTGAATTAGCTTGATCACCTATTTCATGAACACACACATCACTTTTATAAATGTATGTTGCGAAGGGGTGTGGGAAAAGGGGTTTTAAGATCATCTCTTATAATCAACTGAGTTTTTTAGATTGATTAGACAGTGAGGTTTAATCGGTTGAGAAATCGAGCGACTCTAGAGCGTTTATCTTGTTTCGGTCAGTTAAATCCTTAAAGGCGGACTGTTGAACCGGGCAAAAGGTACTAGGTTGTTGTATGGTGCCTAGTACTATCTTAGGAGTTTGCACCCACGAATGAATTGATACAAGTGTTAGGTTGGTTGGATGGTGAAATTCATTCCCGAATAATCGATTAGAGGGGTGAAAGTATTCAATTGGATAATGGTTTGGCTATGTTCCTCTCTTTATATCCCATTATTTTTAGTTTAATTGTCGTAGTAGTATAATCAAAACACGAACAACCGTTGATTAACCTAAACTAAGTTCGAAGACGACTTTGATAATTGATTGTTTCCTCGTGGGATACGATCTTGCTCAGCTCTATAGTGCTTCTGACCCGGTAATCTGCCGGTTAAGGTTGGTCGTTACTATTTTGGTCATCAACAAGCCACATAAGATTTGGTCATATACCAAAATAAAACCGGTGAGTATTACCGGATGAAAGAGTATTGTTGATTTATAGGTGAAATTAATGTATACCATCTTACATTTCTAACATACAAAAATTATACATGTAAAAGTTCTAAAAAATATTGTTATAGTTAAAATTGAATGAGGAAACATCAAACTAAACATGTCGAACCGAAGAAAAAACTTGAAGTCTCTCTATCCTTTCCTTTTCCCTTCTCACTAAAAATTTTGCCCCTTTTTCTTCTTGCAGAATCATCGTTGGCGCTGGCCTCTCGCTGCCGGCATCTGTTCATTTCTTCTTTCTAGCTTTTGTTTTTCTTGTTTTTCTCTTTTATTTCCTAGTGCTTTGTTGTTTATCTAGGTGTAAGAAAAAACCTACAGGAAATGGAGATATGAATATTCTCTCTCTGTTAGTGGCAATGCTTCCCTTGCATGTGTGTCTTGGCCGTCTCTTCGGTGATCAAAGACCGAGATTTTGATTGTCAGCTCTTTTGGTTGCTTTTGGTTTTCAGGTTGCCGTTGCCGGTTTTTGCTCTCTTCTCCCTATGACCACTGCTTATGGTGTTCAAGGGCTGCTATAGGGTGGATTTTGATTCTCGGATGGAAGACTCTAGTGTATCTAGAAGCTTTTTCGGCTGGCATGTGGTTCTCCTATTGGATTAAAGGTTGTTATTCTGGATTTTGGTTTTCTGTTAGCGGAGGCGGCGATGATGGTCTGTGGGCTGAATTCAATGGCGGCACTTGGTGCTCTCGGGCTTTGGTTCTTGCTTCTAGTGTTTGTTGTTGGTCTTTAATTATCGGATCGAATCAGTGCTCGTCGGTCACTGCGGTTGCTGGTGGTTGTTGTCTTTCCGGTTATGGACGTTTGTGATATTATGGATGCTTTCCATTTTATTTCTTTACCAAATCAAGATCTCTATAATGAGACAATATTTGGTGTGATAGGGTTCTTCCCATGTTGTTTTTGTTTCATTTTGTATGCACGGTTCTGTTTAGCAGTTGGCTGGCAGTGTTCCGGCAGTTGTCCGGTGGTTTATCGTTTTCTGTTGTTTAATATATTTTTTCCGTTTCGAAAAAAAACATAAAATTGAATGTCAAACACGAAACACAAATGACAGAGAATATATCATTTTCTTATTTTACTTAATTATACTCGGCTTATATTGTGACATGTAAATGATGCAATAGTATAAGATAATCACAATATGTAACGACCCAACCATACCTTAGGGGCAGAATAGGAAAAGGTCGCTCAGCACGTGCACAAGCCATGACAATTGCATGTGTCAATTTTAAATTATAGTGTTATGATACAATATTAAGCGGAAGCATCGAAGACGAAGACAAGAATTATAAAAAGAAGTAGAAAAATGAGACAACACATCCCTAGAATAATAATATGAACAAGTGGTGTAACCACTGCTGAACCGGTGGTACCAGACCGGTAGAGTGGCAACTGTACCAATAGAGACAACCTCATTGAATCTAATACACACTACAAGCATGGTACATATAACTATCATAAATAGTAACAACAAGATCCCAAACACAAGACGATGCAAATCCATTGATGCATAATATTCAACATCATTACCAACCTTAATTCTCACAATTACTCACACATACTAAAAGGAAAATGTACAAATTCTATGAACAACACATGTCTCAACAATGGGGGCACCACCCCTACAAATCAACAAAAGAGAAGAACAAGAATCAGTGTCCTAAACATAAGATCTAGCTGGCCCAAGGAGAATCTCTAACTCAATCCTCATATCCATTATCACTGGCATCGCCTTCCTTTGAAAATGTTAAATAAGGAATGAACTCACAGCTCGATATGAAAGACCAATACAAGAGGGAACCATGAGAATATCCATGATATTATTCACAGTTCTTTAATTATCAACGTCATTTATACTGAAAATAGAGTCAGTAATGATAATACCGATATGGAAAGTGACCAAATCAAATATTTCATAAACATTGACACTAATAAAAGAGAAATGAGCAAGCAATAATGAGTGACTGTGGTACTGAATGAATAACTGATATGATGATATTAATGTAATGTAATAATCACTGTAACTAGACTAAAGTGATCACAATGATGTCAGTATCTAATTGACTTAATGGTTGGAATAATAATAATAATAATAATAATAATAATAATAATAATAATAATAATAATAATAATAATAATAATAATAATAATAATAATATCAATCTGAAATGATTGAGTAATTGAAATAAAATGAAATGAATGTAGACTGGTACGTCATTGTAATGATTGAGTAATTGAAATGAAAGGAAATGAATGTAGACTGGTACGTCATTGTAATGCCCACAAAGTGGGAGCCTCATAAATGTAAGCCCTAAAGAGATTTTCTCGTCAAATTGATGTTGACAAGATGGCGTGATGATGAATATTTATAACTACATATTGGCGTCAGGACGTCCTCGCCGGATGTGAGACCTAGAGGGATATGCACCCCACAATGTAAGCCATTTTGTATAGACACCTCGCAATGTAAGCCTTTTAGGTATAAGCACTGAACAATAAGCGAAATAAAATATGCAGTACGTAACTAAAGACCAATCATTGTTGAAACACAAACAAACCCTAATGACATGATCTCTATTTCCTATTACATGAATTTAACAAATTACAATAATATTTATGCAAAGTATATAATACTGAAAGTACTGCCCAGAAACGTAACTGCATGTCGTCTTGATGCTGAGATGGATGTTGACAGGACTGTTGGAAAATCCTATAAACAGTTCCACCGCCGGTGAGCCAACAATCAAGTCGTTCCATAATCATCCAACAAGTCATTCTGCAAACCCAAGGTGCAAGCAAATTCCCCTAAAATTTGCAGAAATAACAAAAAAAAAAATGAAGTGCTGGATTTCAAAAAAACGTGAAAACCTAGAAAACCCCTCAATTATGTTCTTCCTTATCTCTTAAGCTAAATTCCTACTCAGAAGACCTTAGAAAACACGACTGAATCCGTGAGATTTCCTAGAAAATGAAGATTAAAAAGATTAGAGATCTAGATCTACGAGATAAAGAAAAACTTGAGGAAACATGAAATAATCTAATATAGATGTTTAGAAACAAGAAAAAGAAGCTTACATTTCATACCGAAAGATGTAGCTAAAATTCTTGATCTTCTTCTCATCCAAGGTTGATGCTTGAACTTGATTTTATTACCAAAAGATATATAGACAAATTGGGTTGCCTCCTTGTAAAATTAAAATATGAAAGATTGAGATTCCAAATAAATTTTGATGTAAGGATTTTAAAAGGAAGGGGTTGCTAGCTCTTTTAACAAAAGGATGAAAGAAAATGACCCATAATGTGAATTTAGGGATTTTTATGCCCTCATTTATTAACATGGATTAGGGGGTAAACGATGCGATCTGAATCAAGTATTACCTTCCGTCCCAAAATGTAACTCTATTTGGGTTTTTTCACACATATTAAGAAAGTTGGTTAAATTAGTTATTGTCATTAATTTTGATTAAAAAGTCAAAATAACATTTGACTGTTATTAATGCAAAATGATGAAAAGTGAGTAGGTAAATAATAAATGAGAGGTAAAATCAGAAAAATGTAATATTTGGTTATCTAAATGGACCTACATTATGAGACAAAAAAAAACTAGATGGACTTACATTTCGGGACGGAGGTAGTATCTACTTTTCGAGTCGAGCAACCCCGTTAAAACCAAGATACTCGAACTCGGTTCGAGATTGCTCGAGCAGGAAAAAAATAGCTAGAGTTCGGTTCGACAACATATTAATCATCCTCGAGTTCGGCTCGATTATGCTTGGAAAAAAATCGAGCACTTTCAAACTCGAGCTCGAAAAGCTCGGAAAAATGGTACAAATGCTAAGATATGTACATAAAATATTAAATCCAACAGCATAATATTTATACATATATGTGTATATATATATATATATATATATATATATATATATATATATTGTTTAAAGCCTCCGGTATCCGGAACCAACTGGTCCGACTAATCCGGAGTTCGGCCCGAGTCCTGCTTGTAGCTTACTCAGGGGTAAGGCCTGGACAATAGCTTTTTCAACATGGCTTCTCAAGCATTAATACAATATAAAAATGCTCGATAAGGCTCGCAAGCATGTCGAATCAAGCATTAAATTACTCGAGTCGTGCTCGTTACTTATGATGAGTTGCTCGAGTTCGATTAAAACCATATTCAAGCGAGCATTTAACGAGCCAAGCGTTGAGCTGCTCGAATCGTTTACACCCCTAACATGGATGGTCGAAATTGATTTTTAGTTGTAACGCCCCGTTCCCGGATATCCGGAAAAGAAACGTTCGGCACACATAATATTAAATAAATTCAATATTATACGTAAGCCTCTATTACATTGTATCGAGTTTAGCAAACGGAAGCTAAAAAGACTCGGCAAGCATCATAAATGCTACTAAGAATAGATACAAACCGACTAAAGATAGATGGTTATCCTTACAACAACGAAAAGAAACTTACAAATACGAAATCTCAAAGAAAGGACTTACAAACTTGTCTTACAACATGAAAATAAAAGTACAACACTTGTCTTGAAAATTAAAAGTACAACATAGTTTAGTACATCATAGATAGCAAAGAAAAGAAAACATCATCATGGCATTGTCGTCATCAAACATTGTCAAACTCCTCATCAAGCTCAAGATCTACCCGTTCATCTTCTCACCCCACAAAGCATACAACAAAATGCAATGTAGGTAAGTACAAAGTACTTAGCAAGAGTAAGAAGCTAATGTATAACTAAGTCTTACAACGAAAGGTTCATTAGTTATTATTAAAGCATCTTTATGAGACCGACTCGATTCTAGGGTTCACTTCATGCTCATCAACATGTCGTGACTAACTGTTTCTAGCTTCGCTTATCTTAGTTACATCAGCACTCAAGGGCACAATGCATGATGAAAATCCACCACGAAGATATCCTTGCCGACTATGATGGGTTACACCGATAGCCCCGGGATCCCCACGGTATGCATACACGTTCGGTGAAGTCCTCTACTCCTAGTGCTCCTTCGAGGCCAGCAGAGTTATTCACTTAGCCCGACCGCAATACATCGCCGGTATAAATCCGTGTCTTACCAAGAATGACATGATGTTTAATCTTTTAACTACACGAGTATATAGGTTATTAGTTATTAACTAGCCACCTAAGTGTTTTCAAATAAGCTCCCTCACATTTACTACTCTCTTACTTAGACCCCTAGACACGGACAAGCCCTATCATATACACAGACATTAATGAATTCTAATTCATCAAAGCACTAGCCAATCATACTCTTCCGACGGTCCCGAACTTCAACTCCCTTGAAGAGTACATTCGGTGTCGGAACTAAACGCATCAGAAGCTTAATCAAGGCTTGTTTGAGTTCATTTAATGTTATTAGATCAAGAAAAACAACTTTCAAAACTCATCTCATAGCTTAAAACACAAGAAACAACATTCACACAGTGTCGGGGGGCGCTGAAAGCTTCGGGGCGTGCCAAAACTGCTTCAGAGACTTCACTAAACTCTCTGTTCAGGTTTGGGGGGCGCCAAAGCCTTTGGAGCACGCCAAAACTACTTCGAGAGTTCACAGAACTCTCTGAACAGGTCAGGAGGGGCGCCAAAAAGTACCAAAACTGCACTATATACAGTTTTCTGCACTCTATCGATTTCCTTTCAAATCCAACCAAGTTTAACATCAAAATATACATCCAAATAGCATCACAACAAGTTCTAAACATGCTATAACACAACGTATTACAACAACAACAACTAGCATGATTTCTAACCACAATTCATACCCAAAACACAACCTTAACACCATAAGACCTTAATTAAATATTAGGAAAAGCCTCTTACCTTTCAAGCAAGCAAAACCAAAGCAAAACCACAAGAAGATCTGCAGCACCTTTTAGGACATCAACTGGAAACCTATTTGATCATAATTAACTTGGATTAATTGATGATCAAAGCTTCTAAACTATAAGAACTACGAATTAGACCAACCAAAGCCTTGAAGATTGATCAATCATTGACAAATCCATACATAGGGCTGAAATCATACCTTTACAAAACTCTGAAGTTTTAGTATCAATACAATCCTCTCTTCCCACTGGTTCTGAGCTTTCAAACGATTCTGAAATCCGACAAACGATGATCAAGATCCTTTGAAAACTCTTTTGTTAGCTTTTTTTTTCTTTGATGCCAAAGTTTGAACTTGAACCTTGAACTTCTGACAACTCCCAAGAGTTATGGGGAGTTTATTCCTGCTAATAGGAGGTTTATTTTGTAGAGAGGAGTTATTGCCATGAAAGCCCCTCAAAATTCTTTTTAATACCAATTAACCTCCCTTTCTTTTTATTTCTTTTATTCTTAATTCCATATTAAATTAAATATAATATTCCGTTTCCGTAAAAAGACACGTCTACCATTTTACTAAAGGTCGAGAAATTACATTGTAAAAGGGTTATTACACATTATACTTTGATGGTGGTGCAACACAGAGAATTTATACTCTATTTCATAGACTATTGTATCATACTATGTGTATAAATTAGCTTTATAAACCGAGTCACCAAAATATAATTCTCGATTTATATCTCTCCAGAAAAAAAAAACGGGACGACGAGTCCCTTGATTCTACTATCAACCATTTTTTTTTTCCTAAATACATTTTTTCCACACTGCCAACGTCATCGAACCTCATCCGATCCCCCTGTCAATCTGTCAATCTGGCGTCGTTTGATCAGAAACTACGATCTGTGGCGTCATCATGACGTCCCACTTTCAAAGCACCTTTACAGATTGCACCGTTGGGGATCCTCAGTCCCTAAACCCACCGCTCCCACGACCCCACCCACCCCCAACCCCACGCCCACCCCCAGCTCCCACTCCCCATCACCCACCACCCACCACAAACCACCCACCCCCAGTACTTGGGCAGGCACTTTCACTGTGTCTCGCTTTATAAATTGGATTAGACGGCAGAAGTCAAAGACTTCTTTAGTACTTGCGCGTCTTTTTTTTTTTTTTTTTGTCCCTGACGCCGTAATATAATACTAACCTCCGCCAGAAACAGCAGCCAGTCGTACCATCGCCGCCGTGGCCTATACATATATATATGAATTGTATGTATAGGCTGTAAAAAAAATGTTAAATAAGTAAGAAAAAGAGATTAGTGGGGGATGGGTGTTTGTTTGTGTTTCTTGTTTTTCTGTTAATACAGAAGAGAACAAAAAAAGAGAGAAAGAAGAGGCAAAATTCAACCTCAACCGAAACAGAAGAAAGTAACATCTCGGGAAGGCTTCTCTTTCTTGTCTTAATTCCCCGAATTCCCGTTCATCTTTTTGCTCTTTTTCTTGCTCTCTCACGCGGTCGCCCACAGATTTCTCAGTTATATGTTTACTACTGGAACCCATTTCAATTCACTTTTGAGGGAAAGAGAGAGAGAGCTAAAAAAAAAAAAACTTTAATTCCTTTTTACTCCCATCCCTTTCAATCCTTAAACCCGTACACTAGGTGTGAACTCTCAAGAATTTTCCCATTTGTATAATGTATTCTTTTCACTGGAAAAGAGGTTGAGTTTTTGTATGAAACGGGGTTTTTGTATACTTTGTGTGTGTGAGAATAGAGTTATATAGGATGGGTGATGTAGGAGCTGGAAAAAAAAATGGAGTCGTACAGGAGGACCACTCTGGTATCACCAACCTTGATCCTTCAACAATTACCGATGGTATCTGGGCCGCTGCTGAAAAAGCCGTTGAGGAAGTGATCAATTGTATTCACCCAAATCTGGGTTCTGAAGAGAAGAGGAAGGATGTTATAGATTATATGCAGAGACTCTTCAAGTGCACCCTTGGATTCGAGGTTGTTTTTCTTTTCCCTTTTTTTTGTGGTCCCTTTTCGTTGCATTATTTTCTCTGCCATTATGAAAAAGTGCCTTTGTTGTAAGCTTTTTTGAATTTACCCTTTTTCATTTTCTTTGCCATTGTTGTATAAAAAAAAAAAAAAAAAAAAATTAGAAAAGAAAAATTCTTTGCCATTGTGAATGTTTGGTTTTGTTGTATGGGGTTGTCTTTATTTGTTCCTGCAGCCCTAGATCCTGATTGAGGTGGAATTGAAAGCTGATTGATACCCTGGTATAGCTTCACTAGTGAATTGTCTGTGCTTGTTGTTTATGATGTTCAACTTGAGTCTCATCTTAAGTTGAACTAGATGAAGTTTCATAATTTAAGGCCAGGTTATATGTTTATTTCAGATTATGTTTCCTTACGGTTTGGAAAATTACACGATTGTTTGTTGCGCACGGTTCCTCTTATGTGTTTTAATATATCTTATGGTTGCTCATATATTTTGAAGTGTTTTAAGGCTGTTGATATGCATACTAACTACTTATCTCAGTTTGTGTTTCCCTACAGTTTGGATACGATTGTTTGTTGCGCACGCTTCCTCCATGTTGGAGCTTTATGCTCTTGCTTTTGTGTATCTGTGTGTAATCTGGTGAAACATGTCCTAAAGAAACGTGTGCAGTGTTAAATGAGAAGATTCATGAATTTTACGTTGCAGGTGTTTGTTTAATCGCCACATGATCTGGAACACGTTGAGTTTCCATCGCTGTAGTATATGCTGGTTTAATGTTCTGCTTTTCTGGACAGATTGGGGAACAATTTATCGGTTACCAATACCCCATCATTCCATTTAGGGTATGACACGTTGCAGAAACATGAAAACGGTATAGCATCGAGGGGAGAATTTATTACGAGTCAAAATGGACGTTTGACACGTGTCTAGTGAATTCCGAATTTATCGTAGGTAACAGAATGGTGGCTTCTTCTGCTGTGTCAAAAGTGCCTAACCAAATCCTAGCTTTCCTTGCCGGGTCTCGAATCTTTGCAGCGCCTTTGCCCCATGGATGCTGCCTTACGCCCCGAAACTTCCGCACATTTCCTCCACCATTTGTAATACTGGGTTTCAAAGCATTTACCCGTTTCAGCTTTTTTGGTTTATTCTTTATTGGATTCCCATTCTGAATTGCCGCCTTGCTGCAAGACTGTTTCTTTTCAATTACGATCTCCGTCATTTTCCTTTTTATCCTCCTCCGAGAGTTTTTGAGGTTTAAATCGTCCTCTCCACGGGATGAATCCGTAGCGTCATAGTCTGTAACATGTATTCTAACAATTTCTTGGCATCTTGTCACCCGCACCAATGGAATTGCTGTCATTTGAGGCTTCTTTAAGTGTGGTTGATGTTCTACTTTTGATTTGTTACTATGATGAACGGTGTATTTAACGGATTCAAAAGCCCTGCAATTCATTTCCTTAGAGAATAATAAAGGCAGAATAGTGTCGTTTCTTGGTATCCTGTTTCAAATACGGAAAAGTGTTTTCGGAGCAATAGGATATAGACCGGAAGCTGTTGTAATAGTAAAAGTTGGAGCGTAACTGACGAAGAATTAAAAGAAGTTGAAATAATAGGGTGGACTGTAGGAGCAAGTAAAGATCAAACAATTGCATTTGGAGAATAGGAGCCCGTAAATTTTGGAGTAAATCAGTGATAGCTATCTGGATTTTTTCCCCTTAGCATTTAAATGATTCTTTGGCATCAAGAAAACGGTTTTTCTTTCTAAAACAGAGTAAAAGTAAAATAAAAAAAAATCTTTCTCGAAGCCCTTTTCATCATTATCTAATACATAGTTAATGTATGTGTTTTAATGTCTGTTGATATGTATCCCCTTTCATATTATTTTTCCTTACGGTTTGGAAAATTACACAATTGTTTGTTGTGCACGCTTCTTCCTCTATGTGTTTTAATATATTTTATGGTTGTTCATATATTTTTGTAAGGGTTTTAAGGCTGTGGATATGTTTACTAACTACTGCAGTTGGTCCTGGCTGAGATGTAGAATTGGAAGTTGATTCATCTTCAAAGTGAATTTCATATTTCATTGAACTAGATGAGCATGTTGTATATTTATCTCAGTTTGTGTTTCCCTAAGGTTTGGACATGATTGTTTGTTGCGCACGCTTCCTCCATGTTGGAGCTTTATGCTCTTGCTTTTGTGTATCTGCGTGTATTATGGCGATACATGTCCTAAAGAAACGTGCGCAGTGTTAAATGAGAAGATTCATGAATTTTACGTTACAGGTTTTTGTTTGATTGCCACGTGCTCTGGAACACATTGAGTTTCCATTGGTGTAGTATATGCTGGTTTAATGTTCTACCTTTCCGGACAGATTGGGTAACAATTCATCGGTTACCAATTTCCGCTAGATTCTGTTACCAACGGCAAAACACGTGTCAAACGTCAATTTTGACTCGTAATAACTTTTCCCCTCGATGCTAAACCGTTTTTCTTGTTTCAGCAACGTGTCATACCCTAAATGGAATGCTGGGGGTATTGGCTTCATGGCTCTTTCTAGCATTGATCAAAAGACGTTAGGGTCCCGGATTTCGACGTGGGATCACGTGGATGTTGCTTGGCATTTTTTATTTTTATTTTTATTTTTTTTTTTTTTTTTTTGTACTTTTCTATTACTTAAATATTTTTATGTATACATGATGCTTCAAATAGAACCTTTGCCAAGCTGATTCCTGAGATTTGGGGTAACAATTTGTCGATTAGTGATTTCCGTTAACGATTTGGACTTTTTCATTACTCTTCTCATCATTCAAGAACCTTGTGACATATTTAGTAGCGTCCTTTTTTGTTTTTGTTTTTGTTCAGTGACAAAAATAATTCCACAAGTGATTAGTTGTACCCTTTTCCCTTTATGGTACAATTATTGCATTTTTGCAACCGGTGCTACTACATATGTGATGGCTGAAAGGTCATAAGCCGCAACAATTCAATGTGATATTTTCGATGCTATAGTTTGTTACTTGGCAATTCTGTAATTTTCTAGTGATTAATTTATTTTCTTTAATATATTTACATCAACAAGATGTTTCAAGGGAAGGCTAGTTAAGCTGATTCTTAATTATATCTGCATCTTATAGGTCGTTCCCTTTGGTTCGGTGCCTCTTAAGACGTATCTACCTGATGGAGATATTGACTTGACCGTCCTCAGTAATGCTTGTGTTGAGGATTCTTGGTTCACTGGAGTCCTCTCTATTTTACAAGGGGAGGAACGTAATGAAAATGCTGAATATGAAGTCAAAGATACCCAGTTCATTGATGCTGAGGTGATTATTTATCTGTTGCATTATTTGTAGAATTGTATAAAAATGACTTGATTTTAAAGGCGCGTTATATTGGGTCGGAATCGTGTTCAGCCTTTTTGTTATATGTATATATATATATATAACGAAGTTTTGTACTTTCTGTCACAGGTCAAAGTTGTGAAATGCCTTGTGCAGAATATTGTCATAGATATATCCTTTAATCAGTTGGGAGGGATTTCAACTCTCTGTTTCCTGGAGAAGGTAACTCTCGCAATTTATGGATATATATTCAAAGATTTCTCACTCTTATTGTACCGGTTTCTTTCTTTATATGATATTTTTCCCTCTGTTATTTTCGACTTCGTATTATCTTTTGCAGTGAGAAGCGCCGAGTTACTAATCTTTCACTTTTATGCACTTCAGTCAAGCATGTCTTCACTGTTCACATATTTCCCCACATTTTGTCCTATCAACTGTTTACATACACACTGCAAGTGAATTTTTGTTTGAACTAGGTTGAGGACCTACATCTTATATATATGTATGTATGTATATATGTAATCAAATTTATCAACCGTAAGCAAGAAAGATTGCTGTTCTTTTCCCTGTTTCCTATTTTATTGTACTATGAACTCTGTAGAGGCTGTTTAATCTCCTTTTGGGCAGGTTGACCGGCTTGTTGGGAAAGATCATCTCTTCAAGCGTAGTATTATCTTGATAAAGTCATGGTGTTATTATGAGAGTCGGATTCTTGCATCCAATCATGGTCTGCTATCCACATATGCTATGGAAACCCTAGTTCTCTGTATATTCCAGCTGTTCCATTCCTCTTTGGACACCCCATTCGCGGTAATCCTATCAACTATGCCAGCTGGATATTGTTTGCTGACACTCAAATGCCAATTCAGCTTTTGAACTTTGGTACTGTACTTGCTGCATTTTGTAGGTTCTGTATAGGTTCTTGGATTACTTCAGCAAATTCGACTGGGACAACTATGGAATCAGTGTGAATGGTCCTTTCCGCAAAGCATCCCTTCCTGATATAGTAGGTAAGAAGATGCACTCCCTTGTCTATTGGATCAGCGTTTTTCAGAAGTTCGTTCAATACATTTTCACAAACTATTGGTGGAGAAAATAATCATCTTTTTCTTCATATTTGCAGTTGAGATGCCAGTGAACCATGCAAACAATCTGCTGCTTGATGAGGAATTCTTTCAGAATAGTATAGAGATGTTCACAGTTCCACCCAAGGATTCAGTTTCAAACACACGAGTGTTTCAACCAAAGCATCTGAACATCATTGACCCCCTGAAAGATAACAACAATCTTGGGCGCAGTGTCCACAGAGGTAATCAAAATTTGCAACTTCCTGTGCAAAACGAAATTTCTTCATTTATTTCTTGTCTTGTTCTTTTCATTATTCCCTGAAACCATATCAAATTTTGAACTTAACTCACTTGAAATGCGAGTACCATTTTTGTGATATTGAAACGTGTACAAACTTTTGAACCAAAGGGTATTTCTTCCTGGCTTTTCATTCCTTTTGCAAAAATATTATAGGAAGCTTGTTGCTTTCTTGTAGCTGCAAAAATATTTCCTGTCCTTTGGTAATTTAGAGCCTATTACTTTCCTGGTATTTATATATTCACATGGTCATTTTCTTTACCACAGGTAATTTCTACCGCATACGCAGTGCTCTCAAATATGGGGCTCGCAAGCTTGGGGGGATTATGTCCTCACCTGTAGAGGGCTTTCCAGATGAAATTAAGAAATTCTTTTCAAGCACTCTTCAAAGACATTTATCCAAGAGCACGTGGGATTCTCAGCGAATTATAGAAGGTTCCAAACCATTGATCTCTAATGAAGGCATTCCTGAAGACGACGTACTTGTGACATCTTCTTGCAATCCCTTAATCGGCACATCTGAACAGCATCATAACTTGTCTGAGCAACCATCTGTGGACAATGGGCCGTTATGTGAAACTGAATTATCCGATGGTCTCGAAAGGAAGCTGGAGATCAATCCATGTTCTGAACAAAGAGAGAATCATCTTTGTATGGCTGATACATGTCCACCATGCTTAGATAATTTGGATAGCCAATACAATCCCATCTCAAGCCAAAAGACGACACAGGAAAGCTTGTCACTTGACTTAAAGGAAAGGGACACTGGTAGTATAGTTGATACAGAACCTTTAAACCCTTTGGCAGATCTCATGGGGATTTTGATAGTCACATTAGGAGCTTATCATATTGGAAATGTTGTCATGATATTGTTCATAGTCCCCCCCCTATGGTGCCGGTGACTCTAGCTTTGCCGCCTCCTCCATATCCAATGGCGAATGCATGGGAACCTTTCCATCAGCCATTTCACTATAATAGGCCATGCCCGTACCCTTTTGTGAACCCAACCCCGGCCTTCATTGAACCTTCCATAAAGACTCCGTTTTATGCCCCTGAAGGAAACTGGAACAACCATGGAACAGGATTGCCTCCGCTTCCCAACTTTGTGAGTTTCCTCCTCTTCATCGTTTTTCATGTTTTCGTGTTTGCTAGAAAGTACTGGCTTGGTGTAGGGTGGGGTGTGGTGTGGTGAGTGAAAGTAGCAATAACTAATTGAAAGCACTTGCAATCTTGCAGAATCCATCAAATAGGGATAGACCCTTTTTCCCAGGTAAGGCGGCATCAGGGTCTCGGGTTCAACTTCAGGTGGACACTTCCAGCAACGTCTATGTTCCTGGTTTTGTGGAGAGTGGCTCATCTGGGAGAGCAGCTAGTCCAAGCGAGGCTTCAAAAGCGCCAATTCCGTATCAGCCATATAGGAAAACAGGTATCAACATCAGCCAATCGAGAAATCCCAAGGAGGAGGAAGGTGGTGGTAACCTCACCAAGCCATCGTCCCAAATCGAGTTTGGGTCCCTGGGGCCTCTGGCTGATGACGAAGTGGTGATTTCTGGCTCTGCAGATTCTGGTGGCTGCCCTACTGCACCACCCAATATGGTGGTGGTGGTTCAGGACAAAGGGAAGGCGACGGCGTCAAGCTTGACTGCGAAAGAAGAGAGGCAGGATAAACACCCTTAGCTACTTACTACTATTCTCTATTCTGACAAGCATGAATGAATTATTGTCACCTTTACGTATCTGAAGTTTGTTTATATAATTATTATTGTTTTCACTTTTCAGGAATGAAGAAGATGGCATGTTCTACCTTAAGGAAGAAGAATTTCCGGCTCTCTCCGTTTGAGAAGAATAGCTCTGAGTGAGTAGGTAAACAGACTAGTGGCTTCTTCTGCTTTGAGGGTGGTTATTGCTTCCTACCTTAGCTCTGCTTTAATCAAGTAGTACATGCTGGCTCGGTCGTTTGCTCGCTCATGTTGTTGAAAAGCTTTCTGTATTCTTGTACCCTTTTGACTTTTACATTGGGACTAAAAAGAAATAGACAGACAGACAGTTCTCTGATGACAATTTAAATAGATTTTCGTCTCTACAGAGGAGGCATAAATTTCCTTTTGGACATTGAAGGAAATGAAGCTTTACCCCTCTGGTGAGTGTGGTGAAACCCATAGACTAAGGCATTTGTGTGAGACGCTATGCTGCACCGTGAACCTTCTTTTTGGTTTTATGAATGTCACCCTCCCTTCTTTGGACTCTGTATGTTGGGTTTTCAGTCATTCTTGCAATGCAGCTGGATTTAAATTTTTTTTATCTTTCTAAGTGCTCTGATTATTTCTATTCTTGTTGTAGTAGAATTTGCTTAATTTCCTGCAATTATGATAGGGACATCCAATTCGTTCCCCCGTTTTTACCTGGGAGGGGGGAGGTCCGGAGGGAGGCATACAGTTTTCTTTAAGCATGCAAAAAAGCTGGTGTGTGTGTGTGTGTGTGGGGGGGTGGTGAGGGCATCAATGATTTTTGTGCCTATCTGCTTTTTCTCTAACAAAAAGACCTATCCGCCTATCAGTTTGATTCAACGTCAATGGTTACCCATATGCGATGGTGTGTTCTGCCTCTACAAATTCCTGTTTATGTTTATTTCAAATTATGTCGCATTTTGCTCTACTTCATGGTAAATTTGGAATTCCAGTTGTACCCTTGTCCCTCTTTATGTCAAATGGTTTGAACACCATGGCCTTTCTGTCAAATGGTTTGAGGACGAGGGGATCTGCCAAATACGACGCCAAAACTGAGTAGGGCCCCTACCATGCCTCCAAATCCATATACTCATAACTGGATCATACCCAGATAATCCCATGCTGTGGAGGAGTTTAGCATCAAACAAGTTCCCTCTCCAAGTCGGCGAAGCTTTACAATAGTTTATCTTATCCTCCGAAAGACACAAATACATAGCTTTAAGCATCAGTACCCACAAAATTAAAGTGTTTGGCTCGGTCAATATCCTCCAACCAAGCTTAGCAAGCAAAACAGTATTGACGTCCCTAAGCCTCCGTAACCCAAGACCCCCGAAATCCTTGGCTATACAAATTTTATCCAGGCCAAAGTGCGAAACTTATGGCCCGCATTAGCCTCAAAAACAATTTCCACTAATCCGCTCCAAAGAGTCAAGAATCTAAACGAGGGAACTTTCACCGCCTGCATGGCATAACGAGGGAGAGTATATAGCTGGAAAATATTTGGATCCAAATAAGCTTAGACGCCTTGGATAAACATTTAATTTTCCACCGCGGTTAAGTTTTGGCGGGCTTTCTCCACAAGAAATTCAGAGTGTAGTGTCCGAACGACAGTTTATTGTATTTTTTTTAATTGTTAATAAATAACAATTTATCTATCATTTTATTAATTGCTTTTATGCAATTATATACACACTACTAAAAATCCTTAAGTCGGATCATATATAGCTATAAAACTTACTGCGTGTCACACAAATGATAAAATTTATACCAATACACTTAGAACTGTTTAGTCCGTGGTGAATTTAATCAAATTATGAGGTATATAAGTTATCTAAGTAGGGCAGTGGTATATGATTCAGTCATGTAGGACTGAAACAGATTTAATCTGTATGTCTTATATAATTTCGTGATTAAGAAATCTTATTAAAACACAAGATAATCATATATGGATTAATCTTAATCTCGAGGTGATTACACACTCCTGCTCGTTTCAATAAACGGTTTGTTGTGTTCATTAAGTATTGCTAAGTTGAGCGGTCTGAAACATTTTTATGTTGGCACTACTCAGGAATTATCAGCTGAGAACATATTTCATAGATACGTAAGAAAGACGATCACATTATATTGTTAATCCTAGAAACTGATCGATTGCAGGAGTTGGTTATAAACTAATTGATCACTAGTGGGTTAAAGTAAATAATGATAAGATGTAATGAAGAAAGTTTATGAATTTTTTCTACTTTATTTATGGATTATCTATGAATGGTTAAACTATATGGAATGATATTGAGAGCCTAATTTTGGAATTAATAAGTTGGATCGAAATAATTTGTTCGATAATTATTTTATTTAATTTATTGAAGTTACCGGTTATAGCTTCATGGTCCCGGGTTGACTCCTAACATGCGAGTGAATTATGATACTTCGGGACGAAAATAAATATTAAATAATTGGTCTGTTTAATAGATAATAATATGCAAAATATTATTTATCGGTCAAATAATAAAAGGAAAAATTAGTGTATAGTCCACTTTTTTCCTCTTAATTAAGTGCTAATCCAGCTTCCATTTTTTAGTTGCATTAAGGACAAATAAATTCCACCGGACGAATATACCCTTATTCATCTATTACCATGGATCTAATTTGCATTCCTTCACAAATTTTCCTTCTTCTTATTTCCGACAATTTGGGTTTTATATTACTACGTGAAAATCGAAGAATGAAGATTCGGGCGGCTTGGTGGTGCTCGATCGAGAACAAAGAGCGCCGCCATTTGGTTTTCAAAAAGCGTAGAAAAGATGGCGGAGTCTTCCCGCTTGAAAGAGATCGAATGGCGCGCCTCGATGAAGACCGACCCCGCTTCCATGAAGCTCTTATCAAAAGTCGCTAAGAAGTTAAAATAGCTTTCTTCCCGGCGAATGCTAGAGAACAACATGACCTTCACAAAGGTAATACTTACCGTAATGGCATCGCTCATCATAAAAGGTAATACTTACCATCATCATTTGGTAGAAAAATCGGAAAATCAGAATTTGTTTGTTTTCGGTCTTCCATAATCATCATCGATTAAGATTATGCTATAAAGTGCAATTGAAACTCTAGAATGATGTTGCAAGTGCCCATGATGGGTTCCGGTTCAAATCATGCTATTTTTAATGAATTATCCACCATTTTGGAGGTTTCAGGTTGCAAAAACTCTTTGTATGCAATATTATGTTGTATACTCTATTAAAAATTGATGATGAATTGATGAAAGTATGTTTTCCCTCTTTATATTCCATTTAATGAACTTTGTTTCATAGACTATTTCTTCTGCTTTTGCATTCTTTGACCTCTAGTTTGTAATGTAGATTCATGATTTTGAACGAGGAAGTTGTGTGTTTGTAAACATTGCATATACTTCATTTTGGTCCACATTTTTGTTCTTTCATTTTCTTGTTTTCACATGATTGTGGGGTGCTCACTCTTGTCACTAAGCTTGAGTTGTTATTATCATGAAAGGTTTATAGTTAAATTATATTTTGTAATTTTTGCACAATTTTCTTTGTACATTAATAATATTACATGGATGGAATTCGACAAAATGTGATCTTTCAGCAGAAACAAAAGAGATGGAGATGAGTAAGAAAAATGCATAGCTTCAGAACATCTTTTCTAGAAGCTTTTGTTATCATTTGGAAAATGGGTAGAGCCTAATCCTAGAATGCAAAAACTATATTCTCATTGATTTCTCTTGTTCGGAAATGCAAACAAAGCGACAATGGACACGACAATGACAAGCGGACACAACAACAAAGAATGATTCAAAGTTACTATTTGGATGAATGTGTTGAAAAAAAGGCGAATCGGATACGTCTTTTGAAGGATTTTTCAAGAATGCATTTGTTTATGAAGCCAAGAACAAGTGGCCTAATGTGATTGAACCCAAGAACAACAAAAGGCCTAAAAGAAATGATCCTAAAGAAAAAGTAGTATCGAAACATGCTCCGGAAAGAAGTAAATATGAGTGCTTGAGCTGTAAGAAGACATTCGGCTCATATCAAGGACTTGGGGACATAGACCTTGGAACAAAAATCGAAAGGAGAGTCATTTTGAGCACGACATCGTCATCGATATTTATATCGACATCGATCTGCATCGCTGCATCGTCTGCGATCATCGACATCGACATCTGCGACATCGATCATCGATCATCGCTGATATCGTGTACCTTAATGCAATAGATATGCCTAGTTCATAGGCTTACCGTGTGCCTTGGTGTCTTTGAGGTTTTGATCTACACATTGTATCATCATGTAATAGATAGGCCTAGTTCATGAAGCTTCATCGAACTTGTAATTCATCACCTTGTGAATTCGGGCATGATAATTTAGTTCTTTGAACTTGAATATCCTTCTTATAATTTGGTGATAGTTCAGATTGTTTTGACTTGTATTGATCTTCATGTATTACCTTTTAGTCGATGTACTATTGTACTAAATCATATAATCTGTTGTATTGATCTTCTATGTATTACCTTTTAGTCGATGTACTTTTTAGGCTTAATTCAAGTGATTAACTCACGAATCTGCATGTTATAAACACCACACCTTAATCAAGTTATACATTAATGATTCTATCTCTTATGAATTGTATCATATAAACCAATTTAACACGGTGTGTTAGTGTATCCGGATTTTGCATTTGGAGAATTATCTTTATCTCGGATAAAGACCTTACAAACAAATTCGAGGTGATTAAATAGCTTTGATGATGGTAAATAGAGACTAAACAAGCATAAATCTGCTTTTTTTTTCTTTATTTTTCATGTTAAGCGATGTACATATTGTACTAAATCTATAGTTTGTTGTACTTGCTATTAATCTGCTTTGAGTTTGTTAATAGTCCGGTGGAATGTTCTCTCTGCATATTCTTGTATAATCGACATCGACATCGATACTCACCGACATCATCGATACTCATCGATCATCGATCATCGATACTCATCGATCATCGACATCGAGCATCGTGTTAATGTAAATCGCTGCGATTAAATTCGGCTTTCAAATACTAATCGAAAGGTATCAAACGCGGTCTCAAAATGAAGATAAAAAAAAATATGAACTTTGGTGAAACTATTTTGATGATCGGTGTTCTAAATCAAAAATTACGGTGCGTTTATAAGAAAAAGCATCTCAGGTTAATACAAATATTTTTTCGTCTTTCAAAATATACGTCGGAAGGGTATCGTATTTGGGCTCAAATTGAAGAGCAAAAAAACATGAATTTTGGTGAAAAATTTCGATGATCGGAGTTGTAAATCAAAAGTTACTGTTGTTGAAAAAGAAAAAAAAAAAAAAAAAAAAAACAAACAGATACAAAACAGGTTCAAAACAGTGTATCTTAATGTATAATATAGCTAGGACGCTTGTGATGGGTAGTTTTGTCTGCTTGAAAATGTTTGTCATTTTTGCAACTAAAAAAGGAGTGTCCTATTTATTTATTTTATTATCGAAAAAGGAACTTGCTCTTTACCTCATAATAAAATTAAAAGACATTTTATATAATCCCATTGATACAATTAATGGCTCCACTTGTGATTAATTCGGTAAGAGAAATTTTGTCAGATCTTATCGTATGTGTATTAATTTACTTGTTAAATAATTAATTAAATTAGAAATTTGTTTTTTTATTTGTAAAATAGTTTTATTTTTCTTTAAGGAGAAGAAACGTGGGTTCACACAAGAATTGGCCTAGAGTTTACACAATAGAAAGAACATTCTCCTAACACTAATATACATATTGTGATTTGCGGCACTTGCTACACAGAAGAGAGAAATTCGTTTATTGTCTAAGCCATCGTAAAGAAGAAAAAACCTAGTTTTTCTTGAAGCACTTTTGAGGAGGTTCGAGTATCAGATTGACATCCACCAGCCATCGTATGAAAGATAAAACCTGAAAGATCACAACATCTCATCACTCACATCAATAAGAGATTTTCCAGTTTGACTCTTCTTGGCCCAAGATTCATTCTTATCGAGACGTACATGCCTTTTCTCCTTATCCTTTAGGGTTGGCTTCTTCGAGAGGGAAGAAAATAGTTCAGCCTGCAGAATGCCAGGAGCAACATTTTTAGCACTCGAGGTCCCAACAACCATGGTAGTTTTTTTTTTTTTTGTTGGCGAATGAGCATCCTCTCGAACACCCAAGACAAAAGCTTTTGGTGTTCAAGGACCCAACAATCACATCTGCTTGTTTCCCTCTCGTCGGGGAGGGAGAGAGCAATAATTTTCTAGACCCTTATTCCTAGTTCAGCCAAGTCCAGCGCACGTGAGGAAAAGTTATAAGTAGGAAGACTCTTTTTGAGATCACGGATGTAATTGACTATGTCTACATGAGCATCATTGGGATACGGATCCGGTATTGTATCCTCATTCTTCCACGACCTCACCACAAGATCTTTGAGAGCTCGAACAAAACATAATTCATTTTTTCATTCCATAATGGAAGAAGGACATTCGTTCAGAAGACTAAGCTTCGTCTTCCCACTTCAGCGAAGCGAAGCGAATAAAGTAGAATCAGTCTGAAGAGTGTCTAGAATTTCTTATACTATAAAATGTTCGGAATTATTAAGCAGAAGAGGGCTGGTCTACTATCCGGCAAAGAAGGGCAAAGCCCACAATCATCCGGATCCCACTGGGAAGATTTGTGCAACACTCCGATCTTAATGGGACAAAACAAACGACATTTCAGGTATCATTGGGAACCTATAGCCAGCTTCTAAGTGTTGAACATAGACAGTGATTAATCCTTGAGGGGGCCGCAAGCCCTCTCGGTACAGGTCGGAAGGTATGGATCAAATACACTGGTGTCTATATTGTAATCCTTACAAACATTCTACATTTCAGCTAGCTTCAACTTGGTTTGAATACCTCTCACTCAAGCCCCCCCGGTAGATGGGTTAGATGAGCTAGTTCGGGCTTTCTTGGGCTTCACAGGGTTGTCAGGTTGGCTAGAACCCTGTTGAAAAGAAGAACTATGATTTTTAGCCATGGATACTGAGGAAATGTTCTAACTATCTAAATAAGAAGAAGATATATAAAGAGTTCCCCAAAATATGCGCATGCCCTAAGAAAGGATCCGGAACGAATCCCCGTTTCAAATTGGAAAAATTTCTGAGAAAATGACAAAGAAATAAAAGAAAAGAGAATTATCTCATTTATAAGCGGAACTCTTGTGGACGCTCTTCGACCGTTGCCTGTTGGTCTCATCTGATTGATTGCATACGAAACAACGTCTCGATCGAAGGAGAAATGATTTGAATTTTACCAAACAGGCTGACAGACATCAATCGCGTCAGAAACAATTCAGGTCTAGCCTCTTAATTTGTGCCACGTCACATATTGGCTGACCGAACCTACGACTTACGTCCCAGCTCAGGTCTGGGGGGCTATTGAAATAGGTACGACACATAATCATACACGTGACAATCATAAAGAGTTATCAAATCATTACAACAATTAGGCTAGCATGTGCTCAACCATATACTGGGCTCCGTATCAACCGACCTCGACAAGTCTCAAATCAGCTCGGTACAAGCCGCCTATGACTTCATACTGCCGACCTGATACATGATAGCCTCGAACACTATGTCCACCTCGCTACGAGGCGTGCACGATCTCAGACGGCATGAGCTCTCCATTACTGGTCATTCGGGACATTATGCAAGACCTTATACCACAATTGTATGTTTCCGTGATTGTCATTCCATTAAGGTACAAGCAATAACTGCTGCATGACCCCCTTAAAATCAGGAAAAACGTGTGGGAATGCACTAACCCGCATGAATAAACCTATTTGAAAGGATTGTCATTCTCATTATCAGAACTACGATGTTGTTTTGATCCAAAATCACCGAGTACGTAGGTAGTCATTATCGACACAACGAAAAATCACAATAAACATCATCTAATTAATAATCGGATTATTTTCTAAAGGATTCAATTTCTCGCATTATATTCAAATCGTAACTTAAACGATTTCATACATTGTCAGCAATATTTTATTTCATATATATTCAAGCGAATTATAAAATAGTAATACTATGTCCATTACAAAACGACACCGCATATTGTACACATTGATTATAGTGTAAAACTCGGTTTTATCGTAATTATTGTTCTAAAAGCGATTTTGTCAAACTCTTTTGTGGTTATATTATCCTGGAAATAGATTTTTTTATTAAAAAAAATAAAATAAACATATTCCGCCGTCTGTGATGATTAAGGGAGACAATCACCAACCTTATTGCTTTCTCCACTTACAATTCCAACATTATGCTAAAGGAGAAAGGAAAATGATATTGTCGTTATTTGCTACCACAACATTATGTAACCATATAAATTGTAAATTACATTTATTAGTGAACTAATTATATAATGCCCTTTAAAAAGAAAAAAAAAAACTAATTATATAATGTAATGATAAGTGATCATATCATATATTGGAAAGGTCAATTAGAAGCCTCTGACTGCAAAAATCCTCATACAAGCTCTTCTTTCTACTTTCATCAAAGTATTCCTTAACTTACACAGGGATTCCAGAAGAGAGAAGAATTGTGTCTTCAGTTTTTGTTTTTTTTATATTTATACATATCAATGGGAAATCACAGATTCAGGTTATCAGATATGATACCAAATGCATGGTTTTATAAACTTAGAGAAATGGGCAAAACCAAAACCTCCCAATCTTCCAAGAAAAACCACTCATCTGTTTCAACAACAGCTTCACATATAAAAAAGCCTCACCTTTCCCAATCAAAGCAGCCTTGTTGCAATATTCAAGACCAACCCAGAAGTTTCAGGGTCTCTGATATTGATGATATTTTCCCTCATCTTCCAAGAAGACCATCTTCATCACAGAGAAAATCAAGAAGAAAGACTATCTACAAACCTTCACCAAGAAGAATTGCTACCTCCTTTAATAAATCATGTTCAGAGAGTTCTGTTGACAGAGACTTTCTGATTTACAAATCTCCCTCAATTGAATTTGAGTCGGACTGGGACACCAATGATCAACCTGAATTTTCGAAGGGACTAGCTGCTTTAGAGTCAAGTCCTTGCAGCTGTGGATTCAGCTATTCTGATGCAGACATCATAATTGATGTTAAAGAAACAAGTTTTGTTAAGTCTAGTGACAAGTTAGATGCATTCGATACGATCCCAGTGTTGGATCTTCCTCCAATTTTTACTAAGAACAAGAAATTTAATGATGTCCCAGATGAAAAAGAAACAAACTTTAGCATGATCTCACCACAATTGCTAGAAATTGAAATTCTTGATTCACTTTCTATCAATAATCTCAAGGAAGAAAGTGGCAGAGCTAAAAAAGGAATGATGAAGACAACTCCAAGGAAAAAGCCTGCACGAAAAAAATATGCTTCTTCACCACCTGCAGGTATAAAGCTGAGAACAAATTCTCCAAGAATTTCTAGCAAGAAAAACCAGGGTCCGGTTGGGAGAAGGAGCATTTCGGGAAATCAGAAACGACTGAATTCTAACAACAAAGAGGCATTTCCTGAAAGTTTTGCGGTTGTGAAGGCATCGTTTGATCCAGAAAAGGATTTCAGGGAATCGATGATGGAGATGATTTTGGAAAATAACATCAGGGCTTCAAAGGATTTGGAAGATCTTCTAGCATGTTACCTTACTCTTAATTCGAATGAGTATCACGACCTCATAATCAAGGCGTTTGAGCAAATCTGGTTCGATGTGTTAGTGTAGTGCCTTAAACCCAATCAGGTTGAAATGATTAAACTGAGTCGGATCATTACTACTATGCTTGTTTATGCATGTGTTAAATGACATTTCTGTTAATATGTATTTTTTAATTTAATGAGCTAACCGATAATGTATAATATCGTTTCATGAATCAAATCGTAATAGAGAATACATAATGTGAGATTATGATTGATGAGATCTCAATTCAAAGTAAATGATTTAGTTCTTGAATATCACTAGTCGTAGATATCGAAAAAATATATCACTAGTTTGTATTAATAAATACGACATCATTAATACGGTTAGACCATCATGTATCAGGTGTCTTCTGTCTTATGAACACAGTAATCCCATCTATTAAAGTGTGCCGACACTTTAACACATACGTGAGACGTGTATTAAGAATACGTACGTTGGATTGACCGCTTATATTGTAATTGTGGTGGTTGTATAACTCTCTTTGACCAGAGTTCGTCATAATATTACTGTAAACTCTCCCAGCACCTAGTAAGTGTGTTTTAGTGTTTCGAAATTAGGTTTCATTTTCCTTTTCTATTTAAGTTCTTTTTTTTCCTCTAAGTTGTTGAAAACCGACTTAAGAGTCTATAAAAAGGCTCCCACCACCCATAGGACTCAGTTTTTGCGATTTCAGAAAGAAGCTTGGCTACAGTCCCGCACGACCTCCCGGGAAAGTGCATGAGTCAAAATTCTTGGTGGATCAGTTTGACTTTCTGGGTTCGTTCTGCAGATCAAAGTGCTGAATACGAAGCAGTTTTAGTTCCAACAGTAGGTTTGAGTTTGGTTTCGTCTTGTGAAGGTAATCATCGTAGTTCTCGTTTAATTCGTAGTTTTGATCATTTTTAAGTTAGAATTCGTAGTGTTAGAATTTGTAATCATTTAGTGACGTAGACTATATTTTCAGCATGCGATCTGTTTTCTGGATAATTTCATGCAATCTGTTTTAATATGAGTAGCGGAGATATGCTGGTAGTTTGGGTGTTGCTATGGCCTTTGTATTCTCACGTTGATTAGATATGTTGCCTTATGTGCTCTTACATGTTTTACTTATCTTCGTATAGTCTTGGTGAGGTGCAATTACTTACCGTAATGACTTACAAGAGCATTGCGATTGACTCACATGTCGTATTTGGCCGTATGACTAGTTAATTACCCTGTTGAAGTTCGATGTATTACAAAAATACCATGATTTTACGTGTCATGTGGGATGTGCTAGTCATATTACCCGAAGTTGCACCATGGAATCCATATTGGGTTTTCATCATGGCGTTGTACTCTGAAATATTTGGATTTTATGTGTTAAACAAGAAACATAAACATGGCACATGTCATGACAAAGTACAAGAACATGACAAGGACACAAACATGCTAAGTAAGTAGTTAATGAAACGAACACATATGTACAAGATGAACTGAATGTAGTTAATATGCATGCTTAAAAGGAATGTTTTCCTATACATCATGTAAAGTTTGGTTTTAAAGTGGCTTTCCTTTATGATTCAAGTTATGCTTTCATCTGTTTTGTAACTGGATAAAGTAGGTTCATGTCATGTATCTCGGCATTTGACAAACATGAATTTCTCTTTTGATCTACTTTCTCCTTACTGAGGTTAATACATGAGCTTACCCCTCTATTTGGGAAGAGAAGAAATGCAGGTTGAAGATGACTATGATGATGAGTTTGAAGAGCAAGTTTAGGATGGAGCTTTGGAGTTTCTTATGCTTTAGTTTTTTTTTTTTTACTTTTATAGTTGTTTCTTCTTTTTGGACATGGTTAATTCGTTTTATTATTCATGATTTTGTTTGACGGCAGTTGTATTGATTGAGCAGTTATGTTGGAAGACCCCAAGGGTCAACTTCCCGAGTCTTTTGTCTGTTTCTTCTTCCGCATTTCTCTTGAATTACTCCGATATGACGTAAGGCTTATATGGGATATTAAGGTTTTCTCTAATTGTCACTGCTGAACGTTCCATTTTCGAGATAAGGACTGGGTATCCAGGAGCGGGGCGTTAAGTTGGTATCAGAGCATAAGTTGGGAAAATTTGGGCATAAACAGCGCTTTCTAGGATGTTAATCTTTAATTTTTGAATCTTTGTTTAAGAGCGGTTCTAACCTTTCCCCTTTCTCAGTGATGGTAGGTGATAGGCGTCTTACCCGCTCTTTAGCAAGCCGTTCTGGTCAAGACTCTCTCGCATCATCAGAGCCAGTTCCTTTTACTGCTTTAACTCCACCCCTCCAAGGACTCAAGGGCAATTACATGGGAAAACTCAAGGACAAACTCAGGGGAGAACTTAGGGGCAGCCTTTGCTCCACACGTCAGATGTATTTTCTCGGAATACTTCTGAGAGGCTTTTATCCTCTTCCTACCAGATTCCTCCTCCTCATCCACCTCATGATTCGTTTAACTACCAACAACATGGTCAACCAAAATAGGTCTAGTAGGGTCCCTTCCCAGGCTTGTTCGAGAGATAGTTCACCCTGGCCCTACCACCTTTCATACATGTTGGGTTGTATGCAGTGGTTCCGGCATTTAGAGTGACTCGATGATGTAGATGTAGGGACCATAGATGAGAGGTTGTTCACGGATATGTGTGATGGAAGGTTGATAGTGCAAGCTCCCATGGCTGTCAGTTGGTGCACTTTACTACAACTTTCAGTTTAGAATAAATTTTCCTAACTTGCACAGAAAAACAAATCAGATATGCTCACTAAAACAATTTTGCAGAACCACTATGAAGATTAACAGGTTGCAATTAAAGTCTTAAGATTGTCAGGAAAATGTACTGGTTTTGAGTGTAATAATACGATAACAAAAAAATTTAAACTGAATTGAAATAACACTTAGATCTGAACGTGTTGAAACACAACATTACAAAATGGCATTTTATTCACAGAACATTGATGGAGGTCAAGTTAAATTATTAACTCGAGACCTACTAACCCACTAGCAAGAGAACTAGGTTCAATTGTAGTATAGCCAGACAGAGTCGAGGTCGATCCCACAGAGACTCGGCACAAATAAAACACAACTTACTTTATCGGACTTAAATTGAAAGGCGGTCTACGACCAACTAAATGTTGTAAATAAAATAGCGACAACCACAAGACACAAAATACCACAAAGACAAATCAAAGACTACTAAAAACACGGATAATACGGTTGATATTATCTAGACAAATAGTATTGATTACGCTAGTAGATCATAACTCCCCATGTGAATTAGGTTGATAACGAGACAAAACAAGCGTTCAAGATTAATTATTATGACTACGGAGTCATCCCCAAGGTAGATTTAGCTCCGGTTAGGCCATCTAAATCATCGTGCCTCCATTACGTGACTTCGCTTTTTAATGCCTCCATCTCATATAACCGACACAATTATGTAACTAGGGATGCCGGTATAAACCGTAACCTCATCTAAGCAACATTCCTATGGTTAGGCGTACTTCTTAGATGCCGATTCAATCTATATCCTAAGTAACAATCACTTTTTGAGTTTCATGTTAAATTATGATGACGAATAATTAAGTTGATCAGGTTTAATTGCTCGTTTAAATTCCAAATCAGAGAATCTGACGTAGTCGAAGCCGATCATGATATTGCCCTACACCTTACCACACTCGGTCGACCGAATGACAGCACTCGGGCGACCGGTGACACGTTCAGTCGACCGAACACGATTACGTGCCGGAACAAATCATGATTACTTCGTAACGTTTCTAACCTAAGCACATGGGTTCGTAAATAGATCTACATCACGCAATCAATACAAATAAAACTACTCCATAATAAAATATATCAGATCTACAAATAAAGATTGCATAATTGAATAGTCATACCTCAAGGCGAGAGTGACTCCCACTCTTTAATGCGCTCCTAATCGGAGAATCCGACGAATCCACAATGTACGAACATAAAGAAAAGAAAAGAAAACTAAAACTTAAATTGCATAAATTGTTTTGTGTTGTAGTGGTGTGTCTTCTCAATTTCAGTAGTCTGCTTTGTTTATATAGGAGTTGTAGCCGACATATAGGAGAATCCGGAAGATTGACACGCATTTATCACCTTAGGCTTGGGTGACCGACCCGTTACGCTCGGTCGACCGAATGGCATGGCTCGGTCGACCGAGCCACCTTCTACGCGTTTTCAATTTGGCTCCGTCGACTTGTTCCCCACTTCACTGCGTTTGCCGATCTCGATTAATCTTTTCTTCAATGCTCCGATTTTCTTCTCTTTTATCTTGAGATCTCCCGATTGTGTGATAATTATCTTCCCGATTTATCATGATCGCAAAATCAGCATTTATCACACAATTAATTGCTCTTTTATAATAAAAGCAATGAAATACCAATTATCATATTAATAATCACTTATCATTAAATAATAAATATAAACACGTGATTAAATATGAAATATATATAATTGACTCCGATTTAAGGTTATAATTGATGACATAAATAGGTATATTTTAACCGTCATCAAAATGCCCCACTTAAACTTTGCTTCGTCCCGAACAAAGCATCAATAAGTCATTCCCAAGACAACATTTTCTCGTGGTCAACTCATACTTACACAAGAAACCCGAGTCAACTCATACCGGTCATGCTCATAAGATAAGCATTATCCACTACTCGCTATGAATCGAAGTGATTGTGTGCATGTGCGTTGGTTTTATATAAATGTAGCGATTTAGAGTTTATGCTGGACTTCATATCTAAATTCACCAACATCAAAGCATTCATACTTCTTATGCCTCGCAATGGTTAAAGCACTAGAACAATAAGCAAGAGCGTATCTATAGGGTTTTTGGACTTGGAGACCGAGTACTACTCGAAGCCTCTAAAAATTAATATTTTCAATTTTTGCATATGTTTCGAATACTACTAATCTCAAGGAAGAAAACTTTTTAATGAGTATCTCCCTATCTTAGATCATGCATAGCACCGAATATTACCACAAGCGCAGGGCTACTTTGGTAATTTTTCTACAAGCCCAGTGTTTTAATGCATTGTCAAAACACAGTGCACGCCCCAAGCTTATTACTCCGCTCTTGTTGGCTAGAAGATCAGAATACATTAGTCGACAAATATCGACATTAGGTCCTCATAACCACTTATCTACGCATTGTACACATACTTCTTTCAATTATTATAACTCATGCGGTACTAAGCGATTCACATGTCGAGTAATTGAACAATACCTAACTACTTGCAATT
Organism: Gentiana macrophylla; assembly: GCA_026214975.1. NCBI lineage: Eukaryota > Viridiplantae > Streptophyta > Magnoliopsida > Gentianales > Gentianaceae > Gentiana > Gentiana macrophylla. Next base: position 6,037,697 of record CM047811.1, on the reverse strand, counting down.
GTTGGCATGAATATCCTTAAGTCTACTAACAATTTATCGCAAAAGTATAATATGACTACGTACTCACGCAACTTGGTTCATGTCCTATTAATTCTAAGTATAAGAACTTCACAAGTTTAAGGGTACGAGTTAAACAACTTGGCATTTATCCATAAAAATTTTAAAATTTGGCTCAATATTGTCTCAGTGTACCGTTTCCCTTGACTGCAACATATAGCACAATATACATATATATAGCTAAGTCCCCTGCCCCCCACTTAAACATGGCATTGTCCTCAATGACAAAAATAAATGAGAGTTCAAGATGAAAGACTTAGCTCTGGAAACGGCTCCCAAGTAAAGGAACAATATCGGAGTAATCATCGGCACAGCGTGGAGAGAGAGACACATCCTGTATAAACAAACAAGCTCCACGAAATCGTCAAATACCATGTCTATGGAAGTTATAAAATAATGTGGCAGTAATTAGATATAGATATCTAAAAACAGTTTAAGCCACTTTACTTTATACTGCCATGGACAAGACCAAAAGGGATTTAAACCTAAATAAAAAAAAACTCACATGACGGCTATCAAGGAAAAAACCTCGTTTATTCCGAACTTAGACTCGGAACATGGCGAGATGAAAAAAAAACCGTGATAGGCGCATGCTACTTTATTAAAAAGAAAAACAAAAAGATAGTTATAGGTAGTAGTTCTAAATTTAAAGTCGCTAGCTCGACTCACTCAAGATGGTTTATTCACAGACGGGGTCCTCGAGGTACAAGACTTCCTCCTCAGCCTCTGGCGGCAGCCCGTGATAATGCTTAATACGATGTCCATTGACCACAAATCTGGACTCGTCTTTGAAATTGAATAATTCCACCGCTCCAGAAGGAAAAACTCGTTGTACTTGAAATGGGCCACACCATCTTGATTTTAACTTGCCCGGAAAGAGCCTTAAGCGCGAGTTGTACAGGAGAACCAGATCACCCTCTTGAAAGGTCCTATCTAGAATCTTTTGTCATGGAACTTCTTCGTGCGCTCCTTGAAAATTTTGGCATTCTCGTATGCCTCTAAGCGAAACTCCTCCAGCGAGTTAATTCTAACATCCTCTTCTCACCGCCAACGTCTCATCAAAATTTAGCATTCGTGTTGCCCACATGGCCCGGTGCTCCAGCCCACAGGTAGATGACATGCTTTTCCAAAAACAATCCTATACGGTGACATTCCAATCGAGGTTTTATATGCAATCCTATATGCCCATAAAGCGTCGTCTAAGCATAACGACCAATCCTTCCTAGTTGTATTGTGATTTTCTCCAGGATACGCTTGATTTCTCGATTGGTGACTTCTACCGCCCACTAGTGCTGGGGTGATATGCGGTTGCTAGCTTATGTCGAACCCCATACTTAATCATCGACCTTCAAAAGGTTTATTACAAAAATGACTACCATTGTCGCTATAATCGCCCGGCGTCCCAAACCTTGTAAAAATATTCTTTTTCAAGAATCTAACCACAACCCTAGCATCGTTAGTAGGGAAGCAATGGCCTCAACCCATTTGGATACATAATCAACAAAGAACTAAGATGTATCGGTTAGATAATGATGAAGTGAAGGGCCCAACGAAATCTATTCCCCAAACATCAAAAAGTTCTACTTCTAAGATACTCTTGAGTGGCATCTCATTCCTCCGAGAAATATTACTGTCATTTGACAAGCATGACATCCTCTTGCATATTGGTGTGCATCCTTAAACAATGTCGGCCAATAAAAACCGCATTGGAGGACCTTGGCGCAGATTTTATCTCCCCGTAGTGTCCTCCAACTTCATACGAATGACAATGCTTGAGGATATCATTATACTCTTCCTCGGGCACACATCTTCGAAAAACATTATCAGATCCTAGCTTAAACAAATAAGGCTCATCCCAATAATAGTGTCTAAGATCTTTAAAGAATTTTTTCCTTTCTTGGACAGTGAGATTCGGTGGCGGTACTTTGCGGAGAGATAATTGACAAACAAACTAAACCACGGTTGTTTCTTCTCCTTCACAACCTCTATTCGCGAAGAAACCTGCAGCACAATCATCATGTCCTCCGATGGTGGTGATGGAGAAAAGTTTTCATCAGGAAAAGATTCTCCTATTTCAGGCAATTCCTCACCATCCTCTAACTGTAAGCGCGACAGATGATCGGCCACCACGTTCTCACTTCCTTTCTTATCTCGGATTTCTACGTCAAATTCTTGCAGCAGTAGAATCCATCTCAACAGTCTCGGCTTTGAATCTTGCTTTGCTAGGAGATACTTAAGAGCCGCATGGTCAGTCCATACAGTGACTTTAGATCCTACTAAGTACGATCTAAACTTGTCAAAATCAAAGATAACGGCCAAAAGCTCCTTCTCCGTTGTGGCGTAATTTCTTTGGGCAGCATTCAAAGTCCGGCTTGCATAATAAATGGGCCTAAAAATCTTATCCTTTCTTTGACCCAAAGCGGCGCCAACAGCAGTATCACTTGCATCACACATCAGTTCAAACGGAAGATCCCAATCCGGTGCGACTAGGACGGGTGCAGTAATCAATCTACTTTTTATTTCGTTGAAGGCTTTTATGCACTCATTAGAAAACACGAATGGTACATCCTTGGCCAATAATTCGGTAAGAGGTTCAGAGATTAGGAAAAGTCCTTGATAAACCTACGATAAAATCCGGCGTGGCCTAAAAAACCTCGCAAAGTTTTAAGATTAGTAGGTGGAGGTAGTTTCTCGATCACCTCGACTTTAGCTCTATCCACCTCTATACCGTTCTTGGATATGCGGTGACCTAAGTACTATACCTTCCGTAACCATCAAATGACACTTCTCCCGCTTAAGCACAAGATTAGTCTCTTCACATCTCTTCAACACTCGTGCTAGATGTGTGAGACATGAATAAAAATCGTCTCCAAATACGGAGAAATCATCCATAAAGATTTCCAAGAAATCTTCCACCATGTCCATAAGCAAGTGACATCATACACCGTTGAAATGTCGCGGGGGCGTTGCACAATCCAAATGGCATTCGATTATAAGCAAATGTCCCATATGGGCATGTAAATGTCGTTTTCTCACGATCCTCGGGTGAGATGTGGATTTGATAGTATCCCGAATACCCGTCAAGAAAACAATAGAAAGCATGCCCTTTCGCCTCTCTCGAGCATTTGATCGATGAAGGGAAGAGGAAAGTGGTCCTTACGAGTTGCGTCATTTAGTTTCCTAAAGTCTATGCACACTCGATGACCGGTGATTAGCCTCACAGGAATTAACTCATTCAACTCATTGGCTTGCACCGTCAATCCTCCCTTCTTGGGAACTACGTGGATAGGGCTTACCCATTCGCTATCAGCAATTGGAAATATAATTCCCATTTCTAGCATTTTTATAACCTCATCCCTAACCACGTCCTTTAATTGCGGGGTTAAACGCCTCTGAGGTTGTGCAACCGCTTTCTTTTCAGGGTCCACGGAGATCTTGTGCATACATACGCTAGGACTAATGCCCTTGACGTCAGCTATGGTCCATCCAAATGCTCCGCGGTACTCTCTCAGAACTCTCATTAGTTTCTCCTCTTGTAAGTCCGTCAAGGATGAAGATATAATTAGCGGCAAAGTCTCATCTTGAAGAAATACATACTTCAAATTCGCAGGAAGAGGTTTTAAAGTCAAATTTGTGGGAGGTTCTTCCAAAGAGGTCTTCAGCTTTTGACCAGTGAGTTTGAGTTCAAAGTATTTATGCCACGTTGGTCTATGATAGAATCTTTCAATCTCCGCAAAGACTTACACTTTCCTCTACAGGCCTTGGGATTCCTCTACTACATCCTGGCCATATCATCTTCTCCTCCTCACTACTTATGTACTTGACTTCATCCTCTTCTTCCAAGACAGCATCCAAGAAATCCTTGATACTTTCATGTTGTTGAAATTCTTGAACGATCCTATCAATGGAATCCAACATGAAACATGCATCTTCTCCATCATCAAAGTTGCTTCATAGTATCAAAGACATTGAATGCAACTCTCTCTTCATTCACTCTTAATACCAACTCGCCTTTGTAAACATCAATTAGCGTTCTACTAGTGGCCATGAAAGGTCTCCCTAAAATCAATGGCACTTCAGTGTTAGCTTCCATATCTAATACCACAAAGTCGGCGGGGAATACAAACTTTTCAACCCTAACTAGCACATCCTCAACCACCCCACACGGTTCCTTGACAGAGCGGTCAGCTAAGCTGCAGTGTGATTGAGGTCTTCTTAAGATCTTTCATGCCTAGTTTCCGAAAAATAGATAGTGGCATCAGTTCACACTTGCTCTAGATCACACAAAGCTTTGTTCATATTATCGTTACCTATGGTGCGAGGAATGAGAAAACTTCCCGGATCTTTGCATTTCGGGGTAACTTATGTTGAAGAATGGTGAGCACTCTCATTAAGGCATATGGTCTCTAAATCTAGAAGTTTCCTTTTAGTGGAGGCGGCGTCTTTTAAAAACTTGGTGTACTCGGGCATTTTAAACTAGTGCTTCAACTAGGGGTATATTGATTTGCAACTTACTAAACATATCCACGAACTTCTTATACCTCTTATTATCAAACTTAGGTTTCGGCTTTGGTGGAGGATAAGGTAGAGTTGAAGGATCGACATCGGTGAAAATTGGGTACTTATTATCAAAAAGTTCAACTCACAGGGCCAAGAGAGGTTCTTTATATGTTCTTTGCTCAGGCAAAGATTCGGAAGTATTAGTCTCTTGCTTGGCTCACCATCCTTATTCTTTGTGACTTTCTCTTGCGGGGATGGTGGAGTTACTTCTTTTCCACTTCTTGTCATGATCGCATTCAAATCCTTAGGGTTCTTTCTCGGTGTTGCTTGGCAACCCTCCAGGAGGTCTAGTTGAGACTTGCTCACCTAGTTGTCCTACCTGGTGCGTGAGATTTTGGACTAGAGCTTCTGGTTGGTTACCTTGGCATCTGTCTTTCGACAATATTGGCTAAAGTTAGTGGCTAACTCAGCCATAGATTTTGAAAGTTGTCCCATATTATCGGTGGCGACATTACTCGGTTTTTCTATCGCATGACTTCCCAACCAAAAGTCTTAGTCTGCTTTTGTGGTACATAAGGGTAGGTGGTTTAGGCCTTTCTCTGCATTTATGTCACTATATCGGAATCCAGGATGGTTATGATTGGGTCCATATCCTCCTCCGACATAATTGGCTTCTTCATGATCAAGCATTCTCACCTTGAGGTGCTACCTCGATTCAGCCCCTTTCTACTCTTGTCATCCTCTCTTGCATCCCATCTACCTTATCATTGATAATGAGAAAGTTGTTCTAAGATTTTGGTAGATGCACTATCATCGAATATATCAGTGCCATCTTCACAGTAGCTATGTCATTGCCTCCCCATTGGCTATTCATTGCTATTTGTTCCATCTTTCCTTGTGCCTCCTCAGGAGATAAAAGAACAAACGCTCCATTGCTGGAGGCGTCTACCCTAATTTTCTCAGTCTCTCTCAACCCATGGTAAAAGTTTGCATTAAAAGCCAAGAGAGATGTCATGATGAGGACACTTCCTCATAGCTTCCTTTGAAGCGCTCCCAAGCTTGATCAAAACTCTCCCCCAGGTTGTTGCTTAAATCCTAAGATGTCTTGGCGTAACTTAAAGGTTTTTCCCAAGGGAAATACTTATTCATGAATTTTGCAACAATTGTTCCCAAGTAGTGATAGATCCAGCCTCTAAAGAGAGAAGCCATTGCTTAGCTTTATCTTTCAAAGTGAAAGGGAAAAGCTTAAGACGAATGTTCCCCTCCGGGATTAATTCTGGTTTCACTGTGCTAACGATTTCCAAGAAATTCGTCACGTGAACACCAGGATCCTCGTTTTGGATTCCATGAAAAGTGGAATAGTTGGTCACCATTTGAATTACATTAGGCCTAGGGTGATAGACTTCGCAAAGATCTTGCGGTGCTACGATAAGCGGGAATGAATTGTTCAATAGTGGGCGTTGCATAACTTTGCAAAGTGCGCCTCGCTCCTTGGACTAGGGCTTGGTTCTCATTATTAACATTTGCATTCACATTATTGTCATTATTGATAACTTGGGATTAATAATGAGGATTAGGTACTGGTTTGGATTGTTCTCGAATGCCTTCCATTTCCGTTTGATTCGGAATGCTCGGAATGATCGGTTGTATGTCCTTCTCCCACTCCTTGCTCGCTTTCCTCAAGATTTGGATCCTCTTCTCCTTGCTTAGCGGTTCCCTAGCTAACTTCCTATTCCTTCTCGCAAATTTTTCTATCTCAGGATTATAAGGTTCAAGCGGTTCCTTCGATTTCGAGTAGCGTACTATAAAATAATAAACAACAATAAAACAATTAATCACTAGTAAAGGCTAGGCCTTTAACTAACTAAATAAAACAGATCGAAATAAGTTGGAGAAAAGAAAAAGTAATATAAAGCAGAAGCAACATATTGTAAAAGCGATATGAATAGAAAGCAAAAGAAAACAAATTCTCGGTCGACCGAGAGCTGTGGTTTGGTCGACCGAACGTTTTTTTTTTTTATTTTTATTTTTATTTATGACATTGTTTAATATCTGAGACTCTTATTCACGAGAATATTTACGAATCCATTCTAACAAAATAAGCTATATCTTAATTTAATGACTCGAGTCCCGGCAACGGCGCCAAAAACTTGATGGAGGTCAAGTTAAATTATTAACTCGAGACCTACTAACCCCACTAGCAAGAGAACTAGGTTCAATTGTAGTATAGCAGACAGAGTCGAAGTCGATCCCACGAGAGACTCGGCACAAATAAAACACAACTTACTTTATCGGACTTAAATTGAAAGAGGCGGTCTACGACCAACTAAATGTTGTAAATAAAATAGCGACAACCACAAGACACAAAATACCACAAAGACAAATCAAAGACTACTAAAACACGGATAATACGGTTGATATTATCTAGACAAATAGTATTGATTACGCTAGTAGATCATAACTCCCCATGTGAATTAGGTTGATAACGAGACAAAACAAGCGTTCAAGATTAATTATTATGACTACGGAGTCATCCCCAAGGTAGATTTAGCTCCGGTTAGGCCATCTAAATCATCGTGCCTCCATTACGTGACTTCGCTTTTAATGCCTCCATCTCATAACTTCCGACACAATTATGTAACTAGGGATGCCGGTATAAACCGTAACCTCATCTAAGCAACATTCCTATGGTTAGGCGTACTTCTTAGATGCCGATTCAATCTATATCCTAAGTAACAATCACTTTTTGAGTTTCATGTTAAATTATGATGACGAATAATTAAGTTGATCAGAGTTTAATTGCTCGTTTAAATTCCAAATCGAGAGAATCGGCGTAGTCGGCCGATCATGATATTGCCCTCACACCTTACCACACTCGGTCGACCGAATGACAAAGACTCGGGCGACCGAGTGACACGTCTAGGTCGACCGAACACGATTACGTGCGGAACAAATCATGATTACTTCGTAACGTTTCTAACCTAAGCACATGGGTTCGTAAATAGATCTACATCACGCAATCAATACAAATAAAACTACTCCATAATAAAATATATCGAGATCTACAAATAAAGATTGCATAATTGAATAGTCATACCTCGAAGAAAGGAGAGTGACTCCACTCTTTAATGCGCTCCTAATCGGAGAATCCGGCGAATCCACAATGTACGAACATAAAGAAAAGAAAAGAAAACTAAAACTTAAATTGCATAAATTGTTTTGTGTTGTAGTGGTGTGTCTTCTCAATTTCGTAGCTGCTGTTTATATAGGAGTTGTAGCCGACATAGGGAGAATCCAGAAGATTGACACGCATTTATCACCTTAGGCTTGGGTGACCGACCCGTTACGCTCGGTCGACCGAATGGCATGGCTTTCGGTCGACCGAGCCACCTTCTACGCGTTTTCAATTTGGCTCCGTCGACTTGTTCCCCACTTCACTCGTTTGTGCCGATCCGATTAATCTTTTCTTCAATGCTCCGATTTTCTTCTCTTTTATCTTGAGATCTCTCATGATGTGTGATAATTATCTTCCCGATTTATCATGATCTGCAAAATCAGCATTTATCACACAATTAATTGCTCTTTTATAATAAAAACAGCGAAATACCAATTATCATATTAATAATCACTTATCATTAAATAATAAATATAAACACGTGATTAAATATGAAATATATATAATTGACTCCGATTTAAGGTTATAATTGATGACATAAATAGGTATATTTTAACCGTCATCAAACATGCAGATGGACATAGTAAAATGCTTGAAAAAGTGTAAATGCAAAAACTTATATGACTGAGCCGCGTAGAACGTTGTCCTTAAAACTTTACTGCCTTGATTATGTGCTCACGGTAATGGAATACGTCTCCCAAGATACAACAATCAATACCTTCTTTGGGTTGTAGCACCTCAATGCAGAGAAGCAATCAAATTGATCAAAACCTTGTTATCTTTAGACTAGAATGAAAATGCAGATAAAAATTTGTAGAATATTTTTAATGTGTGCCTTCTAACAGAAACAACACTTTTAGGAGGTTGGGAAGCAGCTTCTGTTCTGAATGTGTGCCTTCTAACAGAAACAACACTTCATTTTAAACAGAACTCATCGAGCACGGCCGGTATCGGTGACCGGACGGCAATGCCACACGCAGCGCTGCGTATGGGGTTCTGAACTATCAAGAATCTATGTCCTTCCTCCTTCACAAAATTTTCTTGCACCTTATGTCTTGGATCTTAATGGAACTGTGCATCTTAAATGTTGAGTTCCCTTGAAGCCAACTTCCTATGTGGGACAAATATTTTGCATTACCTTCATTAACAACCTAAACCTGTAGACATTAAATTCTCATTCATCCGATATCGGAATCGAGTGATTCAAAAACCTAACATCAACTACTACCTTAGTAATTTCCAAATATGTATTTAGTTTTCAAAAATTCAATCCGTAACCCATTCAAAATTGAAATAGAAGTGGACTGTTCGCCACTTGTTTCATAACTCAATTTGAACCAAAAAAAAAAAAAACTCCAACAGGTGTGAGGTGTCTTTCAATCTTTGTGACATATCATTCGATATGGTGTCTTGAGGATGAGTTTATCTTGGAAGAGGAGTACTAGCGGTGTTCCAGTTCCAGATTTGATCGTTTTGTTGTGTTGTATATATGTTAAATTATTTTCTTGTTTAATATAAGAGTTGAAAAAGGAAATGGTGAAAATGAGATAAGGAGTGCCATATTTTGGACTCAATGTGTGTAGCTATGTGGTGTAGGGTATTTTGGTATACATGTATACTTGACTTGTAATGTGTAGCTACAAAAGGGAGAAGAGCTCTGAACTAATTATTTTGGTTTTGTTAAAACACAGACGATAAACTTGCACTTGAAGAAAGATAAAACATATGCAATCTAACAATAAAAATTGATAAAACTCAGAAATAAAGAGAACACAGTGATTTAACGTGGTATCCGGCGTTGTGCCGACTAATCCAAGGGCAGAAAATGAGATATTTTACTATGCACAAAAGTTACAAGTTTTTCATGCTCTTGAAAAACACACAACATTGATTACAATGGATGATATTTATAGTCACAAATCCCTAAACCCTAGCCGCCATAGTCTCTGTCGGATTGTCATAAATGCCTCAGATGTGGATCCCAACTCAAACTGACTCCACCAGATGAAAACTCAATTTTCCAGAAACTCACCTTTCCCTTGTAATCAACCAACTCAGATGTAGAACTCACTTGTATTTAGCAAACTCAGTTTTCTAAGTTTCCACAAAAAAAATAGTCTGCAAACTCTTGACATAATAAAATATCTCCTTTTCTGCCCGTGGATTAGTCGGCACAATGGCGGATACCACGTTAAATCACTGTGTTCTCTTTATTTCTGAGTTTTATCAATTTCTGCCATATTTATTGTTAGATTGCATCTGTTTTATCTTTTCTCAAGTGTAAGTTTCTCGTCTGTGTTTTAACAGGTTTGTTATAGCTTGCACCCTCTCTTTCTATTTTCATCTTAAATATCCCTTTTGATAGCCCCCGTCCTTAGCCTAACGTATAACCAGTGGCGGATCCAGAAATATTATTCAGCGGGGTCCGTAACATTTTTTCAGAATAAATTTTATTTTTCACGGGGTCCGAAATATTTTTCTACACATAAAATGTAGAGTTTTCTTATATTTAACGGGGTCCGCGGACCCCCTTTACCAAAGGGTAGATCCGCCTATGCGTATAACTGTGCAAGTCCTTCCTGACCTTACTGTACTCCGATCGACTTCGATTAGCGGAGATGTTTATGACTTATAAGTCTATGGTGTACCCCGGTACATTATTCGTGTATAATCTAAACCGGTAGTTAGTGATAGCAAAATACTTAACCGCTAACTTTTACCGAGAGAGTATCGGGTCAACGGGAGTATAGTGGTCACAAGGTCGAATCCACAAGGAGTAATGTCTAAGTACCAAAGCTGACATATAACTTAGTTCAGGTCAAAATAATGGTGGAGGATATTACACTAATGCAAAAATAAAGGTTATACTAACGAGTCTACTTCTAAGTATTAAAAGGTATAGCCGAACTATGATCCCACGAGCTACTTTTACCCCTAAGGAAGGACTTGACATGGAGCGTGTCTTAACCGACCTACCTATCCTAAGTAGTTTAACGACATCCACGGGTGCCAACTCCTAATTCTAGTGATTAGACTGAACAACTCGATCTAACCACCCTATGTGAAGCTAACCGACTCTCCCTTTAAAAAACCGATTATCCTAACATGATTAAGCTTTAGAGTTGCTCGAACAACGATGACAAACCTCTATATTGGAAACGGACCTAACAACTAGGCCGAATCTACGCAATGATCCCAAAACCCCTTTTCCCACATCTCACCGCAAAATGAATCTATAAGTTCGATGTGTGTGACAGTGAACTAGGTGATCAATCTAATTCAAAGATGTTATGATAAGTTTTAGGACGTGGATTAATCGTTAAAACATACAATTACACACTACACAATTCCCAATCTCATCCCTCTTAGGGTTTTCGCTCGCTTTCACATAATTCGTCTACACATGCAATTAGCTACTCATGGTTATGCTAATGACGGAATAAAGAAAGGAAAACATGCTAGAAATAATAAAAGGGAAAAAATTCATTACCTGTAACGCCCCGTGCCCGGACACCGAGTCCTTATCCGGAAATCGAAACGTTCGGCACACATGATATTAAATAAATAATATTACACGTAAGCCTCTAATACGTCGTATCAAATAAAAGCAAACAGAAGCTAAAAAGACTCGGGTAATTTTTTCAAACATCTCGTAATAGAAGTTCGGGGAACTAGAAGGAAATGTAAAGTTATTACATCTAAAACGAAACCAACGAATCCAAAATTGTACGAATTCCAAAGTACTAAAAGTAAACTACTAGTTCCAATAACCCAAATCTATGAAATAAACGTAAATAAACAAATAATAAACAAGGTCTTCAAGTCCGGCGTCCTCAAACGTCGTCATCAAAGTCCTCCTCAAACTCATCATTTACCTGTTCGTCTTCTCTCCCCCAAACACATAAATAAACATGCATTTGAGGTAAGTACAATGTACAAAGTAAGAAGTAGAAGCTACAATATAATTAAGGTTTATTATTAAAAGATTTGCCTTACTGAGACCGACTCGATCTAGGGTTCACTACATGCCCATCGACACGTCGTGACTATACATTTCTAACTTAGCTTATCTTTGTTACATCATTACTCAAGGACACAATGCATGGTGAAAATTCCACCACGAGATATACTTGCCAACTACGGTGATTAGCACCGGTAGTCCCGGGATCTCCCCGGTATGCATATAGGTTCGATGGATTTCCTCCACTACCCTTCATCCTTTTGAGCCAGTAGCATTGTCCACCTTTTATGAACGTATCACATCGCCGATTTGAATCAGTGCCTAACCAAGAATAGATGACGTTTTAGCTTTTACTACACTTATGTAATTATTAATGTGAATTAACTAGTCACCTAAGTGTTTTCAGAATAATACTCACCTTATCAGCTCTACTCCCTCACTTAGACAACTAGACATCACATCCTATCAATTACACAGACATTGATGAACCCTAGTTCATCAAAGCACAAGCCTTTTCATGCCCTTCCGACGGATCCGAACTTCAACTCCCTTTAAGAGTACATTCGGTGTTTTAACTGAACGAATCAGAAACTCAATCGGGGCTTGTTCATATTTAATTAGTGTTATTTAATCATGAATGAAGGTTTAAAATTCAAAACATAGCTTAAAACAACATTATATAGAAAACTGGGGCAATGCGTGCGCATTACTCTGGAACGCGTACGCATTGAACCTGCTGCACTTATTCTAAGCAATCCTGTATTAGGAATGTGTGTGCATTGCTAGCCAATGCGTACGCATCCTACGCAGAAAAAGCCCTAAAACCTGTTCTTCAACACTTAACGATCTCTACTCGAATCAAAACATCTTGCACATGAATTATAGCAGAAAAACAGTAGGAAAACATGTCTTTTAAGATCCGAAACAAAACTTAATCCTTAAACATCATCTAAGCTTAAAACTTGATACAATATGCATCCAAAACATGATGTATTCTACTCTAAACCACAATTAGATTGTAGGAAGAGCTTCTTACCTTTAGAAAGCTTATTCCAACAGCAAAAACTCAGAAACAAAACAGCAGCTAAAACCGATCTTTCTCTTATCAAAGCTTCAACTACGCAATCAAAATGTTGCTCTCTTCACAATGATTCGGCGCTCTACTACGATCCGAAAACCGTCAAAAATTGCTTAATAAAACCGATTGAAAAAATCTCAGCCCTAATTTTTGCTCACACACGCAGAGAGATATTTTGGAGGTGGAGAAAAATCTGATTTCTAGTAGGTTATAAGAATTGTGGGGATTTATTTTCCTTAAATAACAAATCCAAAAAAAAAGATAAATATCTTATTATCTTCCTTTATCATAAGATAAATCCCAAAAAAAAGATAAAGATCTTATTATCTTCCTTTATCATAAGATAAATCTAAAAAAAAAAAGATAAAGATCTTATTATTTTCCTTTATCATAAAAATCAGATTTTCCTCCTTTAATATATACATATATATCTCGAAATGTATATATATAATTTAACAAATACTTAAACTCCGAATAAAAGGAACCGAACCCAATATTTCGTTTTCGCAAAATGACACGTTTGCCCTTTCCCGAAAATCGGAATATTACATTCTTCCCGCCTTAAAGGAGTTTCATCCTCGAAACTTAGAACATACATTGTAAGTCCATAAAATCTGGGAACTCGCTGATCATATCGTCCTCAACTTCCCAAGTAGCTTCATCCGGTGAATGATTGCTCCATTGCACCTGAACTAAAGGAATCAACCGTCTCTTAATCATCTTTTCCTTCCGGTCCAAAATTCTGGTCGGTGTCTCATCGTACGAAAGATTATCCTGGAGAACCTCCAGATCAGCAGTAGTCTCAATATCCGTCTTGGTCAAACACTTCTTTAACATTGAGACATGAAACACGTTGTGGACTCTTGACATTGATTCTGGTAACTTGAGTTTGTAAGCCAAAGGTCCAATTCTTTCTAAAATCTCAAAAGGTCCAACATACCTCGGGCTTATATTTCCCTTATGTCCAAAACGTTTCACTCCCTTCATTGGTGAAGCTCGTAGATACACTCTTTCACCAACTTCAAACTCAAGAGGTCTCATTCTAACATCTGCCCAACTCTTCTGTCTATCTTGAGCCGCCTTCAAATTCTTCTTGACCAGCTGAACCCTTTCTTTAGGTTGCTCAACCAATTCCGGCCCGGTGATTTGTCTTTCCCCGAATTCATCCCAAAACAGCGGCGTTCTACATCTTCTTCCATACAATGCTTCAAACGGTGGCATGCCAATACTTGCATGATTACTGTTGTTGTAAGCAAACTCCGCTACCGGTAGGTAATCATCCAATGATCCACCTACTTCCAACACACTAGCTCTCAACATATCTTCAAGTGTTTGGATGGTTCTCTCAGATTGTCCATCTGTCTGAGGATGAAAGGCCGTACTCAAATCCAACTTGGTTCCAAAAGCTGCTTGTAAACTTTTCCAAAACCGACTGACGAACCTCGAATCACGATCCGAAACTATCGAGATAGGTACTCTGTGTAACTTTACTATATTATCCAAGTATAGTGTCATCATTTTCTTCAAGGGCATATCGACCTTATATGGTAAGAAATGAGCGGATTTGGTCAATCTATCCACAATCACCCAAATCACATCATTACCGCCTCTCGTCTTAGGTAAACCGGTGATAAAGTCCATAGTGATCTTATCCCACTTCCATTCCGGGATATCTAATGGTTTAAGCATTCCTCCCGGTCTTCTATGTTCTGCTTTAACCTTCTGGCAAGTATCACACTCTGCAACGAACTTGGCTATCTCCAGTTTCATCGAGGGCCACCAAAACCTTTCCTTCAAGTCTCTGTACATTTTAGTAGCTCCCGGATGAACCGCAAAAGCAATCCTATGTGCCTCTTCAATGACTCTCTGTCTTAAATCACCCACATTAGGTACACACAAACGATCCTGATACCAAAGCTTCCCATTCTTATCTAACACATATCCAACCGTAGGCTTTTCCTTTGCAACTCGCTTCAAGTCAACCAAAATTGGGTCTTCATCTTGCTTTTCCTGAATGTCATCCATCAACTCAGACCTTGCTAACAACGGTGCCACAAACTGTTGGTCTTCATTCTGATCAAAGCTTCGGATTCTCAGCTCATCTAACCTTTCTACAACACCTTCAACGCTTGAAACCGCAAACACTGGTTTTCTGCTCAAGGCATCAGCCACTACATTTGCTTTACCCGGATGACACTGAATCTCCAAGTCATAATCCTTTATGAACTCCAGCCATCTCCTTTGTCTCATATTCAGGTTTTCCTGGGTAAAGAAATACTTCAAACTCTTGTAATCGGTGAAGATCCTGGCCTTAACTCCGTACAGGTAGTGCCTCTAAATCTTCAAGGCAAACACAACCACTGCTAACTCTAAGTCATGGGTTGGGTAATTCTTCTCATGCACCTTCAACTGTCGGGATGCATAAGCAATTACATTCCCTCCATGCATCAACACACAACCTAAACCTTGTCCCGAAGCATCCGTGTAAACGTCATAATTATCAAAGATCTTCGGAACTGCCAAAACTGGGGCTGTAGTCAACCTCTTCTTCAATGTCTGAAAATCATCTTCACACTCTTTGGTCCACTCGAACTTCACATCCTTTTGAGTGAGCCGGGTAAGTGGTGTAGCTATCCTTGAGAAGTCTTGTACAAACTTCCTATAATAGCCACCAAACCAGAAAACTTCTAACCTCACGAAACGGTAGTCGGTCGGACCACTTCTCAATCGCTTCAATCTTTCTTTGGATCAACCTTAATGCCATCTCCGAAATGACATGACCCAAGAAACTCACTTGATCTAACCAAAAGTCGCACTTCGAGAACTTAGCATACAACTGGTTCTTCTTTAATGTATCCAGCACTATCCTTAAGTGTTCCTTCTCATCCTTAGAGTATACAAGGATGTCATCTATGAACACTATCACAAACTTGTCCAATTATGGCATGAAAAAACGCTGCATTAAATCCATAAATGCAGATGGAGCATTAGTGGGTCCAAAAGGCATAACTAAGAACTCATAATGTCCATACCTCGTACTAAATGCCGTCTTCGGTATATTAGCCACCTTGATCTTCAACTGGTGATATCCGGACCTAAGATCAATCTTGGAAAATACTCTCTTGCCTTGCAACTAGTTAAACAAATCATCAATCCTTGGCAAATGGTACTTATTCTTGATGGTCAGATTGTTTAGCGCTCTGTAATCTATGCACATCCTCATGCTACCATCTTTCTTCTTAACAAACAACACTGGGGCTCCCCAAGGCGAGGTACTAGGCTGAATTATGTTCCTTTCAAGCATAACCTTAAGTTGAGCTTTCAACTCTTTCAATTCAGCCGGTGCCATTCTATAGGGTGCCTTAGCAACTGGTGCCGCTCCTGGCATCAACTTGATTTCAAATTCAATTTCTCTATCAGGCATGTTTCCCGGTAACTCTTCTGGAAACACCTCTGGGTATTCCTTGACTACAGGGGTTTCCTCTAACTTAGGCTTCACTTGTACCACATCCACTGCGTACAACAAGTAGCCTTCACATCCCTTCCGACAAGCTCTTATAGCCTTAACTAATGAAATTATAGGGTAACGCTTCCTACTAGTCTTGTAAATGTTACCTTGATAAGTCTTATCTGATTTCCCGGGTATCTTAAAGGTCTCCATTGGTAAATTGAGCTTCTTAGCTATCTTAGACGACACAAAAGTGCGCTCCCGTATCAAACAAGGCCGTAACTGCTAAGTTGTCTAATATTATCGTACCTGAGATAACATTATCATCCGATTTTGCATACTCTACATCCACGGCGAAAACTCGAACTGGGCGACTGACGGACGTTTTCTAGGCTATACAATCCTTACCGGCAGTGTACCGGGTCAAATTGTAGTGCTAGTCTGGTGAGTCAGGTCGTATCCTCAGGGAAATGAAAATCTAATTCAAAGTGTGGTTAAACACCAAGAAGCTATTATTAACTCGATCTAAGTCATGAGCTTTTACCTTTTATAGGTAAGATTGTTAGAGTTAGATGTTAGTAAAACAGTAAATAAATACTTATATAATATATAGATATATATATAAATATATAAATACATATATAGATACATAGACATAAATATATATATATATAGATATATAGATATATATATAATACTAATATAATATATAGAAACTAGCCAAGATAATGTTATTGAACCATGATCCATTTTTAGTTAATAGATGAGACAGATCTTCCTTTTTCAAGGTGTAATTATTATGTGAAACGGTGCACTCTCACCAACAGAGTTCCTCTCACACGAAGCCGCATTTAAGCTTGTCATATGTCTCATCAATCTGTCAATGTCATACAAAAGATTGGTACTCCGTTTTATCATGCGGTCAATGTTAAGGATCTTGATCAGAACGGGTGAATTAACGTAATAAGATCTTGAGCACAATTTTAATAAGATTTGTTTCTCTCAAAACAAATCTGCCCCCGGGTAGGAAATAGGATTCCGTTGTCACGTTTTCACTCGGCCATTTTTACCCTCCGGTTTTTCTACCATTGATCGTATATCCTAACTTCACCGTTTAGTTCGTCATTAGATTATAATTCTGTTCATACTGGTTAATTACGTCAATACGAACGTTTCATTTAAGCACATGTAGAAAAAGATTCATCATAATCGGTTTTAATCATTTTTACCATAGTCAATCATCCATTTTACCAAAAAGATTAAAATAGTTCAATTACATATTTTGGCTAGATATAGATAAGTAATATATAAATAGAAATAGAAATAATAAACATAATAATATTAGAATATATTACCGATTACAAGCTGTTGAATGAAATTCGTTTCCTCCGGATATAACATAACAAAGCTTCAAATCAACAATCTTCGATAATTATTCCATCATTACAACGATACTATAACTACTTTATTTATATATATAAAAACATATACATACATATATATATATATATATATATATATATGTATATATATATATATATATATGTATATATATATATATGAGCCCAAAATGATGAAAACAAGAAAAGAGAAGAAAGGAGATGGAAGAAGAGGGAAATGGAAGAAATGGGGAGAGATGAGAAGAGAGGGGCAAAGGATTGTGATGAGTTTGGGGAGGTACTTATAGGGAGAGATATATAAATATATAAATATAATATATATATATATATATATATATATATATATATATATATATATATATATATATATATATATATAAATAAATAAATAAATATATATATATATATATATATATATATATATATATATATATATATATATATATATATAAGAGTATATAGCGATGGATATGCTAGCAAGTTTGTTAGAAGATGGTGGGTGTAATGATGAGTTATCACATGCACCATTAGGTGGTTACAATCAAGTTGGGAAAATATGTCCACTTTTCCCGGCGTTAACCTTAATATAAATGTTGCAACCATTCGAATTACATCCAGCGTTAACCTTAATATAAATGTATAACAGAGTGTGTGTGTGACAAGCCTTTTCAATTTCCACTATCATCTCTTGAATAATTCAAGAAAACGCACAAGTAACCATTCAGATAAAGTCCTAATGACTTTCCTAGGTATAGGCAGAATAGTTCCACACAAAGTTCTCCCGTGTACTTATTAGGATAATCCCTAATGCATATCATTCAGTTTATACTGGGGATAGTCAGAAGATAACTAAGTTTTCAACCATGCTTAACCAACTTTCCACATTGTCATTTGCCAATTTTTACTTAATTTCACATGTGTAGCATATGCCTTCATTCCCAGCAATAGGATGTTTCGTGCTAACACCCTTTGGACTACTATCATCGAGCAAATCGGGAGCTTTTAAGCCTCATAGTGATATAGGACGTTTCGTGATAACGCCCTACCGCACTCAAATCATTGGTAGCTACATCCGACATATAAATAGTTCATCTTAGTTTGGTATTCTTCCTTTCATTCCATTTTCCCAATAAACTTAACTTATATCCTTCCTATCACATTCAAACCTTCAGATATTCACAGTACACGTTCAGAAGTTAGGTACTAAGTTACTGCAAGTCTCTCTAGGATAAACCACTAGGATACTGAATGGATACTGTTTAAAATTTTCGCTTCAATATCAAAGGCTTACGTGAAAGAATTCATGTTACACAAATAAATTTGGGGTTAAAATGCACTTACGGTTCACGTTGGTTATACACATCAAATTGATCATTACTGACTTCAAATCCATGAAATATATGCCTTGTACAATTTATTTTAATCAACTAAATAATGTTCAAAAATGCACAAAACTAAGTGTTTTTCTCAAACATTTTATGGCATTTCCATTTTATTGACTAACTACGACTCCACTCCCCACTTACTTAATCTGCATTGTCCTCAATGTGGAATGAGTGTAAAATGAGTAGTTAGGAAATAAAAGGAATAGTAGGATGATAATTAATGGACAAAGAAATGATTATGTAATTAGAGTGTGCAGGGAGGGTGGGCGGGTCAAAGTTATGACCGTTGTGTGCGCAAATGAAATAAAAGTGTGTGGAGTGTAACAGTGTAGTATAAGAGTTAGAAAAACACACCACATAAATTGTTATTGATTTAAAACACACAACATTACATAGTAATTGAACTAATACATAATAAGAAAGACATGTCACACATTATTTGAAATTTAAAACAGACTAGATCATGATATGAAATGTGTGACAAAGTATTAACTCTGAGTCTTTTATACCCAGATCCTCAAGGGTTCTTTCAAATCGTTCTAACAACCTAAGTCCAAGAAGTGATGTATTTGAATTTTCTCTTTGATTTCCATCGGGATTTTCGGATAACCACCTAATCGTTCCCTCTTTAATGACATTCAAACATTCATCCTGAGACTTGGTGAAACAAAATGAAAATCAATCCGAAGTATTGGCAAAGTATCATCCAAAGTATGAGTAATTATTATATTTAATATTTTTACGGGCTGCCTCCCGGTAGCGCTTTTGGTTAACGTCGTTTGCTTGACACTTAAACAACCATAATGATGATGATTAACTAATATATTATACTAAACAAAATGGGATACTTCTAACAATTACTCACCAAAGCATGTAACAATTAAGCACACGATCGAATAAAATAAATGCTTAAGGAATAATTAAAAGATAGTACTGTGATTTTACTATATTTATAGTCTATAGCTAGACTTTTCCTTGCTTAGGTCTTTAATGCACCGGTGGTGGGTCATCCTCACACACCGCATCCGTCTTTTTTATCAATACTGGTCTCCAACATATGTTAGACGAATGACGTCGAATCCAACGGTTCTTGACCTTTTCCTTTGATTTTCGAGCTTTCGGTTTGTGAGCCTTCATATTATTGATAGAGTCATCTTCTTCAACTACCTGCGTGTTAGTACGATCCACAACAAGGGGACACAAAGTGTCCATATAAGAAGATTCTAGTGTAGTGCATGGATATTTCAAGTAAATTTTGAAGACAACGCGCTCATCACTCACTCCCAAACTAAGCTCTCCCTTCCGAACATCGATCACAGCTCCCACCATTGCTAAAAATGGTCTCCCGAGGATAAGGGGTGCACTCCCTACCTCCATATCCATAACAACAAAATCGACGGGGAAGTAAAATTTATCAACCTTAACCAACACGTCTTCAATGACCCCTTTAGAATATTTAATAGATCTATCTGCAAGTTGGAGAGTCATCTCCGAACGCTTAAGCTTACATATGCCAAGTTTCATGAAATCATTATAGGACATGAGGTTTATGCTTGCACCGAGATCACAAAGCGCCTTCTCAAACAAAAGTCCCCCAATTTCACATGGGATAGTAAAACTACCAGGATCTTTAAGTTTAGGAGGAAGCTTGTGTTGAAGCACGGCGGAACACTTCTCACTTAGACACACCGTCTCATATTCTTCCAACCATTTCTTTCTGGATAGTATGTCTTTAAGAAACTTACCATATTCCGGCATATTGATTAGAGCTTCAATGAAAGGGATATTAATAGTTAAGTGCCGAAAAGTGTCAAGAAATCGTGCGTACTTCTTATCCAACTTCATCCTTTTCATTTCCTCTCTCGGGGGATAGGGAAGTGAATGTATACTTCCCTCACCCTTGTCGTTAGACGAAGATGGTGAAGCTTCCTTGGATGTTTGTGCATTTGGAGGACACTGTGTGTCATTATTCTGCACCTTTTCTTCGAATCGTGACCTTTGGATATGGTGCTACCCTGTCAGGTTGAACCGAGGTGAATTTGGGTTGAGCGGATAAGGTTCGGTTTGAATTGGCCCTTTCAAACTTGATTCCTTTTAACTCGCTCATTGGACAAGGTCCTTAGATCATTCGATCTTGGATTTTTCAATATTCTAGGAACCTTGACCCATTCCTCATCCTCACTTTCAGGTTCAATATATCTGTTTTGTCTTAGGAAATCTTCAATAATTTCTTCTTCCTCTTTTATGAATTCAGGTTCATCTTTACTTTCCATGTTCTTTTCAAATTTACCATCTAAATCATCCTCTACTTCATTATTTCGAAGTTTTCTAATCCATTACTTCCATGATTCTTCCACTCTTGGTAATAACAAACTTTTACCTCTCTCGGGTTTCTTTCAGTATTACTTGGTAATCCTCCTGGAGGTCTAATATTTTTACGTTCTATTTCTCTACTCAAATAATATTCCATATTCCTTACTGATGCTTCTATAATTCTCATTACGGTATCATGTCCACTCATAGATGTTTTCAACGTACTCATATCCTTAGTGACTGTACCTATAGAAGTTATCATAGTTTCCATATTTTGAGCTTGAGTAGACATCACACCCATCATTATTTCCATTAATTTCTCCCATTTATCAACTCCTTCAGGTTGAGTTGAACTTTGGGTGACTGGTATACTTTGAGTGGTATGTTGTGGATACGATCTAGGTAATAATTGTAGATTCTGATTCGAGGTATCTCCTTGATAAACTGGATTATTGTATGAATTCTTATACTGAACTGGATACGGTGGTTGTCCTTGCTTACTAGGGTTTTCAGACCAACGAAAAGTAGGGTGATCTCTTCTAATAGCATTAAACGAGTTTGAATGCGCGTTGTTCAAATTCCTATGCCGTTGTAAAAAACTCACCTTTTCCCTTGAATATCCTTCCGGTTCTTCCATCCCTAATGACACATTATCATGACTTGAGTATTCATTTGGTAAGATATTTTACGAGTTTACATTTTTTGGCTAATAAGCCGTCAAATTTCCTACTCAAATTCTCCAAGTGTGCTAGAACTTCCGTGATTCGATGTATATTCTCTTGCAAATGCTACTTTTCTTGTGCTAGAACCGGTTTCCCACATTCTATTATTTTTGGAAATCTTTTCAATAGCATCGTGAACTATCTGAGCTTCACTCATCATTAACGAACCACCACATGCATGATCAACATCTCGCACGTGAGTCTTTCCTTAGTTTCTGACGCAGAAAAGTTGGATTTGCATATCTAAGGAATAACCATGATCGGGACAAGCTCATAATAGCTTTTAAATCTTTCCCAAGCATTTCCAAACGCGTTTCTTGAGATCCTTGTCTAAAGTTAGCCATTTGACTATTAATTCCAAATTCATTCCCGGAGTAAAATATTGTTTTAAGAACTCGGTTTGAATGTCTTCCCAACTTGTCAATGAATGATGTGGGAGTGACATAAACCAATCTCGTGCTCTTCCTTTCAAAGAAAAAGGAAACATAGACATCCTCGTTAATTCACGATGAGCACCTTGACTTTTGGCTGTATTACACAATTCTTTGAAAAGATAGAGGTGATGATGTGGATCCTCATCATCTTCTCCTAGGAATTGGGCTCGTGTGTCAATTAAACCAAAAAGATGAGATTTTATTTCAAAATTATTTTCTCCTTTATTGGGTACAAGAATTGGATTATTAATCTGGTTCATTCTCACGGTCTGATCACAAATAAGTCTTGGGTTTGGTATGTTAGGATTATTACGATTATTTTGGTTCCGATTCTGATTATTTCTATTTTGATCATTTGGTATTGGTAGATTCTGATTAAGGTTTTGTCCATGTCCTTGGGCATGAGCAATCCCTTGTTCAGGAGTTTCATCACTAGTTTCGGCCATTCTCGTATTTCGATTTGAAGATGATTCTTGGTCAGGATTTCCCTGACTAGTATGACCTCGTTTACTCTCTACTCTTAACTGCCTTTCGTAAGTGTTTATGTCAGGCTTATAAAGAGTGAGTGGGGCCTTACCGCTTCTGGTCATCAACTATCGAAAATAGAAAATAACACGAAATTGATAGTAGTGAAAAAATTGGTAACTTACTTATAAGGTAGATACCAACGAAAAATAAAAAAGAAATGTGAAAAGAAGAGTGTTGACTTATCCTCGAGAATTTTGAGCTAATACAAGTAGTAACCATAGACACAATGAATTAGCGTCGTCTCCCCGGCAACGGCGCCAGAAAGCTGACGGACGTTTTCTAGGCTATACAATCCTTACCGGCAGTGTACCGGGTCAAATTGTAGTGCTAGTCTGGTGAGTCAGGTCGTATCCTCAGGGAAATGAAAATCTAATTCAAAGTGTGGTTAAACAACAAGAAGCTATTATTAACTTGATCTAAGTCGCAGTTTTTACCTTTTATAGGGTTAGATTGTTAGAGTTAGATGTTAGTAAAACAGTAAATAAATACTTATATAATATACAGATATATATATATAAATGTATAAATACATATATAGATACATAGACATAAATATATATATATAGATATAGATATATATATAATACTAATATAATATATAGAAACTAGCCAAGATAATGTTATTGAACCATGATCCCTTTTTAGTTAATAGATGAGACAGATCTTCCTTTTTCAAGGTGTAATTATTATGTGAAACGGTGCACTCCTCAGCTCAACAGTTCCCTCTTACACGAGCGTACGAAACTGTCATATGTCTCATAAACTGTCCAATGTCATCCAAAAGATTGGTACTCCGTTTTATCATGCAGTCAATGTTAAGGATCTTGATTAGAACGGGTGAATTAACGTAATAAGATCTTGAGCACAATTTTAATAAGATTTGTTTCTCTCAAAACAAATCTGCCTCCGGGTAGGAAATAGGATTCCGTTGTCACGTTTTCACTCGGCCATTTTTACCCTCCGGTTTTTCTACCATTGATCGTATATCCTAACTTCACCGTTTAGTTCGTCATTAGATTACAATTCTGTTCATACTGGTTAATTACGTCAATACGAACGTTTCATTTAAGCACAGGTAGAAAAAGATTCATCATAATCGGTTTTAATCATTTTTACCATAGTCAATCATCCATTTTACCAAAAAGATTAAAATAGTTCAATTACATATTTTGGCTAGATATAGATAAGTAATATATAAATAGAAATAGAAATAATAAACATAATAATATTAGAATATATTACCGATTACAACTGTTGAATCGGGGTCGTTTCCTCCGGATATAACATAACAAAGCTTCGAAATCAACAATCTTCGATAATTATTCCATCATTACAACGATACTATAACTACTTTATTTATATATATAAAAACATATACATATATATATATATATATGGGCCCAAAACGATGAAAACAAGAAAAGTGAAGAAAGGAGATGGAAGAAGAGGGGAAATGGAAGAAATGGGGAGGAGATGCGAAGAGAGGGGCAAAGGATTGTGATGAGTTTGGGGAGGTATTTATAGGGAGATATATATATATATACATATATATATATATATATATATATATATATATATATATATATATATATATATATATACATATATATATATATATATATATATAAGAGTATATGGCGATGGATATGCTAGCAAGTTTGTTAGAAGATGGTGGGTGTAATGATGAGTTATCACATGCACCATTAGGTGGTTATAATCAAGTTGGGAAAATATCTCCACTTTTCCCGGCGTTTCTATTGCGGCGCTTATAAATAAAATAGCCATAACTTGAGTTGTAGACCTCTAATTGACATGATTCAAAATGCGTTGGAAAGATCATTTGAATATCTACAACTTTAATGAAGAACTCTTCCCCATAAAATGCCTCTAAGTCGGGTCAAATGTCTGTCGAAGATATTTTACGGTATAAGTACGTAGGAAAATCGACCCTTTAAACTCGTAAGCTTGTGGCATCTTCTACTTTCCCTCAAAATCCATCTTTTAGTGCTCAAAACATGTCGTTACGTGGAATCTTGGTCAATGTATAATCCTGCAATGAACCACCAAAACACCAAACGTAAATCTGACATGACACTCCGGTTACTAAACCGGTACAAAATTTATAAAAACATAATAAAAACACGATAATTTATATAATAATTACTACTTATACATTTGGATGAAATTAATAAATTAATGACTTAAATTGGTACAATAATGCTCAAAGTGTTATCAATATTATGGTAAAATGTCATAATAATGATTGACAATTTGTCGCTCATCAGCGACTTGGGCCGCCTTTCCCGCTTTCTTGATTTTGAGTTTCTCTTAGCACCATTAGTGACTGAAGGCTTGTCCTTGAAGGTCTCAACTTCCAAGGCCTCGTTCAACATTCAGCCATGTCCTTGGTGTACTTCCCAACCTTCCCGCTTGGATCTCACGGGACAAACCATTCTTGAACAACTGAAACTGCACTATTCAACTTCTAATCGGTGCATTCCTCACCGGAAGGTACTTCCTTATGTTTACAGTCAATGTAAAAAAAAATAAATTTGGCAACTAACCTATACCAAGTATCCCAGAATTACACCATGATTCTTAGGATTCAAAACTATAGGGTCCTTTTCTTCTTCTTCTTTTTCATCGGTAAACTCTTACACGATGATCCACATCTTCTAGATGGACCACAACTACTAGACCCCCATCTTCAATCAAACCACTCGTTTTTGCTGGGCCTTAGAACTTTCGATTCCAAACTTATCAACACGAGTATCTGAGGTTACCTAACATTCTGAAAGATCAGGAAGGATCAGAATGTTACTATGTGGTCTAAAGAGATCTTATCTTAAGGAAGGAAGCTTAAAGGACGCTTCTCTCTGATACCAACTGTAACGCCCCGTTCCCGGACATCGAGTCCTTATCCGGAAATCAAAACGTTCGGCACGCATAATATTAAATAAATAATATTACATGTAAGCCTCTACTACGTCGTATCAAATAAAAGCAAACGGAAGCTAAAAAGACTCGGGTAATTTTTTTCAAGCATCTCAGAATAGAAGTTCAGGAACTAGAGAAGGAAATGTAAAGTTATTACATCCGAAACGAAACCAAAGAATCCAAAATTGTACGAATTCCAAAGTACTAAAAGTAAACTACTAGTTCCAATAACCTAAATCTATGAAATAAACATAAATAAACAAATAATAAACAAGGTCTTCAAGTCCGGCGTCCTCAAACGTCGTCATCAAAGTCCTCCTCGAACTCATCATTTACCTGTTCGTCTTCTCTCCCCCAAACACATAAATAAACATGCATTTGAGGTAAGTACAATGTACCAAGTAAGAAGTAGAAGCTACAATATAATTAAGGTTTATTATTAAAAGATTTGCCTTACTGAGACCGACTCGATCTAGGGTTCACTACATGCCCATCGACACGTCGTGACTATACGTTTCTAACTTAGCTTATCTTTGTTACATCATTACTCAAGGACACAATGCATGGTGAAAATTCCACCACGTGATATACTTGCCAACTACGGTGATTAGCACAAGTAGTCCTGGGATCTCCCCGGTATGCATATACGTTCGATGGATTTCCTCCACTACACTTCAGCCTTTTGAGCCAGTAGCGTTGTCCACCTTTTATGAACGTATCACATCGCCGATTTGAATCAGTGCCTAACCAAGAATAGATGACGTTTTAGCTTTTACTACACTTATGTAATTATTAATGTGAATTAACTAGTCACCTAAGTGTTTTCAGAATAATACTCACCTTATCAGCTCTATTCCCTCACTTAGACAACTAGACATCACATCCTATCAATTACACAGACATTGATGAACCCTAGTTCATCAAAGCACAAGCCCTTTCATGCCCTTCCGACGGATCCGAACTTCAACTCCCTTTAAGAGTACATTCGGTGTTTTAACTGAACGAATCAGAAACTCAATCGGGGCTTGTTCATATTTAATTAGTGTTATTTAATCATGAATGAAGGTTTAAAATTCAAAACATATCTTAAAACAACATTATATAGAAAACTGGGGCAATGCATGCGCATTACTTTGGAACGCGTACGCATTGAACCTGCTGCACTTATTCTAAGCAATCCTGTATTAGGAATGCGTGCGCATTGCTAGCCAATGCGACGCATCTATATGAAAAAGCCCTAAACACTGTTCTTCAACCCTTAACGATCTCTACTCGAATCTAAACATCTTGCAAATGAATTATAGCAGAAAAACAGTAGGAAAACATGTCTTTTAAGATCCGAAACAAAACTTAATCCTTAAACATCATCTAAGCTTAAAACTTGATACAATATGCATCCAAAACATGATGTATTCTACTCTGAACCACAATTAGATTGTAGGAAGAGCTTCTTACCTTTAGCAAGCTTATTCCAACAGCAAAAACTCAGAAACAAAACAGCAGCTAAAACCGATCTTTCTCTTATCAAAGCTTCAACTTTCTGCAATCAAAACGTTGCTCTCTTCACATCGATTCCGGTGCTCTACTCTGATCTGAAAACCGTCAAGAATTGCTTTAACAGCCAATTGAAAAACTCCCAGCCCTAATTTTTTCTCACACACGCAGAGAGATATTTTGGAGGTGGAGAAAAATCTGATTTCTAGTAGGTTATAAGAATTGTGGGGATTTATTTTCCTTAAATAACAAATCCCAAAAAAAAAAGATAAAGATCTTATTATCTTCCTTTATCATAAGATAAATCCCAAAAAAAAAAAGATAAAGATCTTATTATCTTCCTTTATCATAAAAATCGGATTTTCTTCCTTAAATATATACATATATATCTCGAAATGTATATATATAATTTAACAATTACTTAAATTCCGAATAAAAGGAACCGAACCCAATATTTCGTTTTTGCAAAATGACACGTCTGCCTTTCCCGAAAATCAGAATATTACATTACCATAAAATAGCAGAAAATCGGATCCACAATGTATGACGAAATAATTGCACCAAAAAGTTGAATCTTTTGTTCTTGAAAAGGAAATCTAAGCTATAGCAAGTGTGTAGAATCGAAGGGAGTAATATATGGAATCAACGGATTGAAAGGTGATCAAACTACACTAAAATCGCACCTAAATCGCCTAGGAAAAGTCTAAAGACGGCCAAAGATATATAGGGGCTGAATGAGCTGCATATTTATAGTGTAGGTCGAAAATCTGCTTTTGTCGGTCTCTAACGCCAGTTTGCCTTCTGTCAAATGCTAGTTTGCCTGGAAATCTTGATGATATTAGGGTTTCTCCTTCCATGGACGAGCGTTTTCCTTAACTTGAACGCCAGTTCATGGATCATGCTTTGAGGGACAAACGCCCGTTTGCAGTGTCTGAACGCCAGTTTGGCTTGAATGAGCTTTTTGATTCGGGCTGAACCCATCCAAACGCCAGTTTGGGGGTAATTTGAACGCTAGTTTTGCTAAAAACTCAACTTTTAGTATCAATGCCACTTCTGTCAAACCCCAGTTTGGACTGGCCAAATGCTAGTTTGAGGTAGGCTTGAGTCAAACGCCAATTTAAGGTATGACGAACGCCAGTTTGCCTTGATTTCACTCCCAACTTGACTTTTCCTCACTTTCATGCTTCTTTCGTGCCACGAACCCGTTTCTCATCCCAAAAACATCGCCTTACGGGTTCTCGAGTCACCTAAGTCCTGCAATAACATATACGAACAAACACCACGCGTAATTCTGCAAGACAAAAGTGCTCGGAAAAGAGTTAAATATCGTTAAAAAGGCGGAGTTTACTATCGATGTGACAATTTAACTCCCCTTGCGTATAACTCTCGATATTACTCTCAAACAGGCCTAGAACTACCCAAAACTTGCCAATAAAGTGATAAACGGGGGTTAAACTGTGCACCAAAGTACAGTAAAGTTGACTCCCATCAACCACCCCACACTTAGCCTTTGCTCGTCCTCGAGTAAATTAGGTGCGTTAAAATAGACCAAAGGGATCAACTTTACGAAACATGCATAGCACTCACGACATCAAAGTGAACGTAAAACAGACACTGAATGTAAACAACTTGACTCTAACTTATCATGAAAACGAAGTCTATGTGTGATATAAACCGAGGGCTACACTCAAAATGATTACCGGCTTCGAATACCGGCCAAATGACTACACACAACTCACACCGGGCTAGATCTTCCACTAATCGAGGCAACCGAGGCTAAAAGAGGCAACCGAGGCTAAATACGGTCAAGTAGGACTTGAAGGGTTATAATGTTATGCTCGGGACGGGGTTAATCGAAAGGAAAATTTGGGATTGGATAAAAAGGAAACACGAGTGAACCTAATCATCTCATTTACTTTCTATTTGAAAACATACTAAACCACACCAAACTCCTTCGATCCTTCTATACTCATTGATAAACATTCCAACCTCAACATCATATTTTTATTCACTTGAAACACTCCTTCTTTGACTTCAAACTTTATTCAACTTTCTCTTTCCTTTCAATTTTTCTTTTCAATTTCAATTTTTTCTTTTCATCTCTTTTCTTTTTTTCTCATTCTTTTTTTCAAACCTCAAGCCTCACATTAGATTTCTCGAGCTCCTCCCCTTCGTTATACTAGCTCGTACTAACCAACTCCTCTCGAAACACGCACCACTCCCACCCCACACTTGCTTCAGCAAGTGTGTCCAAAGCAACGACTAAGTCCACTGGTAGGGTGATCAAAATGAACGTGACCAATAATAAAGCTCAGGGTCAGGGTAATACTGGCTAAGTAACCAAAACGGCTCATTTCGGATGGTGGTCAGACCGTCCTATCAAGGCTTAGAGGGGTTACGAGGGTAAAATGTTGGGATTTTGGCTTATTTGGCTCTGGCGGGTCAAAGAAGCGCCATGACTCTCATCCCGTATCCGGCCTAGGTAAACCTCTCTATTTCGCCTCGAAACTAGTGGTATAAGTGTGTGTAGCAACCAAACTAAGTATAACCAAGGTCTACGTGCATTAAAAGGGTTTGTATCGTGACAAAATAAAATCGCCTTTCACACATTACTCGACTACTAAGACATCTACCAAATCCATCGTGAGAAACATGCATATAACGCGGTGTCAAACCGTGAAAAGTTTTAAAATTTTAAGCCACGAACTGGCTCGAAAACGGACATTAACTAAGCATATCACAATTACCGGCATATTTATCAATCGAAACAATAAAGCTAAGTCGTATCCACCCCTACTTTGAATGAAACACTGTCCTCAGTGTGTGAATAAGATTGAAAAGAAGACTTAGCATGAAAACCCGGCAGAAAGGCACTATCGAATCCCGTAACAGCCTCGTGTAAGCGCCACCTGAACCCCTATACCAAAATAGACAGAAACAACGCAAAGCATGCACGGGACATGGGCCTCGTGCCAAGGTATCGAATAGGGATAAGGGGTGTGACAGTAGTAAGGCCCTGTCATGTCAGAAAACTCGATATGCAATGTAAAACGCACAAACTGGATTGCTATAGATGGAAAAATATCCCCTACGGGTAAAGTACAGAACATCTAAGCATGCTAGAAAGGCCACAGAGGCACATAGTAGAAAAACAACATCCATAGTGCATACAAAGAAAATCCAAGACACGAATGAAAGTAGTAGCATGCCTTAAGGCTTACAAAACATCAAGATCAAATAGTAGTATCCACAGACTGAAAGTATCATCAAAATTGGTACAAATAGAGCAAAAACAGGCTAGACAATGCCTAAACAACCCAAACACCGGGCACAGACGACATAAGGAACAACATAAAAATAATAAAAATCACGTCTGTCCGGGGGCATCATCATCATCAGCAGGAGCAACAACATCATCAGTAGTAGTAGCAGTAGGGGGAGCATCAGTGGTAGCTCCAGCCTCAGTCTCCTCAGTCCCTTCATCGGACGAAGACGCATCCTCCGCCAGAATCCATTGGATGGCCTGCTCAATATCCTCTGAAAAACGGTAATCCATGGTACTCGGGGCGAATGCTTGAGGGTCCCTCGGCAGTCGACCCTCACTCATCAGTAGGAGGAGAGTCAGAATATTGTCTTGCGTCTGCTTCTGATCCTCCATCCACTTCCGGAAACTGTTTGCCATACTCAACCTCATCCTAACGGAGGGAGAAAAAGAAGGAACTGGTGGTGCCTGACTAGGGTCAGCAGATGAACTAGGCTGTCCCGATGCCATCCGAGCTAATTGTGCTGGAGTCTTACCCTTTTCTCTTTGCAGCACGCGGGGGTTCTTGGGCCGGTGATCCTCTGTGTACTCCTGAACCTTGTCATCTCGACACAAACTGGATATGAGATGGGGACAAATCAAACTCCGGGTGTAAACTTTCTGATTGGTGGCCAACTCGTCATAAATGGCTTGACCCACGTCCACATTGAGCTTAAAGTTGAGGGCATACAGCATCCCGAGATCACCAATGTGGAAATAAGTCAAGTTGTTCTTAGGTAGAAGCCGGTTTTGGATGAACCGGCATTGCACTTTCCAATCCTCACCCTAAGACGAGGTGACTAACTGTTTTCTTACACCACCATCCCCAACTGTCCATGGAACATCCGGGCACACCAACATCCGGAGATCTTCCAACGGGTCCCCACCCGCATCTTTCCTCGCTTTAATCTCTTCATTATAATCCAAACCTTCAAAAGGTGCCAACCCGTACTTTTCGTTAATCACCTTAGCCGAGAACGGGACCTTCACCCCCCGAAGTTTTACCATCCCCGTCTCTAAACTTGATTCAGAAAAATTGGCGTAAAATTCACGCACCAAAGTGGCATTCACCTTCAACTCTGGGGTTGTCATCAATGCTCCCCACTTCCTATCAGTCAAGTTCTTCACAAAATGCTTGTCAACATTATAATCATTGAAGGCTCTCTCTATAAGCATCAACCGGGTTGAATAGTGTTTGTTGTACACATCCAATGCCTTAGGAGTGACAAATCTCCTATCAAACGAGATCGGGGGTCCTACAGTTTCCCTTCTCGGAGGCCTAACATGCTACACAACCGGCTCACCCCCTTCAGCTCTAACTACCGGGTCAACTCTAGGTTCCCTCACTGCTTGCTCAACCCTAGCCCCTGGAGCAACTGCCTTTTTTCTTACCAAAGGCTCGTCATCTATATCTGACTCTGATTCATCTCACAATGACGCCCTAGCCTGACTCTGGGCTGCCCTAGGAGGGTTTTGTCTCTCTCTGATCTCGACCCCCCGGTTGGGATTGACCGACCTAGGTTCTACCACCTTCTTCTTCATACCAACCTCACGGGCAATCTCCTTACCATAAATTTTCTTCCCCGAGGCTCCCTCTTTACCACCAGTACGCACCATACTATCTCACACTGATTACCAAACCAATCACCAAAGCAAAGACAAGCAAAAATCAACCCGATTATCATCCAAACGGGATTTCACAACAAAACCAACCCACAATCGCAATGCAGATGTCCAAAACCCATCAACACCACCCACACATCGTCACCACAGCAAAAACAAAGCAAAACAAAGAAAAATAAGCCTAATCAGTGATGGTTCGTTTAAGGTTCGAGTCAAAAATCGAACCTCGAAAAAATGTGAATTAAAGCATGAAAAGCTCAGTGATTCTTACCAAGATAGATGCTAGGATGACGATGGAGTTGACTCGAAGTCCAGATGAAACACAGAATGGCCAAAAATCGAACCTTTTCAACTTTGAAAACCGCCCAAGGTAGGGTCTCGAATCCGGCCAAAAGAGAATTGTTGATGGATGTGGGTTCTGGAAATGAAAAGAGGTGATGAATAGGTGTTTGTTGGACTTGAAATCGCTCCGATCGGGTTAATAATGAAGAAAATAGGTGAAAAGGGTGTGGGGGTTTCGGTTTTTCGAAATAATGGGGGTTGAGAAAGATGAACAGCCGAATGGGGGTATTTATAGAAGAAGGGGCAAACGAGCGTTTGTCCCTAGTGAACGGACGTTTACCTGGGCTTGTATGAACTGGACGAGCGTTTGAGACATGCCAAACGCTCGTTTGGCTTATTCAGAGTCACGTACAGAGAGTGAC
Organism: Gentiana macrophylla; assembly: GCA_026214975.1. Lineage (NCBI taxonomy): Eukaryota > Viridiplantae > Streptophyta > Magnoliopsida > Gentianales > Gentianaceae > Gentiana > Gentiana macrophylla. The sequence continues at coordinate 6,004,637 of CM047811.1, read as the reverse complement.
AATTTCAGACGAACGTGTGTTTGCCTAGGGCAAACGCCCGTTTGGGGCCTGACTTGGATGGACGTGCGTTTACAGAGGGCAAACGCCCGTTTGGGGTTAGATTTATGCCAAACTCAGAATTTTGATCCCTATTCAAATCCAACCTCCGTTCTCACACTTTTATTAACAGAAAACTCAGAAAATGGTGTGTTGCCTCCCACCAAGCGCCTTTGTTATACGTCGTTGGCTCGACAGATGACTTAAACTGTGCCGGTTTTTTCAAAGTTATACTACCGGCACGAACGAGGAAACGAGGATAGAAAGATGGGATGGTGGAGTGATAAAATCAGAATTGCCAAAGTTTAAAGTCCATGACGAGACTCAGAAAAGATGGATCAAGGCTCGGGGTCAGTTAAATGCACAACCTCGAGAGCCTCATCGTAGGGTAACTTCTCATATTTCTTCAGACGAAGGCCGTTCGTGATGAACGTCCCATGCTTTGGATGAGTTACCTCGATTGCTCCCGAGTCGAAAACTCTCAACACCTTATATGGTCCCGAGCACCTCGACTTATGTTTGCCTTGAAATAAATGAAGGCGAGTATTGTATAGAAGAACCTCATCACCTTGGTTGAAAACACGAGGTTCGATCGACTTGTCGTGAAGCAGCTTGGTCTTCTCCTTATACTTCGCCGAACAGCCATAAGATTGCAGGCGAAACTCATCTAACTCGTTCAACTGGGTCATCCTTCTCTCACCGATTAACATGTCTTCCATATTCAGATTCTTAATCGCCCAATAGGCCTTATGTTCTACCTCTACGGGGAGATGGCAAGCCTTGCCAAAGACGAGCATGTAGGGTGATATACCTATGGGTGTTTTGAACGCAGTTCGGTGTGCCCAAAGCGCATCATCTAATTTCTTGGACCAATCCTTAAGGTTGGAGTTGATGGTCTTCTCCAGGATTCTCTTAATCCCCATATTGGTTACCTCAACTTGACCACTAGTCTGGGGATGATAGGCGGTGCCTAACTTGTGAGTTACCCCATACTTCATTAGCAGCTTATCAAACTCTTTATTCGCAAAGTGAATTCCATTGTCACTGATTATCGCTCGAGGTACTCCAAAATGGGACAGAATATGTTTCTTAAGAAACCAAATGACCACATGTTTGTCATTCGTAGGTGAAGCGATTGCCTCAACCAACTTCGAAACGTAATCACAGGCAACAAGAATGTACTTATTCCCAAAAGAAGACAGATATGGTCCCATAAAATCCAATCCCCATATATAAAAAACTTCACAAACTATTATCGGCTTTTGGGGTATCTCATTCCTCTTTGAGATCCGTCCTGAGCGTTGACAGGCATCACACGTCATAACATACGCGTGTGCATCCTTGAAGATAGTGGGCCAGTAGAACTCACTTTGTAACACCTTCAACACTGTTCTCTTGCCCGAGAAGTGGCCACCGGCCTCTTTGTCATGGCAGAACGAGAGAATACTCACTACCTCACTGTCATCAATACATCTCCTCAGAATCCCATCCGCACATAACCGAAAAAGTAAGGGATCCTCCCAGACATATCGGTTCACCTCACTGTATAATTTCTTTTTCTGGTTCTCATCAAACTCGGGGTCTACGAACCCACACTCATGATAATTGACGAATGGTGCATACCACGGGTTCCATTTCTTCATGAAATTCCCTTGTTTAACCGGGAGCATCGTGTCTACTACGAACAACTGCTCATCCTGAAAGCGGTCATCTATCTCAACCTTTGTAAGGCATCTCTCTTCACCCGGTTCCATCCTACTCAGGTGATCAGCCACCACATTCTCACACCCTTTTCTATTCTTAATCTCTATGTCGAATTCTTGAAGGAGCAAGATCCACCTCAACAATCGGGGTTTTGCATCCTTCTTAGCAAATAGGTATTGCAACGCAACATGGTCTATATGAACTATGACTTTCGATCCAACTAAGTACGACCGAAACTTATCGAAAGCAAAAACGACGGCTAGAAGTTCCTTCTCAGTGGTAGAGTACTTTTGTTGAGCTGGATTCAGGGTATGACTCGCATAGTAGATAGGTCGAAACAGCTTGTCGACCTTTTGACCTAGGACAGCTCCTACGGCATAATTGTTGAAATAGTGTCCTAAACCCAATCGGGTTGGACCGGATCCGACCGGGTCGGATCATTTCTACTATTTCTTTATGTTTATGCATATATTAAATGGCTTTTCTGTTGTCATATATCTGTTCTTCTAAAGAACGAATTATGAACTGTTATATGATAACGTCCTTAGTATTAAACTGTGATAGAGAAACCATGATAGGCGATTATGGTTGATGAGATCTCTAATCACTTTAGTAAGTTTGATACTTAAATGTCTCTAGTCGATGTACTATTAAACAGACATTGATAGTACAAACAGACTAGCACGTATTAGATGTCTTCTGCCTTTAGGGGCGTGGATAGATCTCGTCTCATCGAAGTGTAGAGACACTTGGACTGTACGTGGACATGTATTAGAGAATGCGTACGTTAGACTGACTCACTTACATGGATAAGTGTCACACTATGTGGCGGTTGTGTAATTATCCTTAAAACCGGAGTCTTCATGGCATCACGGTGTGGATTGTCATGCTTTGACACTATTGAGGTTTCACAACCACGGGCGATCATGCGGTAGTGATTGGGTGTGATAATCAAGCATCGCGGAGTATACATGATTGGTCGTCCGGGAATCGCGTGATCCTATGATTGGGGTCGAATATCCGAAATGGCCTTCTTATAAGGAATGTCTTACTCTCGTGAATCTTTGCAAAGTGGGAGTAAACGAGTTACTTCGAGAGAGCATGATATCCAGATTATAAGATACGGTCGTTGATGTTTTGACACTCGACTAACGACCGTATGGATATTATTACAACGATAGGATTGTAAGTTACACGGTAACTGTTTCACATGAAAGGTAGTAGTCATTGCATTTGACTCTTCCGATGATTGGGGGTCACGGTGTGTTGCTAGACTCTATCCTGTGATCGTTAGGTATGAAGGGCATTTTCGTAATTTGCACTTCGTGTCTACGGCCAACATATTCGGAAGCCTATCGGGTCACACACATAAGAACATCTAGACGGATTAAAATGTGGTTATAGATGATGACCAAATAAGGAAAGTTTATCTCGAGACTATAAAGGTTATAGTGGTAAATTAATATGGTGGTATTTATTTATTATGAATAAATAAAATACAAGATATTAATTATATTAATTAAAGAATATTCCGTAGCCAATTAATGGCTAAAGATGGTGCAATTTTGGAGTGTATAAGATACACTTGGATTGTGCAATTTAATTAATAGTATTACCATATATATATATATATATATATATATATATATATATATATATATATATATGGCGCCTAAATTTGTGTGTGTAATTGACACACGTAAATACCAATTGATCAAGTTGACATGTTTGAATATTTGGATATTAATAGATTTATATGTGTTATATATATGTGATATATACACATGTGTAAATTGATTTATGGTAATAAAATAAAGATAGTCAATATTAGATATTGACAATATTTTGGGAATATTCAATATAAGATATTGACAATATTCTAGATTTATTTGATATAAGATATTATAATAAATGAGATAAATCAATCAATTATATTTTCCTTATTTTATTGGAAAAATGTTTTCTTCTCCTCTACTCTACTAGGGGCGCCCCAACCACTATAAATAGGAGGTGGGTGTCAAGCTCTTTTGTACATCACAATTCCAAGAACTAATAGTTCTTGTGTAAAATAGAGAGCTTACTATAGAGAGTTGGAGAGAGGGGAAAAGGGCCGGTCTAGCAACCGGAGTTTTCCAATAGCAATCCATGATGGGATTCCGGCGGGCTGTTCGTGTGGACTAGCGGTAGAGGCCGAACACTTGGGCGGCTCTATGCAGAACTACTCTCCTTAGACGGTCAAAGCGTCGATCTTTTAGATCAACCAAGGTAACCACCGTCTACTACTCGTTTGTTTATTGCTTAAACGAAGTCGATCCTGGTTAAAAGGAAATAAAATTTTAAATTCCGCTGCGTTCCCGCGTAGATTTCCTAACAATAATCACTCGCATCACACATTACTTCAAACTTCTTGGACCAATCAGGTGCCACCAAGATATGAGCCGAAGTAACAAGTTTCTTAAGAGTTCTAAAAGCATCTAGACATTCTGCATCAAAAACACCGGGGGCACCCTACATCAACTGAAGGGTGAGAGGTCTAGCAATTTGGGAAAAACCCAGAATGAATCTACAATAGAAGCCTGCATGACCCAAGAATGACCTTAGGGTCTTCAGATTTGTAGGCATAGGAAGCTTAGCTATTGCCTCTATCTTAGCTCTATCGACCTCTATACCCTTCCCCGACACTTTATGTCTTAACACAATCCCCTCAGTGACCATGAAATGACACTTCTCCTAATTCAGAACTAGGTTTGTCTCTTCACAACGCTCAAGTACCCTATCAATATTAGACAAACACTCATCAAAAGTATCACCAAAAACACTAAAGTCATCCATAAAGACTTCCATGAAACGCTCTATCATATCAGTAAAAATGGCAACCATGCATCGCTGGAATGTCGCGGGTGCATTACACAACCCAAACGGCATTCTTTTGAATGCAAAGGTGCCATAAGGACACGTGAAGGTAGTCTTATCCTGGTCATGTATATCAATGTGGATCTGATAGTATCCACTAAAACCATCTAAAAAGCAATAAAACGCATGACCACTTAGACGCTCTAGCATTTGATCAATAAACGGGAGGGGGAAATGATCTTTTCTCATTTTATCATTAAGCATGCGAAAATCAAAACAAACCCTATGTCCAGTAACTAAACGAGTGGGAATGGGCTCACCTTTGTCATTGAGCTCGACAGTGATGCCTCCTTTCTTGGGCACAACTTGCGTGGGGCTCACCCACTCACTATCGGATATCGCGTAGATTATCCCTAGCTCCAGCATCTTCACCACATCTTTCCTTACCACCTCTTGAAAATGTGGGTTTAGCCTTCTCTGAAATTGCCTGAGCGGCTTTGCACCCTTTACAAGGATGATTTTGTGCTTGTAAATGTTAGCACTAATCCTCTTTATGTCGACCATCTTCCATCCGAAGGCCTTTTTGTGTTTCTTCAGAACGTGAATCAACTTAGCTTCTTGCAACGGTTAGTGCAGACGAAATAATAAGAGGAAGTAATTTATCAGGTTCCAAAAATACGTACTTTAAATGATCAGGAAATGGCTTCAGCTCAAGATCAGTCGGTGGTTCCTCAATTGACGGCTTTGGCAGCTTGCCAGTCAACCCGAGCTCTAGCTTCTTGTTCCATTCCGCATGGACATAAGGAGTTGCCTCCAAATGGTATACCTGGATCCTCATTCTAGGATCATCATCTTCCACTGTGCTTGACTTCATCAAGCATTCCTCCATCGGTTCTTGGTATCCATCCAGGTTAGTGTGCTCCAAAATACAAGGATAGATAGCATCAACAAAAAAACAATCACTCTTTTCATCCTCAGGATGCTTCATTGCATTATAAACATTAATGGCCACACTCTCTTTCCTGACTCGTAATATTATCTCCCCCCTCTTAACATCTATCATGGTCTCTCCTGTATTCATGAAAGGCCGACCTAACAAAAGCGGGGTTTTGGCATCCATATCCATATCTAAGACTACGAAATCAACGGGGAATACAAACTTGTCAACCTGCACTAACACATTTTCAGCTACCCCCATAGGTTTCCTAACAGACCTATCTGCCATCTGTAGGGTCATCCCTATTGGTTCTAATTTACCCAATCCCAACTTCTCATAAATTCCTTTAGGCATCAGGCTCACAGAAGCCCCTAGATCACACAACACATTTTTGAAGACTGTCTCTCCAATGGTAATTGGGATGGTAAAGCTATCTCTATCCTGCATCTTGGGGGTATCCTATTCTCAAGATTGCAGAACATTCCTCACTCAAATGTACCATCTGTTGCATCCTCTCTTTATTCAACAACATTCCTTTCAAAAATGTAAAATATGGGGGAATGCTCGAAATTGCCTCTAATAGGGGAATGTTCACCTCTACCTTCCTCAGAAGATTCAGAAATTTTGCCTGACCTTGGGCCAGTATGTCTTTTCTGGGTCCTTTAGGAGGGTAGGGTAAAGTAGTAACATCAAAGTGAGGGGGAGGAGGAGGAATTATGTTTTTCTTACCTTTTTCTTTAGGCGGCGATGGCTCTTCTTCTTTGATGTCCAAGACCACATAGTCTTTCTTCGGTGCTGCCCCTTCCAACGCCTTCTTATTTGCCTCCACCAATGCCTTTTCCATGTCTTCCAACTCTTTCCTCATTGCAGCCATTTCCTTCTCAACACTGCCAATTTCCAAATCTTTAATTTCGACTTCACCGTACATGGCCCCTTCACGGTCAACCACCTTCTCTTTCTCGGCTTTCTCAGTTTCTGCTTTCTCGGCCCACAATTCCTTCTTCTTATCACTTGGCCCAACCTCTTTACCACTTCATGTGAACACAACATTCACACCTCTCGGTTTTCTCTCAGTGTTGCTAGGGAGCCCACCACTCAGTCTTTAGAGTGTCAGTTATTTGACCTACTTGGGTCTCTAAGTTCCGAATAGCAGAGTGGGTGGCCACTTTTTGCTCTACAACATTTTTGTTTAACTCAGAAACAGTCCTATCTAGTCTTTCCTGGAGTATCTCAGCAGGCGTCTTCTGAACACCAGAATTGTTTGATTGCTGATTATTTTGATTGCTCTGGTGCAGATGAGCATTCGGATGCTGATAGGTGCCAGAATTATTATCTCTCGTCGGCTGGCTCGCTTGCTAATTCTGATTGTTTTGTTGGCCCTGATTCTGATTTCATCCTTGATTCTGGCCCCAATTCTGACTTTGTTGTTGCTGCTAGACTTGATTCTGAGATTGCTAATTCTGGTTATTCTGATAGTTCCCTTGGCCCTAATTCTGGTAGGAATTCTAATTCTGGGGGTTTTGGTTCCAAGGTCGGTTGTATGGGCTTTGGTTTTGTCTGAAACCTTGGTTTTAATTATTGTTACGATTCCAGTTCTGATTCTGCCCCTGATTCCAACCTTGATTCTGCTGATTCTGATTCCACTGCCCCTGATTCCCTTGTCCAACATAGCTCACATCATATTGTTGTGAATCATCACCCATACCATAATCCATTTACGGCCCTTGCTGATTGTCGAAATTCTGATTCCACTGCTGCTGGCCAAACTCTTGCTGATTCATACTCATCTTCCCCATCGCATAGACATTCATTCTCTATTGATCATTCTAGGTTCCAAATTGTTGTTGTGCTGGAGTAGGTGGCAACTGTTGTGGATAAGTGGGCTTTTTCGATGATGTACATTCCTTGGCAGAATGTCCACCTCCACAAAGTTGGCATTGCTGTGCCTTCTTTCTTTCCAACTCTATTTGGTCCATCTTTAGCACCATTTCTTGCATCTTGTCATGCATGGCAGATTTTCTATCAATTTCTTCTTTCAGCGACTTTACACTTTCCATCGGGGCTTTCTTCTTCTTTCTACTGGATCCCCATTGTCCTTCTCCATTTGCCAAATTCTCAATCTGTTTCATAGCTTGTTCAGGCGGCAGATTCATGATATCTCCGCCACTTGCGGCGTTCAGCTTGTTCTGGTCCACTGGCTCTAAGGCTCTGAATAGTATAATTACTTGCTCAACAGTGGAAAAACCGTGTGGATGGCATCTCTTCAGTATGCCCCGAAATCTCTCATATGTCTCTTTTAGCGTCTCTCCCTCGAGACCATCAAATGAAGAGATTTCTTCTTTCACATCTAAAATCTTCACCGGAGGAAAATACTTCCTCAAAAACACTCTCATTGCATCCGCCCATGTATGTAACTAATCATTAGGTAATGAATTTACCAATCCTTAGCAGCTCCTCTCAGTGCAAACGGGAAAGCTATCAGCTTTATTGCCTCCTCGCTAACCCTATTATATCTCACCGTCCCACAAATTTGGAGAAAATGATCCAGAAAGCTGTTCGGGTTCTCAGTTGACTTCCCGTGGAACAAGGCGTGTTCCCCTAATATGTTCAAGATATTCTGCTTTATATCCATGTTGTTAGCATTAATAGGAGGTACTTGAATTGGATTGTGCCCCGTGACTTCCTGCGGAGTAGTCATATAATCTCGGCAGACTCTCGGTCCTTGCACCTGTTGAGCCCTCTGTGGCTGATAATTCTACTGTTGATAAAACTGCTGCATAGGGGGTTGCTGAGGATAGGGGTTTTGGAACCCCTGTTGGTTCTCTTGATCCCTTAGCATCTGCAGTCTGCAGTACTCGATTTATAGTCTCTTAGTCTAATTCGGGTCCAAAGTTCTGAGTATTCTGAGCATTTTGTCCTCCCCTGTGCTGTCCAATCCTTGTCCTTTGATTAAACTGTGGAGTTACCAACTGACGTAACATTGTGTTGTCCTGTCTTAATGGTTCATGACGAGGGGTGCTCGGTGGAGTATGCAATAGTAGTGTTGCGTTACCACCAGTGGTGTTCGAGGTTTTCCCTGGTGCATCATGTTAATCGATGGGATCTTTGCCCTTTCAACGAGTCGTTATATCGTCCATTTCTACAGAGGAATCTGAGAGTGGGCTTTCTACTATCCCTTCTCCTTCAAACAAAGGGTTCGGACTAGCAATCAGGATCTCCCCTCGGCGTTGACTGTTTCTATGACGTGCGTAAGCTTCAATCTCTTCAATCGGTTCGATAAGAGGTTCTTTGGAGCTTCGGGTTATCCACTGAAAAACATGAAACAACATGAAAACAAAATAAAAACGACCTAAGCCGAAGCATTCAGTCAACTTAAGAGATATCAAACGTTACTCCCCGGCAACGGCGCCAAAATTCTTGTTAGCAAAATACTTAACCGCTAACTTTTACCGACAGAGTATCGGGTCAACGGGAGTATAGTGGTCATAAGGTCGAATCCACAGGGAGTAATGTCTAAGTACCAAAGCTAACGTATAACTTAGTTCAGGTCAAAATAATGGTGGAGGATATTACACTAATGCAAAAATAAAGGTTATACTAACGAGTCTACTTCTAAGTATTAAAAGGTATAGCCGAACTATGATCCCACGAGCTAATTTTACCCCTAATTAAGGACTTGACATAGAGCGTGTCTTAACCGACCTACCTATCCTAAGTAGTTTAACGACATCCACGGGTGCCAACTCTTAATTCTAGTGATTAGACTGAACAACTCGATCTAACCACCCTATGTGAAGCTAACCGACTCTCCCTTTAGAAAACCGATTATCCTAACATGATTAAGCTTTAGAGTTTCTCGAACAACGATAACAAACCTCTATATTGGAAACGGACCTAACAACTAGGTCGAATCTACGCAACGATCCCAAAACCCCTTTTCCCACATCTCACCGCAAAATGAATCTATAAGTTCGATGAGTGTGACAGTGAACTAGGTGATCAATCTAATTCAAAGATGTTATGATAAGTTTTGGGACGTGGATTAATCGTTAAAACATACAATTACACATTACACAATTCCCAACCTCGTCCCCCTTAGGGTTTTCGCTCGCTTTCACATAATTCGACTACACATGCAATTAGCTACTCATTATTATGCTAATTACGGAATAAAGAAAGGAAAACATGCTAGAAATAATAAAAGGGAAATAATTCATTACCATAAAATAGCAGAAAATCGGATGCACAATGTATGGCGAAATAATTGCACCAAAAATTTGAATCTTTTGTTCTTGAAAAGGAAATCTAAGCTATAGCAAGTGTGTAGAATCGAATGGAGTAATCTATGGAATCAACGGATTGAAAGGTGATCAAACTACACTAAAATCGCACCTAAATCGCCTAGGAAAAGTCTAAAGACGGCCAAAGATATATAGGGGCAGAATGAGCTGCATATTTATAGTGTAGGTCGAAAATTTGTTTCTGTCGGTCTCAAACGCCAGTTTGCCTCCTGTCAAACGCTAGTTTGCCTGGAAATCTTGATGACATTAGGGATTCTCCTTCCATGGACTAGCGTTTGCCTTAACTTGAACGCCAGTTCATGGATCTTGCCTTGAGGGACAAACGCCCGTTTTCAGTGTCTGAACGCCAGTTTGGCTTGAATGAGCTTTTTGATTCGGGCTGAAGCCATCCAAACACCAGTTTAGGGGTAATTTGAACGCTAGTTTGGCTAAAAACTCATCTTTCAGTATCAATGCTACTTCTGTCAAACGCCAGTTTGGACTGGCCAAATGCTAGTTTGAGGTAGGCTTGAGTCAAACGCCATGATTTCACTCCCAACTTGACTTTTTCTCACTTTCATGCTACTTTCGTGCCACGAACCCGTTTCTCATCCTAAAAACATCACCTTTCGGGTTCTCGAGTCACCTAAGTCCTGCAATAACATATACGAACGAACACCACGTGTAATTCTGCATGACAAAAGTGCTCGGAAAAGAGTTAAATATCGTTAAAAAGGCGGAGTTTACTATCGATGTGACAGTTTAACTCCCTGTGCGTATAACTCTCGATATTACTCTCAAACAGGCCTAGAACTACCCAAAACATGCCAATAAAGTGATAAACGGGGGTTAAACTGCGCACCAAAGTACAGTAAAGTTGACTTCCATCAGTTTGCGATAAATATCGAAGGAGCTTTTCACACTCACACATAATCACTTTTTGATACAAGATGGAATATTGGTCATATACATTTGTGTAATTACTAGTGTAGGACCATTATGATACGTTCATACTCCATGTATAATAGCATTGTTGACTCTATTTCTCTTTTGAAAACACTCATTTCCGCTCGAGGGTGAGGTAACGCTAAGTAGACGGTAGTTGATGAAAGTCTTCTCGCCTATCGTTTGCTACGTGTTTCGCACCCCGTTATACCTCGTTTCGTATGTTTTCGTAGGAATCTGGCTTAGTTTCGATGTATTTCACACCATGGATTTCATTTACAAGTCTTAGGACGTATTGTCTTAGTTTCGATGTTTTAAGGTGTTTTTGAGTCATTCTCGGTCACCATATTGTCCTGTAAGGGTTGTAAGTGTTTTTTCTTGTGATATTTTACATGAATTAGGTGTTCGGGATGACCAGAATGTGAGATTTGGAGAAATCGATGAAGAATAACTCTTTTCGGAGCTAAACCTGAGTAGGTGCACGCATTCAGATACTGGAAGGAGCCAATTCTGAGGATGATTGTCAGGCGTGCACCCAAAGTAGATTAGGCGCACGCCTAAAATTACTTAGACTTTTGGGGAATTATCTGCTCTCTCTCGGTTGGTGCACGCCTAAGGCAGGACATGCGTACGCCTGGGCCCAGCTCTGAAACCCTAGACTTGGCCATTTGCACGCTGGGCGTGCGCACTAGAAAGCCAGGCACGAGCCTATGGAGTTTTTTTTCCACTTGCACCTCTCCGCTATAAATACAAATTTGGGTGGATTGGACCCATTATCTCTTTCACCTAGGGTCTTCTTTATCAATGTTTCACCACTGCAACTCCACATAAGTAGATCTAAAGCTAATTGAGAATATTTTTTTATGTAATTTAATGCTCAGATCGTTGTAAATCACAGTTTCTTGAAGATAGTATATAAAGCTATTGTGGATTTCTTGTTCAAGCTTGTTTCTTTCCGGTTTTCTTCATCAGTGGCACCTGGATTTCTTCTTGTCTCATATTGCATGTATATTTTTATTATGTTTTCATGCTTTTCAGCTTGTATGATGAGTAACTAAACCTTATATAGTCGAGTTGTGTGAGATCTTCGAAATCGAACCTTAGTTTGTTGATGAAAGTGTTTTGATGTGTTGTTTGTTACATTTTTGGTGTTATTGATGTTCTAGAACTCATGCTTAACGACGTTTGTTGAATTGATCACTCGATAATTGTTGGTCCCAGAGAAGGGTAAAACTATAGTCGGGGGGTGAATGACTATAGTGGAGTTTCAAAAACTTTTCTTATTTTTAAAAGCTTTTGGGCAATGGATAAGTCCCTTCTTACTATGTTGTTTCAAAGCAGTTTAGACAATCACATATATAAGTTATGAGATGCAATTTAAATGAGTACTGTAAAGTGAATTGCAGAAAGTAAGTTGACACAAGGCTTATAGTGGTTCAGGGTGGTGTATTCCCTTAATCCACTCTTCTCCTGTGATGATTGAAGGAATTCACTATTGTTTTCACAGATACAATAGTAAGATTGTCCTTGACTTCCCAAGCTTCACAATCTACAAGACTATCACTCCTTGACTGCAACAGCTTTAGTGATTCAGTCTCTCTCATTGCTCCTTGAGATCAAATCCTTCAGCAGCTATCACAAACACAACTCCTTCTCAGATGGCTTCTGATTCAGTTGCTTCAGTTTGTTGTGAATGAGATTCACAAACTTGCTTGATCAATCTCAGTGCTAAATATGAAATTGTAGTTCTGATGTCTGAGTTGATCTCTAGATAAATCCTTGTAAGTTCAGAGAGAAGGCTTTACAAATTGACAGAGTTTCTGCTTGGTTTTTCCTTTTTTTTTTCGAATTTCGAATCGCTTTCTTTGACTGTCAATGCCTTCTATTTATAGCCTTGAATATCCTTAATTTGAAATTCCGTTCGTTGGCTATATTAATGAGGGGATAATCCTCTATTTTATTCTTGATTCCCCCTTAATTATATTCTCCTTGATTTCAGTGATCGGATTTTTCTTCAAACGTTTGGCAGAAAATCCGTCCTTGATTGACCCTCTATTGATTGTGCATTTAATGCATGATCCTCTGAATCTTCATCATATTTTAAATCTGTTTTGGTAAGGTTTACTTCGCCGTTCCCTGAGCGGTTGAGTGATCCATCTGACTTTTCCGTTTAGATCTTCCTTCACTGTTTTGTCTTCACTCAGCCGAAAGTCAGTTTACTTTGCCGATTCACTGTTTCCTTCATCACTTCAGTTTAAGGAGAATCTTTGTACTTCACTGATCCTTGATTGGGCTGAGATCAGTGTACACCATATTTAAACAGTGAGTTCCATCACTTGAAACATAACTTAGACTTATCCAAGGTCATCACAGACTTCCTTGGTTATAAGTCAGACCATTAAGTCTTCATTGCTTCTCTGCTGGTGCTTGGCTGGCTTCACTCTGCCGAATGTCTATTTTACTTTGCCGTCCTACCAACTAGTACAATACTTGTCTGACTTTAACTTATACAACATGTCAGGCTCTAAGTAAAGACTTATACAGAGAATTCTAACTTATTTCAGGCTTGCTATAACAGCTAGTATGGCCATCATCAAAACATAATAAAGTGTTCCTAACAATTTCCCCCTTTTTGATGATGCCAAAACCCTCATAAGCCTGAACATAAGTAAGCCAAATTTTTCATAATAATTCACAGAATAAAAATCAACTATTTTATTCATCCATTCAAGGGCAGCAAGTTCAAAATTTATTCAAGTGTTACACTACATTTTGCTTAAATCAGCCTTGTATCTTTTGAACTTTGTAGTCTGAACCTCCTCAACGTCTTTCCAATTGATTTCTGGAAACTTCCACTTCCAGTATGCCATAGCAGTGTATTTAGATACTCCTTGAAAAACTCTTTTGGCAAAAAGTTTGTTAAAGTCAGGAATGCTTTCATTTGCCCTGGGCTCTCCAAAGCACTTCTCAAGTCTCTCTAGATTCTACAATGTGTGTGTCAGCAAACTTGAGACTTTTGTACAGACTCCAATTTCCCCCATAGGATTGAAGAATTTTTCCATATAGTTGAAGTCTTCTTGTTGTTCAATTGGCAAGTCTTCTGGTCCTTTTGCAGAGAGAGGTATTGCTGAACTTGGTCTGCTGGTTGTTTGTTTTAGAAGTGCAAATTATCTTTTGACATCGTTGTAGAGTTGGCCATATCAGTTCTCATTCTTTCATCCTGATAGCTTAGCCAATCAGCCCATGCTTCATCTTGCGAATAATGAGGGTAAAGTCCTTCATGTGCTCTAAAAAATTCTCTTACGTGGTCCAGTACATCTGCTTCATATTCTGCTTTGCTCGGAGCAGTGAACGTTCTGTGCTCCCCAGTGTATCTGGAGCTGCTGCTGCCTCTGCTGGTGTTTCCTCTGGTGCTAAGTCTGTGTTGACTTGCTGATCCCCTTTGCTGACTAGATCCAGACCTTTGCTGTTTGCCGGATCTATCTCTGTCATCATCTCTTCTTTGCATAGGAAGAGGAAATCCAGTGCAGGGTTCATTTAGGGCCTTTTCGCTTTCTTCTCTAGCCCTCCTTTGCTGTTCTTATGCTTCATTTCTGATTCTGATTTCTCTATCCCTTGCTCTCAGTTGTTCTTCAGGGAAGTTTGGGGGGTCTAATAGTTGATCCTTCAGGCTTATCCTGATTTCCCCCCCTTTTTGGCAGCATAATCCCTTTACTGGAGTAAGATGCTATTTGTAGCCTCTGCTGTCCCAATCAGAGAGTCCAATTTTGACTCAATGGATGTAAACTTGTTGTCATGATCAGTCAGTTTCTCGGTGACACTGCGAAATCTAGTGCCAAATGCCAATTCCATTGAATCATTTTCTTGGGAAATGTGTTGCCTGAGACCTGCAAGGTTGCTAGTGATATTGATGTTGAGCTGTCTCATCAGATTTCCTTGTTGTTGAACAACAATATTATGTCCATCGATGTACTCTGCAATGGCCTGGAAATTTTGCTCAATGGAGGAGCTTTTATCATTAAATGCTGAAGTCATAGATCTGAGATACATGGCTTGCTGCTCCAATTCTTCAGCCAGCAGATCTGCTGCTTTTTCAAAAGTTTCATTTGCGATGCTAGTGAGCAGCTGAGAGAGTTTGTGTCGAATGTTAGTTGGTTCTGGATCTGTTTGCTGTCCTTTGTCTTGATGTTGAGTGACATCTGCACCGATTTCCAAATCTTCAAGTATTTGGGTGGATGTGTATGCTGGTGTAGGTTGGGCTGCTGTTCCCCTTTCTCTGTGCTGGGGATTTCCTTGATTGGAGTGGCAGCAGCTGAGTCAGTGTCCACTACGTTTGTGTTGTCTGCCGGAGTTTCAATAGAGATTGGTTGAGGTGTTGTCTTGGCTGGTGTTGTTGACTTGGTGGATGCATGTGGCTGTAGGAAAGAACTTAGAAGAATGTTATCATCAATTGCATCCGGTGTAGGAGTATCCTCTTTTCCTTGTTTGTCACGATTATCAGCATGATGATCATCATTATCATTGTCATCATGATCATCTCCATCATCTTGATCAGTATTATCATCATCATCTCCACCATCCTCCGAGTCATCACTGTGTCTGACAGAGATCTGAGGCAGTTTTGCCTTTGCTGCATCAACCATGTCCCAGAGAGGGGATTCATCAAGTACGCCAACCAGAGTTGTGATTCCCAGAAAGTTAAAGAGCCATGCCTCCTCAGCAAGCATGTGTTCTGAATCTAGAAGCTGATTTCTGGAATCACCTTTTTTCCATTCAAGATATTGTGCAATTCGATCATCAATATCGTTTGCAGACATTTGTGCAGGTTCTTCTAGAGATTCCTCAACATCTCCAGTGTCTCCTATAACTTCCTCAATTGGAGGTTGTTCATCCTCATTTTCATTTTCTTCTTCTTGTTGTTCTGCCTCAACATCAGAATCTTCTTCTTCTTCTTCTTCATCAATTAATTTTCCAAAGGCTGTCTTGTCCAGATTGCGTTGAACCTTTTGCTTCTTTCTTTGACTGGAGGGATGAGTTGTGATTTTCTTTCTCTTCCCTCCTCTGGCTTTCTTTTGCTATTTAACATAGGTAACCATGACCTTGGACTCATGCAATTTGTGAAGTTGTACAACATGGACTTTGAGGCATTGCATCAGATAGTGTAGCAGAATCCCATATGACTTTTTCACCCAGAATTTTCCTTTCTTCGTCTTTCCTTCTGTTGTCCCCTTTTCGGCCGCTTTTACTTCACCTTGGATTTGTTCTTTGATTCTTAAAAAGAAGTGTTTTGCCCAATTGAACTCTAGATTGTTGTAGATGATTCCCATTAGCCGCATTCTGATTTCTGTCATATCATTATTTGCTCCCAACTTTCCTTCAATGCTTTTGCCAATTAGGGAACTGAACTCACTGAATGGTTTCTTTAAAGTGGATCTAAGACAATTGACCTTCTTAGACCCTGGGTTTGCCGTTTTGGCAATTGTTGGCCAGAAATCATCCAAGTTTTGTGGTACCAAGGTCACTTTTGCTTGACCCTTATTTGAAAGTTTAAGATGTTTTCGAATTACCTTTTCTGTAATGACCACTTCTTTGCCATTGACGGATGCAACAATCTTGTCTTCTTCCCACTCGTCACCTTCTTTAGTCAGGAGCCCAGATACGTATTTTGTAGATTTCCTGAAGGAGATGAGATTTTCATAGCAAACTTCGGTTATTGGAGGATTGAGAAAGGTTGATACTTTTAGATTTTTGCATCCTGCTGCCAATCGTTTTGCTTCTTCATCATTTCCGCATAGTTTTAAGTAGTGTTCTTCTTGGAAAAATGATCCAGTGGCAATCGATTTTTCATACCCAGCTTGGGTGTTTGAGGAGGATGAAGCCATTGATAGGTGATTGATGTTTAGAAAAGAACACTTCGAGTTTTCAGAGAGAATCAAAAGTAGGGTTTTTAATTTGCGAAAGAGCGTAAAGATTTCTGAAAATCTCTAAGTATCGTTTATATAGGATGATTTGGGTAGTGTGAACGTGGTTTGAATATGGAAGGATTTTATGACATAATGGCGTGATTTTGTGTATGTAAATTGCGATATTCGAGTGAAGTGGGGGAGTGGATTGAGGTAAGTAATGATAGAGCCCGGGAATCGAGGCGTTTGTAATTCGAAAGATAATATGGTTACCTCTATGATTATAAGTTGATCTTCACGTGTGTAATCATCCTCAGAATAATCTTCCATAACTCCCTTATTCTCCACGTGTATAAAAATTGACTTTGTTCACACTTTAATTTTCCCACGATTTCAATCTTTATTTCGGTGAAGTGCCTTGGCTGGTCACTTAGCCGATGTAGTGATTTTTTTTTTCACTGAGCTGCTTTATTTGCCTGTTCCTAACAATCAGTTAAATCAACTTCGCTGGATACCAGTGCCTTACCTGCTACATCCCCTATAATGGCAAATGTTTAAACAATTGATGAAGTTACTTAGCCGGTTACTCTAGTTAGCCGCTCTTTGGTACTTAGTCAATTTCAATCATTCCTAACTCAGTTCTCAACATGCTAAATCTTTCATAACTTAGTGGTTTAGTGAAGATGTCAGCCAATTTATCTTCAGTGGGTATCTATTTTAGGATGACATCTCATTTTTCAACATGATCTCTGATAAAATGATGTCTCACATCAATGTGCTTTGTTCTTGAATGCAACACTGGATTTACAGTATTAGATATTGCATTTGTGTTATCACACATGATTGAAATTGTTTTCTCCTCCACTCCATAATCCCTTAGTTGTTGTCTAATCCAAAGTACTTGTGCACAACAACTGCCTGCTGCTATATATTCTGCTTCAGCTGTTGATGTAGATATAGAGTTTTGTTTTTTTACTAAACCATGAAACTAGTCTGCTGCCTAGCATTTGGCAAGTTCCAGAGGTGATTTTTCTATCTATCTTGCATCCAGCATAGTCAGAGTCTGAAAATGATATCAACTTGAATCCTCCATCTTTTGGATACCAAATTCCAACATTAATAGTGTTTTTCAGGTATTTGATTATTCTTTTGGCTGCTAGAAGATGTGATTCTTTTGGTTGAGCTTGAAATCTTGCACATACTCCTACTGCAAATGCTATATCAGGTCTGCTTGCAGTTAAATATAGTAGGGATCCAATGATTCCTCTATAGATTTTCTGATCAACATCCTTTCTTGTTACATCTTTTCCAAGAATGACTCTTGCACACATTGGTGTATCTGCTGTGCCACTTGTATCCATACCATACTTGTGTATTAGGTCTTTTGTATACTTGGCTTGACTAATGAAAATACCATCCTTCATTTGCTTTACTTGAAGACCAAGAAAGTAATTTAATTCTCCCATCATGCTCATATGAAATTTGCTCTTCATCAGGTTTGCAAATTTCTCACACAGCTTTTCATCCTCTGATCCAAAGATGATGTCATCAACATAGATTTGTACCAGTACTGTGCTTGTTGCTTCTTCTAATTTGAATAGAGTCTTATCTATAGTTCCCTTGTTGAATCCATTCTTGATCAAAAATTGTGATAGTGTTTCATACCAAGCTCTGGGTGCCTGTTTGAGTCCATAGAGAGCCTTCTTGAGTTTGTATACTTTGTCTT
The DNA here is from genome assembly GCA_026214975.1 of Gentiana macrophylla. Lineage (NCBI taxonomy): Eukaryota > Viridiplantae > Streptophyta > Magnoliopsida > Gentianales > Gentianaceae > Gentiana > Gentiana macrophylla. The sequence goes on along the minus strand of CM047811.1, from coordinate 5,986,253 downwards.
CCTTTCCTTTGAGTTGGAAACCAGGAGGTTGTTCCACATATACTTCTTCTTCCAAAAGTCCATTCAGAAATGCACTCTTGACATCCATTTGATAGACTTTGAAGTCTTTGTGTGCAGCAAAGGCTAGAAAGAGTCTAATTGCTTCCAGACTTGCTACTGGTGCAAATGTTTCATCATAATCCATTCCTTCTGCTTGAGAGTAGCCTTTTGAAACTAGCCTTGCTTTGTTTATGACAACTGTTCCTTACTTATCCATCTTGTTTCTGAATACCCATTTTGTTCCAATGATGTTGGCCATATCTGGTCTGTCAACAAGTTCCCAGACTTCATTTCTTTCAAATTCATTTAGTTCTTCTTGCATGGCTGTGATCCAATCTGCATTTTGAATTGCATCATCTATTGTCTTGGGTTCTACTTGTGATAGAAAACATGTTAGCATATGCTCCAGTTGTCTTCTGGTTCTAACTCCTGTGTGAATGTCTCCAATAACTTGTTCTTCAGGATGTTCTCTTAGCCAGTTGAGATCAGGTTGAAGTTGTTCTTCACTTGGTGCTTCCACACCTTCATGTTGTGTATGAACTTCAAGTTCTGGTTCTTCTTCTGTTGAATTGATATGTGGCTCATCTTGATTTCCAAAATGATGATTCAGGATGGAAGTTGGTATAGTTGCATTTGTATATATTTCCCTCTGTGTTGCTTCTTCTTCTTGATCTTGAAGATCTTCACCATTTGTATTTGGTTCATCAAAAACTACATGTATTGATTCTTCAATTACCAATGTTCTTTTGTTGAGTACTCTGAATGCTTTGCTGGTGTCTGAGTATCCCATAAAGATTGCTTCATCAGCCTTTTCATCAATGGTATGCATTTGATTCCTGTTCAAAACAAAACATTTTGATCCAAACATATGCAAATATGAGATATTAGGTTTTCTACCATTCCATATTTCATATGGAGTCTTTCTATGGTGTTTGTTGATGATTGATCTGTTTTGTGTATGGCATGCTGTATTTGCTGCTTCAGCCCAAAACCTCTTTGGTAAACATGCTTCTGCAATCATTGTTCTGACTGCTTCTTTAAGAGTTCTGTTTCTTCTTTCTGCTACACCATTTTGTTGTGGAGTTCCTGCTGCAGATAATTGATGTAGTACTCCATTTTCTTCACAATAGATTCTAATAATTTCATTAAGAAATTCAGTGCCTCTATCTGATCTGATCTTGATAATTTTCAGTTCTTTCTCATTTTGGAGTCTTCTCAGCAAATCTGGCAGCTTTTAGAGTGTCTCTTTCTTCTTGTTCATGAAAATGGTCCAGGTGTATTTTGAAAAGTCATCCACCACTACTAGGGTGTATTTCTTCCCACTTACACTTACTGGTGTGACTGGTCCAAACAGGTCCATATGTAACATATGTAGAATTCTTGTTGTTGATTGATAGGGCTTTGACTTGAATGAACTTTTGATTTGTTTCCCTTTCTGACATGCATCACATAGACTTTCTTTCTTGAATGTGATTTCTGGCAGGCCTTCAACTAACTTGTTCTTTGATAATGTGTTGATGGTTTTGAAATTCAGGTTATTTAATCTTCTATGCCAGATCTAGCTAGTTGATTGTTTGTTTTTGACAAACAAACATGTTTCTGCTTTGGCTGTTTTCCAATCCACCACATACATGTTATCTTTTCTTCTTCCTGCAAGTACTACTGTGTTGGTTTGGCTGTGAATGACTTTGCATCCTTCCTTGTTGAAGTGCATATTGTAGCCTTTGTCATAGAATTGACTGATGCTCATCAGATTGAAGTTAAGTCCCTTAACATATGCTACATTTTGAATCTTCAAATTGTTCTTGAGTATTGTGCCTTCCCCCTTAATCTTGCTAGGGTTTTCTTTGCCTCCAAATGTGACTTTGGGTCCATCTAAAGCTTTAGAGTTAGTGAGCCATCTCTTGTTTCCTGTCATATGTCTAGAACATCCACTGTCTATGTACCAGACATCCTACACAACAAATTAATTAAATTTAGGTACCTAACACTGTTTGGGTCCATACCTGTTAGCAGTCATGCCTCCCATACCAAGTGTATATCCAAATGATCTTCTTTTTGGATAATTAAAGTCATCATCTTCATATGTATAAGGCATGGCAGAATAGCTTCTAATATTTTTACTGAAGATATTCTGATACTTTTCTCTACTTTTTGGTGCATTTGCATCCTTCTTCACTTTCCAATATGCAGTGGGAAACCTATGTTGCTTCATGTGTCTAGGGACATATCTAGATTGATTTTTCTTAAACACATGATGCATATCATTCAATGGTTTCTTCCTGTATTTTGAAGGTGCAACATTCCAATCATCCTCTGAAGGATAAAGTCTTCCTTTACCTTTCAGAAGGTTTTTGTTTTTGGTTGACTGGAATGAGGATTTAGTCTGTTGTTTCACTACACTAGGTTTTGACTTCACCGGTGTAGGATGATTGGTTGGAACTGTGGTCTGTCCCTTTCTAAATTTTGGTCCATTGTTGGTCCTGAATTTAGAATTGTGTTGACCATTGTTTCTACTTTCATCCTGACTGTTGTAGCCAAGACCAGATCTGGATCCATACCTTTTTGAGGGTTTGTAAGCTGGTGCATTTAGTGGTGCAGTGGTTATCTTAACTGGTAGGGATATTTTCTTAACTGATCTGTCAATAACAGATGCATGATCATCTGCTGTTTGTTGATCATTTAAGTATGTCTCGTTACTAGTTAGTTCAGCTTTTGCTTTATCCAGTTCTTTCTTTAATATTTTATTTTCCTTTATTAGATCCTTGCATTCCTTTTCCAGAATTTCATGATTCATTTCAATTTCATCAAATTTAGTCATGAGATTTTGGACTAAGTCTGCTGTATCTAATGGAAGAACAGAAGATTGTGCAGTGTTAGATGTAGATGCATTAGATGAAGAGTAAGAGCTGGATGTTACCTCAGCTTCATCAGATTCTTTGGTCATTAGACATAGACTTATTTTCTCAGTGTCTGAGCTGTCACATTCATCTTCATCTAATTCTTTGGTCATGAGACATAGACATGCTTTTTCATTGTCTGAGCTGTCTTCTTCATCACTATCATCTGAGTCATTATCAAATGATTCTTCATTCTTTTCACTGCTGGATTCCGACTTGAGTGCCTTCTTGCTTTTCCTCTTTTCAGATGTTTTGTACTTCTTCTTTTCATCATCTTTATTATTTTCTTCAGGACAGTCAGCCTTGATGTGACCTTTCTTGTTGTAGTTGAAGCATCTGTATTCATCATCTTTCTTCTTCATGTCTTTGTTTGACCTCTTGTTTCATGATGAGTTTCCTTTGAATGGCTTCTTTTTGCTAAACCTGTCAAAACGTTTAACTAATAAAGCTACCTGTTCTTTGAGTTCTTGTGTCTCTTTGCTGATGCAATCGGCAAAGTTACTTTGCTGTGGTGCTATCAGTGCACTGGTTCATTGTGTCTCTGCCAGAGCACCATCTTCACCGTTCAATTCGAATTCATGAGCTTTTAGTTAGGACATCAGGGTCAGAGTGTCAGTGTTTGCAAGATTTGTAGTTCCTCTGATTACTGATGTTATGATCTTCCATCTTTCAGGTAAGCCTCTCAAGATCTTCAAGCACACTTTTTTCTGAGGGTATGTGTGTCCAAGCTGTTGCAGTTCACTGATGATGCTTGAGAATCTATTATCCATTTGATCAATGGATTCACCAGCCTTCATTTTGAAGTTCCCAAATTTCTGTTTTGCAACAGATAATTTGTTTTCTTTAACTACTTCAGATCCTTCATTTATCAATGCTAGCTTGTCCCACATCTCCTTTGCTGTCTTGAAAGCTTTGATTCTCATGAACATGTTGCTATCTAGGGTCTTCAAAATCATGTCTTTTGCAACAAAGTCTAGATTTGCTATTCTCCTGTCATTCTTGGTCCAATCTTTCTTAGGTTTGTCCACCTCTTTTCCTTGATCTTCTCCTGTGGATATCACAGTCATGATCATGATTGGGCCTTCATTGATTACATCCATAATCTCCTCATGAGTTGCTGTAAGATGGGACAACATTCTTATTTTATATTCATCAAAATTGTTAACATTAAAAACAGGGACTTTTGACATAAAGTTTGATGAATCCATAAGTACAAATAGAAGAATATATATATATATATATATATATATATATATATATATATATATATATGTATGTATATCTAGAAAGCACTGATTTGAAAACTACTTTGAAAATATGTGATCTCCTTGTTACTGTAAATTAGATCTCAAGCAGGTTACGATACTAGGAACACCGCTCGATACCAATTGTTGGTCCCAGAGAAGGTAAAACTATAGTCGGAGGGGTGAATGACTATAGTGGAGTTTCAAAAACTTTTCTTATTTTTAAAAGCTTTTGGGCAGCGGATAAGTCCCTTCTTACTATGTTGTTTCAAAGAAATTTAGACAATCACAGATATAAGTTATGATATGCAATTTAAATGAGTATGGTAAAGTAAATTGCACAAAGTAAGTTGACACAAGGCTTATAGTGGTTCAGGGTGGTGTAATCCCTTAATCCACTCTTGTCCTGTGATGATTGGAGGAATTCACTATTGTTTTCATAGATACAATAGTAATATTGTCCTTGACTTCCCAAGCTTCACAATCTACAAGACTATCACTCCTTGACTGCAACAGCTTCAGTGATTCAGTCTCTTTCACTGCTCCTTGAGATCAAATCCTTTAGCAGCTATCACAAACACAACTCCTTCTCAGATGGCTTCTGATTCAGTTGCTTCAGTTTGTTGTGAATGAGATTCACAAACTTGCTTGATCAATCTCAGTGCTAAATATGAAATTGTAGTTTTGATGTCTGAGTTGATCTCTAGATAAATCATTGTAAGTTCAGAGAGAAGGCTTTACAAATTGACAGAGTTTCTGCTTGGTTTTTCCTTTTTTTTTCGAATTTCGAATTGCTTTCTTTGTCTGTCAATGCCTTCTATTTATAGCCTTGAATATCCTTAATTTGAAATTCCGTCCGTTGGCTATATTAATGAGGGGATAATCCTTGAATTTATTCTTGATTCCCCCTTAATTATATTCTCCTTGATTTCAGTGATCGGATTTTTCTTCAAGCGTTTGGTAGAAAATCCGTCCTTGATTGATCCTCTATTGATTGTGCATTTAATGCATGATCCTCTGAATCTTCATCATATTTTAAATCTATTTTGGTAAGGTTCACTTCGCCGTTCCCTGAGCGGTTGAGTGATCCATCTGACTTTGCCGTTTAGATCTTCCTTCATTGTTTTGTCTTCACTCAGCCAAAAGTCAGTTTACTCTGCCGATTCATTGTTTCCTTCATCACTTTAGTTTAAGGAGAATCTTTGTACTTCACTGATCCTTGATTGGGGTGAGATCAGTGTACACCATATTTAAACAGTGAGTTCCATCACTTGAAACATAACTTAGACTTATCCAAGGTCATCACAGACTTCCTTGGTTATAAGTCAGACCATTAAGTCTTCATTGCTTCTCTGCTGGTGCTTGGTGGCTTTCACTCTGCCGAATGCTTGTTTTACTTTGCCGTCCTACCAACTAGTACAATACTTGTCTGACTTTAACTTATACAACATGTCAGACTCTAAGTAAAGACTTATACAGAGAATTCTAACTTATTTCAGGCTTGCTATAAAAGCTAGTATGACCATCATCAAAACATAATAAAGTGTTCCCTAACAATATATCACATATCTTCTTTATACATGTATTTTGCAAGAGGGTATGCCAGGGGCGGACAAACATATTATAGGGTGGGTCACGTGGCCTCACTAAGATCCGGAGATTTTTTTAGTATTAATATAATTTAGTTTTGTTGTTAAAAATGTTCGTTTTGTCCATAAAAATGCAGTTTTAGGTAGGGATGACTAATTTCCCGATAATCCCGACCCGTCCTGAAAAATCCTGACCCGAAATTTCGGGATATGTTTCCGACCTGAAAAATACTGAAATAGGGATCGTGCATAAAACTCAATCCCGTCGTGTTTCTGATCCCGACCCGAATATATATATTTCTTCCTGATATGAATACCACAACCCTAAATACTAAAAACATAAACCTACTGTTGAAATAGTGTCCTAAACCCAATCGGGTTGGACCGGATCCGACCGGGTCGGATCATTTCTACTATTTCTTTATATTTGTACATATATTAAATGGCTTTTCTGTTGTCATAAATTATTTTAAATAACCAATTATGAACTGTTATATGATAACATCCTTAGTATTAATACATGATAGAGAAACCATGATAGGCGATTATAGTTGATGAGATCTCTAATCTCTTTAATAAGTTTGATACTTAAATGTCTCTAGGCTGATGTACTATTAAACAGGGCATTGATAGCATGAACATGCTAGCACGTATTAGATGTCTTCTGTCTTTAAGGGCAGGGATAGATCTCATCTATCGAAGTTTGGCGACACTTGGACTGTACGTGGACATGTATTAGAGAATGCGTACGTTAGACTGACCCACTTACACTGTTAAGTGTCACACTATGTGACGGTTGTGTAATTATCCTTAGGACCGGAGTCTACATGGCATCACGGTGTGGATTGTCATGCTTTGACACTATTGAGGTTTCCCCTAGCCATGGGGCGATCATGTGGTAGTGATTGGGTATGATACTGAAGCATACAGAATATACATGTTTGGTCGTCCGTAAATCGCGTACCCTAATAATAAAAGATGAATATCCGAAAGGGCCTTCTTATAAGGAATGTCTTACTCTTGTGAATCTTTGCAAAGTGTAAGTAAATGAGTTACTTCGAGAGAGCATGATATCCAGATTATAAAATACGGTCGTTGATGTTTGACACTCGACGAACGACCGTATGGATATTATTATAGCGACAGGATTCTATTTACACAGTAACTGTTTTACATGAAAGGTAGTAGTCACTGGATTTGACTCTTCCGATGATTGGGGTCATGGTGTGTTGCTAGACGCTATCCTGTGATCGTTAGGTATGAAGGGCATTTCGTAATTTGCACTTTTTGCCTACGACCAACATATTCGGAAGCCTATCGGGTCACACACATAAGAACATCTAGCCGGATTAATATGTGGTTATAGTTGATAACCAAATACGGAAAGAATTTATCTCATACTATAAGGGTTATAGTTGTAAATTAATATGGTGGTATTTATTTATTATGAATAAATATAATACAAGATATTAATTATGTTGATTAATTAAATATACATATATTAGATATGTAAAGTTGAAAAAATGTGTATATATGATATACATGTATTTTGTGAATCAATTAATCATAGTATTATATTAATTAAAGAATATTTCGGATACCAAAATATTGGCTAAATGTGGCGCCAATTTCATGTGTATAGGATACATTTGAGTTTTGCAATTTAATTAATAAGATTACCATAATATTAATATTATATATTAATTGATTTTGGAAAATTTGGAATAGGCCTAGGCCATTTTCAAAATATTTGGTTTTGGAAAAGGCATAGGTCTAGGCCCTTTTCAAATTTTTGATTTTAGAAAGGGCGATGGTTGGTGCCTTTTGGTTTTGGAAACCAAAGGCATCCCTTTTTTTTTTATTAGGAATCAAAAGAAAATGTACAAAAGAGACTTAATTTTAATTTTGATTTATTCTAATTAATTAAAATCGTTTAAAATTAACCGTTGATTTTATTTCGATTAAAATCATTTAATTAATTAAATGTTAATTAGTTAATTGATTGGATAAAATTATTTAATAGATTAAACGTTAATTGATTAATTAAGACGCAAGTTGTTAGTTTTTAATTTTACCTTTTTCATAAGATGTTATTGTATGGATTAGATATAGTAGATATAATATGATTATATGGACCCCGATTGATCATGGACTCGACCGATAGGATATATGAGAATGTTTTCTTTATGTTGGTTGATCAAACTGTCCTAGGCCGTTATGAAGAACGTGACCTAGTTTACTTTTGCATTTATCCCATTCCCGTTAGCTCCCCCCCATGTGCGGCCGGTGTAATTATTTATTAGATAGATTATTTTGTAACAAAAATGGAGCAAGAAGATGACGACCAAAGAGAGATAAAGAACCCATTGGCGTACAGCAATACAGATCCTATTGGCGGTTGCAGCTACCTTTAGATTGTGACCCGCGATTTCGTCAGTTTGTATTCGAAACCGCACCTAGGAAAAGTCTATGATCATACCGGTTACTTTACGCATTTTATTATTTTGTGCTTGTATTTATTTTATATGCTACGATAGATGCATAACTAGGCACGATCTAGATGAATGTGTAGGATGTATATCTATAGAGATAGATATATTTTGATGAGACCATAATTAAAATTAATTAAGAGAATTAATTCAAAATTAATTAAGTGAATTAATTTAAAATTAACCCCACAACAAAAATCGAGTTATATTTGTCTCCCAATATTATTATGACGGTGAAGAGCCCTTGTTCGGATCCAACTGATCGGCCCTCATCGGGAGTTGACCTACCTCGGGTATATCGTTGTTATCGAGATATGATCGTTATGAGATCTCATGAATATTTGGGTTACGACTCGACTAAGAATCTTGCAGTGATTGACCCTCGTCAAGACCGTCTGATTTTAGAGATAATGGGTTGACTATCACATAAGATGTGAATCGTCAAGGAGTTGACTAGTCAACCACCAAGAGTCACATAGAGATGTGATTGGTAAAGTGTTACCTACCTTTCGAATTATTCCGGTTGATCGGCCCTCGTCGGGAATCGGGGTAACCAAAAGGGATAATGGCCACTAAAGAATTTTGAATGATTCTTGATAGTCAATTGGGAGTAGTTGACTAGTGGGAGCAAAATCATAAATCAAAAGACCATTTTTTATTTTACGTGTATAAACAACAACACTCTTTTATCTTTATTTTATTTTGTAGTTTTTAGAAAACTTTTATATTTATGTTTTTTAATTCTCGATTAGTAAAACCAAATTATGACTGTTACCTTTTGAGAAAAGTTCTCAAGTAAGGTTAAGTAATTTTAATCCTTTTAAAATAAGCAATGACATGAACAATCCCGTTATAGTAGTTGGAGACAAGGAGACTACATATTTGATTGAGTTCTCCAAGGCTTTAATTATTAATGAAAGCGGACGCTCATGATATGATTAGATCATTTGAAATAAGTTTCAACGAATTAATCATATACTGGATACGATCCACGATGATCATTCTGTCATACGATGACAATTAATTCAAACGCTGGATAAGAATGACCACATCGAATTTTGGAAATGTTGTTTTCAGAATTGTATGATTTAAGTATCGACTTAAGTCTATCATTGCTTAAATGTTAATTAAATAGTCAATGTTTGGAATATGATTCAAAAGGTTAAATAAACTATTTAATAAACTTTAGATTTTCTTTATGAAAGGAAATTAAAGACATAGCTCTTGTGATCTTTCTTAAGTCTTATGATGACTACACTAAGAAACATTCACAAGTGCTTAAAGGATTAAAAAGGAAAGTTAGTTCATGTGCTTAAATAGAGAACTTATTGAAGTTTCTATTTTTGGCAAGTGAGTTGAGATAAATCTATCTAAGTTCAAAGCCGACTCTAAGATATGATATCTTACAAGTGTGATTAAATGAGAAAGATTAAATACAAATATGGAAGGTGAAGCAAACGTTGTAACACTTACCATATTTGGATCTAGTAAACTGATAAGGGAACTAAATAAATGTTATTATGTTCCGGTTCTTATGAAGAACATATTTTTAGTTACTTGTTAGGATTTAGTAGACATATTCAATTGTAAAGAATAAATGTTATTCCGATAAAGTTGAAAGGTCACTGGATCAAACATACTAGATTGATGTCACTATATAGTTGATATATATGATGAAATCTCAACTAAATGTTTATATGGTTGTTATCCTTAATATTTGGTGGTCGTTCTAGACATAGTCTCTATGGAGGGGAATCGTGTGATCAGATGTCATTTTGATAACGTCTGAACCATGTGGTTATGAATCATGTGGGTAATACGTATCTTATCTAAAGATGACTAAAATACCCTTTTATGTAAAGGTTATAAAATCTATAAAGTTGTCCAAAGCCTAAACATACCGATGTTTGTTGGCTTGTAACAATTAATGCCACAAATGATTTTTTATTAATCTCTACGACTATTTTTAGAAATAGTCAAGTGTACTCAGTGAAGTGCATAATTCGGAAAGCCCAAAAAGTTAGAGCTACTACGAATATGAGGTTTATAAGCTACTTAGGAATTAATTTTCAATTGGATTGAAGCAATTAATACCTGAAGAGTGTTTCAGAAGACGTCTGAAATAGAATCAAATTCTCCCTTGAAGGATACCATCTTTGGGATACGCAATTAGATTATGTTCCCAAAATGGAAACAACACTTTATATGATAAAGGTGTGACGCAGGCCATGCGAAGTACCCCTTACCCGTTTCGAGATAATGCCCTTATACTTAACCGAGTTCCAAAGAATAAAGGTTGAATAAATTCCATATTAGATATGGAAGGCGATAATGTCGAATCTATCATAATCGATGATTTGAAGTTGTCATAGGAAAAGTCAGAAAGGCTTGGAGCCTAGTACGACATATACAACTTTGTGGAATGTCATTGCAAGTATGCTAGATATTATTTACTTGTCCGCGGAGCAAAAGGTGTTTGTCTCCAAACATGCTATCTTCTAGAGGAAGTGATTCTTCCAAAAGAGACAGTGTGAGCAAATAAGATCTCAAAAGAGTTTGAGAACCAAAAAGATACATTCAACCATTGGAACATGAGCAGACACCGCATAGCGATGAGGTGTAGAACACTGCTCAGTGCACACAAAAGTTCTGTAAGTCTGTGGATAACCTCAAGCCTGAAAAGGCTGCTGGTATGTTCATCTTGAAGAATGAATATCTCACGACCTTGAAGGAATGTTTGAAAGGCAAGATTGAGAGATATGGTCAGGAGCCATAATATCTGAATTAGATTCCATCAGTGACAACCAGGTTGTTAATCTAGTTTGTCTTACCTAGAGGGAATGTCCCTGAAAGGATGGCATGGATAGTAATATGATTACCGTAAGGCTATAGTGACGGCTGAAGGATACGGGGAGTAACCTTGTAATTTTTTTTATGCTCCCAGCTGTGCCCAGTTCTATTCAATTAATGCTTGTTATAACTTCGTATCATGACTATATGATAGTGTTGAAGACGATGGGCAAATAACTCGATGTTCATAGATGATAACATGATATGTGAGCCTACGAGATCCATTTATGGACTCAAACAAGTTTCTCTAGACAATTTCTTTGTTTGATAATCAAAGGAGTTTGATTTTGTCGAAAGAAGGGATATGTCCAATGTGCAAGATAGATAGTGGGAGTGTGTTACAATTTTTGAGTAAGGTATTGGATATCTCTCTCGGGAATTATCACCCCATGTCACAGTCAATTAATGTTTGGTAGTTGAAGGTATTTACGAAAGCACTTGGATTAACAGTTCTTATTTTAGAAATAAGAATCTAAAGCGATAGATTTAACTATTGTTAGATTATAGTTTACTTATATAGATGTGATGCTAAAAGAGTTTACCATAGGTCGTGACAGGGGATACTGCTAGCTAGTGTTCTCAAGATCTATCTATGTTTGGACGTTAGTCCTAAAGATAAGGTGAAAGATGATGCTTATGGAAGGTTTCCTTTGCTACCGTGATAGGAACCATCATAAAAGTAATGCCAGATGTTCATAGTCCATGAAGAGTCATGAGCAAGAATGAAAGTAAATATGGTGAATGTCGAGAATATCCTTAAACAAGTTAAGGAAGAGTTCATAGTTTATTGAAACTTGGAATTAAATAAACGTGTATATACAGACGTATATCCTGAGTCTTATGAAGGTGAGTAGGAGCTACAGTCTGGGTTTGCAGTCACTTTGATTAAGTGATACAGTGAGCTAGAATTGTTCTTAGCTATGGGTCACTGTAAATTCTACAATTAGGCCAAAGCACAGTCTTGCCATGGAGGCACAGCGGGAGCAGTACATGGATCCAGCTAGAAGGTTCATTCCTGAACCTTGTACGGTTCTTCTACCTTTTCTATATAGCTGATATAGTAAGTGGATTCATTGCTTGAAGCAAGGACCAGGGTCTCGTCGGAGATTCTTGTGTGTGTTAAGGCGGTTTCTTTGACTTGGTCATTTGGAGCATGATATGAAGATAGTCTGAGTCCCCACGGATATCGATCCGTTCACAGCTAAGGCTGGTTGTGAGTATTGCATGAGATTCTTGTGTTTCAACTTGGTCTTGTGTGTGCGAGTGATTGGTTTTAGGCCAAGTGGGAGATTGTTGAAATAGTGTCCTAAACTCAATCGGGTTGGACCGGATCCGACCGGGTCGGATCATTTCTACTATTTCTTTATGTTTGTACATACATTAAATGGCTTTTTCTGTTGTCATATATAAGTTCTTTTAAAGAACCAATTATGAATTGTTATATGATAACGTCCTAAGTATTAAACTATGATAAAGAAACCATGATAGTCGATTATGGTTGATGAGATCTCTAATCACTTTAATAAGTTTGATACTTAAATGTCTCTAGGCTGATGTACTATTAAACAGGGCATTGATAGTATGAATAGTCTAGAACGTATTAGAAGTCTTCTGTCTTTAAGGGCAGGGATAGATCTTGTCTATCGAAGTATGAAGACACTTGGACTGTACGTGGACGTGTATTAGAGAATGCGTACGTTAGACTGTCCCACTTACACTGTTAAGTGTCACACTATGTGACGGTTGTGTAATTATCCTTATGACTCTTGTTGGTCCCTTGAAAAGGATTTGATTAAGTTTAGAGGGGGGGGGGGGTGTGAATAAACTTAACACTTAAAACTTTTTGGAGTTAACAAACTCAGCAAATTCGATCTGGCGATGTCTCGATGAGTCTCTTTGATATCTCGAGCTTTCTTTGATGCACGATGAGTCTCATCGACAAATGAGTTTACTGAATTTTTGCAGCGGAATTATATCAAAAGTTAAGCCTTATTACTTGTTGTTAAATATGATACTAAGTATTAGATACTCAGTAGTGTATGTGTGTGGTTTCAATTGCTAGATTCAGTAGGTTGATGTGTATAGTAAACTAAATGCAGAATGTAAGTGCAGAAATTAAGTAGGCAGATTTTATAGTGGTTCCAGGTGGTGTAATCCTCGTCAGTCCACTCTTCTCTCCCGTGATGTTGGAGGAAATTCACTAGAGATCTTTGATGTATCTCATTACAAAGATTCATAAGTTGCTTGTCCTTCACCAATAACTATGGCTTCACAAACCGAACACTTGGAGCAGGTAGGATTCTTTGCTCCAAAGTCTTCCTTGGTCCTTGAAGGGTAGGATTGCCTCTTCACCGGCTCTACCACAAACAACGAGTCTTTCACACCCAACAGATGCTTCACTGTCTTCAGCAGGTTCTGTGTAAAATAAAGATTGAATCAAGTAAATGATTCAGTTGTAGCAGCTTGATTAGGATGATATAATCAGCAGCTTGCAGTCTTCAAGTGTGTAAACTTGATGTAGCTTGAATGCAGAATTCACTTGAAGATTTTCTCTAGATCAGTAGCCTTAAGCTCAGTAGGTTCAGCAGGGTGTTCTTGCAGCTCAGAATTATCACTTATGTTTTTCTCTTAAAGTTCATCATCTTTTTCTGAGTTGAAAGTCCTCTATTTATAGGCAGAATTGCATATGACTTGTATTTGAAATTCAAATGTGACCGTTCCTGGATTTGTCCCATTTGACTTGATTACATCACTATTCATATGGTCGACATCACTGTCGAATTCTTTTGATGAATGCGATCATCATCCACCCTTTGAATTAAAACCATTGGATAAAGTCCTGAATTATCCCAACGTCTTTTTAATCTCAGCCATTGATTTGTTTGATAAATCAGAGGTAGCTGGCTGTCCTTATCCATGTAATCTTCCAGTGTAAATTGAATTAACCGAGGTATATATATCAGCAGGTTCATCAGTCTGCTGAAGTACCTATCAGTCTGCTGAAGTATAATTTGCTGTGTTTAAAACACAATGCAGTAGACTTATTTTATCTAACTTTTATTTGTGAAGTTAGATTACACCTTTTTAGCAAATAACTAAGTTCCAATCACCATCCAACTTAAGGAACTTAGACCTTCTACACAAGGTATATGTAATCAGTTTAGGTCATCACAGACTTGCCTAAATTCTGATTCCATATCCTTGACTTTAATTACTAAGTTTGATCCCTTAGCCTTTATTAAGCGAGTTTGAGCCTCTCATTTTCGGTCTTCAATGAGGTTCACGACTAGTTTCTCGACCTATCTACCCTACCGATATAGACCGATCTGTTGAACTAAGTCGGTGACCTTTCTGATGCTTGTTTGATCAAACCTATACAAAGATCAAACTCTAATAAGCCTATACATTTGATCTAGACATCTTTTTGCCTTTGCACTATAACAGTTAGTCTGGCACTCATCACTAAAACTTAGAAATAAGTCCAACAACTCTACATGGCATCACGGTGTGGATTGTCATGCTTTGACACTATTGAGGTTTCCCCTAGCCATGGCGATCATGCGGTAGTGATTGGGTGTGATACTGAAGCATGCGGAGTATACATGTTTGGTCGTCCGGAAATCGCATACCCTAATAGTAAGGGGTGAATATCCGAAAGGGCCTTCTTATAAGGAATGTCTTACTCTCGTGAATCTTTGTAAAGTGGAAGTAAATGAGGTACTTCGAGAGAGCATGATATCCAGATTATAAGATACTGTCATTGATGTTTGACACTCGACGAACGACCGTATGGATATTATTATAGCGATATGATTCTATTTACACGGTAAATGTTTCACATGAAAGGTACTAGTCATTGCATTTGACTCTTCCGATGATTGGGGGTCACGGTGTGTTGCTAGACGTTATCCCGTGATCGTTAGGTATGAAGGGCATTTTCTTAATTTGCTTTTTGTGCCTACGACCAACATATTCGGAAGCCTATCGGGTCACACACATAAGAACATCTAGCCGGATTAAAATGTGGTTATAGTTAATAACCAAATAAGGAAAGAATTTATCTTATACTATAAGGGTTATAGTGGTAAATTAATATGGTGGTATTTATTTATTATGAATAAATATAATACAAGATATTAATTATGTTGATTAATTAAATATACATATATTAGATATGTAAAGTCGAAAAAATGTGTATATATGATATACATGTATTTTGTGAATCAATTAATCATAGTATTACATTAATTAAAGAATATTCCGGATGCCAAAATATTGGCTAAAGATGGCGCCAATTTCATGTGTATAGGATACATTTGGGTTGTGCAATTTAATTAATAAGATTACCATAATATTAATATTAGATATTAATTGATTTTGGAAAAAAAATAGATTTTTGGTAATAAGATAAATTTAGTCAATATTAGATATTGACAATATATTGGATATATTTAATATAAGATATTGAATATTAATGAGATAAATCAATTAAATGTATTTTTTTATTTTATTAGGAAAATATTTTCTTTCTCATCTATCTACTAGAAACTAATCACAATCAAATTGGGAACCATACTGGGGCGCCCCATGCCTTATTATAGGAGGTTTGGCAAGCTCTTTTGTACATCACAATTCCAAGAGCTAATAGTTCTTGTGAAAAATAGAGAGCATCTAGAGAGAGATTTATGAGAGAGAAAATGTCTCTAGCACCTGAGTTTTTCTTGTAGCAATCCATGATGGAATTCCAGCGAGGTGTTTGTGTGGATCACCGGTAGAGGCCGAACGCTTGGGCGGCTTCGTGCAGAAACTACAACTGTAGACAAAACATCGATCCAATTGGATCAACCAATGTATTCTTTTGTCTACTTCTTTTATGCTTGTTGCTTAAACGAAGTCGATCTTGGGTAAAAGGAAATCAAAATTTTGAATTCCGCTGCGTTCTCGCGTTGATTTCCTAACACCTACTACACTCTCTGCTTTCGCCGTTTCTCACTTTCTCTGCACTCCTCTTCTGCTCTATAATATTCCAAAGTATTTTTCCTCACAAAAGCCACCCGCCTCCACCGGCTGTCGACTCTGTCGCCGTTAACTTATTTCTCCGGCCCCCACCTTATGAACTATTGTTTTGATCAAGTAATTGTTGTAATTTTTTATTTATTTTGACTTTAATATTTTTTAAGATCATATGTTCAGGACATTTATATCCGACCCGATGGGATCACGATCATTCAGGTATCCCGATTGTTCGTACCCGACACTTATCGGGTACGGGCACGGAAAGAAAAATAGAATCCCGAATCTTATCGGGACGGGTTTGAGTATGAGGTTTACGGGTCGGGTCCCGACCCGATGCCACCCTTAGTTTTAGGCTTCGGCAACCCCAATGGAATTATTTTGGATAAAAAAATATAGTTTTAGACTCTGGTGACACCACTGGAACAAATTCCTTGATCCGCCTTTAGGGTATGGGAACCGGGGTCCTATAATCACCTTGTAAAGCCAGCTAAGTTGTTTAGATATGGTTTCGCATGAGAGGTTGATCACGTAAGTTAGGCGTTTCAAAGTGAAAAGACCGTGTTATGTTAGTTAAATCTGGCTCTTGAATCTGACATAGGGTACTAGATTACTGCACAATGTCTAGTCGCCAAAATTAGGAGACGACACCCTTAAACTGATGCCAAAAACATTAGAGTAGATTCCATGTGGTTACTACATTCCTCACCATTTTATAGGGAAAATTTGGATGAAGGGTGAGACATTACTACTTATTAAGAAGGGTGTAAATATTAGTTCAAAAAAAGAAGGGTGTAAATATTTTATATTTTATAAAATGCGTGCAAGAAAGTTTAAAAATAATCATAAACGGCACAACACTCTTTATAATATAAATTTTAAACTTCCTTACAGCCTTTTTTTAATTTAGAAATTTTAAAATATTTGTAAATGGAAATTAAAACAAAATTCAAAATAAAAATATTATAATTGAAAATTCCAGAAAATAATAAAATAAAAATAAAAATACACTAAAATTCGAAGACATGAAATAAAAAAATACCCTCGCCCACGTCACCGCCTCTTGTGCCTCCCGATTATTTTTTCTGCTCTAAATTTTCTTTCCCATGAAAACACCATCTCCAACCACCCGCCCCACTTCCTCCGCTAAAATTTTCCTCACCATCCCCAACTTCCCCCAAGTCGTATACTTGAGCTTTTCGCAATTAATACAATACCGTTTGCACTATTGAATATATTCATACTGTCAACTTTTTTTGTGGTAAAGTTGGAGTGAAGAGTAAATGGGTTGGGGCCGGCAAAAGGTGGATTAAGGGTAGGGGTAGGGGTGTTCACGGATACGGTTTATTCGAAAACCGAACCGATTCGAGGTCATTCGGTTCGGTTCGATTCGGTTAATATTCGTGTTCGGTTCGGTTTAGGTTAATAATATAGAGAAACTAAAAATTTCGGTTCGGTTACGGTTCATGCTACAAATTATCCGTAACCGAACCGAAAACAGAACCGAATTAAAAACCGAACAATTAACCAAACCGAAACCGTACCAAACAAAAAACCGTGACCGAACTGTTTATATCCAAAATATATAATTAACAAAAATTGATTATAACCGAACCGTTATCCGAACCGTTTGTAACCGAATGAAAAAACCAAAAAAAAATCGAACCGTTTATAACCAAATAGAATTGTTAAATTTTATTTCGGTTTTCGGTTAACAAAACCGAACCGAATCAAATATTTCGGTTCGGTTCCCTAAAAAAAACGGCTCGGTTTCGGTTTCGGATATTTACTAACAGAAGTTTTCGGTTCGGTTACGGTTACGGCCATTAACCGTACCAAACCGAACCATGAACACCCCTAAGGGGTGTCAAAAAATAAATTTTTTTGGGTAAAGATTGTTTTTCATGGTTGCAGAGGGACAAGGATTTATGGTATTATAATTTTTATTTTTGTGCTATTATTTTTTAATTACTATATTAAAATTTAATTTTTCATATTTATTCAATTTACATTTAAGTATAGTGTTAATCGTGTTGTGCCTTTTATAATAATTTTAATAGTACCGACGGAATTGTAACGAGCTCAATTAAAAAAACCTCAAGAAAATGATTTATGTGACATATAATTATTTGGGGGGTAAGGGTACGGTGGGGGAAAATGTTAGTAGAGAGGGAGGAGGTGAGTGGGTGGAGGTGGTTTTTTTCCTGTAAACAACAAAAATCATGAGGGGTAGGGAGCTGTGATGGGAGAAGGGTTTTTTTTTTTTGTTGTTGTTTTGTTTTTGTAATTTCAATTTTTTTTTTTGAAAATTTGTAATTTCATTTTGTGTTTTAAAAAATTTAAGGCATTTTTATTTATTTTTATTATTTTGAATATTTTATTCCTTTTGTAATTGTTTCAAAATTTGTAAAAAGGGTGTAAAAAAATTTAAAAATCATTGTAAAGGAAGTTGTGCCTTTTATAATAAATTTTAAGCTTTCTTGAACCCTTTTTACAAATTTCAAAAAGCTTACACCTATTTTATTACATAGTAAATGTCCCATGACTTTTATACAAATTTTCTCAATTTTATTTTATAAACGACTCGAAACTTTGCCGATCAAAGTTGGTGAGCTATCTGTAGCTAGGTTGGCACGTCTCAATAAATGAGTGTTAGGGTAGGCGTCGAACAGGGCGTCCGAAAAAAAGCTTGGTTTTCAGGACTAGTCGTTGTATTAGAGATAAAATGGAGATAAATATTATTTTGTATTCCTCAAAAAAAAAAATTATTTTGTAATTATTGTATTTATCTATAGCCTCGAATGTTCCATTCACTTGTATAAATACCGATGTACGGTAAACATTTTTGCTCAATGAAAGCAATCCTTTCACTCAATACGTCTATCATCGTATCACAACATTGAAAAGAATTCGATTCTCCCGTTTTTTTTATTTTTATTTTTCAGCCTTTTTTTTTTTCCTGTCCAAAGCCCTTTCTTCGCTGCATATTCTTTCTTCTTCTCCAAGTTGTCCTTCCCAGCCCTAGCACTGCCGTCTGTGTATGCTCTTCTCACTATGTCCCTACCCGATCCTGATTCCACAACCTCCCAAACCAGCCACACCACTTCTGCAGCCACTCCCCTCACTGCGGCCTCCTTCACCACCGCTTCTATTGTAGCCCTAAACTCCACCCTTCACGCGCCGTTAAAACTCACAAACCGCAATTACGCAGCATGAAAGCTGCAAATCACGACCCTTTTATCAGGTTACAACATTCTTGGTTACGTTGATGAAAAAACACCCTGCCCGTAGTCCACTCTGACCTCTGATGGCGGCGTATGCTATGTGCATTCGACGTGATTTATTGATTCATAATTTTCTTTTGGGATTAGTTTCACCGGACTTGGTCTCCGTTATTCAGCATTCTCATTCAGCCAAGGAGGCATGGGATATCCCCACCGATACGTTCGGCAAACCGATTCATAGCTGGATCAAACAGTTAAAGCAAAATCTTCATTCAAACGTTAAAGATAACTCCTTTGTATCTGTCTATATTACTTTGATTAAAGCCAAGACTAATGAATTAGCGGCCTCGGTGCTCTTGTCGATCCTGAAGACCTTTTGGATCTTGTCTTGCAAAATCGTGGTCCCGAATATATGGAATTATCCCGTGCCATACATGCACATGATTCTTGTTGGAAAATGATGGTTAAAATGGATATTTTAAATGATATGTCATATTGGGAAACATTGAAGCAAGTGAGTGAATGGAAAGTGTTAGTAATAAAGGAAAATTGGAGAAACCAATTTCTCCCACATTGGAAGGAAGGAAGGAAAAGAGCCAAAGATATATATGATGTTGTATTAGTGTAGTGGTAAGAATTTACCAACTTTATACATCGTTTTCACGTGGGCGCGAGGGGGTGCAAATCCATCTGGATTTCAGCTTGAACTTGTGTGCGCGTCCTGCGGACACGAATGCAGCTCGATTCAAAGGCTCCCAACGAATTCGGTTTTGCAACCTAAACCTTTATGGCATCCAAGCTACTGATGTGCTTGTTCCATTTCCTTGATGTAATGACATTCAATACAAGCTGAGGCTGTTCCACTTCGAATTTCATCTGTTTTATGACATCCTCTACAGAAAGCCTATATAAAGAATAGCATACAGAACCGAATTACACACAACCAATCTGCTTCTTCTTACTTCTTTTCTACATGAAAACTGAGAGTTCAAACTACAAGGTTCTTAAGCAATTGAAGGCGTTGTGCTTCCTGTCATTGCTATCCGTTCTATCCTAGGAGATTAACGTCCCGTTGAAGCTCACGCACACACGAAGGTGAGGGCGAATTAGTCTTAAGAAGCGTGTGCAATCTGGGGCTCGGATCATATATCCTTTTTCGTTTCCTTTACAATTGTAATTCAATTTTTTTGTTATTCGTTTCTTTGTAATTTTTCTTTCGTTTTTGAATAAGATTATCCAACACTAACAATCTTAAGACTAAATTCGGATAATTCTTGTTCATTGACGAAGAAATTGAGAACGAACAGTTTCAATAAGCTGTCTTTGAATCGAAATTTGGTTCTTGTGTTGAACATTTTCAATCTTAATAAACTGTTCATATGAGCTTTGTGATTCGATTTTCCGTATTTTGAAAAAGCGAATCGATTTGTGTAAAATGAGTCGTTTGGTTGAATCAAGTTGAATTATAAACAAGCCGGGTGAATACTTGTTTGATAAACGAATTTGTTTAGTCTCTCGAACGATTTATTCGATTTGTTAAACGAAGTGAATTCAAACAAAATTTATTTATTTTGTTAAACGAGCTGAATTTTAAACAAAATTTATTTATTTGAACTTTAAACGAGTTGGGTTTTAAATCGAGTTGTCTTTGCCTTAAAAAATTTGTTTAGGGGTTTAAAGCGAACATTGGTTCAATAATACGAGTTCCAAAGCGAATCATTTGTTTAATTGAGTATAGTTCAATTAAAAATGGTTCTATAAATTGTTGAAAGGAAATTTAATCAATTTGTGTGTTAAATTTGAAATGACAACGATCATGGCTCGAATGGTGCGATGGTCGACTCGACCTTTGGCTATGGTGCAACAAGTGCCAAATCGAGTCTTTGCTCTATGAATTAGCATGAGAGGCGGAAAAATTCAATGGCTTGAATTTTAAGAGATGGCAACAAAAGATGATGTTCTATCTCACAACTTTGCGTATGGCTAAATTCCTAACCGATGATCCACCAACACCGAAGCGGAAGGAGAGCGGATCAAGATTTTCTGTTTGCCATGGAGGAATGGAAACAATGTGATTATTTGTGCAGACATTATGTAATGAATTGTTTATGTGACTCATTGTATGATGTTTATTGTGATAAAAAGAGTGCAAAAGAATTGTGGGAGGCACTAGATAAAAGTATAGAACCGAAGATGCGGTACAAAGAAATTTGTCGTTGGCGGAGTTCTTGGAGTACAAGATGGTGGACTCTAGACCACTCATGGAACAAGTGGAAGAATTTGATTGATTCAAATTTGAAAAGATGGAGCTTAGTGAAACTTTCCAAGTCGCTTGTGTTATTGAGAAATTACCAAATGCATGGAAAGATTTCAAGAATTACCTTAAGCATAAGCGAAAGGAAATGAGCATGGAAGATCTTGTTGTTAGGCCGTATTGAAGATGACAATAAGAAGTCCGATAAAAGAGGAAATTACTCTCGAGAATCTTGCAAGGGCCAGCGTGGTAGAACATGGCCAAAGCTTGAAAAAGAACAAGTTTGTTAAGAAATCAAAACGGGACCAAAAGCTAAATTGGGACCGAAGGTGGCATTGAAAACCTAAGTTCCAAGGAAATGTTTCAATTGTGACAAGATTGGTCACAAATCAACGATTGCAAGCTACCAAAGAAGAAGGTTTGAAGCAAATATTGTTCAAGGCATGGAAGAGATTGATCTTTGTCTTTGCCGTGTCTGAAGTGAACATGGTGGATTCAAATCCTAGAGAATGGTGGGTAGACACAGGAGCTACAAGGCACATATGCTCTGACAGGGAAGTGTTTACTAAGTTCGAGTCAGTTCAAGGTAATGAGACTTTGAATGGGAAACTCGGCTATTCGCTTATATAGCTGGTGAAGGAGAAGTGATTCTGAAGATGACTTCTGGCAAGCATCTAACTCTGAAGAATGTGCTATATGTCCCGGATATGCGCAAGAATCTGGTGTCTGGAGTGCTGTTGAATAAGAATGGCTTCCGTCTTGTTTTAGAGTCCGACAAGTTTACTTTAACTAAGAGTGGTATGTATGTCGGTAAAGGGTATATCTCAGTAATGGCATGGTCAAAATTTGAATGTAATGGTGTTAGGCCAAACAATATCAATAATAATATTGTTGGTTCTGCTTACTTGGTTGAGTCACCTTCCTTATGGCCTGGTAGACTAAGACATGTTAATTACGATTCCGTGCGTAGATTAATAAGTCTAAAATATATCCCTAAATTCGAAATTGATAAAGAACATAAGTGTGAAACTTGTGTTGAAGTGAAATTAACAAGAGCGTCCTTTCAATATGTTGAAAGAAATACGCAACCACTCGAACTAATACATAGCGACGTGTGTGATCTTAAAATTGTGCAATTGAGAGGCGGAAATAATTATTTTATTACCTTTATCGATGACTGCACTAAATATTGCTATGTATACTTGTTAAAAGGAAAATATGAAGCAATAGATAAATTTATTCTATTCATAAAAGAAGTTGAGAATCAACATGCAAAAAGATCAAAATACTCCGAAGCGATAGAGGTGGTGAATATTTGGCACCACTAAGTGATTTTTGTGCCGAACATGGGATTATTCATGAAATAACCGCGCCATGGTCACCACAATCGAACGGAGTTGCTGAAAGGAAAAATTGAACATTGAAAGAAATGATGAATTCAATGTTGTTGAGTTCAGGAGTATTACAAAACTTGTGGGGGGAAGCTATCCTTTCTAGCAATTATCTTTTAAATAAGATACCCCGAAAGAAACAAGAGAAAACTCCTTATGAAGTGTGGAAAGGTAAACCACCTTCTTACAAATACTTGAAAGTGTGGGGGGTGCCTTGCAAAGGTGCTCATACTACACCCAAAGTAGTAAAGATAGGATCAAAAACTGTTGATTATATATTCATTGGATATGCACACAACAGTAGTGCTTATCGATTTCTTGTGTATAAGTCAGATAATCCTGAAATACATAAAAATACGATAATGGAATCGAGAAATGCATCATTCTTTGAGAACGTATTTCCGGCTAAAACAAATGAACCTAGTTCATTAAAGCGTGTTAATGTTCAGGATCACCCTTCTGAACAAGTAAATGAAGAAGAGCCAACTGAGGTTGAACCAAGAAGAAGCAAAAGGTCGAGGACTAAAAAATCTTTTGGTGAAGATTTTATCACTTATATGATAGAGATAGATCCTCAAAGCTTTAAAGAAGCGACAACTTCTTCTGAAGGTCCAATGTGGAAAGAAGCAATAAATAGTGAAATAGACTCTATATTGCAAAATCATACTTGGGAATTAGTTGATCTACCTCCAGGATGTAAGCAACTATGATCAAAATGGATCTTTAAGAGGAAAATGAAACCTGATGGATCTATTGATAAATATAAGGCCAAACTAGTAATAAAAGGTTATAGTAAAAAGAAGGTCTTGATTATTTTGACACATATTCTCCAAAGGTTTGAGAATAACTTCCATTAGGATGGTACTTGCTATAGCCGCTGCGTAATTTAGAAGTACATCAAATGGATGAAACCGCTTTCTTAAATGGAGATTTAGATGAAGAAATCTACATGGAACAACTGAGGGTTTTCTAGTCGAGGATAAGATAAGAAAGTGTGTAAATTGGTTAAGTCATTATATGGCTTAAAACAAGCACCAAAACAATGGCATCAAAAGTTTGATCATGTTATGCTTGAAAAAGGGTTCAAAACCAATGAATGTGATAAATGTATTTACATGAAAGAAACAAAATATGGCTATGTCATCTTATGTCTTTATGTGGATGACATCTTTGATAGTTGGTAGTAATGATAAGATGATCAAATCTACCAAAGATATGTTAAACGCTTGATTTGAAATGAAAGATATGGGTTTAGCGAGAGATGATATTGAGAATTAGAATTACAAGAAATTCTAATGGTCTCATTTTGAGTCAATCTAATTATATTGATAAAATCTGGAAAAATTCAATAAAGATGACTCAAATGAAGCTAGAACTCCAATAGATCAAAGTCAACCTTTGTTCAAAAATAAAGGTGAGGGTTTATCTCAATTAGAGTACATAAGGATCATTGGAAGTCTAATGTACTTAATGAGTTGTACTAGACCGGATATCGCTTTACGCTGTTGGCAAGCTAAGTAGATATACTAGTAATCCAGTCATGAACATTGGAAAGCTATAGTGAGGTTCTTGAGATACTTAAGATATACTCGTAAGTATGGCCTTCACTATACAAGAGAACCAATTGTTATAGAAGGATATCTTGATGCAAATTGGATTTGATTCAAAGGATTCAAAATCCACAAGTGGCTTTGTATTCACGTTAGCGGTGGAGCTGTGTCTTGGAAATCTTCCAAACAAACCGTGATAACGAGATCCATAATGGAATCGAGTTTGTGGCATTGGATAAATGTGGGGAAGGCGAGAATGGTTGCATCAATTCCTAGAGGATATTCCTCAATGTCCGAAGCCGATGCCAGGAATATGTATTCATCTTTGTGATGATCAATCGATTGGAAGAGCACATAATATAATGTATAATGGTAAGTCTAGGCACATACGCCGAAGACATAATTCCATTAGACAACTACTCTCAATCTGATACGATTACCTTAGACTATGTTAAGTCAAAGGATAATCTTATGGATCCGTAACCAAAGGGTTAAATAGAGAGGTAGTTGCTAAATCATCAAGAGGAATGGGACTAAAGCCCATGGAATAAAAATTTTCTGAAGGAAAACCCAACCTTGTAGATTGGAGATCCCAAGATCTTGGTTCAATGGGAAAACCTAATTGCCGAAGTAAAGTCAGCGTGGGGGTGACCTCAAGCTCATTCCTAAGATGAAGAAAGCAGTGAGATTGAGCGAGGATAAGCTCACGTAAGAGTTTTTAATGATTTGTGTAAGAAGAATATTTTGAGAAAATTTCAATTACTGAATCACCTATGTAAGAGAGAAGAGGGGCTGCTTCAAAGGGAATTGTGAGGGCGCAATTCTTAGAAACTCTTACTGAACCAGGCAGATGTCCATGGCCAAAATGGACATAACCGCAAGGATCTATGTTAATAGGTAGATGCATTGTGGTAAATATGTCATCGTTTACACCAACGGCAGAATAGTTCAAGGACATCGCGTCTACTAGTCAGCCAGTAAAATAAACATATTTAATCAAGGGAAGGTTCAAAGGGTCACACCTACCTATCCTATGCATTGATCTATCGCCAAACTCTCAATTTCATTCTTAGAGCCTTTGCTAGGGTTTAAACACTATTCCATTCATGTGGGGGATTGTTGGAAAATGATGGTTAAAATTGATATTTTAAATGATATGTCATATTGGGCCTAAGTGGTGAATGGAAAGTGTTAGTAATAAAGGGAAAATTGGACAAACCAATTTCTCCCACATTGGAAGGAAGGAAGGAAAAGAGCCAGCATATATATGATGTTGTATTAGTGTAGTGGTAAGAATTTACCAACTTTATACACTTATTCTCTACGTGCGGGCGCAGGGGGTGCAAATCCATCCGGATTTCGGCTTGAACTTGTGCGAGCGCGTCTGCTGACACGAATGCATTTCGATTCAAAGGCTCCAGCGAAGGTTCGGTTTTGCAACCTAAACCTTTAAGGCATCCAAGCTGCTGCTGTGCCTGTTCCATTTCCTTGCTGTAATGACATTCAATACGAGTTGAGGCTGTTCCACTTTGAATTCCATCTGTTTTATGACATCCTCTACAGAATAAAGCCTATATAAAGAACATCATACAGAACCGAATTACACACAACCAATCTGCTTCTTCTTACTTATTTTCTACATGAAAACTGAGAGTTCAAACTACAAGGTTCTTAAGCAATTGAAGGCGTTGTGCTTCCTATCATTGCTATCCGTTCTATCCTGGGAGATTAACGTCCCGCTGAAGCTCACGGCACACGAAGGTGAGGGGACGAATTAGTCTTAAGGAAACTGTGTGCAACACAGGGCTCGGATCATATATCCTTTTTAGTTTCCTTTGCAATTGTAATTCAAATTTGTTGTTATTCGTTTCTTTGTAATTTGTCTTTCATTTTTGAATAAGATTGTCCAACACTAACAATTCTCTCATTACCTTTGCTGAATTGCATGAGAAGCTTCTTAACCATGAAGCTGCTCTTCATCAGCACCATGCCGCAGTCAATTCCCCAAGTTATACTGCCTTTATAGCCTAGTACCCCCCGGCTGAATAATCAGTCTCGTGCCCCCCTATAACCCCCCACGTCCTCCAACTCCTTCCCGTGCTCCCCTATCACCAATCCAGCAGCCCGCACCTTACTTTAATCCCCAACAACCACCACCATCCTTCTTTCCCTCTAATCCACAACAAACCCCAGCTCGTACCCCTTGCCCATACCTTGCCAAGTGTCAGTTACGTGGAGTACAAGGACATTCTGCCAAAAGATATCCCACCTACCCATTTTTCCATCAATTGCCTTGTCCTTCTGCTTCTTCCCCAAACCCGAGACCCCCTACCTCCTCATGCCACCCCGGCTCTAGCATTATCCTCCTGGTTGCTCTATAGTGGTGCCTCACATCATATGACTCATGATTTCAATCTCCTGTCTCTGTAGGATCCCTCTATAGGTTTGGATAATATTTTTATTGATTATGGTCTTAGTCTTTCCATTAGTCATATTGGTTCCGCTTCTATTTCCTCTTTTCATTTAACTAATGTATCATGTGTTCCCCAACTATCCTAGAATCTGTTATCCTTTTCTAAATTCTGGTCTGATAACTCTATTACCATTGAGTTCTTATTCGATTTCTTTTTGGTGAAGGATTTGAAGACATGCAATTGCCTCCAACAGGTCCAAGCTAAAGATGGGATCTACTCCTGGTCCTCTAGTCATTTGATTGTTTTTTTGCTAATAAAACGACCACCTAGGCTTGGCATCATCGTTGTGGTCACCCCGCTTTCCCCATTATTCAGTATTTAGTCATAAACAATTGTTTGGATTTATCTTCTGTTATTTCTTATCCATGTGATGAATGCTTGAGTAATAAAAGCCTTTGGCTTCCTTTTTCTTAATCTACATTGCAATCTTACCGCCCCTTAGACATTATTATTTTTTATGTTTGGACTGCCCCTATTTATTTTGTTGATGAATATAAATACTATGTTATTTTTGTGGATCACTTTACCCACTTTATTTGGCTTTACCCCTTAACTCATAAATCAGATATCTATTCTGTTTTCACTAAATTTAAACCATTTGTTGAAAAGCTACTTTCCGCCTCTATTAAAATGCTTTATTCTGATAATGGAATTGAGTACATTGCTTTACGTCCATTTCTTGCATCCCATGGCATCGCCCATCACACTTATCCACCTCATACTCCCCAACACAACGGTATCTCAGAAAGGCGCCATTTACATATTTTTGAAACTGCCCTCACTTTACTCAAACAAGCATCATTGCCTATCACCTACTGGTCGTATGCCGTTAGTACCTGATGACGGTCAACTTGGTATTATTTTACCACCATTCTACCCCGTATTTGTGTTCTCAATGGTGATAATATGTATGAAATCATGGGTTAATTAGCTAAATGTGATTAAGCCACGTACGGGGTGACTAAATTGGTATTATGCGTATTAACCGTGTATTTTATGCGTTATTTGCTAGAAATAGAAGCTACTATGTGTGGTATGGTTTTATTGACCGATGAACAAGTGTTTGGAGCATCATATAGGGTGAATATAGGAGTCAATCAATAGAGAACTGAATGGAGCAGAAGGTTGAAGTGTTTCGAGCGGAAATTGGACCCGAGAATATGATTGTTGATCTTGCAACGCAGTTTCCGAAGCTTTACAAGATGAATTGGGCTTGGAATTCTAATGACAGTTGTAGGTATTGAAACAAGTATTCCAACACACTTTGAATCACTTAAATCAGAGTTTCGTAGGCCATGTTATGGTCCAAATACCGAAACTGGGCCTACAGTATTCAAAGTTAAGTCAGCAGGAAGAAAAAGACAAAAATACCTCTGGTAAATCGGGAGTTACCCGCGATTTACAGAGCCTCAGAATCTTCCAGAAATGCGTTTTCTTGTCCTCCAAGGATTGGGTTTACCCCTAAGTTGGTTTATACACCTATATAAGGCCATTCAGAGCTGCAAAATTGTATTCTATCATCCATTCTATTAGTTATTCATAAATTAGCTACAATGTAGTCTTTTGGGAATAAAGTCTTCTTTTATTTTCTTCTTTTATTCTTGCAAATAAATTATGCGTCTTTCATTATTGAATTGTTCTTGGTTTATGATCTTCATGGTGTTGGAAGTAGCGCCCGAAAGACAATTTATATAATTGTTTTTATAATTAATAAATGACAGATTTATTATCATCTTATTATTTTCTTTGTGCTCATAAGAAATACACTACTGAAAACCCCAAGCCGTATCATATGTAGCCATATAACTTAGTGTGTGTCGCATATGAGGATTAAGTGTATGGTGATACACTTGAAATGTTAGTCCGTGGTGAAGTTAATGAAAGTATGGGGTCTATTGATTAAACCACCATCAATGCGTCCAGAACACTTTATAGTGTGACCGTCTTATCCGGATCGTCGACATTGGTTGTCTAAGTGGGGCATTTATATATGATAAGAGTCATATAGGACTGGACCGATTTAATCTGAGTTTCTCATATAATTCCGTGATTGAGAAATCTTATTAAATCACAAGATGACCGTAAATGGATTAACCTTAATCCTGAAGTGATTACATACTCCTACTTGTTTCAAGATAGGGTTTGATGTGTTCGTTAAGGATCGCTAAGAGGCGCGGTCTGAATCACTTTCATGTTGGCACTATTCTGAAATGAGTGAGAAGTGTGTGTCTCATAGATATGGAATTCATTCCTTCCTGCGGGAAGTAGAAAGACAATCCCCTTATTTGTTGATCCTAGAAACTGATCGATCGGCCGAGTTCGTATTGGTTATGAACTAATTGATCACTAGTGGGTTAATGGTAAATAAGGATGAGATGTAATGAAGAAGGTTTATGGAAATAATCCCGATTCGTTACGGATAGTCTATGGAGGATTAGTTTATATGTAATGATTATATCAATGGACACTTATCGACTCGACTCGACGTTTTGAGAATAAGTTATATATATAATCGATAGAGTTCAGTTTAAGATTTCTGGTGGTGTAATTCCGAAATTAATGAGTTGAGTAGAAATATTCTGTTCGATGAATATTTTATTCAATTTATTGTAGCTACTGGTTATAGATCCATGGTCCCCGGATTGTCTCCTAACACGCGAGTGTTTTCTCGTTTTATGGAACCTCGAGAATAAATTAAATAGTTGGTCTATTTAATGAATATGCAATATTATTTATTTGGTAAATAATATGTAAAATAGAAAAGACATTTTCTATTAAAATGATGATGTAAATGGCGCCATTATTAGTGATAAATTAGGAGAAGAAATTTTCCTAGATTATGTCACATGTGTAATTAATTAATTATCTATTTGTTGGATAATTAATGGAAAAATAAGAGATTGATTTTTTGGGAATTATCTCTTATTTTGTAGCAAAAATATCTTTTCCTTATGGGAATATGTAATTGTGTTGGCAAATATCTTTTCCTTGTGGGAATATGTAATTGTGGTGTGAAAAGGATAACTCTTTTGACTAGTTATTTTCCTATATAAAGAGAGTTCTTCCTAGCACAATTAAAAAAAACACATATTGCGCCACAACACAAATAAAAGAAGAGATAAATTAGTTTCTCATTCTAGTCATTAAGAGAAGAAAAACCTAGGGTTTTTCTTGTGCATATTTGAGGAGGTTCTACGGAGAGGATCGACGTTCGCTAGTCGTCGCTAGGAGATACAATCCGGAAGATTGTGGCTTCTCCATCTGTCAATTTACTATCCCTCTTTAATAAGGTAAATCTTCAACCTTCTCATAGTTAGATTAATTATTTATGCGAATCGGATCATGGTAAAATCGCATGCGAATTTATTCGTAGCTTCCGCTGTGCATGATCGAGCGTCTCGATCGGTGCTGTGAATCAGATCTGACGATCCAGTTTTGGATCGGTTCCGGATTCAAGTTTCTGTATATCTAGCATGTGGTATCAGAGACAGGTTAAAGCGATTTTGAGGTCATGATTGCATAATTAATTAATAAGAAGTGGAATTGAATAAATATTGCATCTTTTATATGTTTTTATATAAATGCGTGGTTGAATGTTTATGGTTGACGAGATGGATTGGGGTTGGTACTTGTTTACCGTTAGATCTGGGTATAGGAAATTATGTAAATTATTGTAATTTTAATTTTCTAGAACAATAGTAGCAATTTTTTTCCATATCTGTTCTATATAATTAAAGTCGAAGCTTTCCTTCAACATAAAATCGGTGGTGCAGTGGTGGAGACGTGAGAGCTGAAAATACAAGACCCAAGTTCGACCCCTCTTCAATGCGGTTTTTATGCATTTTTTCCAGAAAAATTTTAATTTTTCGAAAAAAATGTTGTTTTAATGCATTTTTTCCAGAAAAGTTTGATTTTTTGAAAAAAAAATTATGTAGCAACTAGGATTCGAACCCAAACTGCCACAGTATAGAAAGGAGGTGCTGACAAACTCAGCTAGGAGACAACTTGTTAAAGGGACGGAGCAGATAATTGTTAAACAGTGTGGCGGCTGGATCTATTAAATAATTAGTAAACCTTTTAAGATTAGGGTTTATTTATTTAGTTTATAGATTAGATACGGGGGTACCAACGGTCCATCTCAGTGGTTTATTTTTCGCATTTATTTTTTCTTGGATGATTATTTATTTGATATAACCATGTCATGCATCATATTCATGAATTCCACTCCTAGCATATGCATACATGTAGAAAATTAATCGTGATATTAATTAGGCATGTATGAGATGTAATTAATTTAGGTAATTAAATTAATTAAAACGAACGGAATTTTATCAGGATATAAAATTCACATGATAAAATAAAATTTACTTGGTAAATTTAATTTTGGGATCTAAAAATCATTCGTGGATTTTAATTATATAGTGACTACATAAAAGAATTTTAATAATTGAAAAATTGGAAAATCCGAAAAAGTTGGACACCAACTGAGCAAAAGATTCGAAAATTGGTTCGGGCGGTCAACAGGGCTTCGGCTCGACTCGACTTGTCTGTCCCAAATGCACGGGGTTAGCCAAGGGGGTCCGGCAAGGTCAAGCTATCCGGCGAGCTGAGGCTCAATGGGGCAACCTTAGCCTGACTTTCAACCCAGCACCCGCACACGTGCGACGTTAGCATCAGGGATCCGGAAAGGTCGAGCTATCCGGCAAGTTTCGGCTCAATGGGGCAGCCTTAGCCCGATTAATCCAGCAGTCGTATATGAACCGAAGAGGACGGGTCGGATTACCCAATCCCGACACCGTTCGGTGAACTTAGTTAAAGCTCAGCCAGGGTTTAATACCGATAAGTTGGTGTTTTCTTTTCAAGATTTATTGTTTTCAAATCATTGAGAAAAAAATTCTACGATCCCAAATTTTTATCATGACAAAATTAGGACCTTTTAAATTCTTTAGTGAATTTTAATTGTGTAGCGACTATACAAGAGATTTCTAAATAATTGACAAATTGGAAAATCATGATGTAGTGTCACTAGTTAGACGGTATTTGGAACCAATAAACTAGTGGGAGCTTAAAATTTTGTGATTTATTGTTTTTCAAATTATTAGAAAATTCATGAAGTCCTAATGGATTAGGATTATAAAATTCTTGGTGAATTTTAATTGTGTAGCGTCTACACGAGGAATTTTAATAAATCCATAAAATTGGAAAATCGTGAATAAGTGACACTAGTTAGACGGTATTTGGAACCGATAAACTAGTGGGAGGATTAATTTAAATATTAATGATTTCTTGTTTTTCGGATTGTAAATAAATTCTGAAAATCCTAATAAGACTACCTATTTTTTAAAATAACGAGTGGGAGCGGGGAAGGTGACAACCGACCCCACCGCCTGCTGTTGACACAAGCACGTGAGAGAATGGTGATGCCTCGTGGCGCTTTGATTTCGGCCCCCTACGGATGGCCTTCACCGTATCAAAATTCAAGGCTTGGTTTCCGAAAGGATAGGATTTTGAGTACTCGTCGGGTCACTGACCTACCCTACAGCGGCATACTCGGGGCGTACTTAAAAAT
The DNA here is from genome assembly GCA_026214975.1 of Gentiana macrophylla. Classification (NCBI taxonomy): domain Eukaryota; kingdom Viridiplantae; phylum Streptophyta; class Magnoliopsida; order Gentianales; family Gentianaceae; genus Gentiana; species Gentiana macrophylla. The sequence continues at coordinate 5,953,667 of CM047811.1, read as the reverse complement.
CTGAAACAGTAGGTTACACTCACTGTAATATCCCGAAATTTTGACTTACTAATTATTTAATAAAGGATCTAATTATTCGGGAAATTATGGGGAAATTATGGGATTTAATAATTTTTATGAAGGGATTTATTAGTAATTAAAAAGGAGTTTTAATCACTTAATGAATAAAAAGGGTTTTCACTCCTTTTTCCTCCCTTATTTTTCCCCAAGCAAAAATTTTCAGCCTCAAAACCTCCCTTGCCGTCGACTTGCTTGTGAGGAGGAAGGAGAGAAAATCTCTCCTTGGTGTTTAGGAATTAAGTCGTCGGTAATCATTTGTTTTCTTTTATAGATTCGAGCTTCGTTGAGGATCGTTTCTAGCTTAGCAAGGGCTTTCAAAACGCAGCAAATTCGGTAAGGATAATTCTATGCTGTCAAAAGTTTAACTTGATGCTGTAAAAGTTTAATTTAAGACTTCTATGCTTGTGTGCCACGGTTTTGGTGTGTTAAACGTTCCTAGTAGTGTGTTTTTGTGTTAGTTAAAAACTACAGTCGATATGATACCTTTGTATGAAGTTTTCTGGGCCTAAAGTGTTGTTTTGCTGCTGTGTTATGGAGAAACGGCTCAGAAATCGTTTAGAGAGCTTTTAGGGTTTTAGTTGAAACCCAGGCTGGACGGGCGTCTGCCTTGAGAGGACGGGCGTCCAGTCTTGGTCTCAACTTCAGACGGGCGTCCGGATTTTCGGACGGGCGCCTGGCGGCTACTTTTGATTCGAGGATGTAAAGTTTTACGGTGGGACGGGCGTCCAAGTATAATGGACGGACGCCCAGTGCTAAAAATCGATTCGAGATGTAACAGTTTTCTTGGACGCGCGTGCGAGATCTTGGACGGGCGTCTCACTTTTCCAAACGGGCGCCCAACATTCTGCACGGGCGCCCAGGTTTAAATGTTCTCTTCTTTGTTAGCTATGGATAAACCTTATGAGCATGTTTTGTAAGTTGTGTTTGGATGAGACAACGGTATTGGTAACATTGGGTTTTGGATTTTGGGCATAGGAGTTCGTAGACCCGTAGTGGTCGGGGCGGATAGGGTAGCTCCCAAAGCCGTAAACCCGGAAGGTTTCTTACGACTTCAATGACCCTACGTGTTTGGGAGTTGCGATGATGATGATGGTCGGGCCGGATAGGGTAGTACCCGAAGCCGGGAACCCGGGAAGGTTTCCTGCACCCCAAAGACGTGATGGTCCATCTAGTATGGTACCATTGGATGACCTTTAGGACCCTCCTCTCAGGGCTTTACCCTTTTGAGGATGTGCACATTCGGGACCTTTAGGTGGCTAGTTGTGATGTTTGTTATCTCATTATGGGCGAGTCGTAACTTTTATAGATTGGTTGGGTCCTTCATAAATTTAGTAGTACCTTTCTTGAGTTGGTTTTACTTTTGTACACTAGATTTACTCTTACTCAACTTTATAGTTGACGGTTTGTACTTTCGTTTGACCTGCTATGATCCATTTATGGGGAGTGATTCTTAGCAGTACTTCTATGGATGTTTGCTTGTTCTTTGGGATGTCACGGGGTTTGAGAGCCACGTAGTCGCAGTCACATGTTGTCTACATTATTTGAATTTTAAATTCTAAAGATTTTGATGTTCCACATAATTACATTTTCTTTCGGATTTGTACTCACTTTAATATTTTCTTTCAAAATAATGAATGGTGAATGTTTATTTTCTTTCTTTGTGGAATGTTGAATGTTACCGCCACGACTGTGTGTCGCGATGAGTGGCACTACGGTCACCAATACCGGCGGCCGACGGGATTGGAAACCGGGGTGTTACAAAGTGGTATCAGAGACGTTCGATTCCAGGACCACCACCTAAAATGAACCTTAAGAATAAATTCACTAAAATAAGCACACAGTGAGGATGTGTGGGGTAGGTATTGAGGTCTATGTAGGAAGGTACGGTGAATTCGATGTATGTGGAAATGTGGCTGCATGTTGCAATTCATTTTGGACAATGAGTGTTAGTATATGTGAAATATTCGCGTGGCATAATATAGGCGATAATTGAATGTATGATTGTTTACTTTTGTAGTTTTAGCTATGCCTCAGGAATGGAAATGAGAGGACCGGTGATTGACCAGCTTGGTTAAGATGAATCAAGACTGATTCAGCGGTCAACAAGTCGGATGAGAGGATCGTTCACAGGGTCAACCACCGGCATGACTAGGGCCGTGAGTCGCCAGCCGCCTAGTCAAGATGACGATGGTAAAGGGAGATCCTAAGGGACTCGAGCGGTGGATTAGAGAGTTTGAAAAGATCTTCGCCACTCTGGGGTCGTCGGAAGAATCGAAGGTCGACCAAGCCGCTTACTTGGTTGTGAGGCTGATCTGTGGTGGGGTGCTAATAAAGATCGGTTGGCTCTGCATCGTAAATGAGCAAGGGAAACGGTATTGGTACCACCGAACTGGACCGAGTTTAAGCAGGAGCTGAGGCGTGAATTCTTTCCCGAATCCAAGAGGAAAGAGCTGCGGGTGGAGTTCGATAATCTCCGATGAGAGGATATGACCGTGCAAGAATATTACGAGAAGTTTGTCGACTTGGCGGTTTATGCATCCGAGCTAGTGCCGATCAAGAGGCCAAGATGGTGAAGTTTGAGCAACACTTAGATTTAGCGATCCGGGATCGCATGGGGGCAAGCAGGGGCTTCACGAGCTTAAAAGAGATGTGTGAAGTAGCATGCAACATTGAAAGAATTCGGAGAGAGGTTAAAGCGACATATGCTACTAACAAGAGGAAGAGTGTCTCTGAGGACAATCAGGGGCAGCAAAAGCGGAGCAATTCTGGAAACCCACCAGTACGACCGTCCTTTTCGGAAAATTCCCACCTTACCAGGGGCAGTGGCGGTCAGCCAGCGAGAGGTAACTCTCAGGGGTTTAGTCGGCCACGAAGTTATCATTGCAAGCGGTGCCAGAGAAATCATCCGGGTACCGATTGTTCAGGTGCGCAGGTTCAGTGTCACAATTGCGGGAAGTTTGGACATAGACGGTATGAGTGCTTTACGGCTCCCACACCTGCCGGGTCGGCATCGGTTACGGGAAGCAACATGGGTGGGACTCCAGGGAGCAACACGGGGAACATGGGTAGATGAAAATTGTCAAAGAGTTGACTAGTCAAACAACAAGAGTCGTATAAGATACGATTGACAAAGAATTGTCTACCTATTAGACTATTTTCGGCCCACCAGCCAAAGCGGGGGTCGCGGTAGTTTAGTGGGATCTTGTCCACTAAAGAAATTAATAATTCTTGAAAGTCAATTGGAAGTAGTTGACTAGTGGGAGCAAAATCATAAACCAAAAGACCATTTTTGATTTTGCGTGTGTAAACAATAACACTCTTTTATTTTCATTTTTATGTTGTAGTTTTAGCAAACTTTTATATTTATGTTTTTCTCGATTAGTAAAACCTAATTATGACTGTTTGAGAAACGTTCTCAAGAATGGTTAAGTAAATTTTAATCCTTTTAAAATAAGTAATGACATGAGCAATCCCGTTATAGTAGTTAAAGACCAGGAGACTGCATATTTGATGCAGTACTCCAAGACTTTAATGAAAGACGAAAGCTCATGACATTGGATACGATCCAATATGATCATTCAGTCATATGATGACAATTAATTCAAACGTTGGATAAGAATGGCCACATCTAATTTTGGAAAGGTTGTTTTCAAAATTGTAAGATTTAAGTATCTACTTAATTCTATCATTGCTTAAAGGTTGATTAAATAGTTAATGTTTTAAATACGATTTAAATGGTTAAATAAACTATTTAATAAACTTTAGATTTTCTTTATGAAAGGAAATCAAAGACATAGCTCTTGTGATCTTTCTTAAGTCTTATGAAGACTACACTAAGAAATATTTACAAGTGCTTGAAGGATTAAAAAGGAAAGTTAGGGCATGTGCTTAAATAGAGAACTTATTGAAGTTTCTATTCTAAGCAAGTGAGTTGAGATAAATCTATCTAAGTTCAAAGTCGACTCTTAGATATATGATATCTTATGAGTGTGATTAAATTAGAAAGATTAAATGCAGATATGGAAGGTGAAGCAAACGTTGTAACACTTACCATATTCTGGATCTAGTAAACTGATAAGGGAACTAAATAAATGTCATTATGTTCCGGTTCTTATGAAGAACATACTTTCAGTTATTTGTTAGGATTTAGTAGACATATTCAATTGTAAAGAATAAATGTTATTCCGATAAAGTTGGAAGGTCACGGAATCTAACATACTAGATTGTTGTCACTATATAGTTGATATATGTGATGAGATCTCAACTAAATATTTGTATGGCTGTTATCCTTAATATTTGTGGTTGTTCTAGACATAGTCTCTCTGGAAGGGAAGCATGTAATTAAACGTCATTCTGATGATGTTGAACCATATGATTATGAATCATGTGGGTAATACGTATCTTATCTAAAGATGACTAAAATGCCCTTTTATGAAAAAGGTTGTAAAATCTAGAAAAATTGTCTAAAGCCTAAACATACCGATGTTTGTTGTCTTATGACAATTAATGTCACAAATAATTGTTTATTAATCTCTATGACTATTTTAGAAATAGTTGAATGTACTTATTGAAGTACGACAATTCGGAAACCCCAAAAAGTTTGAGCTAGTACGAATATGAGATTGATGAGCTACTTAGGAATTAATCTTCAATTGGATTGAAGCAATTAATACCGGAAGGGTGTTTCAGAAGTCGTCTGAAAAGGAATAAGATTCTCCCTTGAAGGATACCATTTTTGGGATACACAATTGGATTTTGTTCTTGAAATGGAAACAACACTTTATATGATAAATGTATGACGCAAGCCATGCGAGGTATCCCTCACCCATTTTGGGATAGTGCCCTTATACTTAACCGAGTTCCAAAGATAAAGGTTGAATAAATTCCATATTAGATATGGAAAAGGATAATGTCGAATCTATCTTAACCGATGATTTGAAGTTGCCATAGGCAGAGTCAGAAAGGCTTGGTGCCTAGTACGACATATGCGACTTTGTGGAATGTCTTAGCTAGCACGCTGGATATTATTTACTTGTCCGCGGAGCAAAATGTTTGTCTCCAAACATGCTATCTTCTAAAGGAAGTGTTTCTTCCAAAAGAAACAGTGGGAGTGAATTAGATCTCAAAAGTAGTTTGAGAACCACAAAGATATGTTCAACCATTGGAACATGAGTAGACGCCGTATAGCGATGATGTGTAGAACACTGCTCAGTGCATACAAAAGTTATGTAAGTCTGTGGATAACCTCAAGCCCAAAAGGGCTGCTGGTATGTTCATCTTGAAGAATGAATATCTCACGGCTTATGAAAGAATGTTTGAAAGGCAAGATTGAGAGATATGGCCAGGAGCCATAATATCTTAATTAGATTCCATCAGTGACAACCAGGTTATGAACCTAGTCTATCTTACCTAGAGGGAATGTCCCCGTAAGGCCGAGCCCAGTTCTATTCAGATAATACTTGTTAGAACTTCGTATCATGGCTATATGATAGTGTTGAAGATTTTGGGCAAAAAGCTCGATGTTCATAGACAATGACATGATATGTAAGCCCGCGAGATCCATTTATGGACTCAAACAAGTTTCTCTAAAATGATTTCTTTGTTTGATAATCAAATGAGTTTGATATAGTCAAAAGAAGAATATGCCCCATGTGCAAGATGGATAGTGGGAGTGTGTTACAATTTTTGAGTAAGGTATTAAATATCTCTCTCAGGAATTGCCACCCCATGTCACAGTCAATTAATGTTTGGTAGTTCAAGGTCTTTACGAAAGCACTTGGATTAGCAGTTCTTATTTTAGAAATAAGAATCTATAGTGATAGATTTAACTGCTGTTAGATTATGCTTTACCTATATAAGATGTGATGCTAAAAGAATTTAGCATAGATCGCGACAGAGGATACTTATATCCGGTGTTCTCAAGATCTATTTATGTTAGAACGTTTGTCCTAAAGATAAGGTGAAAGATGATACTTATGGAAGGTTCCCTTTGCTACTGCAATAAGATCCATCATAAGAGTTATGATAGAGGTTCACACTTCATAAAGAGTCATGAGCAAGTATGAAAGTGATTCTAGCAGATGTCGAGAATATCCTTAAACAAGTTAAGGAAGAGTTCCTAGTTTATTGAAACTTGGAATTAAATAAACGTAGATATACAGACGTATATCCTGAGTCTTATGAAAGCGAGTGGGAGCTACAGCCTGGGTTTGCAGTCACTTTGATTAAGTGATACAGTGAGCTGGAAATGTTCTTAGCCATAGGTCACTGTAAACTCTACAACTAGGCCAAAACACAGTAGTGCCTTGGAGGCGCAGCGGGAGCAATACATGAGTTTAGAAGGTTCATTCCTGAACCTTATACGGTTCGTCAACCTTTTATATATAGTTGATATAGTAAGTGGATTCATTGCTTGAAGCAAGGACCAGGGTCTCGTCAGAGATTCGTGTATGTGTTGAGGCGGTGCCTTTGACTTGGTCATTTGGAACATGATATGAAGATAGTCGGAGTCCCCGTGGATAGCGATCCGTTCATGGCTAGAGCTAGTTATGAGTATTGCATGAGATTCTTGTGTTTCAACTTGGTCTTGTGTGTGCGAGTGATTAGTTTTAGGCCAAGTGGGAGATTGTTGGAATAGTGTCCTAAACCCAATCGGGTTGGACCGGATCCGACCGAGTCGGATCATTTCTACTATTTCTTTATGTTTATACATATATTAAATGGCTTTTCTGTTGTCATATATATGTTCCTTTAAAGAACCAATTATGAATTGTTATATGATAACGTCCTTAGTATTAAACTGTGATAGAGAAACCATGATATGCGATTATGGTTGATGAAGTCTCTAATCACTTTAATAAGTTTGATACTTAAATGTCTCTAGGCTGATGTACTATTAAACAGGGCATTGATAGTATGAACAGACTAGCACGTATTATATGTCTTATGTCTTTAAGGGCAGGGATAGATCTCGCTCTATCGAAGTGTAGAGACACTTGGGTATGCGTGGACGTGTATTAGAGAATGCGCGACGTTAGATCGACCCACTTACACGGATAAGTATCACACTATGTGACGGTTGTGTAATTATCCTTAAGACCGGAGTCTTCATGGCATCACGGTGTGGATTGTCATGCTTTGACACTATTGAGGTTTCCCCTAGCCACGAGGCGATCATCCGGTAGTGATTGGGTATGATACTGAAGCATGCAGAGTATACATGATTGGTCATCCGGGAATCGCGTATCCTATGATTGGGATCGAATATCCGAAATGGCCTTCTTATAAGGAATGTCTAACTCTCGTGAATCTTTGCAAAGTGGAGGTAACTGAGGTGCTTCGAGAGAGCTTGATATCCAGATTATAAGATACGGTCGTTGATGTTTTGACACTTGACTAACGACTGTATGGATATTATTACTGCGATAGGATTGTAAGTTACACGGTAACTGTTTCACATGAAAGGTAGTAGTCATTGCATTTGACTCTTCCGATGATTGGGGATCACGGTGTGTTGCTAGACGCTATCCCGTGATCGTTGGGTATGAAGGGCATTTTCGTAATTTGCACTTTGTGTCTACGGCCAACATATTCGGAAGCCTATCGGGTCACACACATATGAACATCTAGCCGGATTAAAATGTGGTTATAGATGATAACCAAATAAGGAAAATTTATCTCGTATTATAAAAGTTATAGTGGTAAATTAATATGGTGGTATTTATTTATTATGAATAAATTAAATTCAAGATATTAATAATATTATATTAATTAAAGAATATTCCGGATGCCAAAATATTAGCTAAAAAGGTATATAATTTTGAAGTGTATAAGATACACTTGGATTGTGCAATTAGTATTACCAAATATTAATATTAGATATTAATATATATATATATATATATATATATATATATATATATATATATATATATATATATATTTATTTATTTATTTGTGTAATATATATATGATATATATACATGTGTAAATTGATTTATGGTAATATAATAAAGATAGTCAATATTAGATATTGACAATATCTTGGAAATATTCAATATAAGATATTGACAATATCCTAGATTTATTTAATATACGATATTATAATAAATGAGATAAATCAATCAATTATATTTTCCTTATTTTATTGGGAAAATGTTTTTTCTCCTTTACTCTATCTCAGGCGCCACATCCATTATAAAAGGAGGTGGGTGTCAAACTCTTTTGTACATCACAATTCCAAGAGCTAATAGTTCTTGTGTAAAATAGAGAGCATCCTATATAGAGAGTTGAGAGAGGGGAAAGGGCCGGTCTAGCAACCGGAGTTTTCCAATAGCAATCCATGATGGGATTCCGGCGGGCTGTTCGTGTGGACTAACGGTAGAGGCCGAACACTTGGGCGGCTCTATGCAGAACTACTCTCATTAGACGGTCAAAGCGTCGATCTTATAGATCAACCAAGGTAACCACCGTCTACTAACTTATTTGTTTATTGCTTAAACGAAGTCGATCTTGGGTCAATTGGAAATAAATTTTAAATTCCGCTGCGTTCCTGCGTAGATTTCCTAACAGGTTATAAGATTCTTGAGATCGGATAGTTACGGTTACACTGTTACATCCTTCCTGAAAGAATGTTTAAATAACAACCTTGAACCTTGAAGTACAGTTACTCAAGGAGTTACTATCTGATTTAATCAGACCACATCCTACATTGGTTGTTGGGGGATAACACTGATAAATACTACTGAAGCAGATTAGAATATCCATCGATCCAAATGCAGTGGGAGTATGGTTTATCCATTGACTCGCTGTGATTATGCAGATTTTACAATCTGCTGGGGGTGATTGATAACCTATGGTCTTCTGCAAGAACTGTATAGGATTCTAATAAAATGAGGTTGGTTTAAAGCCATATACCTGTAAATGGAGTTTTGGTACTCCAGGTCTGTTCATACTCCTGTAGAACCACCTGAATGTCTCAGGCCCAGCGGGAGTAATTGGATCTACATGAAAAGAGTTGAATGAATGAGAAAGTGTTAGGAAATCACTAGTTTAACGCAGCGGAATTTAAAATTTGATTTCATTTTCTAGATCGTTCTTCGTTTAATGCAATAAACACGTTAAGTAGTTTGACGGTTATACCTCAGATGATCTATAAGATCGTCGCTTTGACCGCCAACGGAGAGTAGTTCAATGCGCAAGCCGTCCACGCGTCCGGCCTCTATCGCTAATCCACACGAACCCCTTGCCGGAATCCTCCTTGGATTGCTATCGGAAAAACTCCGACTGCTAGACCGGACCTTTTCTTCCCTCACAAACTCACTATGGATTGCTCTCTATTTTACACAAGAACTATGAGCTCTTGCAATTGTGATGTACAAAAGAGCTTGACACCCACCTCTTATTTATAGTGATAAGTGGCGCCCCAATAGTGTGTAGGAGAAGAAAACTTTTTTCCAATAAAATAAAGAAAATCTTCTAAATTGATTTATCTCATTAATTATAATTTATTTTGCCAATATCATATATTGATTATAATTATCTTATTACCATAAATTTATTTTTCCAAAATCAATTAATATCTTATATTAATATTATGGCAATCTTATTAATTAAAGTGCACAATCCAAGTGTATCTTACACACTTAAAAGTGGCGCCCCATATGCCAATTAATTGGCTTCCGGAATATTCTTTAATTAACATAATTTGTATATAATTAATATCTTGTATTTTATTTATTCATAATAAATAAATACCACCATATTAATTTACCACTATAACCTTTATAGTCTAGAGATAAACTTTCCTTATTTGGTTATCAACTATAACCGCATTTTAATCTGACTCGATGTCCATATGTGTGTGACCCGATAGGCTTCCGAATATGTTGGCCGTAGACACAAAGTGCAATTTACTAAAATGCCCTTCATACCTAACGATCGCGGGATAGCGTCTAGCAGCAACACACCGTGACCCCAATTATCGGAAGAGTCAAAAGCAATGACTACTACCTTTCATGTGAAGCGATTATCGTGTAACTTACAATCCTATCATTGTAATAATATCCATACGATCGTATCTCGAGTGTCAATACATTGATGATCGTATCTTATAATCTGGATATCATGCTCTCTCGGAATAACACATTTTCTCCCACTTTGCCAAGATTCTTGAGAGCTAGACATTCCTTATAAGAAGGCCATTCGGATATTCGATCCCAATCATAGGATACACGATTCCCGGACGACCAATCATGTATACTCCGCATGCTTCAATATCATACCCAATCACTACCGCATGATCGCCCGTGGTTAGGAGAAATCTCAATAGTGTCAAAGCATGACAATCCACACCGTGATGCCATGAAGACTCGGTCAAAAGGATAATTACACAACCGCCACATAGTGTGACACTTAATGTAAGTGGGTGGTCTAACAACGCATTCTCCAATACACGCCCACGTGCGACCCAAGTGTCTCTACACTTCGATAGACGAGATCTATCCCTATCTTCTAAAAGATAGAAGACATTCAATACGTGCTAGTCTGATTATACTATCAATGTCCCATTTGATAATATATAAGACTAGAGACATTTAAGTACCAACCTTGTTATAGTGATTAGAGATCTCATCAACCATAATCACTATCATGGTTTCTCTCTCACAGATTGATACTAGGAATGTTACTATATATATACAACAAATAAATATGAAGACAAACAATATATAATAACATAAGTGCTTTTATTAATCATAATAAAGTTATTACATGAACTAAATAGACTGTAAATGACCGACCCGGTCGGATCCGGTCCAACCCGATTGGGTTTAGGACACTTTCCCAACAGAAAGTTCATCTTTCGAAGCAAAGCCAAGTGGTTTTGGGGTTAACTCCCTGAGAAATAGACAGTTTAACAGGGGTGATGCCCGGAAACTTTCTCACCACTCAGCCTTGCTTGACTCTATGCAAAGCAGAAAGATTAACATGGGTGATGCCCTGAAACTTTCTTGCCGTACAATGGAGCTTAGATTCATTCAGAACGAAAGGGTTTTAGCTTAAAGCAAATGGAAGATTGACTGCCTATGCTTATATCCATTGATGGATTAAAGCAAACCTCTAGGTCATTAAAAGTCACATGTTTTGGAATATGTGGGCTTGACCAGAATATTGATGAGTCTTTTGTAGACCAGAGAATTGATGTTGTCAAAAACATCAGTTTATGTAATGATGTTTAAGCCCGAGGATATAAGGCTGATATGAGTGATTTCTCCGGTGAGGACACGGTGGAGCTCAAGAAAAGATGGAGCTTTAGGGGAGTAAGAGGAGAAGGATAGTGTTTATGATTATTAACTGTGCCTGAAAGGCTGCCTACGTACCCTCCGTAAGGGATCAAGCCAATGCGTAGTTCTTAGGAGAAAAAGTCCGAGAGTTGTAAAGGAGGTGAAGGTGATATTTATAGAGTGTGAGTGGGTGACCGGTGGCGAGGCGGGGACAATTTGAGAGCAGGCGGTGGGGCAGAGAGTACTAGAGGACACAGAGAGGCCCCTGGCGGGCAGAGAGGCCAAGAGGACACAGAGTCCTAGAGGACACAGAGTGTCCAAGAGGACACAGAGTCCTAGAGGACACAGAGAGGCCCCTGGCGGGCAGAGAGTCCAAGAGGACACAGAGTCCTAGAGGACACAAAGAGGCCCCTGGCGGGCAGAGAGTCCAAGAGGACACAGAGTCCTAGAGGACACAGAGAGTCCAAGAGGACACAGAGTCCTAGAGGACACAGAGAGGCCCGCACACAGAGTCCTAGAGGACACAGAGTGTCCAAGAGGACCTGAGTCCCTAGAGGACACAGAGAGAGGCCCCCTGGCGAGTGAGAGAGTCCAAGAGGACACAGAGTCCCAGAGGACACAAAGAGTCCAAGAGGACACAGAGTCCCAGAGGACACAGAGAGGCCCCCTGGCGGGCAGAGAGTCCAAGAGGACACAGAGTCCCAGAGGACACAAAGAGTCCAAGAGGACACAGAGCCCCCAGAGGACAGAGAGAGGCCCCCGGGCGGTGAGAGAGTCCAAGAGGACACAGAGTCCTAGAGGACACAGAGTGTCCAAGAGGACACAGAGTCCTAGAGGACACAGAGAGGCCCCTGGCGGGCAGAGAGTCCAAGAGGACACAGAGTCCTAGAGGACACAAAGAGTCCAAGAGGACACAGAGTCCTAGAGGACACAAAGAGCCCCCTGGGCGGGGCGAGAGAGTCCAAGAGGACACAGAGTCCTAGAGGACACAGAGAGTCCAAGAGGACACAGAGAGTCCAAGAGGACACAGAGTCCTAGAGGACACAGAGAGGCCCGCACACAGAGTCCTAGAGGACACAGAGTGTCCAAGAGGACACAGAGTCCTAGAGGACACAGAGAGGCCCCCTGGGCGGGAGAGAGAGTCCAAGAGGACACAGAGTCCTAGAGGACACAGAGAGTCCAAGAGGACACAGAGTCCTAGAGGACACAAAGAGTCCAAGAGGACACAAAGAGGCCCCTGGCGGGCAGAGAGTCCAAGAGGACACAGAGTCCTAGAGGACACAAAGAGTCCAAGAGGACACAGAGTCCTAGAGGACACAGAGAGTCCAAGAGGACACAGAGTCCTAGAGGACACAAAGAGGCCCCTGGCGGGCAGAGAGTCCAAGAGGACACAGAGTCCTAGAGGACACAAAGAGGCCCCTGGCGCCTAGTACCGAGCTAGCTGCTAGCCGCTTTATCCGTTGCCTTGGCCAATGTTGATTTTGGTATATCAATGGCCCCTTACTCCTTGAGCTCTTCACTGCACAGGTAAGAATCATGGAGTAAAGTTGTAAGTGACCTGTTGTGTCGTTTTGCCGAGACAATTTGTTTGTAAAGCGATAGAAGATTCTACTAGGTGCGAAAGCGAGAAATATGATGCCGAGTGAGTCGGGTTTCTGAGAAGATGCTCGAGGCGAGCTCAAAATATGATGCCGAGTGAGTCGGGCTTAGAGTGCCGTCATCGTTTATCGGGCTTGAACTGGTGTTGGTGAAAACCACCAGCTATGTGCTGCGCATTGGAGCGGACAGGCTTAATCGCCGATAACGCTCTATCGGGCTTGAATCAGTGTTTGTATCGCGTTGCGAATTACCGATTATATGCTGTGCATTGCAGCGAACAGGCTTAGTCGCCGATAACGTTCTATCGGGCTTAGGTCGCCGACAACGCTCTGTCGGGCATAAAGTGCCGTGCATGAAGCGACGGGCTTTTCGTTGTAGAGAAATCCATGTTGATGGCGAGCCTGCAGCAGAGAGCTCGTAATAAGATAGTTTGTAATAAATGAGCTCGCTGATGTGGAGCTTGTAATAAAGTGAGCTCGATGATGTGGAGCTTGCTAACTGAAATAAAAATCCGATGTATGGCCCTTTTGTTTTAAGCAAGGCCGTTGCGGGCTTGGTTGAAATACACGTTGAGGTCGGTCTTAGAGCTTGCCGACAAAGGTCGGACTTAGAGCTTGCCGACACAGGTCGGACTTAGAGCTTGCCGACAGAAATCGGACTTAGAGCTGGCCGAAACAAATCGGACTTAGAGCTGGCCGACAGAAATCGGACTTAGAGCTTGCCGATTTCACTTAGAAGTGGCCGACACAAATCGGACTTAGAGCTTGCGGCGTAAATCGGACTTAGAGCTTGCCGACAGAAATACTCAACATAGGCGGTGCCGGCCGGTGAAGCCTCAAACAGAATCCGACGGAGCTCAGGCGATGCAACCCCAAATGGTCTCAAATAACACTTGCAGAGGCAATCCCCTTTATAAGTAAAAGCTGAGTTGATAAAACACGTATACCAACCTGGAAATTATGAGGGACTCGTGTGCGAGTTTTGAAGATGACGTTGTAACGATCCGTAAAACCAGTGATCCTTGCACCGAGTTTGCTTCTAAGAGGCTGAAAACGATGATTTCTAGGCTGTACAACCCAAAAACCAAAGCTTTTGTTGATTTTGAAGTTGAAGATGGAGGAAAGACCTCGCCGGAGACGCCACGAAAACGGATTTCGCGGTGGTGCGGACTACCGGAGTAGGCTTTTCTTGATGATTTTCCCGATCTTGAGCCAAGCGATGTTGTCAAAAACATCGAGTTTATGTAACATGATGTTTAAGCGAGGGATATAAGGTGATATGAGTGATTTCTCCGGTGAGGACACGGTGGAGCTCAAGAAAAGATGGAGCTTTAGGGAGTAAGAGGAGAAGGATGGTGTTTATGATTATTAACTGTGCCTGAAAGGCTGCCTACGTACCCTCCGTAAGGGATCAAGCCAATGCGTAGTTCTTAGGAGAAAAAGTCCGAGAGTTGTAAAAGAGGTGAAGGTGATATTTATAGAAGTGTGGGCGGCAGTTTGGCGAGGCGGGGCAAGTGCAGAGAGCAGGCGCTAGAGAGTACTAGAGGACACAGAGAGGCCCCCTGGCGTGAGAGAGTCCAAGAGGACACAGAGTCCTAGAGGACACAGAGTGTCCAAGAGGACACAGAGTCCTAGAGGACCAGAGAGCCTGGCGGCGAGGGAGAGAGTCCAAGAGGACACAGAGTCCTAGAGGACACAGAGAGGCCCCTGGCGGGCAGAGAGTCCAAGAGGACACAGAGTCCTAGAGGACACAAAGAGGCCCCCGGGCGAAGTGAGAGAGTCCAAGAGGGACACGAGTCCTAGAGGACACAAAGAGTCCAAGAGGACACAGAGTCCTAGAGGACACAAAGAGGCCCCTGGCGGGCAGAGAGTCCAAGAGGACACAGAGTCCTAGAGGACACAGAGAGTCCAAGAGGACACAGAGTCCTAGAGGACACAGAGAGGCCCGCACACAGAGTCCTAGAGGACACAGAGTGTCCAAGAGGACACAGAGTCCTAGAGGACACAGAGAGGCCCCTGGCGGGCAGAGAGTCCAAGAGGACACAGAGTCCTAGAGGACACAGAGAGTCCAAGAGGACACAGAGTCCTAGAGGACACAAAGAGTCCAAGAGGACACAGAGTCCTAGAGGACACAAAGAGGCCCCTGGCGGGCAGAGAGTCCAAGAGGACACAGAGTCCTAGAGGACACAAAGAGTCCAAGAGGACACAGAGTCCTAGAGGACACAGAGAGGCCCCTGGCGGGCAGAGAGTCCAAGAGGACACAGAGTCCTAGAGGACACAAAGAGGCCCCTAGCGGGCAGAGAGTCCAAGAGGACACAGAGTCCTAGAGGACACAAATAGTCCAAGAGGACACAGAGTCCTATAGGACACAAAGAGGCCCCTGGCGGGCAGAGAGTCCAAGAGGACACAGAGTCCTAGAGGACACAGAGAGGCCCGCACACAGAGTCCTAGAGGACACAGAGTGTCCAAGAGGACACAGAGTCCTAGAGGACACAGAGAGGCCCTGGGCGGGTGAGAGAGTCCAAGAGGACACGTGAGTCCCAGAGGACACAGAGAGTCCAAGAGGACACAGAGTCCTAGAGGACACAAAGAGGCCCCTGGCGGGCAGAGAGTCCAAGAGGACACAGAGTCCTAGAGGACACAGAGAGTCCAAGAGGACACAGAGTCCTAGAGGACACAAAGAGGCCCCTGGCGGGCAGAGAGTCCAAGAGGACACAGAGTCCTAGAGGACACAAAGAGGCCCCTGGCGCCTAGTACCGAGCTAGCTGCTAGCCGCTTTATCCGTTGCCTTGGCCAATGTTGATTTTGGTATATCAAGAATCAATATTGGTAAGGTAGTAGACGTTAGTGCTTATGAAAGATTACACTGCAACGGTTGGGAACAACTTGAGTGTGTTATCTAAAGTCAAGAACTGAAGAGCCAAAGCTTCTTTGAATCAGAGAAGTGGACTATATTCTTAGAATCGATTCGGTCGAATTCATGAGAACAAGTTGTTGGCTGTATCCCATCAATCTTATTGGTTAAGATAAACATGCATATTAGTATGCGATATTCACGAGAGGTTTCCTACCCAACCCCTCACGGAATAATTCTCTCAAACTTCGGATATAGAGCATTGGGATAAATTCACTTTTGGATAAAGAATGTCAGATTATTAAAAGCCAATCGAATTATGGATTCGAGTATTGATAGCAGTATAGTGCATCCTCAAGTATCTTTAAAGAACGAGGAATCATATGCTTATGTATTCGGGTACGAACCTGAGTATTGATTACACTGATTCTGATTTTTGTCGGATTAAGGATGATCGTGAATCGATCTCAGGCTCAGTGTTTACTCATTGTGATAGAGCTACAATCTGGAGCAATCCAGCACTACCAATTTGACCGTATTAGTCGAATACATAGCAGCTTTTGGAGCATCTAAAGAGCCAGTGTGGCTTGAGAAGTTCTTTGTTGGATCGGGAAGTGATTCCAGATCTCGATGAGCCGATACCATTTTACTGTGAAAATAGTTGAGAGGTAGCTCATGCAAAGGATCTTCACAATCACAAGAGGTCAAAAGCATATTGATAGTAAGTACCACCTGGTCAGACAGACCGTGCAAAGAGGCAACGTTTCGGTCCTAAAGATTGCCTCGGGCCGACAACCTAGCTGATCAGTTTACCAAGTCGCATGGCATCTATTGTCACTGATGAGTGCTTGGCGGGTATGAAATTGGGAGATATGTCTCATCTGCTTTAGAGCAAGTGGGAGAATGTTGTGGATAGAAAGAATAATGGTGGGGTGCTCTAAAAACAATCATTGCTTGTCTTTGCGGGCAAGTGGGAGATTGTTAGATATAGTGTGCCCGAAAGACAATTGTTGCTTGTCCTTACGGTCAAGTGGGAGATTGTTGGAAGTAGCGCCTGAAACACAATTTATGTAATTGTTTTTATAATTAATAAATGACAGATTTATTCTCATCTTTTTATTTGCTTTGTGCTCATAAGAAATACACTACTGAAAACCCCAAGTCTTATCATATGTAGCCATATAACTTAGTGTGTGTCACACATGATGATTAAGTTTATGGTGATACACTTGAAATGTTAGTCCTTGGTGAAGTTAATCAAAGTATGGGGTCTATTGATTAAATCACCATTACTGCGCCCAGAACACTTTATGGTGTGACCGTCTTATCCAGACCGTCGACATTGGTTGTCTAAGTGGGGCATTTATATATGATGAGAGTCATATAGGACTGGACCGATTTAATCTGAGTTTCTCATATAATTCCGTGATTGAGAAATCTTATTAAATCACAAGATGATCATCGTAAATGGATTCACCTTAATCCTGAAGTGATTACATACTCCTACTTGTTTCAGGATAGGGTTTGAAGTGTTCGTTAAGGATCGCTAAGTGGCGCGGTCTAAATCACTTTCATGTTGGCACTATTCTGAAATGAGTGAGAAGTGTGTGTCTCATAGATATGGAATCCATTCCTTCCTGCGGGAAGTAGAAAGACAATCCCCTTATTTGTTGATCCTAGAAACTGATCGATCGGCCGAGTTCGTATTGGTTATGAACTAATTGATCACTAGTGGGTTAATGGTAAATAAGGATGAGATGTAATGAAGAAGGTTTATGGAAATAATCTCGATTCGTTATGGATAGTCTATGGTGGGTTAGTTTATATGTAATGATTATATCAATGGACACTTATCGACTCGACTCGACGTTTTGAGAATAAGTTATATCTATAATCGATAGAGTTCAGTTTCAGATTTATGGTGGTGTAATTCCGAAATTAATGAGTTGAGTAGAAATATTCTATTCGATGAATATTTTATTCAATTTATTGTAGCTACTGGTTATAGGTCCATGGTCCCCGGGTTGTCTCATAACAGGCAAGTGTTTTCTCGTTTTATAGAACCTCGAGAATAAATTAAATAGTTGGTCTATTTAATGAATATGCAATATTATTTATTTGGTAAATAATATGTAAAATAGAAAAGACATTTTCTATTAAAATGATGATGTAAATGGCGCCATTATTAGTGATAAATTAGGAGAAGAAATTTTCCTAGATTATGTCACATGTGTAATTAATTAATTATCTATTTGTTGGATAATTAATGGAAAAATAAGAGATTGATTTTTTAGGAATTATCTCTTATTTTGTAGCAAAAATATCTTTTCCTTATGGGAATAGGTAATTGTGTTGGCAAATATCTTTTCCTTGTAGGGATTGGTAATTGTGGTGTTAAAAATGATAACTCTCTTGACTAATTATTTTCCTATATAAATAGAGTTCCTCCTAGCACAATTAAAAAAACACATATTGCACCTCAACACAAATAAAAGAAGAGAAAAATTAGTTTCTCGTTCTAGTCATTAAGAGAAGAAAAACCTAGGGATTTTCTTGTGCATATTCGAGGAGGTTCTACGGCGAGGATCGACGTCCACCAGTCTGTTGATACAATCCAGAGATTGTGGCTTCTCCATCTGTTGATTTACTATCCCTCTTTAATAAGGTAAATCTTCAACATTCTCATAGTTAGATTAATTATTTATACGAATCGAATCGTGGTAAAATCGCATGCGAATTTATTCATAGCTTCCGCTGTGCTTGATCGAGCGTCTCAATCGGTGCTGTGAATCAGATCTGACGATCCAGTTATGGATCAGATCCGGATTCGGGTTTCTGTATATCCAGCACATGGATCGTCTTGAGTAGCCGGAGAGAGAGAGAGAATTGAAGTGTAGATATGTTCTTCGTTATGGGTAAGATCTATTCTAATGTATTATTTCTTTTCTTAGATTTGATATTGTTCTTGTGATAGATCAAGATTATACTTGCATCTAATCAACTATGAATTAATTAAACGAACCTTAATCTTTATTCGATTCGTTAATATGAAACGCAGAATTATGGGTTGCGCTCTTCAGATCTGCGATGGTCTTTATCGCTAGATCTGGATACCTAGTAAATCCTAATTCTGTGGTTCGGCGTCAGCTACGTTGATCGACAGGAATAATTAAAACGAGTAATAGGTCTGGCCAATCTAGTATTCGTAATTCGTAAATTAACATGAAGAACTGTTAGTGAAGTGTTAGTTTGGAAATTGTCTTGATGGACCCTAGGAACGTGCTAATCAGTGTCGATAGCTGCCTAGATGGGTTAGCGGTATGGGTTAATGCTCAATACTAGCAATTCTAGCTCTTCATGCGTATGGGCTATTATGGACCAATTAAGGAGGGTAGCTAGCATATATATTAGGGCACTCCCAACAGAGGCCCCAAATTTTATCCCTAAAATAATATAAAATAATACATATCCCTATTTTACAACATCTCAATTCAAAAACTTCTACAACAACATCCCTATCCTTATCCCTATAACATTTTAAATAATATTAAATAATACATATTCTACATCACAACCCTATTTATATACATTAAATATTTATTATTTCACTCCAGCAGCATCCCTATCTCTATCCTTATAATTTTTAACAATTAAATATGTTTAGGGCAGTGAATAGTGCATCCCCACAAGTAGGGATGCACTGTTCATATCCCTAAAAATAAATAGGGATAGGGCTTCTGCTGTGGAAGCTATTTTGGGGTAAACTCTATTTTTTATCTTCATTTTAGGGATAGGGCACAATATAGAGCTTCTGCTGGGAGTGCCCTTATCTACTACCATGGGTTAACGCTCAATACTAGCAATTCTAGCACTTCATGCGTATGGGCTATTATGGACCAATTAAGGAGGGTAGTGGCATATATATTATCTACTACCATGGTCGGAGTAGATAGGATTAGGAGTTGCACCCGTAGCTAAATTACACACACGAGTCGAACACAGATTAAGGGGAGATTAGTAAGGAATAGTTTGGTTAATGCCTTTTTCAATATATGATTGACCATGAGTTTATTTGCATCTCTTTTATTTACTGTTCCTTTTTGTTGGTCAATGACCACCCCTATCCGGTTGACCTATGAGTTGTGGTTGTGTTTAGCATAATTAAATAATAGTCTCTGTGGGATCGACCTTGACTCGCCCTTGCTATACAACGATTGACTTAGTCCTCTTGCTAGTATTAAGCGACTTACACGCGATCAGTACCACAGTCTATCTCATTAACCGAATGCCTACAAAAACCCTAGACATGCTATCTCCCCATGAAAACTCTTTTCCAGTTCTTCCATTTATGCTATGCTTTGCGTTTTTGGTTGTCTATGTTATCCCTAGGTTAAACCTTATAATCATCATAAACTAGAATCTTCCCATCCTACCATGTGTGTTTCTCGGATACTCCCTTATCCAAAGCGCTTACCTTTGCTACGATATGGCTGGTGCTCGTATGTATGTGTCACGTGACGTTCTCTTTGTTGAGGATATATATCCCTTCTCCACCACCTCTCCTGATTCGGATATTCCCTCCCTCGATGCCTTACTCTCTCATGCCATTTATTCCAATCTCTCTGCTCATGTCCTTTTCTCCCCATCTCTACTCGAGCCAACGACTCCCTCCTTCCCCTCCCCCGACTCCTCGTCTTCCCCCTCCTCTTTCTCCACATCCCTCACGGTTTCTCCTCCTTCTTCCCCCTCACCGCCTCCTCCTCTTTCTCACCCGATGGTCACCCGTTCTCGCAACAACATCTTCAAGCCTAGACACCTACTTAACCTTAATGCCCAGTTGGATTCTCAATATTCTGATACTGAACCCTCCACCGTGCAAAAGGATTTACACAGTTCTCATTGGCGTCTTGCTATGTCTGAAGAATTTGATGCGCTTGTGCGCAACGGCACATGGTCCCTTGTTCCTCCCGATTTAGATCTTAATGTAGCTGGTTGTTAATGGGTCTTTAGAATTAAACGGCATTCCGATGGCTCCATTGAGTGCTATAAGGCTCGGTTGGTAGCCGAAGGTTTCACGCAAAGACCCGGCATTGAATACTTTGAGACATTCAGCCCGGTTGTCAAACCCACCACTATTCGTTTTGTTCTTAGTCTTGCGGTATCCTTGGGTTGGTCTCTATGCTTTCTTGCAGGTCTCCCTTACTGTGGATGTTTAAATGACTCATCCTCCTGTCTTTGAGGATTCAGATAATCCTACCTACATTTGCATGCTGCATAAGGCTATTTATGGGTTAAAACAATCTCCCCGGGCTTGGTATCATGAATTGTGCTCATGTGTTCTCTCCATTGGTTTTGTTAATTCTGCTGCAGATTCATCTCTCATTATTTATCATACCACCTCCAGTATTACTATATTACTTGTGTACGTTGACGATATTGTTGTTATTGGAAGTTCTTTTTCTTAGGTTCAACAGGTTATTGATCGTCTTTGTCAACGGTTTTCTATTACAGATCTTGGTGCTATATCATATTTTCTGGGAGTTAAAGTTACTCCTAACTCTCAGGGACTTCTTCTTACTCAGTCTAAGTATATTTCTGAGTTACTTTCCCAAGTCAACATGCAAGACTCGAAACCGGTTTCTACGACGCTTCCCCCTAATGCCTTTTCTGTTAGGAAATCTACGCGGGAACGCAGCGGAATTTAAAATTTTATTTCCTTTTAACCAGGATCGACTTCGTTTAAGCAATAAACAAACAAGTAGTAGACGGTGGTTACCTTGGTTGATCTATAAGATCGACGCTTTGACCGTCTAAGGAGAGTAGTTCTGCAGAGAGAGCCCGCGTGCCGCTCGCCTCTACCGCTAGTCCACACGAACGACCCGCGGAACCCCATCATGGATTGCTATTGGAAAACTCGGTTGTTGCTAGACCGGCCCTTTTCCCCTCTCTCCAACTCTCTATAGGATGCTTTATATTTTACACAAGAACTATTAGTTCTTGGAATTGTGTTGTAAAAAGAGCTTGACACCCACCTCTTATTTATAGTGTAGGTGGGGCCATCTTCTAGAGTGGAGGAGAAGAAAACCTTTTCCCAATAAAATAAGGAAAATATAATTGATTGATTTATCTCATTTATTATAATATCTTATATTAAATAAATCTAGGATATTGTCAATATCTTATATTGAATATTCCCAAGATATTGTCAAAATCTAATATTGACAATATTTATCTTTTATTATATTACCATAAATCAATTTACACATGTGTATATACCACATATATATATTACACAAATAAATCTATTAATATCCAAATATTCAAACATGCCAACTTGACATTCACGTGTGACATGCACACAAATATTGAGCCGCATGTAATTTAGATATATACATATATATCAATATCTTATATTAATATTTGGTAATACTATTAATTAAATTGCACAATCCAAGTGTATCTTATACACATACAAATTGCGCCCCATATGCCAATAAATTGGCATCCGGAATATTCTTTAATTAATATAATATTATTAACATCTTGTATTTAATTTATTCATAATAAATAAATACCACAATATTAATTTACCACTATAACCTTTATAGTCTCGAGATAAACTTTCCTTATTTGGTTATCATCTATAACCACATTTTAATCCGGCTAGATGTTCTTATGTGTGTGACCCGATAGGCTTCGAATATGTTGGCCGTAGGCACAAAGTGCAAATTACTTAAAATGCCCTTCATGCCTAACGATCACGGGATAGCGTCAGCAACACACCGTGACCCCAATCATCGGAAGAGTCAAATGCAATGACTACTACCTTTCATGTGAAACAGATTACCGTGTAACTTACAATCCTATCATTTGTAATAATATCCATACGATCGTTAGTCGAGTGTCAAAACATCAACGACCGTATCTTATAACTGGATATCATGCTCTCTCGAAGTAACTCGTTTACTCCCACTTTGCAAAGATTCACGAGAGTAAGACATTCCTTATAAGAAGGCCATTTCGGATATTCGATCCCAATCATAGGATACGCGATTCCCGGACGACCAATCATGTATACTCCGCATGCTTCAGTATCATACCCAATCACTACCGCATGATCGCCCCGTGGCTAGGGAAACCTCAATAGTGTCAAAGCATGACAATCCACACCGTGATGCCATGAAGACTCCGGTCCAAAGGATAATTACACAACCGCCACATAGTGTGACACTTATCCGTGTAAGTGGGTCAGTCTAACGTACGCATTCTCTAATACACGCCCACGCATACCCAAGTGTCTCTACACTTCGATAGACGAGATCTATCCTCGCCTAAAAGGCAGAAGACATCTAATACGTGCTAATCTGTTTTATACTATCAATGTCTGTTTAATAGTACATCACCTGTGAGACATTTAAGTATCAAACTTATTAAAGTGATTAGAGATCTCATCAACCATAATCGCCTATCATGGTTTCTCTATCACAGTTTAATACTAAGGACGTTATCATATAACAATTCATAATTGGTTCTTTAAAAGAACATATATATGACAACATAAAAGCCATTTAATATATGTATAAACACAAAGAAATAGTAGAAATGATCCGACCCGGTCGGATCCGGTCCAACCCGATTGGGTTTAGGACACTATTTCAACATTTTCTTGCTTTGATTCGGCCGCACCACTCTATTCGGATGTCACTCAGTTTCGCCAAGTTCTTGGTGCCTTGCAGTATCTTTTATTTATGCGGCCTGATATTGCGTATGCAGTTAATAAGCTTTCTCAGTACATGCATTCACCTACAGATTATCATTGGGCCCTCGTCAAACGGGTCCTACGGTACTTAGCTGGTTCGTTACATGAGGGCCTGCAACTTTATTCCGCATCCCCCTTGCCCTTCATGTCTTTTCGGATGCGGATTAGGGCGGTAACAAGGATGCTAATTACCCATCCACCTCTGCTTACTTAGTTTTTATTGGCCAAAATCTTGTTTCTTGAAGTTCTAAAAAGGAAACGTCCATTGTGCCCTCCTCCACTGAGGCATAATATTGTTTTATTTCCGCCACTGCTGCTGAGCTTGCCTGGCTTACTTATTTGTTGATTGACCTTGGGTTCTTCACGCTGACTCCACCGGTTATTTTTGTGACAATGTTGACGTGACACAATTATGTGCTAATCCCGTCTTCAATTCTCACATGAAACAAGTTGCGATTAACTATCATTACATCCGTGATCAAGTGCAACAAGGCCTCATTCGCGTTTCTCACGTCTCCAATTCTGATCAGCTTGTAGATGCCTTAACGAAACCGCTGTCCCTCCTTCCATTCAGTCACTTTAAATCCAAGCTGGGCCTTCACTCCCCTCGTCCCGCATGAGGGGGCGTATTAGAGATAAAATAGAGATAAATATTATTCTGTAATTTTTGTATTTACTGTATTTATCTAGAGCCTATAATGTTCCATTCACTTGTATAAATACCGATGTACTGTAAACATTTTTACTCAATGAAAGCAATCCTTTCACCCAATACGTCTATCACGTTGCATAACATTAGTAGTAAATGACTCTAGATGATTTGAAAAGTCTCTTAACTTAGAGTATTTACTATTTAGCGTTGCTATATATCATTGTCTCGGAAATAATGTTGAATGCATAATTTTATTTTACCTCACCTTATCTTGTAAACTTGTGTAGATCAATATATATCGGATACTATATAAATATAAATCATATTTAAACATGAGATGTTTCTATTTTATACTATTTCCGTTCCAAAATATAAGTCATCATATATTTTTAGTTTTGTCCCGCAGTATAAGTCATTCTATTTTACCAATGCAACATTTATTACTCTTTTCTCTATCTAACCCCTAATTTATTATCAATCTAACCACTTTTCATTACTCAACAACTATTACATTAATGATAGTCAATGGACATTTTAGCCATTAATCATCAAATTTATGATATTTAACCACTTTCTTAATCGGTGTGAAAACACCTATGATGACTTATATTTAGAAACGGATGTAGTATTAATTTCGGTATACATGTTTAAGAGAATTAGGGATAACGACACAGTTTGGAATATTTTTAAGTAACATGACAACCACATATATTTTATATAGAGAATGACAACTTGTATATTTTTTATAGCCTAAAGGACAAAGCAAAAAAAGAAAAGGAAAAAATTCGCGCCGATGCAACGCTGCTGTACCTGCTCCAACCTCTGTATTTATTTTATTTTATTTTATCTTTCCTCCCTCATTTTCAAACATTCATATTTTTTGATCCAGAGATCCAAATGCGATGAAAATTTCATCGAATTTATTATTTTTCGATACTCTTCGTTTTGAGACTTGGTTCGATATAATTACATTATTTTTCGTGAGATTCACGGTCGAAATTCATTCAGTGAATCTCCCTAGTGATTCTCGAAAATCAATTTATATCGACAGTGAATTTCGAACAATAGTGAATTTCAACATCGATTTTCTGAAATCACGTCGTGTTGAAGATACAGTTGCGATAGACAATAATGAATGCAATAATGATGATTGATTTTATTTTATTCTCCATGATATTTTGTAATAAATGTAGCATTGGTGATTAAGAATTCAAGACCTATAAAACACTGATGTAATACTCAAATGATATCAATGGAAATTTAACATTCCTTATATTCTTACATGGTATCGGAGCTTTTCAACTAACGTCTTTTGGATCCTGAGGAATTCTGCAAGGAATTCGTTTGGGTGGGGGTTCGTAACATTAATCTAAACGAACCCTCACCCCTCCACTTTTATATTTTTTTCATTATTTTTTATGTTATCTCAATTGTCTAAATAAACTCTTTGCTTCTTCTTTGGTTGGTATTTTTTTTTCAAGAACAAAATATTAGCAATCATTCATATGGCCATCATCATCTTACGTCTTAGATTTCTCTCTAGTAGTGAACATGTACGTACTACGTATGTTGCTCTATTGCTTCTATCCATGGCTATTTGTTGGAATTTCCTCTTCCCAAATTTAAAGTCGTCGTGTTCCCTCTCTCTCTTTTTCTTGCTACAATTCACTCAGTTCTAGCATCCTCTTTTCACATTACCACCATTTAATATGGCTGCATCTGCCCCCGTTGTCTACATATCGTCTTTACAACTTCACCAATGGCTCCCCAACAAGTCATAATCTATTATTCTTCTATTATAATTCTATTTAGGGTTTTCCCTCCGAATATTTCGTCCTCTCCTCTTCGGTTTTTAAACTTTCTATATCCATTCTTTTCAAATCTCTTTATAAAAAAAATCATCAATTGCAGATTCAAACGGTAGATAGCAGATTGATGCGGAGGAGAAGTTGCGAATGTTTTGTGCCAACAAACACTCGACACAATTCTAAGGAAGCCAAGAAGCCATTTTGAGTTCGTGATGTTATATGTTCTGCACAGTCATTTTATTGCAAGCCAATCTTCATGTTCATTGCATTACCATGAGATTGCGGGGGCGTGTTGAAGATACGGTTGTGATAGACAATAATGATGATTGATTTTATTTTATGGTAAAGTCTTTTCAGACCTAAAAAAATCTTAACACACCTATTTTTACGGACCGCTGTTGGGTAAGGAAGTGCTTTCTGACCGCTGTTGGGTCTAGAAAGAATTACTTATCCCGACCCAAATTCGGTCAGGATAAAGAATTATTTATCCTGACCCAAATTCGGTCAGGATAACCTATAGGTGTGAAAAGACTCCCCCTATGTTGTTCTCCATGATATTTTGTAATAAATGTAGCCTTTATGATTAAGAATTCAAGGCCTATAAAACACTGATGTAATGCTCAAATGATATCAATGGAAATTTAACATTCCTTATGTTCTTACATGTCGGAATGTGTTGAATGTGGTCTCAAAATAAAGATCATGAAAAACTAAAAATTTGGTGAAAGAATTTTTAAATTTAGATTTCTAGATTGAGAGATATGGGTGTGTAAAAATGATGGATGAAAAAAAAATGTGTTGGTTTTTATTTTTCTTGGGGAGGGAGGGGGGTAAAAATGATGGATGAGAAAAATGTGTTGGTTTTTATTTTTCTTGGCGAGGAGGGGGATAAAGCGCCATAAAATTAAAAAAAAAAAAAAAAAAAAATAGTTTTCCTTTACGCAAAAGTTTTAAAAAGTAGATATTCTCCTTAATTGATGAAATGTCTTTGTCCTTCTTCCCAACTCCCCTAAATGTTTTTGCTTAGTATAACTGCTCAAAAGAAATTTAATTCTTTATTTTTGGATGAAAGATAGGTGGAAAAAAGAAAAAGAAAGAACGAAAGATCTGATTTATTTTTGATACCTTAGTCCAGTCGTCGCTAGGAGATACAATCCGGAGATTGTGGTTTCTCCATCTGTCGATTTACTATCCCTCTTTAATAAGGTAAATCTTCAACCTTCTCATAGTTAGATTAATTATTTATGCGAATCGAATCGTGGTAAAATCGCATGCGAATTTATTCATAGCTTCCGCTGTGCATGATCGAGCGTCTCAATCGGTGCTGTGATTCAGATCTGACGATCCAGTTATGGATCGGGTCCGGATTCGGGTTTCTGTATATCCAGCACATGGATCGTCTTGAGTAGCCGGAGAGAGAGAGAATTGAAGTATAGATCTGTTCTTCGTTATGGGTAAGATCTATTCCAATGTATTATTTCTTTTCTTAGATTTGATATTGTTCTTGTGATAGATCTAGATTATTCTTGCATCTAATCAACTATGAATTAATTAAATGAACCTTAATTTTTATTCGATTCGTTAATATGAAACGCAGAATTATGGGTTGCGCTCTTCAGATCTGCGACGGTCTTTATCGCTAGATCTGGATACCTAGTAAATCCTAATTCTGTGGTTCGGCGTCAGCTACGTTGATCGACAGGAATAATTAAAACGAGTAATAGGTCTGGCCAATCTAGTATTCATAATTCATAAACTAACATGAAGAACTGTTAGTGAAGTGTTAGTTTGGACATTGTCTTGATGGACCCTAGGAACGTGCTAATCAGTGTCGATAGCTGCTTAGGCGGGTTAGCGGTATGGGTTAACGCTCAATACTAGCAATTCTAGCTCTTCATGCGTATGGGCTATTATGGACCAATTAAGGAGGGTAGCTGGCATATATATTATCTACTACCATGGTAGGAGTAGATAGGGTTAGGAGTTGCACCCGTAGCTAAATTACACACACGAGTCGAACACGGATTAAGGGGAGATTAGTTAGGAATAGTTTGGTTAATGCCTTTTCAATATATGATTGACCATGAGTTTATTTGCATCTCTTTTATTTACTGTTCTTTTTTGTTGGTCAATGACCACCCCTATCCGGTTGACCTATAAGTTGTGGTTGTGTTTAGCGTAATTAAATAATAGTCTCTGTGGGATCGACCTTGACTCGCCTTTGCTATACAACGATTGACCTAGTCCACTTGCTAGTATTAAGCGACTTACACGCGATCAGTACCACAGTCTATCTCATTAACCGAATGCCCACAAAAACCCTAGACATGCTATCTCCCCATGAAAACTCTTTTCCAGTTCTTCCAATTATGCTACGCTTTGCGTTTTTGGTTGTCTATGTTATCCCTGGGTTAAACCTTATAATCATCATAAACTAGAATCTTCCCATCCTACCATGTGTGTTTCTCGGATACTCCCTTATCCAAAGCGCTTACCTTTGCTACGATATGGTCTGGTGCTCGTATGTACGTGTCACGTGACTGTCTCGGATTTTATCTAATGAAAATAAACAAGTAATAAATTTATAAATCCGGTATACCCCAAGTGTAGGGATCGTAGTACAGCGATTAATACCGGAGTCGATCTCAGGGAATCGAGGTATCTAGTTCATTAATTTTCCTAGGATTGATACTATTATTATTAAAACCTAAAAACGTTAAAATAAACTGGACAGAGGATTGTCAGTCCAAAGCCAGGAAGGATAAAAGCAAAAATGAAATCTAAACTATAAACTATAAAATAAACAGTAAACAAGAAGATGATCATGGTGATTAAACAACGAACAAACAAATATTCCTCCGATCCCGCAACCCTTAATTTCCTCTCTAAAGTTATCTTGTGATGATTTAATTCAAGTTGTGGTTCACCTAACAAAAGTATGAATTTCTACTCTCGTACATAATTCGCCTATCAATCTCTCATCTCTCGATATATAAGATTGACGCTCTCAAACCAAGGTGTAAGATCTCTCAATCTAGCAACCTAGAAATCTAACCTATCAACTCTCGTTATGTCAAGGTTAAAAATCCCATCTTCCCTATGGTGATCTAAGGTTTACACCGACTCTCGTCATACGGTAAACATCAAATAGCAATACATCTCTCGATATCGATTGCATAACACATAAGCATAGAAAAGATACAACTTTAATCAAATTCACAAAACAAATCTAGATTGAAAATAAAGAACCTGCTGAAACGGATTCACATGGTTTGAACAATTGCTCAGCCTCCAAGCATTCATCATAAAACAGCAGCAAAACGAAATAGAAAGCGAAGAAAAAACAAGAAAAATCGCAACCCCAGCCTCCCCTAAGGGGGCTGGGGCCGCCTAGAGTTTTCTCATAATGATTGTGTATCAATAGGTCTCAATAATGTATGATTAGGGTTGAAATACGCGCTGTTATTTATAGAAAACTGAGGCGGCTGTGCTGATGTCGGCTTAAGGACGCCCGTCCGTCTTGTTGGACGCCCGTCCGAGGTGCCTTGACTTTCTTCAGACGCCCGCCCACTTCGGCGCCCAAACTCTCTCGAATCAACTTCCTCTCTCTGGACGCCGTCCATATCTTCGACGCCGCCCACTCGACGCCGATTCAAGCTTCGGACGCTTGACCCAGCCGGACGGATGGCAAACGCTTGTTCAGCCAGTCTTGCATGCAATTCTTCATTCCAATCCTCAACTTGCATCTTCCTTTTCCATTCAAACTCCTTTTATGACATGTTTATGCACCTTCAAAACCACAAAAACACGCAAAGTGTAAAACCATAGATAATTACCAATAAAATCACGAAATTAGCTCAACTTTACACTTAAAGACTTTTAAAACTCATATGCTCAATAACTCGATTAAACCCTTAATTTCTATGCAAATAATACGAATATGGAGGAAATCATTATAAAATATAACGTTATAAATCGCATAAAATCACCCTTAACAGTGACGTTCTCTTTGTTGAGGATATATATCCCTTCTCCACCACCTCTCCTGATTCGGATATTCCCTCCCTCGATGCCTTACTCTCTCATGCCATTTATTTTGATCTCTCTGCTCATGTCCTTTTCTCCCCATCTCTACTCGAGCCAACGACTCCCTCCTTCCCCTCCCCCGACTCCTCGTCTTCCCCCTCCTCTTCCTCCACATCCCCTACGGTTTCTCCTCCTCCTTCCCCCTCACCGCCTCCTCCTCTTTCTCACCCGATGGTCACCCGTTCTCGCAACAACATCTTCAAGCCTGTGACACCTACTTAACCTTAATGCCCGGTTGGATTCTCAATATTCGACATCGAACCTCCACCGCCCAAAAGGCTTTTACGCTTCTCATTGGCGCCTTGCTATGTCTCGAAGAATTTGATGCGCTTGTGCGCAACGGCACATGGTCCCTTGTTCCTCCCGATTTAGATCTTAATGTAGCTGGTTGTTAATGGGTCTTTAGATTTAAACGGCATTCCGATGGCTCTATTGAGTGCTATAAGGCTCGGTTGGTAGCCGAAGGTTTCACGCAAACACCCAGCATTGATTACTTTGAGACATTCAGCCCGGTTGTCAAACCCACCACTATTCGATTTGTTCTTAGTCTTGCGGTATCCTTGGGTTGGTCTCTATGCTTTCTTGCAAGGCTCCCTTACTGTGGATGTTTACATGACTCATCCTCCTGGCTTTGAGGATTCAGATAATCCTACCTACATTTGCATGCTGCATAAGGCTATTTATGGGTTAAAACAAGCTCCCCGGGCTTGGTATCATGAATTGTGCTCATGTGTTCTCTCCATTGGTTTTGTTAATTCTGCTGCGGATTCATCTCTCTTTATTTATCATACCACCTCCAGTATTACTATATTACTTGTGTACGTTGACGATATTGTTGTTACTGGAAGTTCTTTTTCTCAGGTTCAACAGGTTATTGATCGTCTTCGTCTAAAAAGGAAACGTCCATTGCGCCCTCCTCCACTGAGGCATAATATTGTTCTGTTTCCGCCACTGCTGCTGAGCTTGCCTGGCTAACTTATTTGCTGATCGACCTTGGGTTCTTCACGCTGACTCCACCGGTTATTTTTTGTGACAATGTTGACGTGACACAATTATGTGCTAATCCCGTCTTCAATTCTCACATGAAACAAGTTGCGATTAACTATCATTACATCCGTGATCAAGTGCAACAAGGCCTCATTCGCATTTCTCACGTCTCCAATTCTGATCAGCTTGTAGATGCCTTAACGAAACCACTGTCCCTCCTTCCATTCGGGTCACTTTTTAAATTTAGATTTCTAAATTGAGAGATATGGGTGTGTAAAAATGATGGATGAAAAAAATGTGTTGGTTTTTATTTTTCTTGGGGGAGGGAGGGGTAAAGCGCCAGAAAATTAAAAGAATAAAAATAAAATAGTTTTCCTTTACGCAAAAGTATTAAAAAGCAGATATTCTCCTTAATTGATGAAATGTCTTTGTCCTTCATCCCAACTCGCCTAAATGTTTTTGCTTAGTATAACTGCTCAACAGAAATTTAATTCTTTATTTTTGGATGAAAGATAGGTGGAAAAAAGAAAAAGAAAGAACGAAAGATCTGATATATATTTTAAAAATCTTTCATACGATCAAGAAATCCTATAAATACCAAACACACCAGCTATATTGAATATATCATTAATTCATTGAACAACTAATATATTAAGTACATCGAATCATTTTTTGAATATATCATTAATTCATTGAACAACTAATATATCCATGATGGCTTTGAAGGCGGCAATTTTGGTGTCGCTACTAGTTGAAAAAAAGGCTTTGAAGGCGGCAATTTCTCTTAAGACTCAGAGAAATAAGTCAATCTCAATATGAAAAAAAAAGAGTTAAAAAAGAATTAAATCGCACCATCTCGATAATAGGTAAATGCCTCTTTTTCTACCGGAATTATTCGTAATAAGATATTGGCTACAATTGAAAAGGTCTTATCAATAAAATTTTCATTTATTCGCGATCTAGACATAGGAATCAATCCATTCTATAATTCTTCTGATTACCCATTGTTAGAAAAATATCCCACAAAGAAAAGAATTGAATAGTACAAAATAACATAAAAACAAATTGATCAAAAAAAAAAAAAGGATATGGACGTTAGATTCTATTAGAATGTATTCCAAGCCTTCATTTTTTATTTCTGTTTTAACAACTAATAAGAACTATTTGAACCCGACTAGCTTTCACACCAACGTAGGAGTATACATACCAACAAAAGCAACTCTTGCGATTTCATTTTTCATTGAAGTTAGAGATTAAAATAACTTTATAAATATCAAATTTAAATTGAAATTTACATTGAATTGTGATCTCAAATAAACAGTAAAAGAGATTGAATCAACAATATCCTACGATTTCATTTTAGCGGTCAATAAATGACTCGATACTCTGCCGATCAAAGTTGGTGAGCTATAAAAAGCCATAAACCGTTATAACTTATTTTCAAGTCAGTAGCTAGGTTGGCACGTCTCAATAAATGAGTGTTAGGGTAGGCGTCGAACAGGTCGTTCCGAAAAAAGGCTTGGTTTTCAGGACTAGTCGTTGCATAACATTAGTGGTAGATTACTTACTCTAGATGATTTGAAAAGTCTCTAGATCTTAACCTAAAGTGTTAAGCGTTGCTATGTATCATTGACTCGGAAATAATGTTGAATGCACAATTTTGTTTTACCTCACCTAGTAAACTTGTGTACATCAATATATATCGGATACTATAGAAATATAAATCACGTTTAAACATGAGATGTTTCTAATTTATATTAATTTCGTTATAAAGGAATTTAATTCTTTATTTTTGGATGAAAGATAGGTCGAAAAAAAGAAAGAAAAAAAAAAACGAAAGATCTGATTTATTTTTGATGCCTTAGTGTTAGTGCGATCAATGTTTTGTCTTTGTGCTTGATAAGGAAAAGGGTAGATTCATTTCAAGCAACGTCCAAGCAATGGAGCTTTACTTGTCGATTCCTTACATAACCTGCCGGCATTTCTCGGGCGTCCGGCAATTAATTAATTATCTTTCATACGATCAAGAAATTCTATAAATACCACACACACCAGCTATACTGAATATATCATTAATTCATTGAACAACTAATATAATAAGTACATCGAATCATTTTTTGAAATTAAAGCAAGCTCATATCCATGATGGCTTTGAAGGCAGCAATTTTGGTGTCGCTACTAGTTGTAGTAGTGACCTTTTCTTCCATTTCCTATGCCTCAGCCCGCAACTTGGATGAGGCCTTAATGGGTGAAAGACATGAGCAGTGGATGGCTCAGTATGGAATTGTCTATAAAGATGAAGCAGAGAAGGCTGTTCGATTCGAGATCTTCAAAGACAATATTAAGTTCATTGAATCCTTCAATAAGGCCGGGACTCGCTCTTACAAATTAGCGGTCAATAAATTTGCAGATTTGACGAACGAGGAGTTTAGCAAGGCACGTAATGGATACAAAGCCGCATCCAGATTAACGAGACCATTGTCGACGTCTTTCAAGTATGAAAATGTATCTGCTATTCCCGCCGCAATAGATTGGAGAACCAAGGGTGCTGTTACGGGAATAAAGGATCAGGGTCAATGCGGTAATTAAGTCAATCATCCACTTTTTCTATTCAAGAACATAAAGATTGATTTATTAACATGCATCTTTTTTTGGGTGTACGTATAGGGTGTTGTTGGGCATTTTCAGCCGTTGCTGCAACAGAAGGAATCAGCCAACTGATCAATGGTAAGCTGATCTCCTTGTCTGAACAAGAGCTTGTCGATTGTGACACTAGCAAAGATGAAGGATGCAATGGAGGACTTATGGATGATGCCTTCGAGTTCATCGTAGGAAACAATGGACTCACCACTGAAGCTAACTATCCCTATCAAGCAGCTGATGGCACATGTAATGCTAATAAAAAAGCAAACCATGCGGCTAAGATCACCGGGCATGAAGATGTCCCCGTCAATAGTGAGTCATCTTTGTTGAAGGCCGTCGCCAACCAACCAATTTCTGTCGCTATTGATGCAAGTGGCTCAGCATTCCAGTTCTACTCAAGTGGTGTTTTCACAGGGGACTGCGGCACTGACTTGGACCATGGCGTCACAGCGGTTGGTTATGGAACTAGCGATGGCTCCAAATATTGGTTGGTGAAGAACTCATGGGGAACTAGCTGGGGTGAAGATGGATATATCCGCATGAAAAGAGATATTGTTGCAAAAGAAGGCCTTTGCGGTATCGCTATGCAAGCTTCTTATCCTACTGCTTAGATTGATGCCAAATCCATGGGATGAAGTTCCCTTGTAAAAATTATTATATATGTCCGTGAGGTATATATGGGCACCGTTGTTGAAATCAAATATCCATCTTTCGTTTGGGTTGTTTGTAGGATCCTTTAAAACCATTTCACATTTCTCTCTATTCGAACGTATCTGACTCGGAATTATATGTATGACTCGACCGTACCATCTGGATCTAGCCGATTTCAAATGCCAAGGCTGACGCCCAAACTTAATTCCACCAACCGACATACTTTTCGAAAAACAATAAATAAAATTCCCTAACATAATGTATCAACTAAAATACCATGTAAAACTCCGGATTAAAAAAAAAATCTATGCCTTTTTAAAAAATTAAATCCTTGAGATATTTTATGGACAAGAAAGTCCATTACTTATGCTAATTCAAAAATTTAAAAGAACAAGGAAGTCGCGGTACTTACGAATGTCACGGCTGTCACTGCATAGGGGAACATGGGAATCAGGACCGGCCTTGGCCAAGCGGGCTGCATCAATCAGCTCGGAAGGAAACTCACCACTTCTCGGTTTGTTATTCTGGTTCTTTCATTTTCAATGTGTTACAACAAATATATTCATGGTGTCATCGATTGGAATAACAAAAATGAGAAAGGGGAAAGCCAGCTGCTCTCGAGAAGTAGAGAGTGACGAAATGATCGCAGAATAGATGGAAAATCAGAGGAAGGCCCTATTGGAAGAAAAGCCCCGGCCGGGGACCTCAGCCATGGCCGGCCCTATGCTAAGGCCACCGAGACCCGGCTCTTAAGCCCAACGGTGTCGGGGGGCCCAACGGTATATGTTTCGCTAAAAGAAAAAAAAATCATATAGATTTAATCCGATCCAACCTAATATAATATGTTCATTTTCTTTTTTGAAAAATGCCCATTTTTTTTTTTCTCTAATTGATAAAGGCCCAATAAAAAATTTTACTAGACCCAAAAAAAATAAATATATACAAACAACGGTACGTGTTTCGCTACAAGAAAAAAAATTCGTGTAGATTTAATCCGATCCAACCTAATATAATATGTTAATTTTTCTTTTGATAAAGGCTCAATTTTTTTTTTACTTCAATCGATAAATGTCCCAATAAAAAAAAATTATGTGGCCCCAAAAATAAAAAATAAAAATAGACATACAAACAAGTTTTATTAATTTTTTGTATTTACGGATGTTAAAAACGCAATAAGTGTTGGAAAAAATATAGTACTTAGGATTTGACAGAGAATTAGAAACTCCTAGCCACATTAATAACGTTGTCTTTTAAGAGATGTTTTGTCCCACACGATTTGTCACTAAGGGATCAAATGAAAATCTCTTTCAGGATACAATGGGGGTGTTTGATTCAAACAGTGACTTGTTTGAATCAAACCCGAGGACACTCAATGTTTTTCTGATGATGTTGCCAAACTTATGAATTTTCGTCTGCATACTTATGTCTTTTATAGGTTGCAAGTACCCTATAAACGAATGGAGGTACTCCTTGCACGAAAGGGTAGGGTTGTCACTGTTCATCGGATGAAAGCATGCAACCCTTACATGAAAGGGTAAGTAAATATCAGTTCGAAAATGCATATCCCTTCATGAACTGATGCATGCATTGGTTTAGATTTCAGGGGCGAACCCCGTTTCGTTGCGATAACATTAATTCGTACGGCAATTCGTATGCAAACGATAACCAAAATATTTATTTATGAAAAAATATCTAACAATAAATATGTTTTTAAAAATGAAAAATAACTTCAACTAAAATGCCCAATTCGCCAATTCGGGGACTTTGTCTTAAGCCCAAAAAAAAGCGAGGGCCGGCCCTGACCTCAACCACCGCTCTTCATTGCTATTCGCACTTGACATTTTTTTTTTTTTTTTTGTTGAAACGGAATATTTTATTAATAAAAAAATTGTACAAGCTAAACAAACTGTACAACGCAGATTACATCAAAAAAAGATTATTTAACTACATTTAATCAAAATCAAGGCCAAGCTAATTTAAGCTATCTAGCTCAGCGAACAGCTTTAGAAATGAAAATCGTCCTCGGGGGCCATGGGAGGTCTGAATATTGGTAGTACTTATTCCGCCAATACCAAAGGCTCATCAAAATTTCTCGAAATAGAAATCTCCAAAATACAGTGTTATCGTGCTTGTACATATTGATCCTCGTACAGTTTTCCAAGGGAGTATCATGAGTGGAACTTGACATTTATTTTTTGATCACGTTTTCTTTCAGTCAAAAATGTAAACCACAGTTCGAACACCGTTAGAAGAAAAAAAATGACAATTTTTATGTGACAATTTTTTTTCCCGAAGAAAAATGGATTTTTATTTATTTATGAGACTTGAGGTAATATTAAACACGTTGATTATTCTTGCCGAATCCATGATTCCATATCGTCAAAAAGATTTGCATGGAAAAGGGAAATTCGTAACTGTGTAATTAACGAACATGCATTCTCTTACTTCATAAATTTTTTTTTTTTTTTTTCTTACACGTACACACTATCTCTACCGAGACTCGACCCGGAAACCTCTGCTCTCACTTCATATTGATGTCATAAAGATTGAATGATAATTTTCATTCTAGTATTTTTGTTCAATTCCTAAATTTTTATCATCATTATTATTATTATTATTTATTTATTTATTTATTTTTTTTTTGAAGATGTTCAATATCTAACTAAAACAAAACGTATAAATGAATTTTTTTTTTTACTTGTAAAAATCAAATGCGTGATGGACAACGACATTAAATGGTGGATTTGAAAGATATTTGATTCTATCAATTAGTCAACTGGCAATTAAAAGGAATATAAAGTATGAATTTGATGTGCTTTAGCATTGGCTACGGAATATATATATATTCATAAAATAACGTATATGAATGATTGAGTCTCCTTGCCATTAATTTGCTTTAAAAAAAAAAAGATTATAATTATGGAGCTGCAGACGAAGACGGAGGAGGAGTTGTTGATAGAACTGGATGAATATCCGACATTCAACCTCGAGAATGCAGTTTGCAACCATGGCTTCTTCATGATGGCTCCAAACATTTGGGATTCGTCTACCAGATCCTTGAAACGTCCTTTGCGTCTTTCTGATTCAATCACTTGTGTCGACGTAACCATCTCCCAGCTTTCCCCGTCCGGAAAAAATCATCTGCTTATTAAACTCGACACTCCAATCATCTCCAATTCAATGGACAAAGAGGCCATTCTGGTTCGACCGATGAAGTTTTTTTTTTTTTGTAGTATTTTGTGCATATTTCGCTTAATTTCTTTATCATGAAGTGTATGTGTTTTAATTTTTTAGGGTCAGGTGAGAAGAATGCTGCGGCTAACTAGTAAAGATGAGATGGACGTTCAACAATTTCATGGTGTCCATCCAGAAGCCAAAGAAAAGGGTTTTGGAAGAATCTTTCGTTCCCCGTCTTTCTTTGAAGATGCTGTCAAGTGTTTTCTTCTTTGCTTTTGCACGTATGTTAATTATGTCTTCATTCATTCGATTGAATTTCTTAATTAACAAACATATATACGTAGGGTTAATTTGATTTTTAGTCATCTAACTTTACCTGTTTTTTTTTTGTAAATAGTCCTCTTTTTGCTCCGGTAGTATTTTTAGTCCTATAACTTTCTTTTTTCTGGATTTTTAGTCCTTTTTGCTAATTCATCACGGAGGCTCGAAGTCTTAATTTTCAGTCCTATAACTTTCTATTTTCTGGATTTTTAGTCCTATAACTTTCTATTTTCTGGATTTTTAGTCCTTTTTATACACTTCGCCGGAGCTCCGGTGATGAATTGGCAAAAAGGACTAAAAATCCAGAAAATAGAAAATTATAGGACTGAAAATGCTACCGGAGCAAAAAGAGGACTATTTACAAAAACAGGTAAAGTTAGAGGACTAAAAATCAAATTAACCCTATATACGTACGTCTTTATTAATCTGTCAACAACGTAACTTTGTCTTTGAAAACATGTTTATAGCATTCAAAAATCACTAGAGATGGCGCGGTTATTGTGTGAGATGCAATCCAAATTAATGTCAAAGAAATGCACAGTTACAGTTGATGGAAAAAGGCGGAACAATAAAAAGCGTAAAATTGGTTCTGATGATGATGTGCAAGGATCTTCTTCTTGTGGAGGAGGGGACTTTCCAAATGCAAAAGAGTTGGCTAGTTTTGATTTGAATACATTGGAGAGTTACTGCAAATTGGGACTTAGGGCAACTAATATCCTTGAATTTGCAAAAGGGGTTCACAGTGGTAAATATAAGCTATCCAAATTTGAAGGGTACAATTATAATACTTCATCAGAAAAGGAGCTCTTACAAAAACTGATGAAAATTAAGGGTTTTGGTTGTTATGCATCTACCAATGCTTTGATGTGCTTGGGCTTCTACCAAAATGTTCCTATTGACACTGAAACTAAAAGGCATTTAATTGAGGTAATTTATTAATTAATATACTTGTTTCATTTCATATTATAAATTTATTATATTTTGTTTCATATATATTTGACTATCTAATTTTTTGAGTTTTAGATACATGGGAGAAAAGTTAGCGACAAAAACAACATAAATCGGAGGAGGAGGAAGAAGAAATTGAAGAATAATATTCAATCCGTAATAAACGATGTTTACGGGAAGTATGCGCCATTCCAGTGTCTCGCTTTCTGGTAAGTTACTGTTTCGATTGAAACTTTGTTATCTCTCATGCTTACGGGAAGTACGAGTCATTTAT
Organism: Gentiana macrophylla; assembly: GCA_026214975.1. NCBI lineage: Eukaryota > Viridiplantae > Streptophyta > Magnoliopsida > Gentianales > Gentianaceae > Gentiana > Gentiana macrophylla. Next base: position 5,914,567 of record CM047811.1, on the reverse strand, counting down.
ATTCTCTTTCACATATTAGTTATTTGTCTACAAGGAATCAGGTTTGAACTTGCTGGTTATTATGAAGCGCAATTCGGGAAGCTTAGCGACTTACCAAGCTCTATGTACGGTACCATAAGCGGAAGTCCTAAGAAGAAACACATATGCTAAAAAGAAAATGTTGCAAGTTACCAATAATGCTTTTTTTTCCATTAATGAACGGTAGAGCAAATTCGAAAATCCGATAAATACATTAATAATGATTTTATATTATTAACAGCAAAATTAAATTGTTTTAATACATATTTTATTCCGGATATGAACGGGGGCATGGGCCCCTTAGCAATGTAGGTTCGCCCATGGGTAAGGTCGATAGGTCAATGGAAGATTACAATGAAACCTATTTCCTTGTTGCAAATTGCTTTATAGTAATTTCTGTTCTTTTTAATATCTTTATTGTAAATTTCTTTTTTTTTTTGTTTTTGACAGACTATTGTACACTTTTAAATAACCAACTTTAGATATTTTTCTTCTCAAGAAAGAGAACTTTAAATATATTTTTAAAGTTATTAGTTGTGAAAATGAATACAGAGGAAATTGCTCCTTAAATTGCGATTTTTAATTAAGCATTACTAATTTTCTAATTAGTAATTCCCATATATATATATATATATATATATATAGGGTTGGGTTCCCCTACATACCATACTATCCATGCTATCATACATACTACTAAAATAGTGCATCGATCACTATTTTATTTTGCACCCTGCTATTATTGTTTCAAAGCAACTACAAATTGAGGAGCGGAGTTTCTAGTTAGGTTTCTAGTATTACCTAATAAATGATTTCCCCGCTTCATTAACTAAGTGCACTCAAACAATAGCCTGTGTGCACTAAAATAGTGATCGATGCACTATTTTAGTAGTATGTACTGAGAAACATGGATCAATAGGTATGTATATGAATATGATATATATATATATATATATATATATATATATATATATATATATATATATATATATATACCATAAACGAAAGATTTTCATTAAAACAATAAACAAATTACACCGGAGCAACGTCGAAGAACAGCCGGACAGATTCCAGACCAAACACCAGACTACAAGCTAGACAACACCACCATAAGCAAAGAACTAAAAAAGACATGGAGGTAAACCCATGTAAACCAAATTCTGCCTCATTGGAGATGGCTTCATTTTGTAACAGGAAACGTAAATCAGTCTTATTCAAGGCAAAAACTGACTTAAACAAGACAAATAACCTAGACAACGGTCTAAGAAAACCGACTATTACCGACCCAGTCCAATTTATAGAAAAACAAAAGGACATAAAACCAACTGTTAAGGGCATGCACAAGCATCTGCAGCCAAAATCCAACCCCCCTTTCCCCCGAACTGAGCCTCCCTTCCCACGAACCGAGCCACCAAGGATACACCACCTCATCTGGCTTGCTTAAGTTTCTTCCGCCAAAAGAACGACGAATCCAAGCAGTCAACAGGCCAAACAGAGCAACGAGCCGCATGCAACCGAAATTAACCAAGATTTTCTTTATTATAGCTCCGACAAAGACAAAACTTGTAGCACCGTGTGATCAAGAACCCAAAACCTTCACCGGCAGCCCCCTCCACTTCAAAAGTTGTCTAAGGGACCTATTGACAACCGAGAAGAAGAGAGAGAGAGAGAGAGAGAGAGAGAGAGAGAGACAAAAGCCAACGATAACCCTAGATCGGAAAAATAGAAAAGAAATCAACAGATCTGAGGCTATTAAGGAGAGGAAAAGACAAGAAGGGGGTGGATCAGACTAGGAAAAAGAGAAAGAGAAGCTAAAACACAAAAGTGAGTAAGGAAAAAAGCCGGTTCTAGAAAGAGAGGAAACCTTAGAGGAAAGGGATGGGATTTGTAGAAAAAATTAGAGAGAGAGTCGGCAATTGTGTTCTCCCGTATATATATAATATATGTATGTATATGTTTATATATATGACATGGTATGACTCGATGGCGTACATGTGATACTTATGAGACTTAATCGGGTCTTCTATTTCTAATGGGCCGAAAGGAGCCCGTCTCATTATTGGGTTTGTTGAAGATACTAGCTGGGATGTTTTACAACACTCCGATAAGCACCAGGAACCGATTCAGACTATTAGAAAACAAACCTAATTAAATTAAGTTAGGATAGATTTCAGCCTTGCTCATTCCATCACGTCCGATATCTTACTCATCACATCCTTTCCACTGATATCATTGGTAGACTCTCTCTACCATTCTCAGCAATCATGTCTGTTTCGGTTGTCATGCCTTATCCATAGCCGTTTATTTTTTAATTACGAATTGTATTTTTTATTGTCTTAGTAATTTGTGTAATCTGTAATTTTCAAACGGCCCCGTTCATTTCTTTAGTTAGTGGGTTGGTGTCTAATCACCCCCAATGGAAACATTTTTACTTTCTGTATTTGTAACCTATTTAAACCCAACTATTCCATTTGTACTTTCTGTATATGTAACTTATTTAAACTCAAATATTCCATAGGTTGGAGTATGAATGAAATAGGAACTCTTTAATCTTCAATGGTGCTCTTGTTATCTTTATCTTTCAGTTAGTTTTTACATGGTATCAGAGCCCTAGTTCTTCTTTCTTCTCCTTCTAAATGGCTAATTCATCTTCCAGTTTGTCTGTGCAGACCTCTGCCAAATCTTACTCTATTGGAGAAAATCCCTATCTCCACATCACCACCATGAAACTAGATGTTTCAAACTTCTTAGTTTGGTGTCAATCGGTAAAAATGTATATCACTGGTAGAGGAAAACTTGGATACTTAACTGGGTCTATTAAGGTTCCGGATGCATCAAACCAAATCATGTCCTTGTTTGGGAAACAAAGAATGCTATGATCATGTCATGGTTGATAAATTCCATGGAATCAGACATTGGTCAGGCATATCTTTTATGTTCAACTTCCAAGGAAATCTGGGAAGGAGTGGCAGCAACTTATTCAAATCTGGGTAATCATGCTCAAGCATTTGCTGTCAGATCTAAGCTCAAAAAAACATCAAACAAGGGGCTAAAGATGTGACAATATTTCAATCATCTAAAGTCCATGTGGAAGGAACTTGACCAGCTGAAAATAATCAGCTGGAGTTGCTCCACTGATGAAAATGGCATCTCCTATAACATTCTTAGTAAAGCTCTGGCATCTAATTTAACATTTTCACAATCAAGGTAAGGGGGTGTTCTTTAAACGGGTTTTAGGTGTTATAATTGTTGTTTGATGTTGAAAATGTTAGGCCTGGACTTGGTGATGCAACAGGTTGTTTTTCAAGTTTCCCGACCGTTTAGCACGCGCCTGACCAGCGTTAGAGCATGCCAAAACACACAGGAAACTTTCAGAATGGTTCTGCTGATTTTAGCACACAGAAAAAGAGCGTTAGCACACGCCAAGGTTGTCAGGTCAGAAACAGAATGCACTGTTAGGCTTAGTGCGCGCCAAGGGGGTTTTAACGGGCCCCAAATAGAAGCAGAAGGTTCAGTTCATGTTTGGCAGGCGCCAAGGGGATTCGGCATGCGCAAAAATGGAAGCAGAATAATGTTAAAGTTCTGGAATGAGTTTAGCATGAGCCAAGGGTGTGCTAGTGCGCACCAAACTGTTTGTTCACCATGTTTTATTGTTTTCTTGTGTTTAATCTATTATGGCTTGGTATGCATGCCTTTGAAGGCATTATATGTTATTTTTCAATATCTAACTTCGACTTCTGGTAGCATCGGATCAGCACCATAACTGAGACCTGATAGCAAAATACTTAACCGCTAACTTTAACCGACAGAGTATCGGGTCAACGGTAGTATAGAGGTCACAAGGTCGAATCCACATGGAGTAACAGTGAAGTACCAAAGTCGACGTAGAACTTGGTTCAGATCAATAGATAGTGGAAAGATTAACAACTAATGCAGAAATAACGATTACACTACTGGTTTTGCTTATATGATTAAAAAGCATAGCCGAACTACAATCCAGCGGGTTACTTTTACCCCACAGGAAAGACTCGACAAGGACCGTGTCTTAACCGACCTACCTATCCAATTCAGTTTATATGACATCCACGGGTGCCAACTCCTAATTCTGGTGTTAAGGTCTGAACAACTCTCACTTAACACCCTACGCCAGGCTAATTAACCCTCCATTTAGAAAGCCAACTAACCTAACATGGTTTACCAAAATCTCGAGCCACTCGGAAAACCGATGAAAACCTCACATAGGGCACAGTCCTAAGAACTAGCTAGGTTGTCAATCTAACAGCTAGGCTGTGTCTATGCAATGATCCTAAAACCCATTATCCCACATCTCACCGCAAAATATATCTATAAGTTCGATGTGTGTGTGACAGTGAACTAGGTTGTCAATCTAATTCATGGCTATAATCTTTACAAGAACAAGTTTTAGAACGTGGATTAATCATACAAACATTTAATTAAGCTCTACACTACTCCCGTCTAATCCCCCTTAGGGTTTTCGCTCGCTTTACATAATTCGGCTACACAACGGATTAGCTACTCATGATTATGCTATTAAACGAAATAAAGATAGGAATCAAACTCAAGACAAGAAATAAAATAGAAATCATTACCGTATAACTTGCAAAAAATCTGATACAGAAAATACGAATAAATAATGCACCAAAAAGCCAAATCTTTGATCTTGTAATGCAAATCCAAGCTATAAAAGATGTGTAGAATCAAGGGATGTTGTCTAGGGGATCAAAGGATCAAATAATGTTTAAACTACACTAAAATCGCACCTAAATCGCCCAAGAAAAGTCTAAAGTCGGCCAAAGATCGTATAGGGGCTGAATGAGCTGCATATTTATAGTGTAGGTCGAAAATCTGCTTCTGTCGGTCCCAAACGCCAGTTTGCCTTCTTCCAAACGCTGGTTTGCCTCCTGTCTTCAATAAATCAGCAATAATCTTTTGTGTAGAGCTCCGATTTGAACGATTCAAGATTCGTTGGAAAGCTCGTTCAATTAACTACAACTTTCATGAAGATGACTTGGGCAGAAAATGCCTCCAAGATGGGTTAAAATAAAGATTAACGTTACAAGTACGGTGAATACTGCTGTCGGGGCCAAACTAGAGTTTGCATTGGCCAAACGCTAGTTTGTCTTATACGAGCTCTCTTGATTCGGGACGAACCCATCCAAACGTGCGTTTGAGGTGATTTGGACGCTAGTTTGCCTGAAAACCCAACTTTCAGTATCAACGCCACTTCTGTGAACGCCAGTTTGAGCTGGCCAAACGCTAGTTTCGGGTAGGCTTCAGTATTTTCATCATAACTTAACTTATAGGGCTCCAAATGAGATGATTCAAAATTAATTTGAAATCTGATTCAATCCTCTACAATTTTCATCAAGACAACTCTTCCTGAAAGTGTCTCCAATTGTGACCAAAATTCCCATGAAGTTACTGGTTCAGATTTCGTCAATGATTCTTCACTCTTTTCTCCTCCTTGGCCCCAAATCTCGTTCTTTCTCGAGAATCTATTCCTTATTCTCGACCTTATACACCAATCTAAGCTTGAAAACAAAGACCCGAACACCAAGGCATAATATACATTGACAGAAACATAACGAAATCCACATAAAACACGAGTTTTTTGGACGAAAACGTCATTAGTCTCGAAACATGAATATAAGTGAATATCGTTAATATACTACCCATAATAGCCCAAAATAACCATGAATAACTCATTAAAGGAGGTAATCTTATATAAGAAATACAGTACAATTTGACTCCCATCAACTACCCTCCACTTAGCTTTTGCTAGCCCTCGAGCAAACAAAGCGACTCTAAAATGTAACATAGAGTCAACATTGTAGTCATACACGGGATCATCATATGCAAAGGGCAAGTGAAAACAACCAGGCAAATGCAATTGAGTCTAATCCTACCTTATTACAAAAACGGAATGTGAGTGTGTGCATAGCTTCTCATTCATTCATCACAGTTAATCGATTCAGATCATAGATGCATGACTGTTGTTGTTACACCATAGGCTTATACTTCATAAACATCTCCACTAATCGAGGTCAAATCAAGGCTAACTAAGGTCAAGTAGGACTTGCACGGTTGTAACGTTAGGCTAGGGACGGGGCTAAACGAAAGGATAAAAGGAATATCAAAAGAGAAAAACGAGTGAGCTTAATCAACACTTCTTGCATTTAGCTCATACCACACCTTCTTAGCTTGGTTCAAGCAAGCATTCTCCTTCTTTACTCTCAAATTCCAACATACTTTAATGAAAACTCGTCCACCAATGCCACTTTGGAAGAATTAATATACGGCCTTCATCAAAACATTCTTTGACTCAACTTTTTAGCAAGTTTGCCCAAAATAAGATTAAAACTCACACGTAGGGTGCCAAAGAAATGTAGACCACAAATAAAGGCTAAGGGTCGGTAACTATAGGCTAATCAACGAATGGCTACGTTCGGGTGAGGGTCTAACCACCCTACAAAGGCTCAGAGGGGTTTCTGTGGAAATTATGTACAGGGTTGGCTATTTGGCTCTAGTTGGGTCAAAGAAATGCCAGGACCGTCATCCCTTAATCTACCAAGATTGACCTTTCTATTTCGCCTCGAAGTTAATCATATAAGTTCTAGGTAACAGAATAGACTATGACAACTATAAGCATCACTAATTACCATAACTCGTGATATTAAAGCTATTAAGTGCGTGTGTAGTCCATTTTTATAACAAGATCACGACTTAACTCGCATGCACTTACTCAATTGCAAAACACTTAACCTAAGGATATCATGATTCAACATATAACACAACATCAATCCATGAATTTTTTTAAAATATGGCCCAAATTCACACGATATAGCAAAAACTAAGCCTACAAATCATTCAAGTATATGAAAACATGGCATAAAAATTTATCAACAAAAACAGTGAAGCTAAGTCTCCTACCCCCCTACTTAAACGGCTAATCGTCCTCGTGTGTGAGTGAGAAAGGAAAAAAAAACTTAGCTGAACTATCGGCAAAGATCATCCAATGCAATTCAACAACCGCAAATGTATCTCCCAGGGTGCCTATGCTACAAAGTAGACACAAAGAATTCTCTACAACGAAAGGCCGAAACCTTAAGTGTAGGTAACACAAACATGGAGATGTATATATAAAGAAAATATCGGCTATAGCATGCATGTCAAAAACAAGATCGGGTGTAAAATATCCTCTCAGGGTCCCAATAAGATCTAAACAAATAAAGCAAAAAGGTGGGTTGCCTCCCACAAGCACCTGTGTTTTACGTCGTTGGCTCGACTGGGTGACGCTTAACAAACTCAAATCATAAACGACTCAAAACATCACTTTAACCATTTATTTCAAACAACACCAAAAACCATCAACCAAAATCTAAACTCAAGAAGACCAATAGCTTAAGAAAAGTGAACAATGTGAGAACCATCGAAATTGAATTGACTAGAAACGTACCTCTTTTGGTCCTCGATGCTACCTCCTCCCAGCCGAAGAATCTTCTTTTATCGGCCTGTCGATCCATCTTCTTCTGAAAACCACCACTCCATAGTAGTTTTCCCTTTTTTCGCAATTCCATAAAGTTCATCCACTGGGGGTACACAAACTGGACCGCATAAAATTCATCCACACAAAGTGGACGAGAGTAGTAATCCGGGACCAACATATCAAATATTCCCAATTCTCCCGGTGGCTCTACCAAAGATGGCCTATCAATCTCATCAGGTTTCCTCATACACTCCTTATGGAAATATCCAATTGGGAGTGATAGAGAAATGGGCGATCCCATATCAATCTCTCGCTCCTCTAACTCTGTCTCATCAAGGAGTGCGCTCAAATCTATCACACACCCATCCACGTCATTATTTTGTGGTTCATCAGGAGGCTGTGTAATAGACAGAAGTTGCACCTCTGCTATCCCCAAGTCCTGCAGCTCCTCTTCATCCCAGAGCGTTTCATTACCGAAGGCTTCTTGTTCACTCATAACAATGGTCGGTTCCCCTGCGCACTCCACCAAAGTATCAACTTTCATCTCTTCAATAGGGAGTGATGGAGAAATAGGCGATCCCAACTCAAGCTCTTGCTTCTCTGGGTCCGATAGCTCATCATGGTAACCCGAATCATCAACCTCACTCTCCACCTGAACTTCTTCAATGTCAGCTTCCTCTGCAACCTTATTCACCTCATGTGCACAAGCCTCATTTTCATGTTCTAGCTCCCGGGCTTCCTTAAGCGAGAGGAGATCCTTGGATATGTCTAGCAACATGTTCTTCCTACGTGCCCATTCTGCTCTAGTCGTGGAGGTTCTATACTCACCGCGCACACTCCTTCGGTTGAGCGCCTAAATCCGATCCATAGATTCCGTGATCTCCTTCTGCAACTCATCCATCCGCTTCTCCCAGTCAGAACTATAGTGTATCCACACTCTCTCGACTTTCTCCATAGAAACCTTCTCTGCCAGCTCCTCTATTATCTCAACTTCCCGTTCTTCTTCAGCATAACCGGGATCAATCTCGTATTCCTCTTGCAGTTGAGATACAGAATAGTCATACTGACTCTGCTGCTGCTGTATAAGTTGTTGCAGGTATTGATACCCCTCATCCCTTAGCATTTGCAGCACTCGGTTGACATTCCCTTGGTTGAACTCCGGTTTAAAGTTCTGTCAATTCTGTTGAACCGGTTGATATTGTTGGACTGGTTGAAAATCACCAATCCCATTTCCCTGATTCCAATCATGCCCGTTCCCACCAAACTTTCCAGTACTATTTCCATTCGAATAACCGTAGTATTGATTCTGGTTTGCACTAGGGCACTGATAATCCCAAGAACTCTGGTTACTCTGCTGCTGATATATAGGTTGAGGCGCATACCATTGTTGTGCATATTGGTTCATTGTCATCCCTTGTTGTTCAGGTTGGTAGTGTGAAGGTGAGACTCTATCCATTGTACTGTGAAGGTGAGATTCTATCCTTATTTTAGGTTGTTTTCGAGACCACTGAAGAGTAACTCGGAGATGAGGCAGTTGAAGTCTGTTGTTCTTATTTCCGTTGTAATTTGGGTATAGAATCTCATACATTTGTAGTGACAGAAAACAATGAGTTGAGTTTTTGGTTATCAAGATGTAATAGTTTTTTTGTAATTAACAGTTATAGTAAAGTATTTTGATGATGTATTAGATGCAGCATGTGTTGCTTTCGATCGTTTGTTAGCCGTTTTAGTTACCCGAGTCTGTCTTGTTCTATGATCGTTAGTTACCCGAGTTTGTTAGCCTTTTTGTCTTCCGACTTGTTCTATGATGTTTGTCTACGTAAGACTCCCGTATATAATTAGATTAAATTTTTATTATATGCGTGCCGGGAGTTCTTTTTCGGATAAGGACTCGGTATCCGGAATAGGGGCGTCATAAAACCACCTTTCCGGAGTCGACAAAACCTTGACGTGACACCAAATAAGTCCGGATATCTGCCGACTATCTCAGAACCCAAAAAAAAGAGCAAAATCAACCCCGATCTCAAACAGAGCATCCATCATTATGTCAACCAAGCCGAGAAGCATGAAAGAAGGAGCCACGCCTGAAGTCAGTGTCACAAACCAAATGATCAACACCTTAACTTAAGAAAACTAAAATGAAACTAACAAAACAGAGAATAGACGAAGAAAATAATGGATGTTGGCTGCCAGAGGCCATAGGCATCGAGGATACCGAGAGGTGGAAGTTATGCTTAGAAAGAGAGAACGTAGAAACAAGAGAGAGAAGTCGTGGTCGTTCAATCTAAAAATGAAAGTGGTTATTGTCACCAAAAAGTTTGGTCATGCATCTTATTAGGTTTCTTCAGGGCCGGCCTTGAGTCTGGGCGAAATAGGCGACCGCCAGGGCCCATGATATAAGGGGTCCAAAAAATACATGTTTTACAGTAGTGTAAAGTTGATATAAAAGTGCTTAAAATTATATATATATATCTTAACAATAATGTATTTTAGTTTAGTGGAAAATTGATGGTTATTTGTCCTACTGGCACGAACTGAGTATTGCCCATGACATTTTAAGGTTTTTTTACATTTATTGTAATGATATATGAATTTACCATTAAACTAATTGTAAAGTAATGTTCCTAATGAAAAACCTTACAACGACTTCCTCAATCATATTTCCCGTTTCTCTGCTTCTCCTCCAATTTGCCCTTTAATTTTTTTTCCAGCTCAATTGATTGTAATATCCCGATTTTTCGAAAAAGGCAGACGTGTCTTTTTGCAAAAAAAATGAATATTATGTTTAATGATTTAATGATTTAAGTATTATATATATATTATATATATATATATATATATATATATATATATATATATATATATATATATATATATATATATATATATAGGATATATATATATATTTAAATATATATTTATTTAAAAATTAAGTTAACTTTCTTCACGTTAAAAATTAATGGTATTTTCCAGTTTCGTCTCTTCTTTTTTACCTTCACAATGTGAGCCATTGTGGGAACTAGAATTTTCAACTTAAAAGTTAATAAAAATTTGTCAGAAATCGTGAGCCTTCACTCCAAATGCATTTGGCCATAGCCAATGCTCTTAGGTTGACTGCTGACATATGCATTTGCTTCTGACATACGTACCACTATCATTTAAAAAAGAACCCACTAAGAGCAGGTTTACATCAAAATTTACACCAAATCATCAATTTAGTGTTTACATCAAATTCATCCATCAATTCCAATTGTTCTACATCAAAAAGAAATATTTTTGGAATATTCCTTCTTCAAATATCAATTATATATTAAAAATAAATGTATTATTATTTAGTTGTACATTTTATTTTCATGACAAATTGTTTTTAGTAAAATGAGTAATTTTTATTAAAATTAAATTAAGTTATTTTAAATTAAATAAAATATAATAATATTCAATTTATTTAAAGCAATTCTAAAATTCTAAAAACACATCATGACATTAAAATTGATGAAATACAACTACAATACACATATTTACTAATACAAACCGAAAGAAAACTCTTAAAAATAAAAACCACAATACAAACATCGATATAACATTATAATACCCCATCATTTAATCCTAATTACTATATTCATCAACAAATGATCAATCAAGGCATTACGAAGTGCAAAATGCATTTTTTTATCCTTAATTTGCCCATGTCGCTTGAGAAATCTTTGAAATCGAGTATTCTCATCCACCAATTCTACAGTTGGAGGCGGTGCTTCCATTGCATCTTGAATTGGTGCATTCACATCACGTTCGTCCTCAATTTTCAAGTTGTGCATTATTATGCATGCAGTCATTATATCATGTAAATCTCTTTTGTTCCAAAAGCGGGCTGGTTGTGCCACAATTGCAAATTCTAATTGGAGAACACCAAATGCACGCTCTACATCTTTTCGACATGATTCTCGTTTCATTGCAAAATATTCTTCTTAGGACCACATGGATCCTTGATACTTGTCTCGGATTTTATCTATGAAAAATAAACAAGTAATAAAATTTATAAATCCGGTATACCCCAAGTGCAGGGATCGTAGTACAGCGATTAATACCGGAGTCGGCCACAGGGAATCGGGGTATCTAGTTCATTAATTTTCCTAAGATTGATACCAATTATTTCTAAACCTAAAACTAAAAGCGAAAAGAAAAGCGGGATGAGAGGATTGTCACCCAAAGCCAGAAGCGATAATTGCGAACTTAAATCTAAAATATAAACTAAAAAGAAAACAATAAACAACTATGAATTTAAACAACGATGATCATGGTGATTAAACAATCGAACAAGTAATTATCCACCGATCCCGCAACCCTTAATTTCCTCTCTAAAGTTGTCTTGTGATGAGTCAACTAAAATTGTGGTTCACCTATCAAAGGTATGAATTTCTACTCTCGTAGATAGTTCGCCTATCAATCTCTCATCTCTCGATATACAAAATTGACGCTCTCAAACCAAGGTGTAAGATCTCTCAATCTAGCAACCTAGATATTCAACCTATCAACTCTCGTTATGTCAAGATCAAAAATCCAGTTTTTCCTATGGTGATCTGAGGTTTACACCGACTTTCTTCATACGGTAAACATCAAATAGCAATACATCTCTCGATATCGATTGCATAAACAATAAGCATATAGGAAAGATAACAACTTTAATCAAAAATCACAAAACAAACTTAAGATTGAAAAGAAAGAACCTGATGAAACGAATTTAAATAACTTGAACAAATCGTCTAGCCTCCAAATCTTCCAGCACAAAGAAAAGCAAAACGGAATAAAACGTAAAAGAAACGACCACCCTCGGCCGGCCAAGCACCAAGGCTCAGCCGGCCGAGGTTACTTGGCTTGAAACTAGGGTTTTCTCAATGCGGCTGTGTAATAATATATGTCCTAGGGTTGAAAATAGCGCTGGTATTTATAGAAAAGTAAGTCAGCTGTGCTGAGGCGGTGGAAGGACGCCCGTCCATCTCTCTGGACGCTCGTTCGGTCTTCGACAAAAACTTCGAGTCGGGCTGAGTCTTCATCAGACGCCCGTCCTTCTTTAAATTGGACGCTCGTCCAGCAAATCCATCAACACTCTGAATCAAGCTCTTGGCTTGGGCGCCCGCCCACTGGATCAAACGCCCGTCCCTTTGGGACGGAGATTTCAGGACGACGTTCACCGCTTAAAAATCGATCTTCTCATCTTTATCTTCAATCGATTTCATCTTTATCTCTTCTCCTCTTCATTAATCCGATTGTTAACCTCTTTTAATCCTCTTCTTGGTCGAAATTGTGTATCTACAATACATCAAACACATTGCAAAATGTAGTATCTTCCAAATCAATATAAAACCATCAATTTTACACATAAATCATACAATTTTGCAACTAACCCATTAAAAACATCACTTGCTCAATACTTCAATATAAAGCTCGATTTCTATGAAAAACATCCAGATATGGGGGAAATTGACATAAAATATATCCTTATAAAACGTATAAAATCACCCTTAACAATACTTTCCACGAGAGTTGCCCATTTTTTATATGTATCATCAGCTAAATAATAACCCATATTATATTCTTTTCCTTGTATGGTAAAGTTTGTCGGGGGAGCAATACCTTCGGCAAGGTTGGAAATTAAGTTTGACGCTTCCAAAACATTAATATCATTATTAGACCCGGGCATACCGAAATACGCATGCCAAATCCAAAGATCATAATCCGGCATGGCCTCATAAATGATCGTAGGGACACCGCTTCTTCCGGCATATTGGTCTGCCTAGGTAGCTGGACAATTCTTCCACCACCAATGCATGCAATCTAAACTGCCTAACATTCCCGAGAAGCCACGTTGCTTGCCGAGGTGAAATAGCCTAACAATTGCATCAGGTGTAGGTGATCTTAAATACTCCTCTCCAAATACCTCAATAACAGCACGACAAAATTGTTTAACACATTCTATTACAATAGACTCCCAAATTCTGATATACTCATCAGTAGCATCTGCAGGTACACAGTATGCAAGCATCCGCAATGCGGCTGTCTTTTTTTGAAACGTAGTCAGTCCGAGTTTACCTGCAACATCTCTTCTTTGATCAAAAGTGGTGTCATGATTTTTCACACCATCAGCAATTCGAAGAAACAAGCTGCGAGACATCCGGAAACATCATTGAAACATCGTTTCATTGAAAGATGGATTTTCATCAATGTAGTCATTCAACAACCTACGATCAGTGACTTCTCGATCATGATCAATTACTCTATGACCTGCAACAGAGCCTCTAAGAACACTAGGGGCACGTTTTCGGGTGAGTGGCTGAGCAATGAAATTGTTACATGTTGCAACATGCTGCACAATTTCAACGTACATCATCATCGGAAGAGGAAGAAGAAGAAGAAGACCGGATACTGAATGATGGATTAGAAGGACCAGCCATAATGAGAAGTTTTTTGCCTTAGAATAAATAAACTCAAAAGTTTTAGAAATGGATGTTAATCAATACTCATAGCATCCGGTTTTATAACTGTTGTAGATAACAATAAAATCATAGTGCTTACATCTCAACCGTCGGATTGGATTACGTTAAATTTATACCATTCATTCTATATCCGCTTATAATGATTATGGATGGATTAAGATCCAAAAAAATCTATCTTTGATACTTCTAGACCGTCCATTTGGATTACGTTCAATCTCCACCACTCATTATATATCTGGATCAAATAATTGTTTGTGGACAAGATAAAAATATCTATTGTAAGCACATCCGGACCGTCCATTTGGATTACATTAAATCTCAACCATTCATTTTATATCTGGATGCCGAATAATTGTAGTTGGATCAGATAAACATATTTATTGCAGATACATTTTGATCGTCCATTGGGATACATTGAATCAATACCACATGTTTCATATCTCCGGTTATCAAATGACTTGGATGGATAAAAAAAAATCTATCTTGGATGCATCTTCACCGTCCGTTGGATTACGTTCAATCTCCACCACACATTATCTATCCGGATCAAATAATTGTTGGTGGACAAGATAAAAATATCCACCGTAAGTACATCTGAATGTCCATTTGGATTACGTTAAATTTCCACCATTCAATTTATATTTGGATACCAAATAATTATAGGTGGATGAGATAAACATATTTATTGCAGATACATCTTGACCATCTATCGGGATTACGTTAAATTTATACCATTCATTCTATATCTTGTTATTAATGATTTTGAATGGATAAGAACAAAAAATCTATCTTGGATACATCTAGACCGTCCATTTGAATTACGTTCAATCTCCACCACTCATTACGTTAAATCTCCCTCACTCATCTAGGCCGTCTATTTGGATTACGTTCAATCTGCACCATCCGATTATTATCTGCTCATCAACATATTAATTCATAATTTTCCTATAAATACGAATATATGCATTGGTTAAGACTCACACCTATCTTCTATTATCTCTTTCTTCCTTTATTTTCTTCAAGATTTATATATTTTCAGAGTTCATATCCATGGCTTCCTTGTTTAGGTCTACTTCTTACATTTGTGATGAAGACGAACATCTATGTCATGTCTATATGGATGTATCCCAGAACCGAATCATAAGTAATAACCAGACCAAAAAACAGTTTTGGTCTCGTGTTGCGTAAAACTACAACTCAAAGAGGCCTCCCACCATTGTTGGGGAAAGAAACCGAAGATCTATGGAAGATCGTATGTAGATGATCCTTAAAAGCAATGAAAAAATTGAGGGGTTGCATTCAACAAGTTGGAAAATTGAATCAAAGTGGCATTTCAAATAAAGACATCGTGAGTGATCGTTAATTTTTGTGTTTACTATATCATGTAATATTCTAATCATGCAAGATAAGAATTTCTGGAAAGGATTCGAGTTTGATAATGTATGGCCAATAGTGAAGGATCTGGAAATTTTTGTTGCACATGATGGTGATATTTCAACTCACCCAGAGACACCGAATTACTCTTCTCCTGGGCTGTCATCTTTTTCTATCAATTTAAGTGATGATAGTACTGGTGTTACTACTTCAAAAATACCACACTGAGGTAAGAAAGCCAAATTCAATAATGCACAGAATGACGAAATGAAAGCGTAGGCAGAAACTCTAGTAAATAAAACAACAATGTTGACGGAAGCACTACAACAAAATTGGCTTTTCGCGGCGCGCAAAATGGCTATTTGCGGCGCACATGGTATGCTGCATAATTCAAAGCCGCTAAAAGTTACAAGTCTTTTGCGGCACACATTTTCACACTGCTGTTAGTGCTATTAACGGCTATCCATGTATGCTGCAAATATTTTATTGGCAGCTTGTATCAGTGTGCTGCCAAAACACTTTTCTAGGTTATTGAGACGTTCATTATGCACGGCAATAGACAAGATTCGCATCATGTATTTGCTGGCTGCCAATAGACTCGTCATTACCGCTGCACATTGCACGCTGCCGTAATCATTGATATCCTTATTGGCAGTGCATTGATAAGTTGTATCTCGTTTTTAAATTTTTTTACACAAGGATATTTTATAAAAATTATATTTACAAAAAAACAATATAATATATATATATATATATGATCAATCTTAAAATGAATACATAATTTAAAAGAACACCGTAATTACAAAATAAATACTCAATATTATGATTCTAATACCACCACACCTTGAAAACAAATACCCCTTTATGACGTATTGTAATTTCTAAGACACCAAGATTACATAACAAAAAAATACAGAATAAGAACATGTTTCATATCGGGTGTTTTCTAAACAAAAAGTTGTGAGTAGATTTCAATCATCCAGGACCGCCATTCATTCAATCATACTTCCCCTTGCGTGCTCTAGAAGAGATACTTCATCATTTCATTCAATTAGCTCCAATCTTCCGTTATAAAGATTCACCAAGAGGAGTGTGATGCATCTGCGCTTTAAGATCCGTAGAAGCAAATTTACCTTCAACAAATCTACCTAACCAATCAAGTAAGATTGGACATGTTTATCTGATTTGACTAAATACAAAAATACAATAAAAAATTTTATTTGAACTATATAAACCGAAACATATTGAAACAAAGGAAATAAATTCGATAAAAAAATCCACCATCCATATCAAAGCAAAGTATCCAACATCCATGTAAGAAAACAAAGATCAAAGTCAAATGCAATCTACAATGCCAAGCTCATGCACAAAGATATCACTTAAACAAAAACAATTATTTAGTTGCGGAATTGATGATAAGGGCTTCTTACAAGTAATAGTAATTGGTTTTACGAGCTCAGCATCATTGACACCTCCACCAATAACTCCATTTCTCGGTACAATTGACAACACCAACACTAGCAGACCAGGTTATGCAATCATAATCATGTTAAGGTCCGATTTAAATCTAACAAACTAAATGTAAACAATAAACTCATTTTTCTTTTTTGATTACATGTTCTTGACAAGGTTCTTTGTCTGCTTTGTTTGCACTAAAACATGGACTGAAATCCTTCATCTTACCATTTAGGATACAAACCTCATCCACGAAGTTGGTTGACCACAACATTCTTTTGAATTTGTGCTCCAACTTTGGAAGGTGTAACTCAAAAGCTCATTCCCCACACTCGCCCGGAGCTTCCTTGCCAAATACATATCTAAGTGCATCATCAAGATAGCGTGGTTTGTGATTGGTGAGCACTATAGTAATTCATCCTGTAAATAAAATAAAACCAGAGGAGACAAAGAATAATACATAACAATACATACTTTACTCGAAACTTGGGTGATAGTGTCTACATGATAATGTCATTCCCTCTTGTGGATCTCAAAATCAAAGCTTTAAACTAGATAAATCATGTGACATATTCTTGCCTTCATCAACATCTCATATATGTATTCTCAGTTTAGACTTTCTGTCACATAACAATTTCCAACATGCTGAAAGATAGCTTTCCTTTCATAATCTTAAACAACATACTTTGACTATATATTTAAATGAATTAGACAAAAGAGAATCAACACAAGCACAAAAAAATAAAAACAATTTTGATCCTCCGAAGAAAATCTGTTGAAACAACCAAAATAAGCACCACACAAGTGTTTGTGAAATGACCAATAATGCTAGATCCCCCGAATTGTTTTACAACAATATCACCGAAAACAAATCTTAGCCGTGTGTTTATTTCTGACATATAGGATAAAGACAAAAAAACAAAAGTGTAAGGTGATGATTTTGTTTATGTGATGTTTCGGGAGTTGGACTTCGGGGGATGTATCTCTCTTGGTGAAATGACATTCACAGCTTGCTAATCAAAATGCAGCTAAGATAAACACTAATCGGCAGAGTTTAGAGGAGACAGAGTTAGTTTTACCAAAAACAAAATTGGGGATCACAGTATACTAGTAGTACAGTTTCACCACTTAAAAAATTGAAGAAACATTGTACCGATCCAAAATTGAAAAAGCTCAAGGTAAAGAGACTACATCAGTTCACATGCTGAGTTAATTAGATAGTGAAATGTATATTTGGAAGTACCTTTTGTTCCACTCAAGTGTCATAAGGCTTTTATGCATCACATTGTTACACATAATTCATACAAAAAATCCTAGAAGTGACCTTTTCTCTCTCTTGATTCTAATACACAATAAAATTCCCTTTGATAACACAACCAATTCCAGTCAATCTCAAACCGTATCAAGTACTTTGAACTTCTCAGTGTTCGAAAATTGCGGATTCAACCTTATTGCTTCAAAAGTTATACCTTAGTAAGACATAAATGTTTTGTAAGTCAGCGGCAAAACCAAAAGTGATATCCTTACAGCTTCAAACAAACAAACAGAAAACAAACAAAAAAACAAGAAAAAAATTATGTAAATCGCTGTTAAAAATTATATTTATAGCCGGATCAAGGATATAGGTTAATTATCATATCAGCCACATTATTTGCTTCAAAATACAAAAAAAAAAAACCAAAAAAATTTGGGGAAAATATAAATTCAAGCAAGTACGTACCAAAAAATGGAAGTGGATGGATTGGCGATACTACGAAATTGAAGGTGGTTGCGGTGACATGGACTTCATTCTCGCACGATGATGAGTGCGAAAAAAATTGAGATCTACCAAATAAATATTTACGGATTATAGTTTTTTTTTGTTGGGGATAATGAGTTTGATGTTTGAACCGGATTTGCGAAATTAGGGAGATAAGAGGAACCCACTAGCTACTCATCTGCTCTTTTGTATTTTTTTTTTTTTTTTAATTTCAAATTAGTAATAAGATAAAACGTGGGGAAAACGAAATAAAAGGCGCCAGGAGGAAAAAAATTTGGTGGCGCCAATTTGAGTTAATTGTATATGTGAATTTTAGAGTTTTAGCACGATAGAAAATGAACTGCTAAAGTCTTTAACCATTTATGACATGCTAATACACGCTGCCAATAATTTTCATTTAAGCAGCCTAATTTTGTGCGTCACTAGAATACTTATTAACGACGTACAAGAAATGTATGCCGACTTTAATACTCTATATCAATTATCAGCAGCATGCCTTTATTCACACGCTGCAAAAAGGAGTATTTGTGGCACGCTTTAAATGCACGCCGCTAATAAAAGCCGCAAATAGTAAGATTTCTTGTAGTGAAGCGATACATAGACGCCATGATTTCAAAATAATGATGATAGATTTGAGCTCTATTACTGATCCAGATGCTCGAGCTTATTTACTAACCGAGCAGGCAAAAAGTAAGCAAAAAAATGTCGAACAAAGCAATCAAGACTGTAACACTACTGATGAGTCTAGTCAGTTTTTTTTTCGAAATTTAGACCCGTTTGGACCCGATCTATCGGACTATTAATGATTGTTATTGCGTAACGTCTATTAATTATTGTTGTTTATGTATGACGTGTGGGTTCATTTTATTTCATGTAATTTTCTCTGCTTTTTAATATTATGTATTTTGATTAGGTTGTATTTTTGTTTTCAATGAAATAAATCTATGATTTGTGTCTTATATTAATTATTTGTATTCTCGTCTTTTCCACATTTTTTTAATATTATACTTATATTATAACAACTTTAATGATACAATTAACATATAAAAATTATTTCAGTTTTGTGTATAGATACATACTTGAATTACATCTAAATTAAGGGGGAAAAAAAGACAAAAAGAAATGTTTTCTTCTTCACAAAAGAAAAAGGAAAAAAAAATTGAATAGTGTTTGCCGGTGCCATAGACTTGCAAGCAAATTTGCTGGACACTTTCATCACCCCACCAATTTGATGAAGGAAAAATATGGTCGTTGAAGTGGTTTTTTCAAAGCAATTTCTTTGTTTTGATGGTGAAAATGATACCGTTGGAGTTGCTCTAAATATCAATAACGGCTATGAGCTTTCCTTAATATTTTGAGACACCATTTTTGTTTTGCCAGTTAGTTGATTCGTTGTAGTGTGTTGCATACCATGTAATTCGATATACATAAAAATGTGAGGTAATTCAAGAGTTAGAGGAAATAGTGAGGAACCAAAATGAATCCACCACTCATAATGAACAAATAAAACAAGTGGGTCATATGATGTTCGGATTTATTTTTGAGGAGGCCACTACGGCTGCTTAAGGTCGAGTAGAAATACAACACTCGCTCTATTTCTCTTTGTGATTTGGATCCACGACGACGAAACATGTTCAAACATGAATTTTTAAAGAAAGATGATGAAATATAAAATTATCTTTGAGCAGTTTATTCTAACCAGAGTTTTAAATTTGGAAAATTTCTAATGTTAAAAATACATTATGAAGAAAAAAAATGGTCAATGAGCCATTAACTTTAACTTTTTACTCTTATAGTCATTCTGTACTAATAATAAATGTGATACTCATTTCATCCTAAAATTAAATGTGATTGTTGCTAGGTGTTTTATTCTTAACTCTTAAGTAAATGTCATTATAGGATTTAAAAAAAAGTATTTACTGGTAGTGCCTCAAGGGGCAGAACACTTTTGTGCAGAAGGGAAAATTTAGATAATTCTACACGTTCTACATATATGCGCGGCCACCGCCGTTCGTCTCAGCTCGGGTGTTACTATTAAAAAGTATTTACTGGTAAAATAACATTTATCATGAAATAGGGGAGTATTGATATATTTGAAAGACTAGCGGACCACTAAATAAGTTAAACCGCTCGTGAGCGATTCGAGTTTTTGCTTGAATAAAAAAGAAAAATGTAGTCAATTTAAGATTTTTTTTTTAAGAAAGTCAACTTAAGAATCGAATACAGCTTATTTATACATATCATTGCTTTTATTCTCATCCATGGCGAATCAAAATCTTTTTGGAAAATGACTAGTATACATAATTGTGTACCGATTTCATCCCCCGAAATGGAAATGTGGATAGCTCTATATTGTCATTTTTCATATTTTCCTTTTAAATACAATTAAATTTATTTAATTGAATTATGAACATTGGTCATAAGTTATTAATCAAACGTAATCATCACAATTAAAATATTGAATTTTATTCATCTTTTCTATCTATTTCCTTTCGGTCGAACCGTCCTCGTCCAAATCGTTGATTCATTTCGTGAACAACCTAACCTCTTTCAGCCAAAAAGTGGTTATTGTCACCAAAAAGTTTGGTCATGCATCTTATTAGGTTTCTTCAGGGCCGGCCTTGAGTCCGGGCGAAATAGGCGACCGCCAGGGCCCATGATATAAGGGGTGCCAAAAATACATGTTTTACAGTAGTGTAAAGTTGATATAAAAGTGCTTAAAATTATATATATATCTTAACAATAATGTATTTTAGTTTAGTGGAAAAATTATGGTTATTTGTCCTACTGGCACGAACTGAGTATTGCCCATGACATTTTAAGGTTTTTTTTACATTTATTGTAATGATATATGAATTTACCATTAAACTAATTGTAAAGTAATGTTCCGAATGAAAAACCTTACAACGACTTCCTCAATCATATTTCCCGTTTCTCCGCTTCTCCTCCCATTTGCCCGTTAATTTTTTTTCCAACTCAATTGATTGTAATATCCCGATTTTTCGAAAAAGACAGACGTGTCTTTTTGCAAAAAAATTGAATATTATGTTTAATGATTTACGGATTAAAGTATATATATATATATATATATATATATATATATATATATATATATATATATATATATATATATATATATATTTCGGATAAATATATATTTAGGGGTATTTAAAAATTAAGTTAACTTTCTTCACGTTAAAAATTAATGGTATTTTCCAGTTTCGTCTCTTCTTTTTTACCTTCACAATGTGAGCCATTGTGGGAACTAGAATTTTCAACTTAAAAGTTAATAAAAATTTGTCAGAAATCGTCAGCCTTCACTCCAAATGCATTTGGCCATAGCCAATGCTCTTAGGTTGAATGCTGACATATGCATTTGCTTCTGACATACGTACCACTATCATTTAAAAAAGAACCCACTAAGAGCAGGTTTACATCAAATTTTACACTAAATCATCAATTTAGTGTAATTTTTACATCAAATTCATCCATCAATTCCAATTGTTCTACATCAAAAAGAAATATTTTTGGAATATTCCTTCTTCAAATATCAATTATATATTAAAAATAAATGTATTATTATTTAGTTGTACATTTTATTTTCATGACAAATTGTTTTTAGTAAAATGAGTAATTTTTATAAAATTAAATTAAGTTATTTTAAATAAAATAAAATATAATAATATTCAATTTATTTAAAGCAATTCTAAAATTATAAAAACACATCATGACATTAAAATTGATGAAATACAACTACAATACACATATTTACTAATACAAACCGAAAGAAAACTCTTAAAAATAAAAACCACAATACAAACATCGATATAACATTATAATATCCCATCATTTAATCCTAATTGCTATATTCATCAACAAATGATCAATCAAGGCATCACGAAGTGCAAAATGCGTTTTTTTATCCTTAATTTGCCCATGTCGCTTGAGAAATCTTTGAAATCGAGTATTCTCATCCACCAATTCTACAGTTGGAGGCGGTGCTTCCATTGCATCTTGAATTGGTGCATTCACATCACGTTCATCCTCAATTTTCAAGTTGTGCATTATTATGCATGCAGTCAATATATCATGTAAATCTCTTTTGTTCCAAAAGCGGGCTGGTTGTGCCACAATTGCAAATTCTAATTGGAGAACACCAAATGCACGCTCTACATCTTTTCGACATGATTCTCGTTTCATTGCAAAATATTTCTTCTTAGGACCACATGGATCCTTGATACTTTCCACGAGAGTTGCCCATTTTTTATATGTATCATCAGCTAAATAATAACCCATATTATATTCTTTTCCTTGTATGGTAAAGTTTGTCGGGGGAGCAATACCTTCGGCAAGGTTGGAAATTAAGTTTGACGCTTCCAAAACATTAATATCATTATTAGACCCGGGCATACCGAAATACGCATGCCAAATCCAAAGATCATAATCCGGCATGGCCTCATAAATGATCGTAGGGACACCGCTTCTTCCGGCATATTGATCTGCCTAGGCAGCTGGACAATTCTTCCACCACCAATGCATGCAATCTAAACTGCCTAACATTCCCGGGAAGCCACGTTGCTTGCCGAGGTGAAATAGCCTAGCAATTGCATCAGGTGTAGGTGATCTTAAATACTCCTCTCCAAATACCTCAATAACAGCACGACAAAATCGTTTAACACATTCTATTGCAATAGACTTCCAAATTCTGATATACTCATCAGTAGCATCTGCAGGTACACAGTATGCAAGCATCCGAAATGTGGCTGTCTTTTTTTGAAACGTAGTCAGTCCGAGTTTACCTGCAACATCTCTTCTTTGAACAAAAGTGGTGTCATGATTTTTCACACCATCAGCAATTCGAAGAAACAAGCTGCGAGACATCCGGAAACATCATTGAAACATCGTTTCATTGAAAGATGGATTTTCATCAATGTAGTCATTCAACAACCTACGATCAGTGACTTCTCGTTCATGATCAATTACTCTATGACCTGCAACCGAGCCTCTAAGAACACTAGGGGCACGTTTTCGGGTGAGTGGCTGAGCAATGAAATTGTTACATGTTGCAACATGCTGCACAATTTCAACGTACATCATCATTGGAAGAGGAAGAAGAAGAAGAAGACCGGATACTGAATGATGGATTAGAAGGACCAGCCATAATGAGAAGCTTTTTGCCTTAGAATAAATAAACTCAAAAGTTTTAGAAATGGATGTTAATCAATACTCATAGCATCCGGTTTTAGATAACAATAAAATCATAGTGCTTACATCTCAACCGTCGGATTGGATTACGTTAAATTTATACCATTCATTCTATATCCGCTTATAATGATTATGGATGGATTAAGATCCAAAAAAATCTATCTTTGATGCTTCTAGACCGTCCATTTGGATTACGTTCAATCTCCACCACTCATTATATATCTGGATCAAATAATTGTTTGTGGACAAGATAAAAATATCTATTGTAAGCACATCCGGACCGTCCATTTGGATTACGTTAAATCTCAACCATTCATTTTATATCTGGATGCCGAATAATTGTAGTTGGATCAGATAAACATATTTATTGCAGATACATTTTGACCGTCCATTGGGATTACATTGAATCAATACCACATGTTTCATATCTCCGGTTATCAAATGACTTGGATGGATAAAAAAAAATCTATCTTGGATGCATCTTCACCGTCCGTTGGATTACGTTCAATCTCCACCACACATTATCTATCCGGATCAAATAATTGTTGGTGGACAAGATAAAAATATCCACCGTAAGTACATCTGAATGTCCATTTGGATTACGTTAAATTTCCACCATTCAATTTATATTTGGATACCAAATAATTATAGGTGGATGAGATAAATATATTTATTGCAGATACATCTTGACCATCTATCGGGATTACGTAAAATTTATACCATTCATTCTATATCTTGTTATCAATGATTTTGAATGGATAAGAACAAAAAAGCTATCTTGGATACATCTAGACCGTCCATTTGAATTACGTTCAATCTCCACCACTCATTACGTTAAATCTCCCTCACTCATCTAGACCGTCTATTTGGATTACGTTCAATCTGCACCATCCGGTTATTATCTGCTCATCAACATATTAATTCATAATTTTCCTATAAATACGAATATATGCATTGGTTAAGACTCACACCTATCTTCTATTATCTCTTTCTTCCTTTATTTTCTTCAAGATTTATATATTTTCAGAGTTTATATCCATGGCTTCCTTGTTTAGGTCTACTTCTTACATTTGTGATGAAGACGAACATCTATGTCATGTCTATATGGATGTATCCCAGAACCGAATCATAAGTAATAACCAGACCAAAAAACAGTTTTGGTCTCGTGTTGCGTAAAACTACAACTCAAAGAGGCCTCCCACCATTGTTGGGGAAAGAAACCAAAGATCTGTGGAAGATCGTATGCAGATGATCCTTAAAAGCAATGAAAAAATTGAGGGGTTGCATTCAACAAGTTGGAAAATGGAATCAAAGTGGCATTTCAAATAAAGACATCGTGAGTGATCGTTAATTTTTGTGTTTACTATATCATGTATTATTTATTTGAAATATTTTCTCATTATTTGGTGTAGATGATTCAAGCAAAACAGCTAATCATGCAAGATAAGAATTTCTGGAAAGGATTCGAGTTTGATAATGTATGGCCAATAGTGAAGGATCTGGAAATTTTTGCTGCACATGAAGGTGATATTTCAACTCACCCAGAGACACCGAATTACTCTTCTCCTGGGCTGTCATCTTTTTCTATCAATTTAAGTGACGATAGTACTGGTGTTACTACTTCAAAAATACCACACTGAGGTAAGAAAGCCAAATTCAATAATGCACAGAATGACGAAATGAAAGCGTAGGCAGAAACTCTAGTAAATAAAACAACAATGTTGACGGAAGCGATACATAGACACCATGATTTCAAAATAATGATGATAGATTTGAGCTCTATTACTGATCCAGATGCTCGAGCTTATTTACTAACCGAGCAGGCAAAAAGTAAGCAGAAAAATGTCGAACAAAGCAATCAAGACTGTAACACTACTGATGAGTCTAGTCAGTTTTTTTTCGAAATTTAGACCCGTTTGGACCCGATCTATCGGACTATTAATGATTGTTATTGCGTAACGTCTATTAATTATTGTTGTTTATGTATGACGTGTGGGTTCATTTTATTTCATGTAATTTTCTCTGCTTTTTAATATTATGTATTTTGATTAGGTTGTATTTTTGTTTTCAATGAAATAAATCTATGATTTGTGTCTTATATTAATTATTTGTATTCTCGTCTTTTCCACATTTTTTTAATATTATACTTATATTATAACAACTTTAATGGTACAATTAACATATAAAAATTATTTCAGTTTTGTGTATAGATACATACTTGAATTACATCTAAATTAAGGGGGAAAAAAGACAAAAAGAAATGTTTTCTTCTTCACAAAAGAAAAAGGAAAAAAAAATTTGAATAGCGTTTGCCGGTGCCATAGACTTGCAAGCAAATTTGCTGGACACTTTCATCACCCCACCAATTTGATGAAGGAAAAATATGGTCGTTGAAGTGGTTTTTTCCAGCAATTTGCTGTTTTGATGGTGAAAATGATACCGTTGGAGTTGCTCTAAATATCAATAATGGCTATGAGCTTTCCTTAATATTTTGAGACACCATTTTTGTTTTGCCAGTTAGTTGATTCGTTGTAGTGTGTTGCATACCATGTAATTCTGATATACATAAAAATGTGAGGTAATTCAAGAGTTAGAGGAAATAGTGAGGAACCAAAATGAATCCACCACTCATAATGAACAAATAAAACAAGTGGGTCATATGATGTTCGGATTTATTTTTGAGGGAGGCCACCACGGCTGCTTAAGGTCGAGTAGAAATACAACACTGCTCTATTTCTCTTTGTGATTTGGATCCACGACGACGAAACATGTTCAGCATGAATTTTTAAAGAAAGATGATGAAATATAAAATTATGCTGAACAGTTTATTCTAACCAGAGTTTTAAATTTGGAAAATTTCTGATGTTAAAAATAATAAAAATACATTATGAAGAAAAAAAATGGTCAATGAGCCATTAACTTTAACTTTTTACTCTTATAGTCATTCTGTACTAATAATAAATGTGATACTCATTTCATCCTAAAATTAAATGTGATTGTTGCTAGGTGTTTTATTCTTAACTCTTAAGTAAATGTCATTATAGGATTTAAAAAAAAGTATTTACTGGTAGTGCCTCAAGGGGCAGAACACTTTTGTGCAGAAGGGAAAATTTAGATAATTCTACACGTTCTACATATACGCGCGGCCACCGCCGTTCGTCTCAGCTCGGGTGTTACTATTAAAAAGTATTTACTGGTAAAATAACATTTATCATGAAATAGGGGAGTATTGATATATTTGAAAGACTAGCGGATCACTAAATAAGTTAAACCGCTCGTGAGCGATTCGAGTTTTTGCTTGAATAAAAAAGAAAAATGTAGTCAATTTAAGATTATTTTTTTTAAGAAAGTCAACTTAAGAATCGAATACAGCTTATTTATACATATCATTGCGTTTATTCTCATCCATGGCGAATCAAAATCTTTTTGGAAAATGACTAGTATACAGAATTGTGTACCGATCTCATCACCCGAAATGAAAATGTGGATAGCTCTATACTGTCATTTTTCATATTTTCCTTTTAAATACAATTAAATTTATTTAATTGAATTATGAACATTGTTCATAAGTTATTAATCAAACGTAATCATCACAATTAAAATATTGAATTTTATTCATCTTTTCTATCTATTTCCTTTCGGTCGAACCGTCCTCGTCCAAATCGTTGATTCATTTCGTGAACAACCTAACCTCTTTCAGCCAAAATTATTCTTGCAATTCTATTGACAATTTCCTTCCCACACAATTTTTACCTTTTCTTCTTGTTTGAAATATTCTACACCTAGCAATGGAGAAACATTCTGAATTTTTGTGTTTTTTTTTTTGGGGCTTTAAAAGTTAAAGTGTGTTGTTATAAAGTGTTGTAGATGATTTATGTGTATATTTTCTGTGCCTAAATCACTATCCAATCTTTTTCCCCTTATCCTCTAGAGAAAAAAAAAAAAGAAAGCCAATTTATGATTTTTTTTTTTTTTTTGGTGGGGGGTGGGGGGTGGGGGGTTGTGAAAAAGCTAAAGATTTGGTCTAATACACACGAGGGAGGCGGTTAGAGATTAAAAAAGGTAGTAAGCCCCATTAATGCAGCAGCACTTTGCTCAACAACCAAAAGATAAAAGACATGAACAAAGGAGAGATTTTATGTTTGCATATATTAGAAATGAATGGTTGTAATATATGTCACTTAATATATCGTGTGTTGTTTGACTAACTAAATAGTCAAACAACACATCTAAGCTCTACTATTTTTATCGGGAAAAAACTTATAATTTCAACAATCAAAATAACACACTTTCACGACACGTTGATTATGATGAGAATTGTTATAAAAAAATTATAAAAAAAAAAAAAAAATGATATAACCACTACATAATATGTGTAGTGCACATTTATTATATGCTCTGTAGTCATAAATGAAAATATAGGATCATTGATTAAGTGTGTCTTATCATAACTAATGGATAAAATGAAAGTTTAGTATCATTGATTAAATATGTCTTATCATAAACGATGGATAAAAATATATAGTGGATAAATAATGTACATATTGTATAGTAGATATATCACCACTAAGAAAATAATGACTGGCATTTCGATTAATTTTTAATTGTACCCAAATATGAATCGATGATACGCTAATTGAAGATGTGAGCATCCTAATCTCTATTTTTTTTATAGGATAATCTTATCTCTAATTTTTTGATAAGGTAATCTTATCTCTATTTTTTTTTTTAAATCATATTACAGATTATTTTGTAGTCATTACCCAAAAAAAAAAAAAAAAAAAAAAAAACTATTTCGTTATCCCCCAATATCACAAGATATATACCAAACTTCTCGATTTTAGAGCAGATAAATATCAATCCAAACTTGTCAATCTGAAAGTACGGGAAGGACTATATATATATTGTGATTTCTCTGTGGAAAAAAAATACAAATCGGTGTCAAGTCATAAAATAATTCAAGAGGGTATTTTAAAGTCGAAATTAAAATCAGCAGGAAGATGGAGCTTGATCTATCACCGAAGTTGTCTAAGGAGGTGTACGGCGGAGATGGTGGATCTTACTATTCATGGTGCCCAAATGAGTTGCCTATGTTAAAGGAAGGTAACATTGGTGCAGCAAAGCTTGCTCTTCAGAAGAACGGTTTTGCTCTGCCTCGTTACTCCGATTCTGCTAAGGTTGCTTATGTTCTTCAAGGTATTAATCCAAATCTTCGTTGAATTTTTTGCTCTGATGTTCCTTCCATGTATTAATCCGAATCTTGTTGAATTTTACTGTGATTCTACCAATGTTGCCTGTGTTTATTAATCCAAATCTTGTTGAATTTTACGCTGATTCTGCTAACGGTACCTATGTTCTTCAATGTATTAATCCAAATCTTGTTGAATTTCACTGTGATTCTACTAATGTTGCCTGTGTTTATTAATCCAAATCTTTTTGAATTTTACTCTGATTCTGCTAATGGTGCCTATGTTCATCAACGTATTAATCCGAATCTTGTTGAATTATTTTACTCCGATTCTGCTAAGGTTGCTTATGTTCTTCAAGGTATTAATCCAAATCTTCGTTGAATTTTTTGCTCTGATGTTCCTTCCATGTATTAATCCGAATCTTGTTGAATTTCACTGTGATTCTACCAATGTTGCCTGTGTTTATTAATCCAAATCTTGTTGAATTTTACGCTGATTCTGCTAACGGTACCTATGTTCTTCAATGTATTAATCCAAATCTTGTTGAATTTCACTGTGATTCTACTAATGTTGCCTGTGTTTATTAATCCAAATCTTGTTGAATTTTACTCTGATTCTGCTAATGGTGCCTATGTTCATCAACGTATTAATCCGAATCTTGTTGAATTATTTTACTCTGATTCTGCTAATGTTGCCTTTGTTCTTCAAGGTATTAATCCAAATCTTGGTTGAATATACGATTGTGTTGAATCGATTTCCCGGTGACTTAAAATTTTAGAAAGACAATGTTTTCCTATGATTGAAAAAACTAATGTTTTTCTGCATGATTGATCGTCCTATATAGTTAGATGATTTGATGATCCGTCCTATGATTGAAAAAACTAACTTCTTTTTTTTTTTTTTTGCATGATTGATCTTCCTTCTATATAATTTGTTGATCGGGCTTTATATTGAGATAAATGACTGTTTTTTCAAATTTGACCAATAATATGAACACAAATTACTCACAAAATCCAATGTATTTTTGTCCAGTAGACAATACACTTTTTGATGCTGCTATCGTGTGACTAAGATTACCATTGCATTTTGATCGTCTACGTGTATTGTTAGGATATTATTTGGATACATTAAGTAAGCTGACAATCTACATTCTGCAGAGGTTTGATCAATGGATTCTTTATGGTGATAGAGGGCCATTCTATCTTTAGCTTGTTAATGTTGAAAGATTAATCCTCTTTGACATTTGATTGCATTAGGTACTGGAGTGGCTGGAATTGTTCTTCCAGAGAAAGAAGAGAAGGTTCTACCAATCAAGAAAGGCGATGCCATTGCATTGCCTTTTGGTGTCGTTACATGGTATTATAACAAAGAGGATACAGATCTTGTTATTCTCTTCCTAGGTGATACCAAAACAGCCCACAAAGCTGGCATCTTCACCGACTTTTTCTTGACCGGCTCCAATGGCATCTTCACCGGCTTCTCTACCGAGTTTGTCAGCAGAGCTTGGAATCTAGAGGAGAATGTTGTAAAGAATCTGGTCGGAAGCAACACAGGTAAAGGGATCATCAAACTTGATCCTGGATTCAAAATGCCAGAGCCTAGTGCTGAAAACCGTAAAGGGATGACACTCAACTGTGAAGAAGCTCCATTGGATGTGGACATCAAAGGGGGTGGTAAAGTCGTTGTTTTGAACACCAAGAACTTGCCTTTGGTTGGTGAGGTTGGACTTGGTGCTGACCTTGTTAGACTCAACGGTCATGCTATGTGCTCTCCTGGATTCTCCTGTGATTCAGCATTGCAGGTTACTTACATTGTTAGAGGTAGTGGCCGTGTGCAAGTGGTCGGTGTTGATGGAAAGAGGGTTCTGGAGACCACAGTGAAGGGCGGAAATCTCTTCATCGTGCCAAGGTTCTTTGTTGTTTCAAAGATTGCTGATCCTGATGGCTTGGAGTGGTTCTCCATCATCACCACACCAAAGTATGTCCTTGTTTCCTTTTAAAATCAAATGATTCTTGGTTAATTTTTCGTTTCTAATTTTTGGTTGGCTTATAAACTAATGAGCTTGTTATGTCTGTAATGCAGTCCTATTTTCACACACTTGGCTGGAAGGACTTCGGTTTGGAAGGCATTATCTCCCGAGGTGCTACAGGCAGCTTTCAAGGTGTCTCCAGATGTGGAGAATCAGTTCAGATCTAAGAGGACGGCTGAAGAAATCTTCTTCCCACCAAATTAATCTGGTCTATACATATTGTTCTTTCATGTTTTCGGTTTTTTCTTCTTAGGCATAAATAAAGTCCCCCCTACCGAAACTGGGATTTTGATTTTAGGTCTGTTGTCTTTTCGGATTTCTGTCAGAACGTTGTGCTGCTATTAATTCTGATTGCCAGCCTGAATTTTCATAATTTGTTTCTATAAGGAAATTTATTTCATTCCTACTTTTGATTTTGGTCCTGTTTACTTCTGTGAATGGTTTGTCCAGGAACATTTGTGCCAAAATACTGAGATTTATCATGTTTAGCTGATAACTTCTTGTTGATGGATCTTGTTGCAGTAATTGTTAAATGTATTTCAGTTGAACATGTATGGATTTTATGGCTTCTTGCTTGTGTAGTGTCCAAGTGAGACGACCCAAGCCAATGATATTTATAACCACCTTCTCCTGATATTCTGGTCACGAACCGTTCATCATGCTTCATATTTAAAATCAACTATGAAACTTATACATAAAACAAAATAAGCGAAAGCATTAAAATCAACTATGTTCGGAAAATTTTACTATAAAAACACCGAACAACTGTCAACTAGGTACTGGTTTATTTTCAAGAGGCGGTGGGCCAGAAAGACGATATAAGATTGAAAATGATAAAATAGGACAAAAAAAAAAAATAAAAAAAGCAGGTAGATGTATATAAACACCTTTACTTAAAAAAAATCATTGGCGGATATTATTTTATTTTATTTTGGGAAATTTGGCAACAATATCTTCATAATTAATGATGAAGGAAAATAATTAATTCGACAGCATTAACTTCACAGGCATTAATTAATAATTAATAATGAAGGAAAAAATTAGGAAAAAAATGAGGAAAATACTTAATGAATGGGTTGACAATTAGTAGTATCTTATTTGGGTGTAACTATATGTATTATAGTGACAAGTACAAATCTTTTTCGATTTTAACACAAATTGTCGTAACTGCATGCTCTTTATGTGTGTTACTACACATTTTTTTTGTTGGTACTACACTTAATTCATTAGTTGTTCCTACATAATTTCCTGCGTTAGTACATGATGTTGCGTGGAACACCAGATTTCTTGAATAATGATGTTTATCTTGAGGATATAAGGTGATATGAATGATTTCTCCGGTGTGGTTAGGGGGTGGCGAGTAAGAACAAGGTTTGCCGGATTAGTTTATAAGATAAACAAGTTGATCAGTCGATAAATTGGCAGAGTTTCTGCTTGTATTAGATTTCTAGCTAAAAGCTTGAGATGATCTTTCTATTACAATGTGATCCTATATATATAGGGTAAAAGTGAGTCATCTCACTGTTCGCGACAAGACAACCGAGAGTACATAGCTAAGTTAAGCATGCATGCAATACAAGTGTCTAGCCACCAGTAAAGTGTTGCCACCGGTGGATTGGCAAATTTGGATAAGCATGGCGGCAAATGAGTGTCGAGAAATATGGTCGAGCGGCGGACTCACTTGTGCCTTGAGTATATAGTTTGGAATCACATGGAGAGAATGAGTCCGCTAAGCGATGGCGGACATGTCGGCCGGTGGCGAGCGACTAGAAGGAGTGCGGTGGCGGCGCCGGCGGTGATAAGCCCATTTATCTGTGTTGATGGGCCAAGATTGTAGGCCCAATATGGATGAAAAGGGCCCCATTCCAATCCGGGTATATCAATGGCCCCCTACTCTGTGCCTGGCGTGTCCGCCAAGGCGGAGAGTAGAACGAAAAAGAACTTTCGATGGAGCTCCTTCGTAGTCGCCATGATAGAGGCTTTTTGATCTTGTTTTATCGAGCTTGAACTAGTGTTGGTGAAAACCACTAGCCATATGCTGTGCATTTGTAGCGGACAGGCTTGATCGCCGATACCATTCTATCGGGCTTGAATCAGTGTTAGTATCGCGTAACGAATTACCGATTATATGCTGTGCATTTGTAGCGGACAGGCTTGATCGCCGATACCATTCTATCGGGCTTATTTTAAGTGACAGCGCTCTATCAAGGATGCTTTGTCAGGATAAGCTTTAGCGGGCATTGATCGAGGTAGCCGCTTGAAATAAGGTTGACAATATTTGAAGTCATTTATTGCGGGTAGTTGATGGTCGCTAGAAAGATTTAAGCGGTTGAAAGTAATAACGGACGATCGATATATTTAAACGCCACGTCGACCACGCGATGCACCGACACGGCGGTTGGAATCGAACCGTCCCTTAGCTCACGATTGGCGGAGAAAAATTGGTAACCGTTCGCCATCATTACGTTTGAATTTTGAAAATCCCAAACGTCGTTTCCCCTCTCTTTTCCTCCTATAAATAGAGGAGTCCCCCCCAACTCATCCACTTTTCGGTTTTCTTCTCTCAGATAAATTCCTTCGGTGATAAACCAAGAACTTCCGGCGATTTACAAGCAGATTCCGACGAGTGCTTATTCCAGTCAAAGATCAACGTTTTATCATCTTTATTATCAATCAGGTACTCTACTTTACTCCTTTATTGCTTGTTGATTTAATTATGCTCTTTATTTCTCCTATTTCTCTTACAAAATTTTGACGAATGCTGTGACTCTTGTCTCTGCGATTGTACCTCTTTCTGATGAATGCCATGAGCCCAATCTGTTATGCTTTTCTGTGATTTAGATCCTTCTTTTTGATTGCTAAAAAATACTTCTATATGCATGTGCTCCGATTGATACTCCTTTGTTTATGCTTTCCAGTATTTGGGGTCTATGCATTTTAGGGTTTCGAATTTGGGGGTTTTTCTGGGGAGATGTTTGGGGTTTTTCTGGGAATTTTGTATCTGTTTAAGGAAGATGGAAGGGTGAGGTGTCGGGGTGTGATTGCTTTCACCTCGACCCGATTTCCATGTCCGGGTGATAAACTGATCCACCTTGCCCTTTTTCTTTTCCAGAATGTCATCAGAGCACACACAATCAGACGAAGAGGCTAGGGCCGCAGCGGGTTATGGGTCAGAGGAGGTGAGCATGGAGGATGCTAGCTCTAGCGGTGACGAGGAGGAGATGGAAGAAAATCCAAACCCTGGACCCATTAACATAGAATCTGACCCAGAGGTCGCAGTTATTGGTGAGGGCGCTGCGGAGGGCGAGGTCGAAGATGACGACCAAACGGCACTAAGAAATCTCCTCACCAGGATGGAGAGAGTTTTAAAACTGGAGCCGCTAAGCGTAGCGGCAAGATCAAGGAAGCCGTGGAAACCATTTGTGGTATCGGAGAAGCCCAAAAAGTCTCAAAGATTGTTGTAAAAAAAAAACCGCCGCCCGAGAGCCCGCAAAAGAAAGAGGCGCCCAAGAAAAGTCCGCTGCGGTTGAAAATGAGCTCGCAGAGCGTAAACGGGCGACGGTGATCTTATAGCCCGATGGAGGGAGTTTAAAGATCGAGAAGATTATACGCCGGCTTTGGGGCGTATGATGTCTCGGCGGACTATCGCTTTGTCAGCATGGGCGCGACCAACGTGTCATGGACCTGTGGCCGAGACCAGCAAGATTATCTGTGGTTGCATTATGATCATTTTGCGGCCGGACTCAGACCTCCCTTCGATCCATTTTTGTTAAGTTTATGGAGGAGTGGAGGTGATGCCTTGTGACTGAGTTTGGGAGTTGTTCGCGTGGTCATGTCCTTTATCATAATCGATGCAGGTTGAGTGGCGCGAACCGCCGATGCCGGTGCTTTTATATTTTTATAGTTTCTCCCGGAAGGGCGGCGCCGGCCAAATCCAACCGCGTAGTCGATCGAGTCATGGTAGACCCCGCTTGTTATTTGATCTTCCCGACAAGGTGGCGGATTGGGACAAAAGATGTATGAAGGTAGAGTCCCGGGTAGGCTGGCCGTTTAAGAAGCTAGCGGAGAATTCGGTCAAGACCGATCACTTGAACAAAATAAAAACTCAATTTGATGATGATGAGTTTATCTCCGAGCTGAAAGACGATCTGGGCTATACCCGTAAAAATGAACCTCAGGCTAGGGCATTTAACTGGAGGTTGTTGCTTGACGTCGCTCAGCCCTATCTCATACAGGCCGGACTTCCTGGAGCCGGTGTCGGCGAACCTTTAGTTGTAGTCGATTTGTTGCCGACCCATCCTGATTGGTACGGCGAATGTCACCACGGGAGGTTCATGCCTTCTCAGTGCGAAATCTGCGGCGGTTATCCTAATATGCGAGCACCGAGTAGGATTTTTACTTGCATTCTTCTTGCCTCTTTTCATAATATGTTTCTTTTCATATCTTCTGGTCGCTAATAAATATTTGTTCCCCGCAGGTACCATGGATAGATTAGTTCGTCGCAGCCAATTGTCAAAGCAAAAGACCGTCGGCGAGGTGAAAAGGGCCGCTGAACTAAAAGGGGTTAAGACAGCCCTTCCCATGGTCGACTTGCAGACGTCGGCGGCCGGAGTCTCTGGAGCTAAGGTCGCAAAACCATCCCAGCCGCCAGTAGTAGAGAAAGCCGCGGTGGGCAAGACTATGAAGCAGACCACTCTTACAAAGCCGCCTGCTGGTGATAAGAAGAAGAGGGCTGCTGTTGAAGAGATTGAGCCCGCGGGAGATGAAAGCGGCTTGCAGGAGGTCCCTCCTTAAAAATCCAGAATCGATAAGGGTAAGGAAAAAGCCGATGAGGTTGTGTCTGCGACCCACGAAGACAAGTGGTGCCTTTCTTTGGAGTTCCTATTGGGCCAGAGGTTGTCCCGCCGCTGGTTGGATAAAGAGTTTATCGCGGCAACAACCTCTCGACCGCCCAAGGCACGCACAATTGCAAGGGGTATCGATGATGTGCCCCATTGAGGCATTTTAGATGGGGTATCCCTAACGACATCCGGTGGAGATAGGCGCGGGATAGCGGATAGGGTTGTTATGGCGGATCAGACTGATCCCCGCCGTGCCTTTCTCGGGAGTATTGATGATTTGTGGGGCTTATATGGCGCCACGGTGAGCATGGTAAACCTTCTTCTTGCTTTTGTTTTTATTCTTTTTGCTGTTATTTTTCTCAAGTCAATATTGACTTCGCTGTTTAATTTTCCTCCATTAGGTTGGTACTGGCTTGGCGCAGTTCGTCAATGATTATAGAAATACAATAGCCGAGAGCGCCGATGTCGAAAAGAGTCGGCGAAACCCGTAAAGCTCTTGGTGCCGCAAATGAAGTGTCCGCCGGTCTTCGTGGGCGGTTAAGCGCGGAGGCGGAGAATGAGAAAGCGAGAGCACGACTTCTTGCCGAGGCAAATAAGGTTAACTCGACCTCGTGGAGCGAGTAAATCCGTTGATCGCACTTATGGAAGAGATGAAGTCGAAAGTAATGGCGAGGCTCAAGCTCATTGGGAGGCCGAGCAAAAAGCGTGTGCGGATCTCTGAGAAACAACCGAAGGATCTAGGCTCAAGTGTTGAAGGCCTACTCAAGACCGCCCCGATGACGGCTTTATGATGGGATATGACCAAGGGTTTTATCACATCGCGAGTGCGCCCTGGCTCATGAAGGTGGTACTCACGACCTTGATGTTTTAGAGGAATGGATTCTCACCCATCCCTTCTCTCGATTATCTAAGAGAATTCCATGATCGCATACCCTTCTCTCGATGTTGAGCTTCAACGCTATGTCCCGAGTGTGATCCCCGATTGGGTGGCTCTTGCCGTGATAGAGGTGAATCTCGAGGGGCGTGTGCGCTTGGCTCTTGAAGCAAGAGAAGAGAGCTTTGAAGAGGAGAGGTGGAGCAAACCGTTGAGCCGATGGTAGAGCTCACTGAGTCCGAGACGAATGCGGATCGATCTTCGCACCATTCTCTCCTTGAAGAGAACGTCGATAATGAAGAGATGCGCCTGAGAATTCTTAATTTTGTGCTCCTTTTTTGTAAAACATTATTTTGATTTCGCATATGTATAACTCTTCTCTTTTCTGTACTTTTGTCCGTACATTTGCCTCTGTAATAGTATGTACTTTGTCCAACTCATAATTTTTATCCACAAGTTTGTTTTTTTTGTCCGCTCGTTGCTTGTCTAATATTGAGTTCGATTTTTGTTCGCTGGAAAATCGTGACCGCTTTAAATTTTTCCAAATATTGCCCTTATTAATTTGGCCGAGGGCTGAAGTTTGGCCGCTGGAAAGGCTGAAGTTTGGCCGAGGGCCTCGTTGAGAATTTATTCGAACATGTTTAATTTCTACCCGCGTATACTCGATAACATGCTAAAAGAGAAAATGTAAAATCGGGCTTTACTAATTTCGACTCATCCCGCTAGATGAGTGAAGATTACAAGTAAGTAAGAAAGCCTAACCACTCCCCGTCAGAAGCGAGAGGATAGCCATAACCCTAGCCGATTTATTACATGTAGTACCTTTTGAGGTTGTCCGCATGCCAAGGTCTATTGAGCTCGTAGCCTTGATGATTTTTGAGAACATAAGTCCCTTTTTTGATTTCCCTCGCGACTTGATAAGGGCCTTCCCAGTTTGCTGTTAGCTTGCCTTTATTTGGCTCCATGCCAGTGGTCTTTCTATTTCGAAGAACAAAATCCCCGACCTTAAATGAATGATCGCGGATTCGCTTGTCGTGTTGTTGTTTGGCGAGTTGCTTGTAGTTCGCGAGTCGATGATATGTCGCCAGCCTTTTTTCCTCTATTAGATCTAAGTCGATCTGCCTGTTTAAGAGATTATTCGCTGATTCGTATAATACGACCCTGATGCTGGGTAGTGCCATTTCGACTGGAATCATAGCCTCTGATCCATAGGTAAGGGCAAAAGGTGTTTCTCCTGTGGGTGTTTTGATCGTGGTGCGAAGTGACCAGAGTATGGCGGGTAGCTCGTCGACCCACCCTCCTGCTTTCACCTTGTCATCTACGCTTTTCTTAAGCATCTTGATTATTTGTTTATTGCCGGCCTCAGCCTGGCCGTTTCCTTGAGGATAAGCCACGGACGACTGCCAGTGTTTGACTTTGAATTCCTCACAAAGGTCTGAAAAGTCTTTCCTGAATTGTGGGCCATGATCTGATACTACTGCCCGTGGAATGCCAAAACGTGAAAAAATTTGATCGTGTAAGAAATAACCTGGGGCTTTTGCGGTTATCTTAACCATAGGTTTTGCTTCGATCCACTTTGTGAAATAATCCAAAGCTACTATGATAACTTTGCATCCGCCTCTTCCTGGTGGAAATGGTCCGATGAGATCGAGCCCCCACATGTCGAAAGGCCAAGGTGCGGTTATGATGCTCTGCTCGACAGATGGTATGCGGGGGATGTCCGCATGCTTTTGACATTCTGGGCATTCTCTAACCAATTTTTCTGAATCTTTAAGAATTGTTGGCCAATAATACCCTGCGGTTATAACCTTCTGCGCCAAAGAGCGACTAGCGGGGTGTCCCCCACACACTCCTTGGTGAAGCTCGATAAGGATTGTCTTGCTTTCTTCTTCTCGAACACATCGTAATAAAGGCTTTGTTGCGGACCTTCTGTAGAGTATTCCATTGTTTATGATATACCTGGCCGCTCTTTTCTTAAGTGCGCGAATTTTATCCGCTCCTTCAGGCAAGATGCCTGTCTCTATATAAGCCTGAATCTCATCGATCCAACATGTAGTCGGCGCTGGTGCATCGATTTCCATGATTTGTGCTTCCTTAATAGCGGGTACAGCTAGATACTCTATCATAATTGAAGGGTCTGCAATTTCTTCTTTGAGTGATAATTTTGAGAGATAGTATGCTCGTTCGTTGTCCTCTCTCCGAATTCTGATGAACTCGCAATACTTGAAGCCGCTTTTGAATCGTCGAACAATCTCACCATACTTCTCGAGAATACTACAGTGTGTGACATAGTCCCCTGAGATTTGGTTGACGATGAGTTGGGAATCGCAATAGACTTCAACATTTTCCACATTTAGTTCCTTGGCCAGTTTGAGCCCAGCTATGACTGCTTCGTACTCGGCTTGATTATTCGTGGCCGGGAACTCGAACCTTAAAGCTTTTTCGATTTCCTCCGTCGATCCGGGTTCCATCAAAATTACTCCGGCCCCACAACCATTTCGGTTAGATGCCCCATCAACATATAAATGCCAACATTGATTTGGTTTACTCTTGGCCGCAGCGGGCTCATGGGGTAATGGCGAACAGGGTTGAGGCGGGCTAAAGCTTGTTTCCACAATAAAATCTGGCAGCGCTTGACCCTTGATAGCTTTTCTGGGTTGATACTGTATGTCGAACTCAGTGATTTCGATTGCCCATCTGAGAAGTCGACCGTAAAGGTCCGGTTTATGCAATATTTGACGATGGACTATCGATTAAGACAACTATATCGTGTGAGGTAAAGTAAGCCCGAGTTTTGCGGCCGCAATAACAAGCGAGTAGGCTAATTTTTCAATATTAAAATAGCGGCTCTCCACCGGACTGAGAGCCTTGCTTACATAATAAACGGGATTTTGGAGGGTTCCGGCCTCCTTGACAAGAACGGCGGCAACAGCCCGGTCCGAAGCCGCTAAGTACAAAAACAGCACATCTCCCTCTATAGGGCTAGCCAAAAGGGGTGGTTTCCCTAGATATTCTTTTAAAGCTTGAAATGCCTGCGAACACTCTGCGTTCCATGAAAAAGTTTTGTCGCCTCTGAGAATTTTGAAGAAGGGGAGACACCTTTCCGCTGATTTTGATATGAAGCGACCTAGCGCAATGATGCGGCCATTGAGCCTCTGTACTTCTTTGATAGTGGTAGGCTCTCTCATGTCAATCAAAGCTTGAATTTTTTCTGGATTAGCCTCGATGCCACGACGACTAACCATAAACCCCTAAATTTGCTCGCTGGACACCAAAAGTACATTTGGCGGATTCGACTTCATCGCATGTTTTCGGACATTATTGAAAGTTTCTTGAAGGTCAAGCAGCGTGACTGGCCGTCGGGCGGACTTAACAACCATGTAAATCTATGTAGGCCTCATATTTACGCTTATCTCGCGAATCGAAGACCCTGTTGACCATTCACGATAGGTCGAACCCGCATTCTTGACCCAAATGGCATCATTTCATAATAATACAATCCTCAAATGCTCAAAGCCGTTTTTTCTTTGTCGGGCTCAGCCATCCGCACTTGATGATACCCAGAATATGCGTCTAAGAAACTTAAAACCTCAAAGCCAGAAATAGAGTCAACTAACCGGTCAATTCGTGGCAGCTGATAAGGATCCTTCGGGCACGCTTTGTTGAGGTCCGTGAAGTCGACGCACATTCTCCATTTGCCGTTGTGCTTCTTTACCATAACCACATTTGCCAACCAAGTAGGGTAGGCAAGCTCTTTTATGATTCCAGCCTGCAAGAGTTTTCCGACCTCTACCTTTATCGCCGCTTCCTTTTCGGTTGAGAATTGACGCGCTCGCTGTTGTATCGTCTTGAAAGTTGCGTCGACGTTGAGATGGTGCAGGGCGACGTCTTGCTCGACTCCTCGCATGTCGGTAACCACCCAGGCAAAGGCACTCAAATTATCTTTGAGTAGTTGTATCAATTTTTCCCTTTCGACAGGACTCAGCCGAGCTCCTATCTTAACCTTTTGTTCGGGATATTCATCGTTGATAACCACCTCGACCAACTCATCTTCTGCTGTAAAATCGGGTTCATCTCTGACTTGCAACGTTTCACACTCCACTTTGAATGGCTCAGGATCAATAGTGACCCTGATCATGTCGATGTTTTCCATGTTGAGTGGCTGTTCGATTCGAACCCTCTTATTCCCCGTTCTCATTTCATGTATGTATGTTAGGACAGCGGCAGGCTCGCTGATCGACGTTCCGATCCTGTCCCCAACATAAAACTTTATCCGCTGATGCGGAATGGAAGCTACCATCTGAAACTGTTTTAAAGCTGGTGTCCCCATTATCATGTTATAATTGGACTGAAGATCGACCACTAAAAACATCACCTTTTCAGTTCGAAACGGTGCATAATCTCCCATCTGTACATCCAGGTCGATGGCCCCCTTGACCTGTATCTTATGATTGGTGAAGCCCTCAAGGGTGCCATTATGCGGCCTTAAATTAGAATCGCTGAACCCCAACTCTTTGAAAGCGATTGTAGTATAAGATATCGCGGCGAGGCAGCCCTCAGACGACCATCACTCTATTGACACAGCCCGATTGGCGACCACCGAGATGCAAAGGCACATGTCCTCTGTATTGGTTGAAGTTACTAGCTCACTTTGAGTAAAGGCAAGGGGCGCATTCACTCCTCGCAAAACTATAGGCTTTCTACATGTTTGTTGATGGACCCAATGCGATTCTTAATTTGATTGTTACTGGGAGGAGGCTCAGTTATCAATCTAATGTTTCTATCGAACTGACGAGCTTGCTGATTCCTCCTATCTGGACCACCGGTATCAAGTTTGAGATGATCATGATGTCCGCGAGCGAGCAACTTCTCTATTGCTCGTTTGAATTGGATACACTCGTCGGTAGTGTGACCTTTATCCCTGTGATAGCCACAAAATTTGGATGCATCGCGGCGGGTATCAGGAACCATTGGGTATGGTTCAGGTATTTCATCTCTCGATTTCATTCAATACTTGAGAATAGGAAATTTCGAGCGGTGTGAAATGCTCTTCCTTAAATCTTTCAGTTTCTTGATTTCCTATATCGCCCCTCTGCTGGTGTCTCTTGGCATGGCTACGCTCACCCTCTGTTTGCCTTTGTTGGACGAAGACGTTCCCTCGTTTCCGCATGCAATGCAATGTACTTCTTAGTCGAGCTCAACATCTCTTGTAGGTTATTTGGTGGCGACAAAGTAAGTAAGACTTCAAGTATCCCGGCTTCAACCCCTGTTTGAAACTACTCATGACAATGTTGTCTCGCTATACCCTGGTTAGCTCATACACTTTGTAAAATCGCTCATAATAAGCTGCGGGTCCCCTCATTGTCGCCTTGTCGTACTTCATGTAGGTCGATATGCGTCTTTTTAGGTCCTCCTACTGACTTAAATTCTGCTATAAACTTGTTGATCAGGTCATCCCATGACAAAATCGATCCAGGAGGAAGGCTGCGGATCCATGATGCTGCCCGATCTTGCATCGACCCCACAAATGCTATACACCAGGCCTCGTCGCTAGAGGTACATAAGCTGATTCTGCTCTGGAAAGCGGATAGCCAATCCAGAGGATCTGTTGCTCCATGGTAATTTATGAAATTAGGATAGTGAGTTCCTCCCCTTGGAGCCGCTTTCAGTATGCTGGGATGAAGCACACTTGTCCCCCATGTCGGAACCGTTTTAACACCCTTTGTACCTTTCTGTAATTCCTCTATCTGTTTTTTTTCATGATGCCTATTTCTTCCCGATTTGGGGGTTGAGGTGGGAGCGCAACATACATAACTCTTCAATTTCCGAGTCCCCTGCCCTTCCAAGCGGTGCGAACTCGCCGAGTGTTCTTTGGTCGTCATGGGTCGCTGCCGCGATCGTCGATCGCGGGCCCCAATCTACCTAGCGCAGATTTCCTACCCTCTTTGGGATGTGAGGTTGCATGACTACTCTCCTCTATTTCTGATCGCTGTGGTCGAACCGTTTTTGGAGGAATGAATGTGGGCTGAACCTCAGTTTGTGCGGGTTGAGGAGGGTTGAATTTACGGATTGACCGAGGTGGTAATCCTTCTGCAATGAGTAGTGCATTTCCTTCCTGCATTTCTTCAACATACTCCATGTGTGCTTGCAGAGCTATTTTATATGTATCTTGTTGTGTGGGAGCTCCTCCGGCTGAAATAGCCTCTTGTTCGTTATTTGGGCTAGATGTCCCCGCGATTCCCTTTCCTTTGCTTTTCCTAACCGCTTCCTCGTGTATTTCACGGGCTTTAGTCCTTTCCCGTATGTATGCTCGCATGTCGGTTGTGAGGGCAGGGTTGACATCTCGCCCCATCTCGACATAACCCCTTCGGCTAGCCTCTCCACGAGGTGTGCTCGCTCCGCGTGGCGATCCCCGATTGATTGCTTTAGCGGTGTTGTTGCGGTGGTTCATGTTTTTCCCGCCAGCCATGACTTGTGATTTTACGGGTGTTGCAACTAAAAGATGACCAAACTTTCCTTACTTGAAGATCTCAAACCGATGAAAAGATGTATAAACCAACCTG
Source organism: Gentiana macrophylla (assembly GCA_026214975.1). Classification (NCBI taxonomy): domain Eukaryota; kingdom Viridiplantae; phylum Streptophyta; class Magnoliopsida; order Gentianales; family Gentianaceae; genus Gentiana; species Gentiana macrophylla. The sequence continues at coordinate 5,871,265 of CM047811.1, read as the reverse complement.
GGTATTTTAGATGGATTCAAGCGTGAGTTTGCAATGAGGTTGATGATCTCTGTGTAAGTTGTTTGAGAGATGAGGAAGCGGCGGTTTTCGGGCTGTAATATCCCAAAAGGTTTTAAAGCTTTGGTGACCGATAGACCGTAGATGATGATAACTTCGCCTGAGACACCGTGAAATCGTCTTTGTGGTGGAGTAAGTGGCCTCCAAATGCTGAATGATAATGATTTTCCCGTAACGCTTGACCAATCGATGTTGCGTGGAACACCAGATTTGCGGTAACAGTGTTTATCTTGAGGATATAAGGCTGATATGAATGATTTCTCCGGTGTGGTTAGGGTGGCGAGTAAGAACAAGGCTGCCGGATTAGTTTATAAGATAAACAAGTTGATCAGTCGACAAATTGGCAGAGTTTCTGCTTGTATTAGATTTCTAGCTAAAAGCTTGAGATGATCTTTCTATTACAATGTGATCCTATATATATAGGGTAAAAAGTGAGTCATCTCACTGTTCACTGACAAGACAACTGAGAGTACATAGCTAAGTTAAGCATGCATGCAATACAAGTGTCCTAGCCAGCTGTAAAGTGTTGCCAATTTGGATAAGCATACATGAGCAAATGAGTGTCGAGAAATATGGTCGAGCAGCGGACTCACTTGTGCCTTGAGTATATATTTTGGAATCACATGGAGAGAATGAGTCCGGCTAACTGATGGCGGACATGTCCCGGCCGGTGGCGAGCGACTAGAATGAGAGTGCAGTGGCGGTGCCGGCCGTGATGATAAGCCCATTTATCTGTGTTGATGGGCCAAGATTGTAGGCCCAATATGGATGAAAAGGGCCCCATTCCAATCCGGGTATATCAGTACATGTATTTGGTATAGTTGTACACTTGTACTACATATTTTTCTACGTTAACTACATATTTTCCTACGTTAAATTTAAACCTAATATAAGTTCGTACTTCATATGTAGTAACTCATTCACTAACACACATGTATATTGATTTACTACTTATTACTGTATCAATTTTTTTCGGGTGTAACTACGTGTATTAGACTGTCTAATACTAATCTAATCTAATGCCTATTACTACATGTTTTTTTGTTTTGACTACATTCTTTGTATGTGTGTTTCTACACATTTTTTTGCTGAAACTACACCTAATTTATTAGTTGTTACTACATATATTTTCAGTGGTACAACATGTTTCACATGTATTACTACATTATTCTGGGGTGTAACTACATATATTTGGTTGATTTGTACTACATATTTTTTTTATGTTAAATACATATTTTTCTACGTTAACCCAATATAAGTTTGTGTTCAACAACATATAGTAACTCATTCACTCACACACACGTGTATATTAACTTACTACTTGTTACTATATCAATCTTTAGTATGTTACGATTACTAATTTTTTGGGGTGTAACTACTTGTATTAGACTGCCTAGTACTAATCTTTTTCGGTGTATCCAGCAACAACACACACAATCAATTTCAATATACACCCTAAGCGTAAAACCCTTAACCCTAAACCTTAAACCTGAACCCTAAACCCTAAACCTGAACCCTAAACCCTAAATCTTAAACTTGAACCTTAAACCCTAAACCCTAAACCTGAACCCTAAACCCTAAACCATAAACCTGAACCCTAAATGCTAGGTTAGGGTTCAGGTTTAGGGTTTGGGGTTCAGTTTTAGGGTTTAGGGTTTGGCTTTAAGGTTTAAGGTTCAGGTTTAGGGTTTAGGATTCAAGTTTAGGGTTTAGTGTCTAAGGTTTAATGTTCAGGTTCAGGGTTTTGGGTTTAGGGTGTCCATTACATGTTACTATGTTTGAGAGTGTTTGTATAGTGGTGTTACTGCGTCGGAGGGTGTTCACGGTGCTGGATATACAGAAACCTGAATCCGGATTCGACCCGAAATTGGATCGTCAGATCTGATTCACAGCACCGATCGAGACACTCTCGATCATGCACAACGGAAGCAACGAATTAGATTCATTTACGATTTTACCACGATAAGATTCACATGATTAATTAATTAACTATAAGGAGGTTTAAGATTTACCCAACGGAGAGAAGCCGTGAACTTCCGAGTTGTATCTCCAAGTGACGACTGGTGGACGTCGATCCCACATTCGAACCTCCTCGAATATGCCTTCAAGACCCAACGGCTAGGACGAGAAAACAAAATTTCTCAGTTTTCAAAAAAAAAAACTAGCATCCCTTTTTTTTTCCAAAATGGTGTTGGATGTTCAAAATCTATTTGGTGTTGGGAGAAACTCTTTTTATATAGGATAATAACCAATAGTTTGAGAGTTTATCTTATACACACAAATTTATCTTTTCCTTTAAGAAAAATATAATATTTATCCAATAGGAAAACACATTTCCTATTTATCCAATAAGAAAACTAATTTCTTAATTATAATTATTTAACACAAATAATTATATTATCCGAGAAAATTTCTTTTCCCAAAATCAAAAAAAGTGTGGCGCCATTTTATGCCAACTGGATAATAGAAAATGTATTTTCTATATTACATATTATTTACCGAATAAATAATATCCGCATATTCATCAAATAGACCAACTATTCAATTTATTCTCGAGGTTCCAAAATACGAGAATTCACTCGCGTGTTAGGAGCCAACCCGGGGACCATGGACCTATAACCAGTAGCTACAATAAATTGAATAAAATATTCATCGAACTAGAATATTTCTACTCAATTTATTAATTCCGGAATTACGCTACCATAAATCCGAAACTGAACTCAATCGATTATAGATATAACTTATTCTCAAAGGGTCGAGTCAATAAGTGTCCATTGATATAATCATTACATATAGACAAACCCTCCATAGACTATCTGTAATGAAGCGGGAAAATTTCCGTAAACCGTCTTCATTACATCTTATCATTATTTACCATTAACCTACTAGTGATCAATTAGTTCATAACCAATATGAACTCCGGGGATCGATCAGTTTCTAGGATTAACAAATAAAGGATTATCTTTCAACTTCCCGCAGGAAAGAATGGATTCCATATCTGTGAGACACATTCCCAGCTACTCATTCCCGATAGTGCCAACATGAAAGTGATTCGGACCGCGCCTCTTAGCAATCCTTAACGAACACATCAAACCCTATCTTGAAACAAGTAGGAGTCTACAATCACTTCAGGATTAAGGTTAATCCATATATGATCATCTTGTGATTTAATGAGATTTCTCAATCACGGAATTATATGAGAAATTGAGATTAAATCGGTCCAGTCCTATATGACTACATCATGTATAAATGCCCCACTTAGATAACCAATATCGACGGTCCAGATAAGACAGTCACACCATAAAGTGTTTTGGGCGATTAATGGTGGTTTAATCAATAGACCTCATACTTTGATTAAGTTCACCACGGACTAACAGTTCAAGTGTATCACCATAAACTTAATCCTCACGTGTGACACACACTAAATTATATGGCTACATATGATACAACTTGGGGTTTTCAAGTGTGTATTACTTATAAGCACAAAGCAAATAATATGATGAGAATAAATCTGTCATTTATTAATTATAAAAACAATTACATAAATTGTCTTTCGGGCGCTACTTCCAACAATCTCCCACTTGCCTGTAAGGACAAGCAACAATTGTCTTTCGGGCACTACATCCAAAATCTCCCACTTGCCTGTAAAGACAAGCAACAATTGCTTTTAGAGCACACCACCCTTATTCTTTCCATCCACAACATTCTCCCACTTGCTCTAAAGAAAATGAGACACATCTCTCAATCTCATACCCGCCAAGCGCTTATCAATGACATTAGATGCCATGCGTATTGGTAAACTAATCAGCTAGGTTGTCGGCTCGAGGCGATCTTTTAAGACCAAAACGTCGCCTCTCTGCACGACATGTCTGATTAGGTGGTACTTTTTCTCAATATGCTTTTGACCTCTTGTGATTGCGAAGATCCTTTGCATAAGCTACCTCTCCACTGTTTGCACAGTGAAATGATATCGACTTACCAGACCTGGAATTACTCCCAGATCCTCAAGGACTCTTAAAGCCTCATCGCCTCTCACGCTGCTCCAGAAGCTGCTAAGTATTCGACTTATAAAGTTGAATCGGCGATGCCAGATTTCTCCAGACTATAGCTCCATCACAAAGAGTAAACACCAATCCCGAGATCGACTTACGATCATCCTTAATCCGACTAATAGTCAGAATTAGTGTAGTCAACAATATCCAGGTTTGCACCCGAATATACAAGCATATAATTCCTCGTTCTCTATAGATACTTGAGGATGTACTATACTGCTATCCAATGCTTGAATCCAAGATTCGACTGTAATTGACTTTTAATAATCCTGACATTCTCTATCCACCAGATAATTTTTCCCATTTTCTCCATAACCGAAGATTCAGAGAATTATTCCGTGGGGGGTTGGTAGGAAACCCTCTCGTTGAATCTTGCATTTGAAAATGCATTGTCATCTTAACCAATAAGATGGATAGGATACTGCCAACAACTTGTTCTCATGAACTCAACCGAATCGAGTTCTAAGAATATAGTCCACTTCTCTGATTTAGAAAAGCACGGCCCGTCAGTTCTTGACTTCAGATAACACACCCATGTTGTTCACAACCGTTGCAGTGTTACCTATATCAATGCTAATATTTACTACTTTACCAATATTGATATCCTTAGTCTACTAAAGACTTATCAACAATTTTGGTCAAGTCCACACATTTGAAACATGTGACTTTTAATGACCTAGAGGTTCGCTTTAATCCACCAATGGATATAAGCATAGTTAGTCAATCTGCCATTGGCTTTAAGCTAAAACCCTTCTATTTCGAATGAGATCAGACTCCATTGTTTGGAAAGAAAATATCCAAGGCATCACCCCTATTTAACTTTCTGCTTTCCAAGAAGTCAAGCAAGGCTGAGTGGCGAGAGAGTTCAGGGCATAACCCCTGGTTAACTCTCTACTTCTCAGGGAATTACCCCCTAGACCATTTAGTTTTGCATTGAAAAGATAAAATTTCCTATTCATTCGACTCTTTTCCATGTAGATCCAATTACTCTCACTGGGCCTGAGACACTCATGTGGTTCTACAAGAGTGTGAACAACCATAGAGTACCAAAACTCCATTTTCAGGATTTATGGCTTTAAACCAACCTCTTTTATCAGAATCATATACAGTCCTTGCAAAAGACCATAGGTTATCAATCACCCTTAGAAGACCGTAAAGCTTGCATAATCACAGAGGGTCAATGGGTAAACCATACTCTCCCTGCATCTGGGTGGATTGATATTCTGATTTATCAGCGTAACCCCCCAACAACCAATAATGGATGTGGTGTGATTGAATCAGATAGTAACTCCTTTAGTATCTTTACTTCAAGGTCCAAGGTTGTTATTTATAAATTCTTTCAGAAGGTGTGTGAAAGATCAACCGTCAATATCTGATCTTAAGAATATTCTAACCAACCTTTACTCATTGCATTAAGATATTTCACGAACAGTCACCATCTGAACGTGTATGCAAAATCTCCAGTCCTACCTTCAAACACTAGTGCTAAATGCCTCTATTTACGAAAGTGGAGTGAGCATAGTTCACTCCTTATCCATATATTCATAAGCATCTTCTAGGTAGACTTTCTCGGTATCACATAAAAATGTAAACCGATGTTTTGCAACCAATATCTTAATTGAGTTAAGTAGTGTACTGTAGCATATCAATAAATATATAAGCAATCTATGGTTCATCCTTTCAGTGAAATCGTTTCACTCGGAGGTAGGCCGAGCATCAGTACCCAAAACTATGCTTTAGCCTATATTTGAGCATGGAATACTCGCTTCTTTGGTAATATCAGAGATTCCTCAAGATATTCAGATAAACTAATTGGTGTTTCAAGCAGCTATCAGACAATTTGTCCACTACTCAAAAGCTCCCACTAGCTCGTATCTTCATAAGACCCCGAAAGTCAATATGAACAAGCTATGATACTTCTTTAGCTCTATTACACTTTCCTAATTGAAAGGTTACTTAGTAATTTTTCCTTTGAGATAACGTTCTTAGACTGGGAGATTTGAATCACCCTTAGCCAGTCTTAAGATCTTATCTTTAGGATATATGCACTAATCAATAGATGCTGAAGAATCGTTTATCTAAATACGGAAAACCATTTGTCTTAATAGTTTATGATGTGTTACATATACCTTTTTAGCATTATTTAGTGGCTCTGACTTTATCAGACAAAAGTCCGAGTCTCGGAATCGTATACAAATGTCATATTCACTTTAAGGCAACTATATCATCGATGTGAAAGTGAATCTATTTGTTCCAACGAATCTGACAACAGAAATTAAATTTCTGCGATATTCATTGATTAAAATTCGAAATTTGTTTCCTTATATCATTCCCACTATCTCAGCTGAAATAACTGCCCGTTGTCTACTCTTTAATCATGAATGCCTAGCTTCCTCGTTCTAAAAAAACACTTTAGCTTCTCAGTCAAATTATCCGGTTAAGAAAGTCTCTAAGGATTCATAGGTCAGTGATCCGAAATCACTTTCCTTATCCTACGCTTTCTTATATTAATATTTCGGTTTAGCCTTTCATTTATTTAGTTATAGATGACTTATATGCGTAGACATTTACCTTCCCATTCTTGGGTTTCTTTAAAGGAAATGGCCGTGAACTAGCAGTTCATTTAAGTAGACACTACTCGTGAACTGTGGGATGTCTAGTGAGATTGATACCAAAACATTCTCGTCATCTTTGAACTAATTTTATTTGTCTCTCATTCAAGACGAGTGACAGCAGTGACATACTTGCCAATATCACTTAAGTTCGTAGGCTCAAGAGGAACATCATCTTCCGAAAAATTAATTTGCATTCTCGATTAATGAGTTCAACGTTCTCGTTACTTTTCCACTTTTATGAAGTCGTTACCAATCAATATATCATGTTTAGCAGTTTAGATACCATGAGATAATATGCAGTTGTAAAAATAAATTAAGACAGAAATATAAATCAAATTAGACACCACAACAAATAATTATTTTAGGAATTATAAACGTGATGTCATACATGCAGTTTATCCTACCATTCCAAAGATTTAATCTCACACCTACAGTACCGCCGTAGGGTAGGTCAAAGAGGTGACGATTAAATTGAGACAATCTCTCTCAACAATTAAACCATTGAGAACCGAACATCTCATATTTAATTGTTGATTACCTTCCTTTTTCAGCCAAGATATTTCCAAAAATATCCTTGTGAGTGTGTCCTACTGTTTTAGATTTTTAAGTACGCCCCGAGTATGCCTCCGTAGGGTAGGTCAGTGACCCGATGAGTACTCAAAATCCTATCCTTTCGGAGACCAAGCCTTGAATTTTGATAGCGGTGAAGGTCATCCGTAGGGGGCCGAAATCAAAGCGGCACGAGACGTCACCATTCTCTCACGTGCTTGTGTCAACAGTAGAGGCCGTGGGGTCGGTTGTAACCTTCCTCGCACCCACTCGTTATTTTGAAAAATAGGTAGTCTCATTAGGATTTTCAGAATTTTCTTAAAATCCGAAAAACAATAAATCATGAACATTTTAAATTAATCCTCCTACTAGTTCATCGGTTCCAAATACCGTCTAACTAGTGTCACTATATTCATGATTTTCTAGTTTCATGAATTTATAAAAATTCCTTGTGTAGACACTACACAATTAAAATTCATCAAGAATTTTATAATCTTAATATATTAGGGCTTATGAATTTCCCAAAAAATCGTAAAACAATAAATCACAAAATTTAAAGCTCCCACTAGTTTATCGGTTCCAAATACCGTCTAACTAGTGACACTATATTCATGATTTCCAATTTTTCGAATATTTTGAAATTTCTTGTGTAGACACTACACAACAAAAATTCACCAAAGAATTTTAAAGTCCTAATCTTTTCATGATAAAAATTTAGGATCTTAGAATTTTTTTCCAATAATCCAAAAACAATAAATCACTAAAAGCAATCACCAACTTATCGGTGTCCAACTTTTCACGATTTTCCAATTTTTCGATTATTAAAAATTCTTTTATGTAGCCACTACATAATTAAATCCCCGGAGGATTTTAGATCCCCAAAACAAATTCACCGAGTAAATTTTATTTTTATCATGTGAATTTTATATCCAAATAAAATTCCGTTTGCTCAATTTATTTATTTAATTACCAAAAATAATCTAAATTAACTATGTGATCATACATGCCTAATTAATGCAAAAATTAATTATCTACATGTATGCATATGCTATGAGTGGAATTCATGAACATAATTCATGGTATGACATTGTTATATCACATAAATAATCACCTAAGAAAATAAATGCGTAAAGTAAACCACTGAGATGGACTGTTGGTACCCCGTATCTAATCTATTATAAAATAAAGATCATAAACTCAATCTAATAGGTTTACTAATCACTAATAAAAGAAAGCATAATCCGCTTCTTTATAAATTAGCCGATCCATTCTTCACCAATCTGTATCATAGCCGAGCTGGTCCGCGCCTGTTCTTCCATCATGTAATCACCAGTTTGAAACTTGACTGGTGCAATAAAAAAAAAATTCTGCGCTAATGTCATGCTGACATCAGCATACGAATTCAGCATCCCTTGATCTTCCAGCGTGCAACACCAATGAAAAGAAAAAAAAATACAATTCTTCTCCCACAAAATTTTCAGCAATTAATACAAATCCTACACCCCGAAAAAACGGGTTTACAACATATCTAACGGGTAAACAATACCAACCCCAATCCATCTCGTCAACAACGCAATATATATCTAATGAATAAATAAAAGATGAAATTTTTATTCAATTCCACTCCTTATTAATTAATTATGCTATCAAGATCGCAAAATCGCTTCAACCTGGCGGTCCGATACCACATGTTGGATATACAGAAACCCGAATCCGGATCTGACCCGAAATTGGATCGTCAGATCTGATTCACAGCACCGATCGAGACACTCCATCATGTATAACGGAAGCAACGAATTAGATTTGTTTACGATTTTACCACGATAAGATTCACATGATTAATTAATTAACTATAAGGAGGTTTAAGATTTACCCAATTGGAGAGAACCCGTGATTTTCCGAGTTGTATCTCCAAGCACCGATTGGTAGACGTCGATCCCGCATTCGAACCTCCTCGAATATGCCTTCAAGAAAAAGCTATATTTTCTTCTTCCCAATGGCTAGGACGAGAAACAAAATTTCTCAGTTTTCAAAAAAAACTGGCGTCCATTTTTTTCCAAAATGGCGTTGGATGTTCAAAAATCAATTTGGTGTTTATATAAGATAATAATCAATAGTTTGAGAGTTTATCTTATACACACAAATTTATTTTTTCCTTTAAGGAAAATTTAATATTTATCCAATAGGAAAGCAAATTTCCTATTTATCCAATAAGAAAATAATTTCTTATTTATAATTATTTAACACATAAATAATTATATTATCCACAATATAATTAGCAGAAAATTCTTTTCCCAAAATCAAAAAAAATGTTGCGCCATTTTATGTCAACTGGGATAATAGAAAATGACTTTTCTATATTGCATATTATTTACCGAATAAATAATATTCGCATATTCATTAAATAGACCAACTATTTAATTTATTCACGAGGTTCCAAAATACGAGAATTCACTCGCGTGTTAGGAGCCAACCCGGGGACCATGGACCTATAACCACTAGCTACAATAAATTGAATAAAATATTCATCGAACATAATATTTCTACTCAACTTATTAATTCTGGAATTACGACACCATAAATCCGAAACTGAACTCTATGGATTATAGATATAACTTATTCTCAAATTGTCGAGTCAATAAGTGTCCATTGATATAATCATTACATATAGACTAACCCTCCATAGACTATCCGTAATGAAGCGGGAATATTTCCGTAAACATTCTTCATTACATCTTATCCTTATTTACCATTAACCCACTAGTGATCAATTAGTTCATAACCAATATGAACTCCGCGTATCGATCCGTTTCTAGGATTAATAAATAAGGGGATTATCTTTCTACTTCCCACATGAAGGAATGTATTCCATATCTGTGAGACACATTCCCAGCTACTCATTCCCGATAGTGCCAACGTGAAAGTGATTCAGACCGCGTCTCTTAGCAATCCTTAACGAACACATCAAACCCTATCTTGAAACAAGCAGGAGTCTGCAATCACTTCAGGATTAAGGTTAATCCATATATGGTCATCTTGTGATTTAATGAGATTTATGAATCACGGAATTATATGAGAAATTGAGATTAAATCGGTCCAGTCCTATATGACTACATCAAGTATAAATACCCCACTTAGATACCCAATATCAACGGTCCGGATAAGGCAGTCACACCATAAAGTGTTCTGGACGCATTAATGGTGGTTTAATCAATAGACCTCATACTTTGATTAAGTTCACCACGGACTAACAGTTCAAGTGTATCACCATAAATTTAATCCTCACGTGTGACACACACTAAGTTATATGGCTACATATGATACAACTTGGAGTTTTCAGTAGTGTATTACTTATAAGCACAAAGCAAATAATAAGATGAGAATAGATCTGTCATTTATTAATTATAAAAACAATTACATAAATTGTCTTTCGGGCGCTACTTCCAACACACAGATAGGTATTGTTTCGGGCTCATGAAATTTTGACTCAATATATATATATATATATTGTAATTTTCAATAATAATAAGGTATTGTTTTAATGGTGAGCACTATGATATAACTTGACAACTGATTAGGGTTCGATTCTTGCTAAGGCAAATTTTTTTTTGTTTACTCCCTTTTTTTAGAAGGGCCTAAAACAATATTTGGCCCAAAGCCGACGCCCCTTACAAAACTTGACATGATTATGTGTTGTTGGGTAGTTGTTAAATTGGGAAGTAGTTCAGTAGTGGAAGTCTGGACCGCTTTCCCGGCCCCTCCCGGGAAAGCGCACTGGCCAATCTTTAGAACTGGTTTCTAGTTCATTATGTGACGTTAACGGTGTTTTCAGAACATTATCTTGTTTTCTGGTTATTTTTCTGTAAATTATTTTATGCGTTTTGCTTACGGACATAAACTTCTCGCCTATGAGACTACAAAATAACGCAAAAGCAACCACTGCCCTATTCGCATTTGCGGTAATTTGAGGAAGACTGATTCCATAATGAGTTATGACATGACAAACCGCCTCTATCACATGAAACCTAAGGCCACCCTCTAACTGAGACACGTACACAGTGCAATATCCTTCAGGAGGACCATCAACTCTAACTTCGGGATTGGCCAAGATTAGGACAAGAATGTCCTTGTTAATACCGTAATTTAGGCATAACCAATTCATATAGGATAGGGAAAGAGATGAAGATGTTTCTCTCACAAAGTAGGATTTATCATCTCAACAAGTAAAAATTGCAAAAGTTCGCGAATCCTGAGAACTCTCTTCCACATATGGATAAGCATAAGATGATTCAGGGGTCGCAAGTTCATCACTTTTGGATGAACCACTACTAAAGGCCTCTCCCGAATTAGTACTCATGATAAAATCTCAAGTGGGTGTTGTTCTTCGAGCAAGGAATTAAGAGAATAACATTGAAAAGAAGAAAATGAGGCTTGCTTGATGAATGAATCGAGAGATCTTCAAAGAACTTTGAAGAAGACACATATATTCCTTCACATAAGATGTGATAGCTCAAGGAGATGCAAAGAATTGAATCAATGATTCAAGTTCTCTTATTATGACCCGTCGAATGGTGCAAGTAAAGAAACCTAATTGGTTTAAAGATCGCTCGATATACGAGGTTTGAAAAAGTAAACATGATTTCTCGGGATACGCGATCAACTCTTCGAATTTCAAATGCAAGTTGTCATACGTCCTGAATGTCAGAAACAATTGAGTTGCAACCTCTCTTCTCGTGCAATATCATCATCAAGCAGAGTTAACCTACGATCTACATCTCAGCTCAGGTCTGAGGGGCTTTTGACACGTGCATGACCCAACCTCATACACGTGGCACTCAAAGACGTAGTATTGGATCTTATAAGTAAAAACGGGCCTTATGAGCTCAACACCATCTTATGCCTCGAACATACTTCGATCTCAGCAAAGAGGCTATTACGATGTGCATAACACTCATAAGTCATCGACACAACGCAAGTCGTTGTCTGTCTCATATGATCACTTTGGAGCAAGATACTCTCGTACCATCGACATGGTGCAGGTTCACCTCGGTTTGGTATCCACGGCCCGATATAAGTCATTAACGAACTCAGACGACGGTTATGCAGTCAACAAAACTTTAACCCATTATCTCATAACGGTTCTATGATTCACGCATACAGGGAAACAATTACAGAATGACTGCCGTCTTAACTCCTTCAGTTCCATGATCAACTCGCACACTAGGTAGTCCTATAAAAAATTATACCTCGTTTGGATTGATTGAATGTAATGGAATGAAAAAAACATTTCATTCCATCAGTTGGCATTTTTGAAAACGTAAGAAGGAAATTTATTTTGATTCTAATGGAATGAAATATGTGATTTTCATTCCATTAAAAAATAGACTGGAATTGAATAAAAATAATTATATTTCATTATCTATCAAACGTAGTTATAGAATGATATCATTCCATTCCATTATATTCAATTTCATTAGATCATTCCATTCTATTATATTCCATCAATACTAAATATATATTTTTGTGACCTAAATCCATAGGTTCGTTAAAGCTAATAATCAAGTTTGTCATTTTTTCGTTTTTTTTTTCCTCCTTCTTTTTCTTTTTCTTTTGAAGAACAAGTTCGTCAAGGGAAGGATTTGTGAAATATGCCCTATATAATGCCAAGATATATTGAGTTATACACAGGTCAAACAGATTGACTCCTTGGCTTCCCTCATCTATCGAACCCCCTCCATCTCTTTCGCGGGAATCCCTTTGCCTCCCATGTATTCTCAGGCGACCCTTCTCCTTCAAAAACAACTCAAAGGTCCCATCTACTTTCGCTCTTTTGTTTTTCATTTGTTTCTCTTTTCTTTTTTTGTCTAATCAGTTGGTGATGAAGGTTTTTTTTTTTTTTTTTTTTTTTTTGGGATGCTTTCTGGGGTTTAATCTGATTAATTTCGTGGTGTTTTTAGCAGATCTTTGCAAGAATCCGGTTGATGGATTCTCTGCCGGGTTGGTTGATGATAAGAACTTCTTTGAATGGAGCGTGTCAATCCTAGGCCCTCCTGATACTCTTTAGTATGTCCTTATTTTTTGTGTTAACTTACCCAAGATTGCATCTTTATGATCCTTTTTGTTTTGATTGATGTTTCATTCTTGATTAGAAACTTCTGGATTCAAGATAATCGATTCTTTGGTTAAGTTTGATTAGTGCTTCTTGGTTCTGTTGTTTTTCTGTTGGGTTTCTGTCTCCGCAGAATAAGTGAATAGTCGTTGATTGGCAATGTAGTATGGTAGAATTGTTACAAATGGCTTGAGTATTTTCAAGAACTCTTCTGGGTAGGCATCCTTTCATAGAAAGATATTGGGATCGACTGCTTGTGAATCAAAAAGTTTTACCATAAACTTGAGGAGGGGGGTCTTTATATATCTATTTTGGTGAATTTACAATATGGTGGGTTAGATTGTCCAGTTGCTGTATTGGATTTTGATGTATTGCAGTGAAGGGGGATTTTTCAATGCCAGAATGAGCTTTCCATCAAATTACCCACTCAGCCCTCCTACAATGACATTCACTTCAGAGATATGGCATCCAAATGGTGGGCAGATTGAATTATCTTCTTTTCTTTCTTTTTGTTTTATATTTGTGGCTTTTCATTGAACTGATTCTGCTCTCAAATGATGAACTACAGTCTATGCTGATGGGAAGGTTTGTATTTCTATCCTTCATCCTCCTGGAGACGATCCAAATGGCTATGAGCTAGCTAGTGAGCGCTGGAGTCCTGTCCACACCGTAAGTTTTGTATGCGTAGTGCTTGTGTGTGTGTGTGTTTTCACCTTGTTGTTTTTCTAGTAGTTATATGAAACATTTAAATGAGAGACCATCTTGCAACGGAAAGGGTGTATGTCTATTTCACGTTGGCCTATATACTTATATTGCTTGTGGAAATCATCTTCAGTCAATTCTCTCCCTCCTGAACATGTAGGAAAAGAATTTACAAGAGAAATTTAGACTTGAAATCACTTTTTTATCAAACTCTTTTCTTGGAAAAACTTGCTGTAATTCAGACTTGCTTAATTACTTTTATGTAATCTGTTGAATCTGCTCTAAAACCATGAATTAGGGTAATGGAAAACGACTTTTCCTCCATCTTTGCACTTTCCTTTTCTGTTATTGTATGGTAACTAAGGTTCTATACGTGTCCTGTTTGTTTGCTGGGGTGTTTAATTAGCTTGACTCAATTACACTTAGACTCGGCTGCTTCATTTTCATCCATAGTTGCATGTTTCTTGGGACAAGGCGTGGATTCTGAAAATTTTATGCACTCTAGCTGGGGAGCATGATGTTTTTTCTTGCTATCCATATAAGCCATCCTTTTGTAATCGTCCCTCCCTCCATGTCTTGTTTGTCGCCGTATGTCTCCCGGGAGGTGCACGTATAAGACGCTTTTGCATATTAGATATGTTAACAACTGTATATGTCTCTAAACCTTTTCTCTTAGCTTTGTTCACTGCTTCTCAAGAACTATTCAATCAGTAACATTCTTTCTTGGTTTTACCATAACAGGTTGAAAGTATCATCTTGAGCATTATATCAATGCTTTCCAGCCCAAACGATGAGTCTCCTGCAAACGTTGAAGCCGCGGTATGTAGAAGTTTTGACTTTATACCATGATACACTAACAAAAACATTGATCTGCTGATTTAACCCAGACTCGTACATGGTCTTACACACATGTTTTCTTACATTTTGTGTCATTACCTGTGGACCTGTTTCTGTTTGTCTGAATTCTGATACTTGTAGTTGGATTCTCGTCTTTTTTCTTTCTTTCGCATTGTGCGCTGCTTAAAGAAATGCATGGCTTGAAATATTGCAGATACAGTGGAGGGATAACAGGCAAGAATTCAGAAAGAGGGTTAGCCGATGCGTGAAGAAGTCGCTGGAAATGTAGAGATCCATGCTTCTAGAATTTAGCAGCTATTTATAATTATTATAGCCTATATATCAATTATGTAACTTTAAGTTTTTTATGGATAGTTTTGAATAATTAATGTTTTTGTTGGTGGGAATTAGGCGAGTCTTTTGGTTTGTCCAAAGATGATTGGTTTGATTTTTATCTTTTAAGCAAACACAGACCCAAGTAATATTGAGATAAACTAATGTTTAATCATCATCATATTATATTTACAACAATTCCGGCATGTAAGAAAATATCCCAAAATCCAGGGTTCGATACAAGTTTGAACCCGACATTTTGTTAAAGGGACAATCTGGCTCTTAATCACTCTGTTCAACAAGGAATGGTAATGCACGGTGCGGCACGGCAGCGCAGCATATCAGTGTTTCTCTGTGGAATTTGATGTAAAGAAAAATGATTGTAATATTTACTTTATAGAGAATATGCAGCCTTTTGAGTGTTGTTGGAGCTACAGATCCAACCGTACAGTGGAAAATTGTTGGGATCTCCATAGAAGACCAACCGGAGGAGAATCGTTACAAGCAATAACCACACATGAGAGCCGGCTTGTGGGGATCGAGCTGGAACATGCCGAGAGGAATTTCATCAGAATCCCAAGTCAAACTACTCGTTGTTGGACAATAAAAAGCAGTTCGTCACCTTTTTCCATACTATTCCCGAATGATGAACCATTCACTATATCACCAAAGGTGTTCGGGTGTGTGTGCTATGTCCAAAATTTAGGTCCAGGATATGATAAATTCGACCCTAGTGCAACAAATGTTTCTTCCTTGTCTACTCTTGTTCCAAAAAAAGGTTATAGGTGTTACAGTCCCATTGTACACAAAAACCTTGTGTCCACCGATGTCACATTTACTAAAACAGTACCTTACTTTACTACTCCGTTACACACTACCTTTCATGAGCCTACACCACAAGAGCCAACTTCTCCAACAGCTCCTTGTCCTTTACCTAGTGTTGAAACGGATGAGATACTTGACTTACGTCCTCCTATCTCTCAAATATATCACAGAAAACGGTCCAAGACTCATGACTCGTCATCAACTCTTCATATGGAGGATGTCGTTGATCTTTGACCTATTGCTCAACTGATAACGACACGGACTTGTGGTAACATGTCGGTAATGTTGTATCTTATGACCCTTTATCCTTAAATTATACATGTTTTCTCACCCATTTGTCTAGCCCCTTTATACCTAAGACCATACAGGAAGCCCAAAACCATCCGGGTTGGTGAAAGGCTATGAAAGATGAAGTTGTTGCTCTTCATTGTAATGGAAGGCGAGACTTAGTATCACCACCGGCTAGTAAGCATATTGTTGGTTGTAACTGGGTGTACACGGTGATGCTTCTTCCAGACAGATCAATTGACCGATTGAAGGCTCGGTTGGTAGCCAAGGGCTACACACATTTGTATACTATTGACCGTGAGGAAAATATTTCCATGGTTGCCAAAATACCCTCAACTTGCATTTTAATATTTATTTCTACTAATAATAAGTGGCCATTGTTTCAGCTTGACGTGAAGAGTGTGTTTCTTAATGAGGAAGATCATGAAGTTATCTATATGAAGCAACATCCTGGGTTTGTTGCTCAGGAGTTGAGGAGGTTGGTTTGTAAATCAAAGTAGGCGATGTATGGCCTTAAGCAGTCTCCGAGGTAATGGTTTTGGGAAGTTTCTCAAGTAGTGGAGTCATTTGGTTTAAAACAATGTCAAACTGATCAATCAATCTTCCATATGGCATCGGTAAATGGATATATATTTGTTGTTGTCTATGTGGATGATATTGTTATAAAACGGGAATGATCAAGCTAGTATTGATCAATTGAAGCAATTTTTTCGGCAGAAGTTTCATACTAAAGATCTGGAGAATCTTCGATACTTCATTAGGACAAAGGTTGTCAGGACCAAAAAATGTACGTTTATGAGTCAAAGGAAGTATGTTCTTGATTTGTTTCATGGGACGGGGCTATTGGGAAGACGTCATGTGGATAATCCCATGAATCCAAACTTAAAGTTGTTGAAGGATGAAGGTGATAATAGCCAATAGGATCAATAGGGTTCTACATGAACTATAGAGGGGGTGAATGGTACTTTTTAAGTATAATCTTTGTTTTTTTAGAGAATCTACATGTTTTTTCAACTTCAAATCCTGATCTCTACAACAAATTCAAGCCTTAAAAGGCAAGGAAGAACATAATTAAGGGGTTTTATGGGTTTTCATGATTATTACATTACAATATTATTAGTATATGAGCGATTCGTTTCAATACCACTATAATGCGTTATTGCTTGCTCAATTCCTATTTAGTGTCAATTTTATGATATACTCGATTTAGTTACTTTTCACTCATTAGATAACTGTGAAAATAATTCTGGATATTCTCATAGTTCTCTCTTGATTATGGTTTTTCTAACTAAGCCGTGAGCTCACTCCGTATTTAACAATTCAGAGGAAGGTGTGTTCGGAAATCTACGCGATAACGCAGTAGAATTTAAAATTTATTTCCTTTTTAATCAGGATTGACTTCGTTTAAACAACAAGCATAAAAGAAGTAGACTAAGAGAATACCTTGTATAAACTAAAATAGATCGCCGATTTGTCTACGATTGTAGTTTCTGCACGAAGCCGCCCAAGTGTTCGGTCTCAACCGTTGATCCACACAAACAACCCGACGGAATCCACCATTGGATTGCTACTAGAAAAACTCGGTTGCTAGTAGTGCTGTTAACGAGCCGAGCCGAGCCGAGTAGCTGATGTTCAAGCTCGAGCTCGTTTGTAATCGGCTAGGCTCGTTAACACAAACGAGCCTAAAAGCCTGTTCGAGCTCGGCTCGATAAGTATAAAAAATGTTCGAGCTCGAGCTCGATATGAAGCTCGCGAACAGGCTCGAACTCGAGCTCGGCTCGTTCAATAGTATTTTTTTTAAAGGGAATGATTTGTTTATATCCAATATATCCATTATTCAACCCAAAATACTCGTTTAATCAAACATCCACAAAATATTTGTTATTTGTTAAATTATTTATGTGTATATATTCCCTCAAAAAAAATTATGTGTATATATGATTTATATTTATTATTTATATTATATATTATATAAGTTCGCGAACACTAACGAGCATTCACGAGTAGGCTCGTGTTCGCTCGTTAAGTAAACGAGCAGGAGAACCCGATCGAGCTCGGCTCGATAGCATAAACGAACGAGCTCGAACGAGCTTAAATAAGTCGAGTTCGAGCCTTGTTCGTGAACGCTCGGTCCGTTTAATAGCTCTAGTTGCTAGACATACATTTTCTCTCTCTCAAAACTCTCTCTAAGAAGCTCTCATTATTTCTAGTAAATTAGAACTCTTCTAATTGTGATGATACAAAAGAGCTTGACATTCACTACATATATAGTGAAAGGTGCGCCCCGTCTTGTCATATGACCCCGAAGGTTGTTATGAATAAGCTATGTTACTTCTTTAAATCTATTACCCTTTCCTGATTGAATGGAAACTTAGTCATTGTTCCTTTGAGACAGTGTTCCTTTGACTGGGAGATAGGAATCACCCTAAGCCAGTCTTCAGATCTTGTCTTTAGGGAATATGCACAATTAATAGAATAGAAAGAAGCGTTTATCGAAATACGGAAACCATTTGCGTTTATATATTTTAAGATGTGTTACTAATACCTTTTCAGCAATGCTTAGTGGTTCTGACTTTATCAAACAAAAGTCCGAGTCTTGGATTCGTGCTACGAATGTTATATTCATCGTCAAAAAGACAAAAAAATTATCCTATTGAAAATGAATTCATTCGTTCCACCAAATCCAAAACAGAAAATGAATTTTCTGTGATACTCAAGAATTGAATCCGAGATTCATTTCCTTATATCACTCTCACTAGTCTATCTGAAATAACTGCCTGTTGTCTATTTTATTTATCGTTTAATGCAAAGCTACCTAGTTCTTCCAAAGAACTTAGCTTTTGAGAAAATTGCTAAGGATGCATTGGTCAGTGATCCGAAATCACTTTCCTTATCCTCTAATTTCCAATTTATTAATTTTCCGGTTTAGCCTTAAAACTACTTAGTTTAGATGACTAACACGTATAAACATTCTTTCCCATTCTCGACTTTCCTTAGATGGAAACAGTCTTGAACTAGCAGTTCGTTTGAGTAGACACTACTCTTGAGCGTAGGATGTTCGATGTTACTTGCTTTGACTATCGATTTTTCTAATCGTCAAATCATAAGACCAAAGCTCCCACTAGTTTATCGGTTCCAAATACCGTCTAACTAGCAACACTTTGTATTTATGATTTTTCAAAGATTAGAAAATCCCCCGGAACTAAGCTCCCACTAGTTTATCAGTTCCAAATACTGTCTAACTAGCAATGCTTTATTCATGATGTTTCAAAATAAGCTCCCACTAGTTTATCAGTTCCAAATAGTGTCTAACTAGCAACACTTTATTCTTGTTTTTTCAATGAAAATAGAAACTCATGTGCAGTCTATTACACATTTCTAATGATTCAGAAAAACAACAAATCATAAGACTAAGGCTCCCACTAGTTTATCGGTTCCAAATACCGTCTAACTAGCAACGCCTTATGTATGATTTTCCGATTTTTCAATTAGAAATTTGATGTGTAATTACACTTTTAAAATTCACTAAATGAATTTTATATATAGTCCTAAATCATCTTTTGTAAACTAAGTACGGTCGTTTCTCGTTTTACATGAGCGACATCCGTGACATACCTATACTATGCCATTAAGTTTTTAAAGGCTCAAGAGAAAATCTTTTCCGAAAATTAACTGCATTTATTGATAATTACAACGTACTTGTTACTTTCCACATTTTTAATGAAGTCCTATTACTAATATTTTAGTAGCCTAGAGATTTAGTTGTAAAAAAATATGACAGAAAGTTAAATTCAAAAAAAAAAAAATTCACTACTAGATTTTTATTTTAGGAATTATAAACTATAAAAAGTTTATCCTACCATTCCAAGGATTTAACCTCGCATAGTACTGTCCGAGAGGGTCGATATCAGCACTATGACGGTTAAACTGAGACAATCTCTCTCAATGATTAAGCTTCGAGAATCGAACATCTCACGGGAATCAGACATCCCGGGCCTTAATCATTGATTACCTTCATTTTTCTAGCCTAGATATTTCAAAAATATCCATAAAGAGTGTGACCTACTATATCAGATCTCAGAGTACGCCCCGAGTATGCCTGCGAGGGGCAGGTCAGTGACCCGGCGAGTACCCGATATCCTATCCTTTCGGACACCAAGCCTTGAATTTTGATAGCGGTGAACACCATCCGAAGGAGGCCGAAATCAAAGCGGCACGAGGTGTCACCATTCTCTCACGTGCTTGCATCTATAGTAGAGGCCGTGGGGTTGGCTGTCGCCTTCCCCGCTCCCACTCAATAATTTGAAAAAGTGGTGGGTTTACTAATTACGGTTTCGGTCTTGACAATAAGAAACAATAAATCAAAGTACTCCGAACAGGGTCGGTTAAGTAGGCAAACCTACGCCGTCTTATTCGTTGGAACATATGTTACTGAAGGGTCGGATCCGGCAAGAGAAGCCACGTTTAGCCCGAAGGCTTATCGGATATGCTAAGTCTTGTCGAACCCCCGTGCATACGTCACATGTGGAGGGGAGTCAATCTAGCCGTAGCTCAGTTGAACTCGCCCAACCATGGTTAGACCATTTCCGAACCCATGTACTAAGATTTTCCGATTTGTATGTTGTCAACCAAAGCGTAATCTCGTTTCTGTTTAAGGTAGGTTCACCGAAAACTCAACGATTTATCTAAGTGGGATTCACCGAGAATCCATCACTAAAATCGTAACGATTGACAAAACCCGGTTCCTCGGTTTTTATAATTAGTTACTTAATTAATTAACTACCACATATTAATTAAAAAAGCTTTTTTTAAAACTAATTATACGAGTTATACATGCCTAATTTATTCGAAATAAACTAGCTACATGTATGCATTGGAGTGGAATCATGAAGATGCATGTAATGACAATTTTCCGGTTTCTATCACATATTTCGATCATACACGAAAAAAGATGCGGAAAAAAAATTAAACACCGAGATGGACCGTTGGTACCCCGGACTAATCTATTTTCTAAGGAAAAGTAAAAATTTAATCTACAACTTCAAGTCTTGATCTTCAAACTTGAATCATCCGGGTCTTCAAAGCTTCGATCTTGACACGAACCTTGAACGACGAGAGAGGAGGCCGTAACATATCAATATATTTAAAAAATATATCTATATTATTAAATTGTTTTATAAAAAAAATTTATTTTTTATTTTTTTATTATTAAAAACTCTCGGCATTACCAAATTCCTTTTGATTTTTTTTTTTTTGTTTGGTCAAACCTTTCGGCCAAGGGAAAGGTTAACATTAGGTTAGAGAAAAAAAATTACAGCTGCCGCATCAAATAAAAAAGAAATTGCCGACGGTGAAAAAAAAAATTTAAACAAACCGGCCTCCTCCCGTTTTTACCTTTGGTTTCACCATCTTGATAATCTTCAACACCATGATCTTCGTCGTCTCGAACCCGGATCAAAATTAAAAAAAAACAAAAAACAAAAGGTACTACATTTTTACAAAAATTTCGAGTGCATAAATTAAATTACAAGTCCTATGCTCAATTGATTCTAATCAAAAGAGCTACAAAATAGATCTACGGGTAAAAAATACCAACCCCAATCCATCTCTTCAACCACGACAATCACAAAGGCATTCATCATGAATATTTTCGATTTATATAAAAATAAAAATCGAAAACAAAAAAAACATCTAAAAGATTATTTTTCCACTCCCAGATCTAAAATTCACATACTTTGATTGATAAATCAAAGGCTCTGATACCAATTGTAGGATGTAATATCGCCGGATCAATCATAGATTGACCCGATTACGCAGCGGAAAGTACAAGATCTAGATCTAAACAATCAAAATACATAAATAATAAATCTAACCTACGAGGGGGTTAGATTGCTTACCAATTTATGGTGAATAAACTCCAAAAACAATCTTCAATCCAAGATCCAAGCTAGATGAGAAGCCACAGTCTACCGACGTGTATCTCCAAGCAACACCAGGTGGATGGTGTTTCAAGCCGCTTGACCTCCTCGATATGCTACCTTAGAAAAACCCGAAGTTTTTCTAAAACTCAAACCCATGTACTTAGGCCGAAAATTCTAAGCCTAATACTTGTCAAGTATTTCGAAATTTGTGATATGTGATTTGGAGAATTTTCTTTATATAGGAGAGTAATCATTGTCTTCCAAGGATTTAATAATTAACAGATAATTATTAAATTAATCCTTAATTTAAATATAAGATAAATATGATATATATATCACAAACAAATTAGGATAAATAAATATATTATCCAATATTCCATGATTTATCACTTACAAATAAATTATTAAATCATATATTAAATAATTATCCAAGAAAACCAATTTCCCAATAATTACTTAATAGAATGCGCCCAACCCTAGGTAAATACAAGGCTACACGCATTTTTCACATATTGGGTCGAGTCCACGAAAAATTTCTTTTTCATGCATTTAATTATCTAGTCCAACTAAACAATTAATCCACATATCAATTAAATAGTCCAATCCAACTATTTAATATTAATTGAGGTGAAACGACGATAAAACATATGCATGTTAGGAGCCACGTCGGGGACCATGGACCTATATTCAGTAGCTACAATGAATTAAATAATATTATCCGTCAGATCGAACAATAATATTCAATCTATTAATTCAGGGATTACACCACCATAAACCTGAAACTGAACTCTGCCGAATATAGACATAAACTTACACTCAACCATGAGTCGATAAGCGTCCACTGATATAATCATTACATATGAATAAATCCTCTATAGACTGTTCGTTACGATTCGGGATATCTCCATAAACCCTTCTCGAAACCTCTTATCCTTATTTACCATTAACCCCCTATCGACCAAATAGTTCAAAACTAATGTAATATGAATTGCGCGCATCGGTCGGTTTCTAGGATTAACAAATAAGGAAACTGTCTGTCTACTTCTCGGAGGAAGGAATGGATTCCATATCTGTGATAGCACAGACTACCCACTCATCCTAAAATAGAGCCAACGAGAAGTGTTGGACCACATACTACGAAGTGATCCTTACTAACACATCAAACCCTACCCTAGTCTAAGCAGTTGTCTATGATCACGTCAGGATTGAGATTAATCCATATATGATCATCTTGTGATTCGATAAGACTTCTCGATCACGGAATTATCGAGAACTCAAATCAAATCGGTCCAGCCCTATATGATTATCATCATATATAAATGTCCCACTAGGTACCCTATTACCGACAGTCCGGATAAGACCTGTCACACCTAAAGTGTTCTAGGCGCATTATTAGAAAATTAATCTTGAGACCCGTACTCAGATTAATAAACGCTACGGACTAAGTTAATTTTAAGTATATCTCACTAACTCAATCCTCTTGTGTATAGCCATACACTGAGTTATGTGATTACATAATGAGGTACTTAGTAGTGTCTTAATTATAAGCATACATGCATATAATAAGATGAATTATTAATTCTGTCCTAAAACAATTATATAATTATCTTTCGGGCACTACATTTAACACTAGCAACACGCCATGACCCATAATCATCAGAATGTCGAAATAGTGTCCTAAACTCAATCGGGTTGGACCTGATCCGACCGGGTCGGATCATTTTTACTATTTCTTTATGCTTCTACAAATATTAGATGGCTTTTCTGTTATTATATACTTGTTCTTTTAACGAACCAATTACGATATTGTTAAATGATAACGTCCTTAGTATTAAACTTTGATAGAGAAACCATGATAGTGATTATGGTTGATGAGATCTCTAATCACTTTAATAAGTTTGATACTTAAATGTCCCTAGTCGTATATACTATAAATAGGACATTGATAGTACAATTAGACTAGCACGTATTGGATGTCTTCTATCTTATTGAAGATGGGGATATATCTTGTCTATCAAAGTGTAGGGACACTTGGACTGTATGTGGACGTGTATTAGAGAATGCGTACGTTAGACTGACCCACTTACTTTATTGAGCGTCGCACTATGTGGCGGTTGTATAATTATCCTAAGACCGGAGTTTTCATGACATCGCGGTGTGGATTGTCATACTTTGACACTGTTGAGGTTTCCCTTAGCCATGAGGCGATTATGCGGTAGTGATTGGTTTTGATACTGAAGCATGCGTAGGATTCATGTTGCGCGTCCTGAAATCGCGTATCCTGTTAATAGGAGTGAATATCTGAAATGGCCTTCTTATAAAGAATGTCTAGCTCTCGTGAATCTTTACAAAGTGAGAGAAAATGAGTTATTCCGAGAGACCATGATATCCAGATTATAAGATACGATCGGTGATGTATTGACACTCGAGATACGATTGTATAGATATTGAAATAGTGATACCCTCAAAAAAATGGAACAACGATAAGATTATATTTACACGGAAACCATTTCACATGAAAGGTAGTAGTCATTGCATTTGACTTTTCCGATGATTGGGTGTCACGGTGAGTTGCTAGACGTTATTCCGTGATCGTTAGGTATGAAGGGTATTTTAGAAAAATTGCACTTTATGCCTCTGGCCACCATATTCGGAAGTCTATCGGGTCACACGCATAAGAACATCTAGCCGGATTAAAATGCGGTTATAGCGATAACCAAATAAGGAAAGTTTATCTCGACTGTAAGGTGTTATAATGATTAATATAATATGGTGGTACTTATTTATTATGAATAAATATAATACAAGATATTAATTATGTTGATTAATTAAATATACATATTATATATGTATGTGTCGATATATCTATATATATATATATATATATTGTAAATTAATTAATCATAGTATTATATTAATTAAAGAATATTCCGGATGCCAATATTTGGCAATATGGGGCGCAAGTTGCAAGTATATAAGATACACTTGGATTATACAATTTAATTAATGATATTATCATATATTAATATTGGATATTATTAGATTTATGGAAAATAGATTTATGGTAATATGATAAATATAGTCAATATTGGCAATATCTTGGATTTATTTAATACAAGGTATTAAATTAAATTAGATAAATCTAAAAAAATTATTTTCCTTATTTTACTAGTAAAAGGTTATCTTTCTCATCAATCTACACAGAAGCTTTTTTCAATCAGATTGGGAGACATAGGGGCGCAGGTCACCCTATATAAAGGGAGGATTGGCTAGCTCTTTTACACATCACAATTCTAAGAGTTAATAATTCTTGTGAAAAATAGAGAGCTTCTTAGAGAGAGATTTAAGAGAGAAAATGTCGGTCTAGCAACCGAGTTTTTCTAGTAGCAATCCATGAGATGGGTTTCCGGTGGGTTGTTCGTGTGGACTAGCGGTAGAGGCCGAACGCTTGGGCGGCTCCGTGCACCACTACTCTCCTTAGACGGTCAAAGCGTCGATCTTTTAGATCAAGCAAGGTATATTAATCATCTACTTCTTTTATGCTTGTTGTTTAAACGAAGTCAATCCTGGTAAAAGAAAATAAATTTTAAATTCCGCTACATTCCTGCGTAGATTTTCTAACAGTGGTATCAGAGCGAGCTTTGAGCTTAAGCAATAAACATTAGTTAATTTGCGTAGTAATTATTTTAGATACATGATTTAGATTCACGAAACAAAACCACAAAAAAAAAAACACTCGGATTTTGGGGTGCTCGGCCGATCGGCGACGGCACCCCTACCGGAAATTGCGCCGGCGGCGGCGGCTTCTTTTCGGGGCGGTCGGCGTCGGTTGGTGCTTCTTTTTGGTGGAACTTTGAATTTTTGTTATGTGTTTTTGTGATTCCTTATGGTACATTGAAATCTCTTGTTGTTTAGTTGATGTCATGTGGGCCAACTGATGGTACAAATAGTTTGTACCACTGGGATACCACATGGCATGAAAAATACTACTACTCAATTTGTTGAGTAAAATGGTTTGACCTATTGTCCACAATTGTTGACCTAAGGTCAACCTAGGCCATTCCAAACTTGGTTTGGAATAGGCCTTGGCCCTTTTTCAAAATTTTGATTTTGAAAAGGGCCTAGGATGATGCCTTTTGGTTTTGGAAACCAAAGGCATCCCTTTTGATTATGAATTGATTAAAATTAAAATATAAATCATTTTAGAATTAATTGTTAATTTATTTCGATTAAACTCATTTAATTAATTAAATGTTAATTAGTTAATTGATTAGATAAAATTATTTAATTGATTAAACGTTAATCGATTAATTAAGACGCTAGTTGGTAATTTTAGTATTTATCTTTTTCATAAGATTTTTATTGTATGGATTAGATATGTTAGATATAATATGATTATATGGACCCCGAATGATCATGGACTCGACCAATATGATAGATATGAATGATTTAAAGATTCTGTTGGTTTTGAAATTGTCCTAGGCAATTATGAAGAACGTGACCTAGTTTATTTTCTGCATTATCCCATTCCCGTTGGCTCCCCCCATGTGCGGCGGGTGTATTTATTTTATTAGATAGAATTTTATGTAACAAAAATGGAGCGGAAGATGAAGACCAAAGAAAAGAAGACATAGAGATCCTATTGGCGGTTGCTGTTACCCTTAGATTGTGACCTGCGGTTTCGTCAGTTTGTATTCAAAACCGCACTTAGGAAAGTCCATGATCATACCATTTACTTTATGTATATATTTATTTTGTGCTTGTATTTATTTTATATGATAAGATAGATGCATGACTAGGCACGATCTAGATAAATGTGTAGGATGTATGTCTATAGATATAAATGTATTTGATGAGACCGTAATTAATTGAAATTAATTAAGTTAATTAATTTAAAATTACTCCCACAACAAAAATCGAGTCATATATTGTCTCCCAATATTATAATGATGGTGAAGAGCCCTTGTTCGGATCCAACTGATCGGCACAGATCGGGAGTTGGCCTACCTCGGGTATATTGTTATTATTGAGATATGATCGTATTGTTAGTAATACCATCCGCAACGGAAGCGATTTAAGGATCTAGATTTATAAATTACACGTAATAAAATAACTAGATCTACATCTACAAGGGGGTTGTAGAACATACCTCTTGCATCTCAAAATCCAAGTTGAAGAACCACAAAAGGAAGAATGAAAGAAGATGTGAAGAGCACCACGATCTTCCGTACGTGTGATCCAAGCAACTCCCGGTGGAAGGAAATTCTCGTCTCGAATCCTCCCGATATGCTATCCGGAAAAAACCTCCAAGATTTTCCCTCAAATCTCCCCTTGGCCAAAAATTCTTCTCTCCTCTCTAAGAGGTGAATGTCGAAAATTATGTGTGTATTAGGCTTGGGAGAACCCTCTTTATATAGAAGAGTAATCCCTTGTCCTCCAAGGATTTTATTTTGCAAATAAAAAAAATCCAATAAATAAAAATAATCCCATAATATTCTAGAACAAATCTAGAATAATATTTATCTTTATTTCTTACCATAAATATTTATCCAATAAATATTTTGTACGCATGTCTTAAAAAACAATTTCTTGTTTCCTAAAAATATGCCCTTGGCCGAAATTATTATTGACCTAGTCAACATATAATTTTCGGCCATTACACATAAATTGGCCAAGATTATTAAAAATGCATTTTTCACATATTTAATTATTTAGCCCAACTAATTTAATAGTTCACTAAACAATTAATTCACATATCGTTTTAATTAAATTCTAATAAGAACTAAATTAATATTATTAGGATTCGACGTCCGAGAATAGCTATGCTATAATTGGAGGCACGTTGGGGACCATGGACTAATAATCAACGGCTCCGATAAATCAAATAAATAATTATCTTACGAACAGAATAATTATATTCGATAAATCAATCACAGGAATATGCCACCATAATCCCGTGACTGCACTCCTCCGATTATGAGATTATATTTATCTCCTCACGAGAATGATAATAAGCGTCCATTGATATAATCATTACATATGGATTAATCCTCCATAGACTGTTCATTCTAAATCGGAAAGTTACCGTTAACCCTTTTTAGAACCTCTTATCCTTATTTACCATTAACCCCTAGTGATCAATTAATTCATACAACTCACTGGTAGCTAATCAGTGTAATATGAACTAGTACGATCGATCAGTTTCTAGGATTTACAAATAAGGGAACTGTCTATCTACTTCCATAAATGGAAGGAATGGATTTTGTATCTGTGATAACACAGACTACTCACTCAATCCAGTATAACGCAAAGATGGGGTAATTCAAATCACAGACTCAGTGTAATCCTTAACCGTCAAGTCAAACTCAGATCGATTCAAGCGGTTGACTCGATCACCTCGAGATTAAGATATATCCATAAATATGATCATCGATTGATTCGATAAGACTTCTCGATTACGGAATTATATCGTGAACTCTAATCAAATCGGTCCAAATACTATATGATATATCTATCATATATAAATGCCCCACTAGGTTCTCTTAACCGAAAGTCCGGATAAGACAATCACACCTATTGTGTTCTGGACGCATTAATAGCACGTTAAAAGAGAGACCCGATACTCTCGATTAACTTCACTACGGGCTAATTGTATTTTAAGTACATCTTCACTAACTCAATCCTCCCGTGTATATCCCATACACTGAGTCAAGTGATTACATAAACGATATACTTTAGGGTTTTCTGTAGTGTAAATACTATTGCCACATCGGTGAATATGAGAATAATAAATATGAATAATAATATCATTTCATTTATTAAATAAAATAATTACAAAATTGTCTTTCGGGCATCACACCTAACAATCTCCCACTTGCACGAAAGCATGTGATTAATTGTTTTAGAGCACACCATATTATTTAAAATACAGCAAACTATCACTCCCACTTGCTCTAAAGCAAATGAGACATGTCTCTAATACCTATAGTCTCCAAGTGTCGACTAAAAACTTCAATCGACAGCGTCTTGGTGAATGGATCAGCAGGATTATCAGCGGAGGCGATTCTTCGGACGGAAACGTCCCTTCTATTGACAAAATCGATGATCACCCTGTTAGGAAATCACTAGTTTAACGCAGCGGAATTTAAAATTTGATTTCCTTTTCTAGATCGTTCTTCGTTTAATGCAATAAACACGTTAAGTAGTTTGACGGTTATACCTTAGATGATCTATAAGATCGTCGCTTTGACCGCCAACGGAGAGTAGTTCAATGCGCAAGCCGTCCACGTGTCCGGCCTCTATCGCTAATCCACACGAACCCCTTGCCGGAATCCTCCTTGGATTGCTATCGAAAAACTCCGGTCGCTAGATCGGACCTTTTCTTCCTCACAAACTCACTATGGAAGGCTCTCTATTTTACACAAGAATTATGAACTCTTGCAATTGTGATGTACAAAAGAGCTTGACACCCACCTCCTATATATAGTGGTGGTGGGGCGCCCATATGGTGTGTGGAGGAGAAAACCTTTTTCCAATAAAATAAGGAAAATCAACTAGATTGATTTATCTCTTTAATTATAATTTATTTGCCAATATCTTATATTGATTATAATTATCTTATTACCATAAATCTATTTTTCCAAAATCAATTAATATCTTATATTAATGTTATGGTAATCTTATTAATTAAAGTGCACAATCCAAGTGTATCTCATACACTTAAATGTGGCACCCCATATGCCAATAAATTGGCTTCCGGAATATTCTTTAATTAATCTAATTTATATATAATTAATATCTTGTATTTTATTTATTCATAATAAATAAATACCACCATATTAATTTACCACTATAACCTTTATAGTCTAGAGATAAACTTTCCTTATTTGGTTATCAACTATAACCGCATTTTAATCCGACTCGATGTTCATATGTGTGTGACCCGATAGGCTTCCGAATATGTTGGCCGTAGACACAAAGTGCAATTTACTAAAATGCCCTTCATACCTAACGATCACGGGATAGCGTCTAGCAACACACCGTGACCCCCAATTATCGGAAGAGTCAAAAGCAATGACTACTACCTTTCATTTGAAGCAGTTACCGTGTAACTTACAATCCTATCGCTATAATAATATCCATACGATCGTATCTCGAGTGTCAATACATTAACAATCGTATCTTATAATCTGGATATCATGCTCTCTCGGAATAACACACTTACTCCCACTTTGCAAAGATTCTCGAGAGCTAGACATTCCTTATAAGAAGGCCATTTCGGATATTCGATCCCAATCATAGGATACGCGATTCTCGGACGACCAATCATGTATACTCCGCATGCTTTAATATCATACCCAATCACTACCGCATGATCGCCCCGTGGTTAGGAGAAATCTCAATAGTGTCAAAGCATGACAATCCACACCGTGATGCCATGAAGACTCCGGTCAAAAGGATAATTACACAACCGCCATAGTGTGACACTTAATGTAAGTGGGTCTGTCTAACGTACGCATTCTCTAATACACATCCACGTACAGTCCAAGTGTCTATACACTTCGATTGACGAGATCTATCCCTACCTTCTAAAAGATAGAAGACATCCAATACGTGCTAGTCTGATTATACTATCAATGTCCCATTTGATAATACATAAGACTAGAGACATTTAAGTACCAACCTTGTTATAGTGATTAGAGATCTCATCAACCATAATCACTATCATGGTTTCTCTATCACAGATTGATACTAGGGACGTTACTATATATACACAACAAATAATATGAAGATAAACAATATATAATAACATTAGTGCTTTTATTAATCATAATAAAGTTATTACATGAACTAAATAGACTGTAAACGACCCGATCCGGTCGGATCCGGTCCAACCCGATTGGGTTTAGGACACCTTTCCAACAATCTCCCACTTGGCATAAAGCCAATCACCCATATGCCTAAGCCCGTGCAAGTGAACATGTTTCTCATGCTTAGCTTGAGACAATGCCTTGGTTAACGGTTCAACTATGTTATCATCCGTGTGGACTTTCTCTATCTTTACATCTCCTCTATCTACTATCTCTCTAATCAAGTGATAGCGCCGTAGCACATGTTTGGACTTCTGATGAGACCTTGGTTCCTTTGACCGAGATATCGCTCTATTATTATCAAAGATGAGGCTTTGGACCTTCAATGGAGAGGAACCACATCAAGTTCGATGAATGAACTTCTTCATCCAAATCGCTTCCTTTTCCGCCTCCGAGGTCGCTATGTATTCGGCTTCCGTTGTAGAGTCCGCAGAGTCTCCTCGCTTGGAACTCTTCCACCACCGCTCCGCCGTTAAGCGTGAAAACAAATCCAGATTGTGACTTAAAGTCATCCTTGTCGATTTGGAAGCGGCATCCGTGTAATCTCGTAATACTAAATCATCATTCACGAAAACCAGGAACATATCCCAAGTACGTCTCAAGTACTTGAGGATATTCTTGATGACTATCCGGTGACCATCACCTGGATTGGTGGTACCTACTAGTCATACTAAGAGGGTACGAGACATCCGGTCTTGTGCATAACATGGCATACATGATAGACCCGATTGCCGAAGCATAAGGGACTTTACTCATTTGTGCCCTTTCCTCCTCTGTCTTAGGACTCATTCCCTTCGACAGGTAGACCCCATGCAACATGGGCAGCAATCCTTTCTTGGATCGCTCCATGTCGAATCTCTTCAAAGACATCTTGTCTATATAGGTGGATTCACGGCAGGACCAAGCAACCTTCTAGATCTATCTCTATAGATCTTTATTCCTAGAATATAGGCTGCCTTACCCAAGTCCTTCATTGAGAAGTTCTTGGATAACCTAGCTTTGACTGATTGTAACATAGGCACATAATTCACTATGAGCAATATGTCATCTACATAAAGCACTAAGAACACAATGGCACTCCCACTAACCTTCTTGTAAACACAGGGGCTCATCTTCGTTCTTGATGAAATCAAACTGTTTGATTATCTCATCAAAGCGAAGATTCCAACTCGAAGCTTGCTTTAATCCATAAATGGATCTTTGCGGTTTACACACCATCCTGGCGTCATTGGTTGTGAAACCTCAGTCGTGTCATATACACTTCCTCGCATGAGTTCCCTTTAAGGAAATTTGTTTTCACATCCATCCGCGATTTCGTAATCATGGTATGCTGCAATAGCGAGCAAAATTCTAATGGATTTTAACATGGCAATATGCGAAAAGGTTTCGTCATAGTCAACTCCTTGTCTTTGCTGATAACCTTTTGCCACTAGCCTAGCCTTGTAGGTAGTCACGTTACCGTCCATGTCGGTCTTTCTCTTAAAGACCCATTTACACCCTATGGGAACTATTCCCTCAGGTGGATAAACTAAGTTCCAAACTTGGTTGTCTTTCATGGATTCCATTTCAGAATTCATGGCTTCCAGCCATTTCTCTTTGTCATGCCTTAATAGCACTTCCTCATAAGTTCTAGGGTCCTCATCTTCCATGAGATACACGCCAGTATACCTTTCAGGTTCACGGCGTTCCCTGGTGGATCTGCGAAGTGCTAGTGTGTCCACGGTAGAGGCTGGTGTCACATCTGCGTGTGGTAAGTCCTCTACTTCCATCAACTGACTGTTATCCGTAAGTGGTTCTCGAATTTCTTCAAGATCAATTTTACTCCCACTGACCCTATCCAGAATAAACTCTTTCTCTATAAAGTGGCCAGTCCTGGCTACAAACACCTTTTGTTCCTCAGGATGGTAAAATTGGTATCCTCTAGTTTCTCTAGGATATCCCACAAACAGACATTTGTCGGATCTGGCCTCTAATTTGTCAGGCATCATCCGCTTCACATAAGTTGGACAACCCCAAGGTTTAAGATATGCCAGATTTGGTTTCTTCTTGGCCCATACCTCGTATGGTGTAGAATCAACCGTCTTTGATGGAACTCGGTTCAGTGTATAGGATGCGGTTTCTAGAGCATACCCCCAAAACGATTTTGGAAGAACTGCATAGCTCATCATGGATCGTACCATGTCTAACAAGGTGCGGTTCCTCCTTTCAGACACGCCATTCATTTGTGGCGTCCCGAGAGGGGTCCATTCAGGTAGAATCCCATTCTCCTTCAGATAGTCTTGAAACTCTCCATCCAGGTATTCCCCACCTCGATCGGATCGAAGTGTTTTGATTTCTTTACCTAGTTGTTTCTCTACTTCACTTCTGAATTCCTTGAACCTTTCGAAGGCTTCATACTTATACTTCATTAAGTATATATAACCATAGCGAGAATGGTCATCAGTGAAAGTGATAAAATAAGAGTATCCTCCTTTGGCTTGAATTGACATTGGGCCACATACATCAGTATGTATGAGCTCAAGCAATTCATTGGATCTTATCCCTTTGCCACTAAATGGTGACTTTGTCATCTTGCCAAGTAAACAAGCTTCGCATGTATCAAACGATTCATGATCGAATTGATCCAACATTCCATCTTTATGGAGTTTGGCAATGCGATTCTTATTTATATGGCCAAGTCTACAATGCCATAAGTAGGATTCATTCAAGTCATTTGTTTTGGCTTTCTTGTTATTTATATTAAGTACGTCAACATTCATATCTAATATGTAGAGACCATTGCTAAGTATGCGGTACCATAAAAGATTCCATCACGTGAAAAAGAACAACATTTATTCTCAAACGTAAATGAAAAACCATCAACATCTAATGCAGAAATGGAAATAATACTCTTCGTAAGAGCAGGAACAAAATAACAGTTACTAAGTTCGAGTACTAGCCCACTTTGGGCAATGAAAGAAAATAAACTCCTACGGCTAGTGCAAAGAACACTTACTCCATTTCCAACGCGTAGGTCCACCTCTCCTTTCTTGAGATCTCTAGCTCTTCTTAGTGCCTCGTGATATTCGTACAAATATGAGAACCACAACCAAGATCTAATACCCAGTGGTTAGACTTCGAAGAAGTAATGTTGATCTCAATCATAAATATACCTGAAGTCGAAGCATCAGAATGCTTCTTCTTGGAACTCAAGAAGCCCTTGCAGTTTCTCCTCCAATGTCCGGTCTCACCGCAATGGAAGCAAGCATCCTTGGATTTGTCTTTTGCTATCTTAGGCGTTGGCTTAGGTGCAGCCTTCGCCTTCTTGGAATTTTTCTGGGCTTTAGACTTGCCCTTGCTTGAAGTGACCAGCAACACTTGCTTTCCCTTCCCCACAGTGCCCTCAGCAGTCTTCAACATGTTCAATAACTCCGCAAGGGAGCAATCTATCTTGTTCATGTGATAGTTCATCACAAACTGTGAGAATGAATCAGGTAGAGATTGCAGAATTAAGTCAATACTCAACTCTCGTTCCAACTTGTGGCCCAGCTTCCCAAGCCTCTCTATGTACCCGATCATCTTTAGCACGTGTG
Source organism: Gentiana macrophylla (assembly GCA_026214975.1). Classification (NCBI taxonomy): domain Eukaryota; kingdom Viridiplantae; phylum Streptophyta; class Magnoliopsida; order Gentianales; family Gentianaceae; genus Gentiana; species Gentiana macrophylla. The sequence continues at coordinate 5,836,535 of CM047811.1, read as the reverse complement.
ACCCCACAGCAGTTCCAGATGCCATCTTACAACTAAACAGGGCCTTCGAGACCTCGTACCTCTCAGTACGAGACTAAGAAGCATAAAGTTCCTTCAGGTGGACCATGATAGAGTAGGCGTCCATAGACTCATCTTTCAGCTTCTGCGATTCGGTGTCATAGAAGCAAGCATGATGCATGTAGCATCGATCTTGTCGAACGATTGCTTGTTGTACTTCTCGACAACATCTGCAGCCAAACCCTCAGCGGGCTTTTCCGCTAGGGCCTCGTCCAGAACATAGCCAATCTTCTTGTGCCTCAAAACGATTTTGAGGTTTCTTTCCCAATCGAGAAAATTAGTTTTGTCAAGTTTGTTTTCGATTCTAAAACGAAGGTTCAATTTGTTTGACATTTTCTACAACAATAAATAAAGATAGAATAAGTAAAAGCTCATGTATAAAAAACCTAAATTTGCACTTAAAATTTTATAAGGTTTTACTCCCACTAGCCAACTATTCCCAATTGGCTTTCAAGAATTTAAGTAATTCTTTAGTGGATGGAATCCTATCTAGTTGACTCGATCCCTGACTTGGGCCGATCGACCGGGTCAATTTCGAAGGTGGGTACTAATTACCGATCGAATCTTATTCGATTTCCATTGGTTGACTAGTCAACTCTTTGACAATTCACATCTCTATGTGATAGCCACCCCTTGTCTCTAAAATCAGACGGTCCTGACGTGGGCCAATCACCGCAAGATTCTTAGTCGAGTCGTAACCCAAATATTCATGAGATATCATAACGATCATATCTCGATAATGACGATATACCCGTGGCAGGTCAACTCCCGACGTGGGCCGATCAGTTGGATCCGAACAAAGGCTCTTCACCGTCATTATAATATTGGGAGACATTTTGGCTCGATTTTTGGCGTGGGAATAATTTTAACTTAATTCACTTAATTAATTTAGTTTAATTGTGGTCTCATCTACTATGTGCATATTACTACGATATCATATAAAGTAAAACATACACAACATTCCGTGCATAAAATAACCGGTATGATCATGGACTTTTCCTAGGTGCGGTTTCGAATACAAACTGACAAAACCGCGGGTCACAAACTAAGGGTATCTGCAACCGCCAATATGATCTTTATTGCTGTACGCCAATGGGTTCTTAATCTCTCCTTGGTCTTCAACTTCTTGCTCCATTCTTGTTACATAATAAATAATTACACCCGCCGCACACGGGGGGAGCTAACGGGAATGGGATAATTGCAAAAAGTAAACTAGGTCACGTTCTTCATAACGACTTAGGCCAATTTTTCAAAAACCAACATAAAGAAAACATTCTCATTTATCCTATTTGTCGAGTCCATGATCAATCGGGGTCCATATAATCACATTATATCTACACATCTAATCCATACAATTTTATCTTATAAAAAGATTAAATTCTAATTTTAACTACTCATGCGTCTTTATTTTATCACATCAAATAATTAAATAACTTTTAATTAATTATATGACTTAATCGAAAATCAAATTAACATTTAATTTTAAATCGATTTTAATTTCAATTAAATTTGAACTATTCAAAATAAAATTAAAATTATAAAGTCTCCTATTTGTTTCCTTTCCAAAACTAAGTTTAGCTTAGGCCTGACCACTTTCCAAAATCAAAATTTTGGAAGTGGCCTAGGCCTCGGCTTTTTACAAATCAAATATTTGAAAAGGGCCTAGGCCTATTCCAAATCAAATATTTGGAAAGGCCAAATTATTTTTGTCTAGGCCTGACCACTTTCCAAAATCAGAATTTTGGAAGTGGTTCAAGCTCAGCCTTTACAAATCAAATATTTGAAAAAGGCCTAGGCCTATTCCAAATCAAATATTTGGAAAGGCCAAATAATTTTGGTTTAGGCCTGGCCACTTTCCAAAATCAAAATTTTGGAAGTGGCCTAGGTCTAGGCCTTTTACAAATCAAATATTTGAAAAGGGCCTAGGCCTATTCCAAATCAAATATTTGGAAAGGCCAACATGCCATATGGTTTCCCAATGGTCCAAACTATTTGAACCATTGGTTGGCCATATGACACAACTAAACAAACGAGATATCTATGCACAATAAAATATCACAAAACGAAAAGGGTTGATCTCCCCATTGGAAGAAGACAGTCGACGGACGGCATCCCCAGGGCCGCCGCCGAGGAAGGGGGGCGCCGCCAGTCGGCCGACCCCCCATAAACCCTAGTTTTTTTGTTTTAACGTTTCGTGATTTAAATCTTGCATCTATCGATTAAATACTACGCAATTAAATTATGCTTATTGCTTAAGCTCGAAGTCTGTCTCTAATACCACTATTAGGAAATCACTAGTTTAACGCAGCGGAATTTAAAATTTGATTTCCTTTTCTAGATCGTTCTTCGTTTAATGCAATAAACACATTAAGTAGTTTGACGGTTATACCTTAGATGATCTATAAGATCGTCGCTTTGACCGCCAACGGAGAGTAGTTCAACGCGCAAGCCGCCCACAGCGTCCGGCCTCTATCGCTAATCCACACGAACCCCTTGCCGGAATCCTCCTTGGATTGCTATCGGAAAAACTCCGTCGCTAGACCGGACCTTTTCTTCCTCACAAACTCACTATGGAAGGCTCTATTTTACACAAGAATTATGAACTCTTGCAATTGTGATGTACAAAAGAGCTTGACACCCACCTCCTATATATAGTGGTTGGGGCTCCCCATATGGTGTGGAGGAGAAGAAAACCTTTTTCCAATAAAATAAGGAAAATCAACTAGATTGATTTATCTCTTTAATTATAATTTATTTTGCCAATATCTTATATTGATTATAATTATCTTATTACCATAAATCTATTTTTCCAAAATCAATTAATATCTTATATTAATATTATGGTAATCTTATTAATTAAAGTGCACAATCCAAATGTATCTCATACACTTAAATGTGGCATCCCATATGCCAATAAATTGGCTTCCGGAATATTCTTTAATTAATATAATTTATATATAATTAATATCTTGTATTTTATTTATTCATAATAAATAAATACCACCATATTAATTTACCACTATAACCTTTATAGTCTAGAGATATACTTTCCTTATTTGGTTATCAACTATAACCGCATTATAATCCGACTCGATGTTCATATGTGTGTGACCCGATAGGCTTCCGAATATGTTGGCCGTAGACACAAAGTGCAATTTACTAAAATGCCCTTCATACCTAACGATCACGGGATGGCGTCTAGCAACACACCGTGACCCCCAATTATCGGAAGAGTCAAAAGCAATGACTACTACCTTTCATGTGAAGCAGTTACCGTGTAACTTACAATCCTATCGCTATAATAATATCCATACGATCGTATCTCGAGTGTCAATACATTAACGATCGTATCTTAAAATCTGGATATCATGCTCTCTCGGAATAACACACTTACTCCCACTTTGCAAAGATTCTCGAGAGCTAGACATTCCTTATAAGAAGGCCATTTCGGATATTCGATCCCAATCATAGGATACGCGATTCCCGGACGACCAATCATGTATACTCCGCATGCTTCAATATCATATCCAATCACTACCGCATGATCGCCCCGTGGTTAGAAGAAATCTCAATAGTGTCAAAGCATGACAATCCACACCGTGATGCCATGAAGACTCCGGTCAAAAGGATAATTACACAACCGCCACATAGTGTGACACTTAATGTAAGTGGGTCAGTCTAACGTACGCATTCTCTAATATACGTCCATGTATAGTCCAAGTGTCTCTACACTTCGATAGACGAGATCTATCCCTACCTTCTAAAAGATAGAAGACATCCAATACGTGCTAGTCTGATTATACTATCAATGTCCTATTTGATAATACATAAGACTAGAGACATTTAAGTACCAACCTTGTTATAGTGATTAGAGATCTCATCAACCATAATCACTATCATGGTTTCTCTATCACAGATTGATACTAGGGACGTTACTATATATACACAACAAATAATATGAAGATAAACAATATATAATAACATAAGTGCTTTTATTAATCATAATAAAGTTATTACATGAACTAAATAGACTGTAAACGACCCGACCCGGTCGGATCCGGTCCAACCCGGTTGGGTTTAGGACACCTTTCCAACACACCCAGTATTACCTCTCTATATGCTTCGACTTACTGTGCTTTCGAGGTTCCCTTGAGTTGGCAATGGCCCCATTGTTATCACAATAGAGAGTAATCGGATCCTCAGCATTCGGGACAACGCCTAATCCGCTGATGAACTTTCTTAACCAAACCGCTTCCTTAGCTGCCTCTGAGTCCGCTATGAACTCAGCTTCCATTGTTGAATCGGCTGTGCTGGATTGCTTTTGGCTTCTCCATTCTATTGCACCGCCACCAAGCATAAACACTGAACCAGAGGTTGATTTAGAATCATCTCTGTCTGACTGAAAATCAGAATCGGTGTACCCCGCTAACTCCAAACTCCCAATCGAATAGATGAGCATATAATTTCTGGTTCTCTTCAAATATTTGATGAGATTCTTTACTGCTGTCCAGTGCGGTTGCCTTGGATTTGACTAAAAACGGCTGACTAATCCAACGCCGTAACAAATGTCAGGTCTCGTACACCTCATAGCATACATAAGACTACCAATAGCCGAGGCATATGGCACTCTTTCCATAGCTTCAGTCTCTTCAGGAGTTTTAGGCCCCTGAGTCTTAGAGAGGTAAACGCCGTGACGGGTTGGTAGAAAACCCTTCTTTGTGTTCTCCATACTGAAACGTGCCATCACCTTATCTATATAAGTTGCTTGGGACAGAGCTAACATCATGTTCTTGCGATCCCTTATAATTTGGATCCCTAGAACATAACTCGCTTTTCCCAAATCCTTCATTTGGAATTGCGTGGTCAACCAACTTTTCACGTCGGACATCATCCCCTTATCGTTGCCAATTAGGAGTATGTCACCAACGTACAACACTAGAAATAGAACACTATCTTTGATAACCTTCTTGTACACACAAGATTCAGCAAAGTGTTGTTCGAAATCATAAGACTTGATCGTGTGATCAAATCTATGATACCAGGAACGAGAAGCTTGCTTGAATCCATAAATGGATCTGAGCAACTTGCACACCATGTGCTCTCGGCCTTCTTCAATGAATCCCTCTGGTTGCTACATATAGATTTCCTCGTTGAGAAAGCCGTTTAGAAACTCTATCTTAACATCCATTTGCCAGATTTCATAATCCAGACATGCAGCAATCGAAAGGAGGATGGGGATGGTTTTCATCATGGCCACAGGTGAGAAGGTTTCCTCGTAGTCTATACCCTCTCGCTGTGTGTAACCTTTGGCAACCAGCCGTGCTTTGAAGGTTTCGACCTTCCCATCTACTCCTCGCTTTCTCTTGTAGAGCCATTTACATCCAATGGGCCTTTCACCCTGAGGAAGTTCTACAAGTTTCCAGACTGAGTTAGAGTACATAGACTCCATCTCTTGATTCATTGCGTCAATCCATTTATCCTTATCATGATCCAATAGGGCCTTCTTATAGGTCGGAGGATCATCTTCCACCCCATCAGAGGCGACTACGTTTGCCTCTAAATCCATGCCGTACCGAGCCGGTGGCCGAACCACTCTCGCATGATGACGTCAGGTGGAACAGGAATGTCGGAAGTGATTTGTTGTATTAGTAGTGTTGTTTACAGGAACATCGGCAGACCACAATAGGCCTGACGTCATCGGAGAGTAATTCCTCTAGTACAATTTTACTTCGAGGTCTGTGGTCTTTCATATAACTTTCCTCCAAAAACGTAGCGTTAGTCGAGACTAGCACTTTGTTATCTTCCGGATCATAAAATAGACCACCACGTGTACCTTTTGCATAGCCTACAAACAAAAATACTTTCGTACACGATTGTAGCTTGGTAGTCTTGTCCATTAGTACATGTGCAGGACAACCCCATATGCGGAAGTGACGAAGGCTTTCGCGATGTCCGGACCACATTTCTATGGGTGTCTTTTCGACAGACTTTGACGGTACTGCATTCAAAATGTAGACCGCTGCTTTTAAAGCATAACCCCAAAAGGATATAGGTAGTGAGGCGTAGCTCATCATTGATCTAACCATGTTAATCAATGTCCTGTTTCTTCTCTCAGCAACTCCGTTTTGCTGAGGTGTCCTAGGCGCTGAACGTTGGAAACATATTCCTTTTTCAGCCAAGTAGTCAATGAACTCAGTATCTAAATACTCACCTCCACGATCCGAGCAAAGGCATTTCAATGACTTGCCTAGTTGCCTTTCGGCTTCTGCTTGGAACTCCTTGAAATTACCAAAAGCCTCGGACTTCCTATGCAGCAGATAAACATAACCGAATCTCGAGTAGTCATCAATGAAAGTCACAAAGTACTCGTATCCGCCTCTAGCTTGTACGTTCATCGGACCACAAAGGTGTGAATGCACTAAGTATAGAGTTCTCGTGGCCCTATTAACCTTTGATGAGAAGGGACGCTTAGTCATTTTTCCCTCCAGGCAACACTCGCAGACAGGAAGTGTGTCAACAGATGACTCACCTAAGGCCTGAACCTTTTCTAGTCTTTTGAGTCATTCCAAGAAAATATGGCCAAGCCTCAAATTCCACAAGTATGTTTTATCTTCTTTTACTTGAGAAACTTTCTGCCTTTTAGCAGATCTTTGATGAGCAGTTTTAAACATTTCAGTATTAAGTAGGGGAGCTTTATGTGGTCTTACAAAATATAAACCGTTTTCATTCGTAGTTGAACACAATTCAAAGCCATTCTTCGAAATAACAAATTCACCATTCAAATTTGAAACAGAAAATGATTGTTCAACTAAGGCAGAATGAGAAATCAAATTTCTCCTGAAATTCGGAATAAAATAAACATTCTCTAAATGTAAAATTCTATTATTAAAATGCAAGTCCACAGCTCCCCTTCGCTTAGCTTGAAATGAGCGCCCCAGTGCCTACTCGCATCACTTGAGAACCCTCTTCCAGCTCCTCGTACGAACTAAGAATCTACAATGAAGAACATACATGGTTAGTAGCTCCAGTATCAAGTATCCAAGTGGACACATCTTTAGCTACATTAAAAGATTCCAAGAATAGTAATTCCGAATTACCTTTCTTATCTTTCCCAGAGATAGCCTTGACTTTGCCATCCTTTACATCACGAAGATATTCCGGACAAAGGCGTTTCCAATGTCGTACCTCCTTATAGTAAAAGCATTTGCCCTTGGGCTTGGCCTCGTCAACTTTCTTGGCTTTCTTTTTCTTCATTGGCTTGGGCACAGGTGCAACACTACCCTTCTTCTTTGGTGTGGCCTTAGGCTTGTTTGATGACTTAGCTTCGGCCATATTTGCTTCAGCTTTCTTATCCCCTACTTGGACCTTATCTTTTGATAGCAGGCCCTCGTAGATAGTCAGTTCATTAAGCATCTGTGTCATGGTTAACTCATGTTTTCCCATCAGATACTGAGTTTTGAACGGGATAAACTCAGGGGTCAACGATTCCAAAATCATCGACACTTGAGTTGCTTCATCGAACATCGATCCATGAATACCGGCGTCATTGAAGTAACTGATCATATTCAAAACATGACCATTCACTGCTTGACCTTTCTTCAATTTCGTGTTAACAGCCATCCTGATGGCTTCTTGCTTGGTTGCTAGGTGATCCAAACATCGAAGTAAGTTTCCGCATGATTTCTCCTGTAGTCTCAAACTCTTCAATCTGGGTCCTAATAACCTCCGACACTGCCGCCAGGATGATCCCATGATCCCAGTTATCTGCCTCGATCCAGCGATTACGCTGTTCGATCTCAACTTTTCTGGGTTTTTGGATCGCCACCGTAGGGCATTCAGAAGTGAGTACATGCTGCACATTCTCATATGTGAGTACCACGTTTAGGTTACTCTTCCATTTCTTAAGGTTGTTTCCCGTTAAATTTTCAGACAGTAAAGCAGAAATTTGAGCAGACATTTTTCCTGAAAATAAAATGACATACATTAATTCAAGTTTAACACTACTATATAAGTTTATTTTAGGAATTGTAAACTAAAATTAAGTCTACTCTACCATTCCAAGGTTTTAACCTCGCATCTCAGTGCCGCCTTAGGGTAGGTCAAAGAGATGACGGTTAAATCGAGACAATCTCATCAATGAATAACTTGTGAGAATCGAACATCCCACGAGAATCGAACATCCCTTTATTCATTGACTACCTTCCTTTTTTTAGCCTAGATATTATCAAGAATATCCTTTATGAGTGTGACCTACTATATCGGATCTCTTAGGTACGCCCCAAGTGTGCCGTCTTAGGATAGGTCAATGACCCGACGAGTACCCGGAAATCCTCTCCTTTCGGAGACCAAGCCATGAATGTTGATAGGGGTGAACACCATCCTTAGGGGGACGAAATCAAAGCACCGCGAGGCGTCACCCTTCTCTCACTTACTTGTATCTATAGTAGAGGCCGTGGGGTTGGCAGTCGCCTCCCCCGCTCCCACTCAATATTTTGGAAGTGGTGGTGGGTTAACTAACCATGTCTTTTTGATGTTAACATAAAAGCACATTGAATCAAGGATTCCAAATGGTGTCGGTAACGTAGGCAAGCCTACCCGTCTTATTCGTTGGAACATATGTGACAGTCGGACGAAGTCGGGTCAAGAGAACCCCATGAAGATAAGAAGGAATCACCCCTCCGCTCGCCGGTGTAGCTTAGTCTTGCCGGACCCCCGTGCATACATCACACTAGGAGAGTTCAGTCGGTCGAGCGAAGCTCAGTTGACCACCCAACCTATAGGTGAACCGTTGTTATCCAAGATTTATTGTTCTTTTACCATCATTCAATCTCGTAGACACTACAAATCGAAAACGTGATCTCGTATGGGCTTTAAGGCGGTTCACCGAGAACACACACCGAAAGGCTTAACGATTTCATAACCCGTCCTCGGATCTTTAATTAGTTACTAAATTAATTAATTACCACATATTAATTAAATTTCAACTAATTACGCGAGTTTGTACACATGCCTATTTTAATTACAAAAATTAAAATTCTACATGTATGCATGTAGTGGATTTATGATATGATGCATGTCATGGCAATTCCGATTTTATATCTATTTTATGATCAAACACATAAAAAATAAATTGCGGAAAATTTAAACACCGAGATGGATTGTTGGTACCCCCGTATCTAATATATTCTAGGAAAGCAGTAAATTACAATCTTGTTGTCTTCATGTCTTCGATCTTCGAACCTTGAACTTGAAACTTCCGGATCACGAACCACGAATACCCGAGAGGAGAAAGACATTTTTTAATTAAATAAACCCAATTTATTATAATTTTTTTAAAAAATTATTATTATTATTATGCGGCTGTTACAAAAAAAATATTTCCCCAAAATATTTTTTTTTTCTTTCTGCCAATCGGCAGTTTTTCAATAAAAAAAAATTAGGTCAAAAAAATTTACGTGCAGCCGCATGCAAAAACAGGACTTATAGCGACGCTTTTCAGCGTCGCAGAAAGTCCTGTAGCAGTTTTTTAAAAAATTTATCCGTTTCTTCTCGTTCATACCTTGGGTTTCGCCTTGATCTTCAATTTTCCAGCAAGATCTTCATCTTTTCGAGCCCCGGAACATCAAAATTACAATAAAAGATGCTACTTTTACATAATTTCGAAAATTGACATAAAATAAAATACAATTCATATGCTCAATTGTTACTAAACAAAAGAGCTACAATAGATCTAACGAGTAGACAGTACCAACCCCAATCCATCTCATCAAACCACAACAATCGCAACATAAATAAAATAAATATGTATATATATTTCGGCCCCAAGAAAAAAATTGGGACAAAAAAATCTACATGTTTACCACTCCTAGATCTAATATTTTATACGTATAAATATAGTTCAACCTGGCTCTGATACCACTGTTAGTAATACCATCCGCAACGGAAGCGATTTAAGGATCTAGATCTATAAATTACACGTAATAAAATAACTAGATCTACATCTACAAGGGGGTTGTAGAACATACCTCTTGCATCTCAAAATCCAAGTTGAAGAACCGCAAAAGGAAGAATGAAAGAAGATGTGAAGAGCACCACGATCTTCCGTACGTGTGATCTAAGCAACTCCCGATGGAAGGAAATTGTCGTCTCGAATCCTCCCGATATGCTACCCGGAAAAAACCTCCAAGATTTTCCCTCTAATCTCCCCTTGGCCGAAAATTCTTCTCTCCTCTCTAAGAGGTGAATGTCAAAAATTATGTGTGTATTAGGCTTGGGAGAACTCTCTTTATATATAAGAGTAATCCCTTGTCCTCCAAGGATTTTATTTTGCAAATAAAATAAATCCAATAAATAAAAATAATCTCATAATATTCTAGAACAAATCTAGAATAATATTTATCTTTATTTCTTACCATAAATGTTTATCCAATAAATATTTTGTGCGCATATCTTAAAAAACAATTTCTTGTTTCCTAAAAATATGCCCTTGGCCGAAATTATTATTGACCTAGTCAACATATAATTTTCAGCCATTACACATAAATTGGCCAAGATTATGAAAAATGCATTTTTCACATATTTAATTATTTAGCCCAACTAATTTAATAGTTCACTAAACAATTAATTCACATATCGTTTTAATTAAATTCTAATAAGAACTAAATTAATATTATTAGGATTCGACGTCCGAGAATAGCTATGCTATAATTGGAGGCACGTTGGGGACCATGGACTAATAATCAGCGGCTCCGATAAATCAAATAAATAATTATGTTACGAACAGAATAATTATATTCGATAAATCAATCACAGGAATATGCCACCATAATCCCATGACTGCACTCCTCCGATTATGAGATTATATTTATCTCCTCACGAGAACGATAATAAGCGTCCATTGATATAATTATTACATATGGATTAATCCTCCATAGACTGTTCATTCTAAATCGGGAAGTTACCGTTAACCCTTTTTAGAACCTCTTATCCTTATTTACCATTAACCCCCTAGTGATCAATTAATTCATACAACTCACTGGTAGCTAATCAGTGTAATATGAACTCGTACGATCGATCAGTTTCTAGGATTTACAAATAAGGGAACTGTCTATCTACATCCATAAATGGAAGGAATGGATTTTGTATCTGTGATAACATAGACTACTCACTCAATCCAGTATAACGCCAAGATGGGGTAATTCAGATCACAGACTCAGTGTAATCCTTAACCGTCAAATCAAACCTCATACTGATTCAAGCAGTTGACTGTGATCACCTTAAGATTAAGATATATCCATAAATATGATCATCGATTGATTCGATAAGACTTCTCGATTACGGAATTATATCGTGAACTCTAATCAAATCGGTCCAACCCTATATGATATATCTATCATATATAAATGCCCCACTAGGTTCTCTTAACCGAAAGTCCGGATAAGACAATCACACCTATTGTGTTCTGGGCGCATTAATAGCACGTTAAAAAAGAGACCCGATGCTCTCGATTAACTTCACTACGGGATAATTGTATTTTAAGTACATCTTCACTAACTCAATCCTCCCGTGTATATCCCATACACTGAGTTAAATGATTACAAAAACGATATACTTTAGGGCTTTCTGTAGTGTAAATACTATTGTCACATCGGTGAATATGAGAATAATAAATATGAATAATAATATCATTTCATTTATTAAATAAAACAATTACAAAATTGTCTTTCGGGCATCACACCTAACTCGTATGAGATCTCATTAATATTGGGTTATGACTTGACTAAAATTTTGCGGTGATTGGCCCACGTCAGGACCGTCTAATTTTAGAGACAAGGGGTTGGCTGTCACATATTGATGTGAAGTGTCAAAGAGTTTACTGGTCAACCACCAAGAGTCATATAGAGACGTGATTAGTAAAGTGTTACCTACTTGTCGAATTATCTCGGTTGTCGGCCCACGTCGGGAATTGGGGTAACTAGATGAGATCTTGGCCACTAAAGAATTTTGGAAAATTCTTGAAAGTCAATTGGAGTAGTTGATTAGTGGGAGCAAAATCATAAACCAAAAGACCATTTTTGATTTTGCATGTATAAACAACAACACTCTTTTATCTTTATTTTTTATGTTGTAGTTTTTAGTAAACTTTTATTTATGTTTTTATTCTCTATTTTTAAAAACCAAATCAATGACTGTTACATTTTGAGAAACGTTCTCAAATAAGACTAAGTAATTTTTAATCCTTTTAAAATAAGCAATGACACGAGAAACTACGTTGTAGTAGTTAAAGACAAGGAGACTACATTTTTGATGTTGTGCTACCTTAATTATTAATCAAAACGGAAGCTCAGGATATGATTAAATCACTTGAAATGAGTTTCAACGAATTAATTATACATTGGATACGACGTTGTCCAATGGGTCATTTCGTCATACAATGACAATTAATTCAAACATTAGATGTGTCGAATTAGAATGACCATGATGAATTTTGGAAAGGTTGTTTTCAAGATTGAAAGATTTAAGTATCGACTTAATTCTATAATCATTGCTTGAAAGTTAATTGAATAGTTCATGTTTTGAATATGATTCAAAAGGTTAAATAAACTATCTAATGAATTTTGGATTTTCTTTATGAAAGAAAATTGAGGACATAGCTCTTGTGATTTTTCTTGAGTCTTATGAAGACTAAATTTAGAAATATTTACAAATGTTTAATGGATTAAAAGGAAAGTTAGGGCATGCGCTTAAATAGATAACTAATCGAAGTCTCTATTCTAAGAAAGCAAGTTGAGGTGAATCTATCTAAGCTCAAGTTGATTCTAAGATATATGATTTCTTACAAGTATGATTGAATTAGAAAGATGAAATACAGAATATCCTAAGATATGGAAAGTGAGGCAAACATTGCAACATTTGCTATATTGTGTTCTGAATCTAGTAAACTGATTAAGGAACTAAATAAATGATATTGTATTCCGGTTCTTATGAAGAACACGACTCTCAGTTATCCGTTAGGATTTAATGGACAAATTCAATTGTAAGGAATAAACGCTATTCCGATAAAGTTGAACGGTCACTGAATCTAACATACTAGATTGTTGTCACTAAATAGTTGATATAGGTGATGAAATCTCAACCAAATATTTGTATGGCTGTTATCCTTAATATTTTGTGGTTGTTCTAGAAGTAGTCTCTCTGGAAAGGAAATGTGTAATCAAATGTCATTGTGATGATGTCTGGACCATATAATTATGAATCATGTGGGTGATACGTATCTTATCCAAAAGTGACTAAAATACCCTTTTATGAAAAGGGTTATAAATTCTAGAATATTGACTAAAGCCTAAACATATTGATGTTTGTTAGCTTATGACAATAAATACCATAAATGATTGTGTATTACTCTCTATGATTGTTTTTAGAAATAATCAAGTGTACTCAGTGAAGTACGGAATTCGGAAAGCCCGAAAAGTTTGAGCTAGTACGAAAATGAGATTGATGAACTAATTAGGAATTAATCTTCAGTTGGGTTGAAGCAATTAATACCTGAAGGGTGTTTCATAAAGTTGTCTGAAATGAATCAGATTCTCCTTTGAAGGATACCATTTTTGGGATACGCAATTAGATTGTGTTTCTAAAATGTAAACAACACTTTATATGATAAAGATGTGGTGTAAGCCATGCAAAGTATCACTTACTTGTTTTTAGATATTGCCCTCGTTCGAAACATATACTTAACCAAGTTCTGAAAATAAAGATTGGATGAGTTCCATATCTGACATGGAAGACGGTAACCTCGAATCCATCTTAACCGATGATTTAGGATTGTCGTGTTTCTAGCAAGAAAGCAGTGTATGAAAGGCTTGGATCCCAGTATGTCATATGCAACTTTGTGGATATCTTAGCAAGAATGCTAGATGTTATTTACTTATCGCAGAGCAAAAGTGTTTGTCTCTAAACATGTTGTCTTCTAGAGGAAGTGTCTGTTCCAAAAGAGACAGTGGGAGTAAATGAAATCTCAAAAGAGTTTGAGAACCACAAGTAGATATTCAACCGTCGTAACGTGAGCAGGCATGACATAGTGATGAGGTGTAGGACACTGCTCAGTGCACACAAGTATTCTATAAGTTTACAGATAACCACACACCTGAAAGGGCTACCAGTATGTTCATCTTGAAGAATGAAGATCTCGCGACTTATGCAAGAATGCTTAAAAGGCAAGATTAAAAGATATGGCTGGAGCCATAATATCTGAAATAGATTCAATACGTGACAAACGGGTTATGAACCTAGTATGTCTTACCTGAAGGGAATGTCTCTGAAGGGTGTAGCATGTCTTTATGAAAGACTGACATGGATGGTAATACGATTACTTGTTAGGCTGAGTTGATGACTAAGAGGCTGCGAGGTGTAAACCATATAATTACCTTATGCTACCGGCTATGCTTAAGTCTATTCAGATAGTGCATGTTGTAGCTTCGTATCATGGCTATATGATAGTGTTGAAAACATTAGGCCAATGGCTTGATGTTCATAGACGATAACGTGTTATGTAAGCTTATGAGATCCATTTATAAAATCAAACAAGTTCCTCTGTATAAGTTCTTTGCTTTGATAGATCAAAAGATTTTGACTCCATCAAGAAGAAAGATATGCCTAATGTGCAAAAGGGTTAGTGGGAGTGTTACAGTTTTCGAGTAAAGTATTGGATATCCATCTCGGAATCGACACACCATGTCACAGTCAATTAATATTTTGTAGTTCAAGGCCTTTTCGAAAGTTCTTAGAAGTAGCAGTTCTTATTTAGTAAATGAGAATCTATAATGATAGATTTAGACACTGCTTGATTATCACATATGAGATGCTAAAAGAGTTTAGCATAGATCATGTCGAGAGATACTGCTAGCCGGTATTCTCGAGATCTATCTATGACAAGACATCAGTCCTGAAGATAAGGTGAAAGATGATAATTAATGGAAGATTTCCTTTGTTAATGCAATAAGATCCATAAGTGTTGAGAGTTAAACCAGATGTTCATACTCCATGAAGAGTCATGAGTAAGTATGAAAGTGATTCTGGTAAATGTCGAGAATGTCCTAAAGGTGTTAGGGAAGGGTTCCTAGTTTACTGAAACTTAGAATAAAATAAACATAGACATACAGATGTATACCCTGAATCTTATGAAGATGGTGGAAGCTACAGTCTTAGCGAAATATCACTGTGGATTCTACAGCTGAGCCAAAACACAATATCGCCTTGGAGGCGCAACGAGAGCAATACATGGATCTAAGAGGTTCATTCCTGAACCTTGTATGGTTCTTCCACCTTTTCTATATAGTTAATATAGCAAGTGGATTCATTGCTTGAAGTAAGGACCAAGGTCTCATCAGAGATTCATGTGTGTGTTGAGGCGGTACCTTTTGACTTGGTCATTCGGAGCATGATATGAAGATAGTCTGAGTCCCGACGGATAGTGATCCATTTACACTTAGGGTTGGTTACGAGTATTGCATGAGATTCTTGTGTTTCAACTTGGTCTCGTGTGTGCGAGTGATTGGCTTAATTTTGGCCAAGTGGGAGATTCTTGAAACAGTGTCCGAAACCCAATCGGTTTGCACCAGATCTGACCGGGTCGGAACATTTGTACTATTTCTTTATGTTTATACATATATTAAATGGCTTTTATTTTATTATATATTTATTCGTTTAACGAAACAATTACGATATTGTTATATGATAACGTCCTTAATATTAAATTGTGATAGAGAAACCATGATAGTGATTATGGTTGATGAGATCTTTAATCACTTTAATAAGTTTGATACTTAAATATCTGTAGTTGTATGTACTATAAATAGGACATTGATAGTACAATTAGACTAGCACGTATTGGATGTCTTCTATCTTATTGAAGATGGGGATAGATCTTGTCTATCAAAGTGTAGGGACACTTGGACTGTACGTGGACGTGTAATAGAGAATGCATACGTTAGACTGAACCACTTACTTTATTGAGTGTCGCACTATGTGGAGGTTGTGTAATTATCCTAAGACCGGAGTCTTCATGACATCGCGGTGTGGATTGTCATACTTTGACACTATTGAGGTTTCCCCTAGCCATAGGGTGATCATGCGGTAGTGATTGGGTGTGATACTGAAACATGCATAGGATTCATGTTGCTCATCCGGAAATCGCGTATCCTATTAGTAGGAGTGAATATCCGAAATGGCCTTCTTATAAGGAATGTCTAGCTCTCGTGAATCTTTGCAAAGTGAGAGTAAATGAGTTATTCCGATAGATCATGATATTTAGATTATAAGATACGATCGTTGATATACTGACACTCGAGATACGATTGTATAGATATTCAAACAACGATATGATTATATTTACACGGTAACCATTTCACATGAAAAGTAGTAGTCATTGCATTTGACTCTTCCGATGATTGGGGGTCATGGTGTGTTGCTAGACGGTATTTCGTGATCGTTAGGTGTGAAGGGTATTTTAGTAAAATGCACTTTATGCCTACGTCCAACATATTCGGAAGCCTATCGGTTCATACGCATAAGACATCTAGCCGGATTAAAATGCGGTTATAGTGATAACCAAATAAAGAAAGTTTATCTTGACTATAAAGTGTTATAGTGATTAAATTAATATTGTGGTATTTATTTATTATGAATAAATATAATCCAAGATATTAATTATGTTGATTAATTAAATATACATATTATATATGTATGTGTCGAAATATATATATATATATGATATACATGTATTTTGCAAATTAATTAATCATAATATTATATTAATTAAAGAATATTCAGGATGCCAATATGTGGCAATATAGGGCGCAAGTTGCAAGTGTATACGATACACTTGGATTGTGCAATTTAATTAATGATATTATCATATATTAATATTGGATATTAATAGATTTATGGAAAATGGATTTATGGTAATATGATAAAGATAGTCAATATTAAATATTGGCAATATCTTGGATTTATTTAGAAAAAGGTATTAAATTAAATGAGATAAATATAGAATATTTATTTTTCTTATTTTACTAGTAAAATGTTTTCTTTCTCATCAATCTATACAGAAGTTTTTTCCCAATCAGATTGGGAGACATAGGGGCGCAGGTCACCCTATATAAAGGGAGGCTTGGCTAGCTCTTTTGCACATAACAATTCCAAGAGTTAATAATTCTTGTGAAAAATGGAGAGCTTCTTAGAGAGAGATTTGAGAGAGAGAGAAAAGGTCAGTCTAGAAACCGAGTTTTTCTGGTAGAAATCCATGATGGGATTTCGGCGGGTTGTTCGTGTGGACTAGCGGTAGAGGCCGAACGCTTGGGCGGCTCCGTGCACCACTACTCTCCTTAGATGGTCAAAGCGTTGATCTTTTAGATCAAGCAAGGTATATTAATCGTCTACTTCTTTTATGCTTGTTGTTTAAACAAAGTCGATCCTGGTAAAAGGAAATAAATTTTAAATTCTGCTGCGTTCTTGCGTAGATTTCCTAACACAGAAGTGTCAAATGAAATGACTACTACCTTTCATGTGAAACGGTTGCCATGTAAATAGAATCCTATCGCTGTTACAATATTCATACGGTCGTATCTCGAGTGTCAATACATTAACGACCGTATCTTATAATCTGGATATCATGCTCTCTCGAAGTGACTCATTTACTCCCACTTTGCAATGATTCATGAGAGCTAGACAATCCTTATAAGAAGGTCCTTTCGGATATTTACTCCTATTCATAGGATATGCGATTTCCGGACGAACGACATGAATCTTGCGCATGTTTCAGTATCATACCCCATCACTACCGCATGATCACCCCATGTCTATGGGAAACCTCAATAGTGTCAAAGTATGACAATCCACACCATGATGCCATGAAGACTCCGGTCTTAGGATAATTACACAACCGTCACATAGTGCGACACTGAATAAAGTAAGTGGGTCAGTCTAACGTACGCATTCTCAAATACATGTCCAGGTTCAGTCTAACTGTCCCTACACTCGGATAGACGAGATATATCCCTAACTTCAATAGGATAGAAGACATCTAATACGTGCTAGTCTAATCGTACTATTAATGTCCCATTTAATAGCAAATACGATTAGAGACATTTAAGCATCAAACCTTTTAAAGTGAGTCGAAATCTCATCAACCATAATCACTATTATGATTTCTCTTTCACAGTCTGACACTAGGGACGTTATCATATATACAATATCATAATTGGTCCGTTAAACGAACAAATATATAATAACAGAAAGCCATTTATTATATGTATAAACATAATAGTAGAAATGATCGGACCCGGTCAGATCCGGTCCAACCCGATTGGGTTTAGGACACTATTTCTACAGGGTGATGCCAATAATGATAAATAAGAGGAACCGATTAGAGATCTCTTTGTGCCAGCTAGATATTTTTTTTTAGGATTCTCTTAATCCTTGTTCACTTCTTTGGTTGAGATGTAAAGGCAGTGCCCTCATTCTTGAGTAGGTGTTGTTCTCAGTGCTTGTATCCCTCCTTTTGAGTATGTGTGAGTAGCGTGAGGATTAAGATTTGTAATGGCATTGGATGTTTTGTATCAGTGGATAATGTATTGTCTTATATGCTTGGGATCTTCTTGTTGTTGTTATGGTAGTTGCCTTGTTAGGATTGCAATTGTATCAGTAACATGGAAGTTGTCTCGCATTGCATGGTTACTACTTTGCCGGACTGGTACTGCCTAATAAGAAGTCATCTTTCTAGTTGTAGATAGCCTCGTAGTTCATTTACTTTTATGGGATGTTGATCTTTATATTGTTTGAATTCATCACTATTTCCACCTTTCCCAGCATTCCTAGAGAACCAAAGACAGTCACAGAAGCCCTTAAGCACCCTGGTTGAAAGGATGCTATGACGGAGGAACTACAGGCCCTACATCAAAATCAGACTTGTGAATTAGTATCCAGAACCCCTAATATGCATATTATTGGGTCAAAATGGGATTTTAAAGCCAAGCTTCACCCTGATGGAACCCTAAAAATACTTAAATCTAGACTTGTTGCCAAAGGGTATAATCAGGTGGATGGAGTGGATTACATAGAAACCTTCTCTCCAATCATATAACCTGGAACTATCAGACTTGTCCTATCAGCAGCTCTAAGTCAGCAGTGGATAATAAGACAACTAGATGTAAAGAATGATTTTTACATGGAGTTGTACATGAAGAAATTTACATGTCCCAACCTCCTGGGATGGCTGATCCTCAATTCCCCACACATGTGTGCAGGTTGAAGAAGGCCATTTATGGGCTCAAACAGGCCCTTAGGGCCTGGTTTGACAAATTCAGATCCTTCCTTATCACATATGGTTTTTATTGCAGTCTTTTTGTTCCATCACTCTTTGTTTATCACTCACACTTTGGTTCCCTCTATTTATTGTTATATGTGGATGAAATGTTGCTGACAGGCTCTAATACTCAATTGTCGTTCTCCGTTATTAATCTTTTGAATACTGAGTTTGCTATGAAGGATTTGGGCACTTTACATCATTTTCTTGGAGTAGAGATTTTTTATGCAGGTCCTACTATGCATTTATCCCAAACACATTATGCACTCACTGTACTTGAAAGAGAAAATATGGTGGAATGCAAGCCTATGGCTACACCTCTGGAACTCAAGCCTCACCCTAATATAGACTCAACTTTGCTAGAGTATCCTACATACTACATACAACTCGTCGGAGCAATCCAATATCTTACCTTCACAAGGCCAAACATTGCCTACAGTATTAACTATGAATCTCTGTTCTTGCAAGCCCCAACACATGCTCATCTCAAGATAGCACACAGAATTCTTAGATATGTCAAAGTTATCATGTCTCTTGGATTAGATGTAACGCCCCGTTCCCGGACACCGAGTCCTTATCCGGAAAAGAAACGTTTGGCACATATAAAATAAAAATAAATTCACTTTATACGTAAGCCTCTACTACGTCGTATCAAAAATAAGCAAACGGAAGCAAAAGAATCGGGTATAAAAATTTCAAACATCCAAGAATAGAATTACCGTCTAAAGATGGAAATGTAACTTTATTACATTCAAAGAAAATACGAAATCCCAAAAGAACGTACGATATTCTCAAATGGAAAGTAAAGGTACTGCGAGTCTCGGAAGACCAAAAGTCTAAACCAACAATACTAAAAACAGTCTAATAAATGAATGACATTATGATAAATGTAAAGTCTTCAATGAAGCGTCGTCAAACGTCATCATCGAACTCCTCCTCGTAACTATGATCCACCTGTTCATCTTCTCACCCCCAAACACATAGAAAACATGCATTTGAGGTAAGTACAACGTACTTAATAAGAAAGAGAAGCTACGACAACAATTACAATTTATAAAGAAAAGATATTTAGAAGTTTAGTTGTTTATGTACGACCGACTCAATCTAGGGTTCATTTCATGTCCATCAACATGAATTGACTAAATGTTTCTACTTAACTTATCTATGTTACAACCGCACTCAAGGGCACTACGTGTATCCACTTTTGGGACACTCTTGGCAACATATTAGTGGATCACACCAATATCCACGAAGTCTAGAATAGGTAGACTCTGATAGTACGCACATTTTAGTGGAGTCACCCGAACTTGAGGTTTTTTTTTGACATACGGGTTCTTCCACCTTCAGAGGTAGCACATACATCGCGATATAGACTGGTGCCGATCCAAGAGAGACATGTTGTTTAATCTTTTACTAGTCAAGTACGTGTTTTATTAGAATGATTAACTAACCACCTAAGTGTTTTCAGTTAATCTCCCTCACAAATACTACTCTCTTCCTAGACCACTAGACATAGACAAGGCCTAGAAATTACAAAGACATTGATGAATGCTAATTCATCAAAGCACAAGCCTATCATGCTCTTCCGACAGATCCGAACTTCAACTCCCTTTAAGAGTACATTCGGTGTTTTAACTGAACGAATTAGAAGCTCAATTCAGGCTTGTTTATGATTATGAAATGTTCACGTATCACAAATTAAGGGTATAAAACAATTAAAAAAACATGATTATGAAACCCGAAACCAAGCTGAAACGATAAAACAGTAGAAACAAGGTAAAACAGGTCAAACCCCCGTTTGACATCCTATTGACGCCCGTTTAACATCGAACGCCCGTCCACTAACCCCAAACGCCCGTCCGTAAAAAATGGCTACATCCTGAATCAAAAGTCTATCCTCAAACGCCCGTCTGCCTTGTGCAAATGCCCGTTTGAGCTGCTATGATCGTAAACGCCCGTCTGCCTTGAGCAAACGCCCGTTTGCCTGGGTTTTTCCCAAAATGCTAAAACCTTCAAAACGCGATTTCTAATCCATTTCTAACCTAATTGACATCGAATTAAACCCAGTAAAACACAAAAAAAACATATCTAATCAAACCATAGCATCTATGATCATTGATCAACGAAAAGACACATCTTCCTAGCATTAAAACATCTTAAACACGATCTAATCCTTATAAACGATAATTGAAATCGTACGAAGAGCCTCTTACCTATTTGCAGCCAGAAACCGATCTAAACAGCCTCAGAAATCTACAGCCCTTCCAACAAAGCTGAAATCCAAACGGTGTCCTCCTCACAACGGTTCCAATTCTCTACTCTGATCTGAAAACGATCAAGCAACACTTCAGATGTTGTGAAAACTCTTCTAACACTTTTTTCTTCTCAAAACACAGAGAGAGAAAAGCGTGGAGTCTAAATTTCTGATTTAATGTATAGGTTATGGGATTAATCTGTGTCAATTTTCCTTAAATACCAATTTCCCATAAATCCCTTTTTCCTTATTTATCCCTAATTACCAAAAATCAGAAATTCCCTTTAAATCATATACATATTTTTGAAAATATATATATATAATCAATTAAATACTTAACTCCCATAAAAGAAAAGAAATAATAATATTTCGTTTTCATAAAATGACACGTCTGCCCTTTCCCGAAAATCGGAATATTACATTCCTCCCCCCTTAAAAGGAGTTTTGTCCTCGAAACTAGAACATACCTGGTAGATCCCCGAACTCTTGGAATTCACTGATCATATCATCTTCAACTTCCCAAGTTGCCTCCTCGGGTGAATGATTGCTCCATTGGACTAACACCAATGGGACCAATCGCCTTTTAATCAACTTCTCCTTCCGGCCCAAAATCTTGATAGGTATCTCATCATAAGCAAGATTGTCTTGAAGGATTTCCGGGTCAACCATAGTTTCAACATCATTCTTTGTCAGACACTTCTTCAACATCGAAACGTGAAACACATTATGGACTCTCGACATCGATTCCGGTAACTTAAGCTTGTAAGCCAACGGTCCAATCCTTTCCAGAATTTCAAACGGTCCCACATACATTGGACTTAGCTTTCCCTTTTGCCCAAAGCGTTTCACTCCCTTCATCGGTGAAGCTCGTAGATACACTCTATCATCGACTTCAAACTCAAGCGGTCTTCTTCTGACGTCTGCCCACCTTTTCTGCCTGTCTTGAGCTGCCTTTAGATTTTTCTTAACCAACTGGACCCTTTCCTTAGCTTGTTCAACCATTTCCGGCCCTGTGATCTGTCTTTCCCCGATTTCATCCCAAAACAGCGGCGTTCGACATCTTCTCCCATACAAAGCTTCAAACGGCGGCATGCCTATGCTTGCATGATAACTGTTGTTGTAGGCAAACTCTGCTACAGGTAGGTAATCATCCCATGATCCACCTACTTCCAGAACACAAGCCTTTAGCATGTCTTCAAGGGTTTGGATGGTCCTTTCCGACTGCCCGTCTGTCTGCGGGTGAAAGGCCGTACTCAAATCCAACTTGGTTCCAAAAGCTGCTTGTAAACTTTTCCAAAACCGACTGACGAACCTCGGATCACGATCCGAAACTATCGAGATAGGAACTCCGTGTAGCTTCACTATATTATCCAAGTATAGTGTCGTCATCTTCTTCAAAGGCATATCAACCTTATACGGTAAGAAATGGGCAGATTTGGTCAATCTATCCACAATTACCCAAATTGCATCTTGTCCACCTCTTGTCCTTGGTAAACCGGTGATGAAGTCCATCGTAATCTTATCCCACTTCCATTCCGGGATGTCCAAGGGCTTAAGCATTCCTCCCGGTCTTCTATGTTCTGCCTTTACTTTCTGACAAATGTCACACTCTGCTATGAACTTAGCTATTTCCAACTTCATCGAGGGCCACCAAAACTTCTCCTTCAAGTCTTTGTACATCTTAGTAGCACCTGGATGAACTGCAAAGGCAATCCTATGTGCCTCTTCCATAACTCTTTGTCTTAAGTCAGCAACATTAGGCACACACAGACGATCCTGGTACCAAAGGTTTCCATTCTTGTCCAAGACATAACCCACTATAGGCTTCTCTCTAGCGACTCGCTTCAAATCGACCAAAGCTGGGTCTTCATCTTGCTTCTCCCGAATATCATCCATCAACTCAGATCTTGCTAACAACGGCGCCACAACCTGTCGATCCTCAATCTGATCAAACCTACTGATTTCCAGCCCATCAAACCTTTCTGCCACATCTTCAACGCTTGAAACTGCAAACACTGGTTTCCTGCTTAAAGCATCTGCCACTCCATTGGCTTTGCCTGGATGGTACTGAATATCCAAATCATAGTCCTTAACAAACTCTAACCATCTCCGCTGTCTCATATTCAGATTCTCTTGGGTAAAGAAATACTTTAAACTTTTGTGGTCGGTGAAGATCCTTGCTTTAACTCCATATAAGTAGTGCCTCCAAGTCTTTAAGGCAAACACTAATGCTGCCAACTCTAAGTCATGTGTCGGGTAATTCTTCTCATGCACCTTCAACTGCCTCGATGCATAAGCAATCACCTTCCCTCCTTGCATCAACACACAACCTAAACCATGTCCCGAAGCATCCGTGTAGACATCGTAGTTATCAAATATCTCCGGAACTGCTAACACTGGGGCCGTAGTCAACTTATCCTTCAAGGTATGAAAAGCTGTATCACACTCGCTATTCCATTCGAACTTCACATTCTTCTGTGTAAGCTTAGTGAGTGGAATAGCTATTTTCGAAAATTCTTGCACAAACTTCCTATAGTATCCAGCCAAACCAAGAAAGCTCCTTACTTCTAAAACTGTGGTAGGTCTAGGACAATTCTCAACTGCCTCAATATTTGCCGGATCAACTTGTATGCCATCTCCAGAAATGACATGACCCAAGAAACTAACTTGCTTCAACCAAAAGTCGCACTTAGAGAACTTAGCAAACAACTGGTTCTTCTTCAACGTATCCAACACTATCCTTAAGTGTTCCTCATATTCTTTCTCATCCTTAGAGTATACTAGGATGTCGTCTATGAACACTATCACAAACTTATCCAAGTATGGCATGAAAACTCGCTGCATCAAATCCATAAATGCAGATGGAGCATTAGTTAGTCCAAAAGGCATGACTAAGAACTCATAATGTCCATACCTCGAACTAAAAGCCGTCTTCAGTATATCTGCCACATTGATCTTCAATTGATGATAACCAGACCTAAGATCAATCTTAGAGAACACTTTATTTCCCTGCAACTGATTAAACAGATCATCAATCCTCGGCAAAGGGTACTTATTCTTGATGGTAAGGTTATTCAGCGCTCTACAGATCCTCATGCTACCATCCTTCTTCTTCACGAACAAAATAGGGGCTCCCCAAGATGAAGTACTGGGCTGAATTATATTCCTCTCGAGCATATCCTTACGTTGAGCTTTCAACTCCTTTAACTCAGCCGGTGCCATCCTATAAGGTGCCTTAGCAAATGGTGCCGCTCCCGGTATCAACTTGATCTCAAACTCGATTTCCCTATCCGGCATGTTTCCCGGTAACTCTTCCGGAAACACTTCGGGATACTCTCTCACTACAGGAGTTTCCTCTATCTTTGGCTTCACTTGTTCCACATCCACTGCGTACAACAAGTAGCCTTCACAACCCTTCTGACAAGCTCTAATTGCCATGACTGCTGAAACTATCGGATGTCGCTTCTTACTCGGCTTGTACACGTTACCTTGATAAGTCTTATCTAATTTCCTGGGTATCTTAAAAGTCACTTTCTTCTCTCGGCAATCTAGGTGAACATAATTCTCGGATAGCCAATCTATTCCAAGAATCACATCAAAATCTGAAAAGTCTAAAACTGTGAAGTCGCACTTGCATCGATAAGATCCAACTCGAACATCCACTTGAGGTATCATCCTAGTTACCTTTGTCACCTTTCCTAACGGTGTAGTTATCTCCAGGGTGGTTCTTAAAGGTTCCGAAGGTAAACTCAACTTCTTAGCTACCTTGGTCGGCACAAAAGTGTTAGACGCTCCCGTATCGAACAAAGCTCTGACCACTAGATTATCGTACCTAGGATGCATATTCATTCATTTAAATAAAATTACAGCATGAGTAAACGTTCTAAAAAATATCTTAATAAACTAAAATAACAACAAGGTACCTGAGATAACATCATCCTCTGGTTCTGCATCCCTAGCATCAGCTGCAAAAACTTGAACTGGTCGGCTTGGGCCGCTTCTCCCGTTTCCTCTGCTCGTACTCCCTTTATTCCCCTTATTGGGACATTCCCTAGAAAAGTGCCCCGGTTCTCTGCATACGTAGCAACTATTTGTGTTCTGTCGGCACTCACCTGAATGATTCTTGTTGCACTTAGGACAAAGTGGTGCACTGGTTGGGGCCTTTGTTGCTGTAGGAGCTGTTGTCTTCTTAGTATTCTGTTGTGGTGCTCCTCGATAATTGCCTTGACTCGTCCCAAAGTTCCTCTTGTTTCCAATGACAACTGTAGCCTTCTTCCTGAAGGTCTCAACCTCCAATGCCTTATTCAGAAGTTCAGCCATACTCTTGGCTGTGAATCCCAACATACCAGATTGGATTTCATAAGCCAACCCTTCTTTGTAAAGGGCCATCTTCCTTTCTTCCACTTTCATCAGCTCAGGGTAAAACCTTCCCAACTCGTTGAACTTGTTGGTGTACTGAGACACTGTCATGTAATTACCCTGCTTGAGTTTCAAAAACTGACATGCCTTATCTGCTTGTACTGTTGTCGGGAAGTACTCATTGAAAAACATAGCTTTAAAACCTTCCCAATCCGTTACCTTACCATTGCTACTTTGTATCGCATCTATCCAAGCTTCAGCTGCACCCAAAAGAAAACTGACTGCCAGCTGTGCCATCTCAGTCTCAGGCACATGTATATTCCTGCATGCCTTTTCGAAGCTTCTTATCCATTCCTCAGCTTTCGAAGGTTCCGCATTCCTAAAGAAATCCTGAACTCTGTTCCTCCTCAGTCTTGTATAACAATCAACTGGAGGCGCTTGCTCAAAAGCCGGTCTCACCGGTGGATAAACATGTGGGTATCCAAAAGGTTTCTGCTGCTGGTACTGGGGTTGTTGAGGGTAAGGTGGGATCACTTGAGGCTCAGTCTGGTAAGGATAATACCCCTGATGGTAATTCTGATGGTGATGTGGGGTCGGCTGAGGTTGCTGGAAACCGAAGGGTGGGTAACCAAAACCTTGCTGATGGTCGAAACGCGGTGAAAGTGGTACGGTAGGTCGAGGGGTATGACCTACAGGAGGTGGGTAAAAGGTCTGTTGTTGTTGGTGAAACACTAGTGGTGAGGGGTGGCTCAATGGTGGAGGGTAAACGCTGACCGGTGGAGGGAAAAACGTTTGCTGGTGCGGAGGGTAGCTTACCGGTGGCGGTACAAATCCTACTGGAACATCGCTCACCAAAGAAAACTGAACCGAACTCCCCACATGCCATCGTGGAGGTTGCTCCTGATGAGGTCACGGTGACAAACCCTGCTGAGACCTTGGTGTGGGTGTCGCAGTGTGAGGAGGTGGTGACAAACTCCGCTGAGGCGGAGGAATCTGCCTCACAACACCGCCTCCTACTACAGGTGTAGGACTTTCCCGTCGAACTCTGGAAGTCTCTGCGCCCGCTCCAGTTCTCGTGAACACCATCCTGATGATCAAGGAAAACCAGGACGTTACTAAAAGATCTAGAGAAAACTTATCTTAAAAGAAAGGATGCCAAAAAGACGCTTCTCTCTGATACCAACTGAAACGCCCCGTTCTCAGACACCGAGTCCTTATCCGGAAAAGAAACGTTCGGCACGTATAAAATAAAAATAAATTCACTTTATACGTAAGCCTCTACTACGTCGTATCAAAAATAAGCAAACGGAAGCAAAAGACTCGGGTATAAAAATTCCAAACATCCAAGAATAGAATTACCGTCTAAAGATGGAAATGTAATTTTATTACATTCAAAGAAAATACGAAATCCCAAAAGAACGTACGATATTCTCAAACGGAAAGTAAAGGTACTGTGAGTCTCGAAAGACCAAAAGTCTAAACCAAAAGTACTAAAAACAGTCTAATAAATGAATAACATAATGATAAATGCAAAGTCTTCAATGAAGCGTCGTCAAACGTCAACATCGAACTCCTCCTCGTAACTATGATCCACATGTTCGTCTTCTCACCCCCAAACATATAGAAAACATGCATTTGAGGTAAGTACAACGTACTTAATAAGAAAGAGAAGCTACGACAACAATTACAATTTATAAAGAAAAGATATTTAGAAGTTTAGTTGTTTATGTACGACCGACTCAATCTAGAGTTCATCTCATGTCCATCAACATTAATTGACTAAACGTTTCTACTTAACTTATCTATGTTACAACCGCACTCAAGGGCACTATGCGTATCCACTTTTGGGACACTCTTGGCAACATATTAGTGGATCACACCAATATCCACGAAGTCTAGAATAGGTAAACTCTGATAGTACGCACATCTCAGTGGAGTCACCCGAACTTATGGTTTTTTTTACCTACGGGTTCTTCCACCTTCAGAGGTAGCACATACATCACGATATAGACTGGTTCCTATCCAAGAGAGACATGATTTTTAATCTTTTACTAGTCAAGTACGTGTTTTATTAGAATGATTAACTAACCACCTAAGTGTTTTCAATTAATCTCCCTCACAAATACTACTCTCTTCCTAGACCACTAGACATAGACAAGGCCTAGCAATTACACAGACATTGATGAATGCTAATTCATCAAAGCACAAGCCTATCACGCTCTTCCGACGGATCCGAACTTCAACTCCTTTTAAGAGTACATTCGGTGTTTTAACTGAACGAATCAGAAGCTCAATTCAGGCTTGTTTATGTTTATGAAATGTTCACGTATCACAAATTAAGGGTTTAAAACAATTAAAAAAACATGATTATGAAACCCGAAACCAAGCTGAAACGATAAAACAGTAGAAACAAGGTAAAACAGGTCAAACGCCCGTTTGACATCCTATGGACACCCGTTTAACATCGAACGCCCGTCCACTAACCCCAAACGCCCGTCCGTAAAAAATGGCTACATCCTGAATCAAAAGTCTATCCTCAAACGCCCGTCTGCCTTTGAGCTGCTATGATCGCAAACGCCCGTCTGCCTTGTGCAAACGCCCGTTTGCCTGGGTTTTTCCCAAAACGCTAAAACCTTCAAAACACGATTTCTAATCCGTTTCTAACCTAATTGACATCGAATTAAACCCAGTAAAACACAGAAAAACATATCTAATCAAACCATAGCATCTATGATCATTGATCAACGAAAAGACACATCTTCCTAGCATTAAAACATCTTAAACACGATCTAATCCTTATAAACGATAATTGAAATCGTAGGAAGAGCCTCTTACCTATTTGCAGCCAAAAACCGATCTAAACAGCCTCAGAAATCTGCAGCCCTTCCAACAAAGCTGAAATCCAAACGGTGTCCTCCTCACAACGGTTCCAATTCTCTACTCTGGTCTGAAAACGATCAAGCAACACTTCAGATGATGTGAAAACTCTTCTAACCCTTTTCTCTTCTCAAAACGCAAAGAGAGAAAAGCGTGGAGTCTGAATTTCTGGTTTAATGTTTAGGTTATGGGATTAATCTGTGTCAATTTTCCTTAAATATCAATTTCCCATAAATCCATTTTTCCTTATTTATCCATAATTACCAAAAATCAGAAATTTCCCTTTAAATCATATACATATTTTCGAATATATATACATATATATATAATCAATTAAATACTTAACTCCCATAAAAGAAAAGAAATAATAATATTTCGTTTTCGCAAAATGACACGTATGCCCTTTCCCGAAAATTGGAATATTACATTAGATTTTACATCATATCCTACATTAGAACTTACAGCCTACTCAGATGCTGATTGGGCAGGCTGTCCAGTCACTAGAAGATCTCCAATAGAGTTTTGTAAATTCTTAGGCGGAAACCTCATTTCTTGGTGTGCCAAAAAGCAACCCACTATCTCCAGATCAAGCAATGAAGCAGATTATAGAGCTTTGGCAAACACAACAGCAGAATTAACATGCATGGCTCCAGTATCTCACTCAAGACCTACAGCTCAATCAACCCCTCACTTCTATTGTGTACCGTGACAATCTCAGTGCCTTGTACTTAACTATAATCCCAGTTTTTCATGCTAGAACTAAGCATATTGAGCTAGACTACCACTTTGTAAAGGAGAAAGTGGCTCATGGGAAACTTGTCACTAAACACATTACAGGATGGCATCAAGTGGCTGATCTGTTCACAAAGCCAGCCACCAAATACCTCCTACAACAATTCCTCACCAAACTCTTTCTTCGCCCCATGCACAGTTTGAGAGAGGGTATTAAGTGTCCAGCAGCAGCTATCAAAGATTCAAGTTCAGAAAGTGAAGATTCGGACACAAGCAGAATTCAAATACAGTCAAATAATAAACAGATCGATCCAGGAATTCAAATAAATCAGGAAGTGTGAAGTGATATAGTCGACCTAGAGTCATAATCTTTTGAATAAAGTGATGGTTTTTCTCAATTTCAACATGTATTTATCAATAACTAGGGTATATCTTTTAGGACTGAGTTTGAAAGAGTCTTGTGATTGACAGACTCTTAGGACAAATTGTATAAAAAAGGGTTTTGATCGATTGAATAAAGCAACAAGAAAGACTTTACCTTTTTGCAAATTTCTTCTTCATGCCTGCATTTTTCTTCCATTGCTTCCGTTTCCCTCTGATTTCTTTATAAAGTACTCCTTCCGTCCCAAAATTTAAATCATCCTAGAGTTTTTATACAGATTAAGAAAGTAGTTAAACGTCATTAATGTATGGCTAAAATGTCTAATATATCATTTGACTGTCATAAATGCAACAATTGTAAAATGGTTGGATGATTATAAATTAGAGATAAGATGTGGAAATAAATGCTCATTTGATATTATGAATGTTTTATATTATGAGACAAAATGAAAGGCTAGAATAACATACATTTTGGGACACGGAGAGAGCAGTTCAAAGTAGTTTTTAAAAGTACATTATTGTGTCTTAAAATAATAGAGAATTCATATAGTTATCCATTTGATAATGAGTATTTAACGAGCTTTACACAATGTTCACCCCTATATTTCTTTCTTTAGATGATATACATGATGATGAAAGAGTTTCATGATGGACAAGAGAAATGAGATTTTTTTTTTTTTTTTTTTTTTTTGACAGATACAAAAATACGCATGCAATTTTTTTTCGGTTTTCATTAAAACTCGAATCCAAAATTTCAACGTTAAGGGCTAATAATAATTACCACCGGAAGAAACGGTGATTGGAGAACTATATTTAAGATACAATAATACTTTTAAGTTATATTGGGATGATGTTATATTGGGATGGAATTATCTGAAAGCTTGAAAAAAAAATGGATAAGGAGAAACAAAACCTTAAATGTGTATTAAAAAAAATCGAAGTGTCAAATAAAAAAAGAATGGTTTTTTTTTTTTAAGGAAACAAAATATTTTATTAAGGCAAGTCCGTCAAAACGGCAGAGATTACATCATGTGGGGATGAACAACCCAAGAAATAGGACCCACAGCCGCAACACCATGTCTAGCAAGAAGATGCGATGGGATATTACCAGACCGTTTAACAAAAGCAAATTGACAGGACTCAAAGGACGCCGAAGCAGAAAGAAAATCATGAGCTAGACATCCCAAGACATAAAGATCCTCAGATGACCGAGACAGTGCCTGGACGCAGGAAAGACAGTCACTCTCAAAGATCATAGATGGTAGACCAAACTGATCAGCCTCTATTAGAGCCAAAAGAACCGCACGCATCTCCAACAATTCTTGGGTATCACTCGGGTCAATATGGAAAGAGAAAGCCGCAACAATAACCCCCACCGAGTCTCTAAAGATCAGCCCAATACCCGAGCCGGATTCCGCAACTAAGGCATCAGTGTTACACTTCCAAGAACCTAGGGGCGGGGCAGACCATGCAACCGGGTGAGAAGGCCTCTCACCCACCTCCGGTGAACTAACCATCGTCTGGGTATACTCCAACGTTGCTGCTACTGAAGCTGAAGCCATGCGAGAGGCATATATCGGCGTCCCCTCAAAAACCGCACTACAACGCGCTTTCCAGAGGGACCACAAGGTCATGCAGAATTGAGACATCTCCTCCGCAGAGAACTGGATCACACGACTCCCAAAGAGCTCCCGAAACCCAGAAGATTGTCGATGTAACCAGGTCACAAAAGTCGACGCTTCCAAACCGCCCTAAAAGAATCACAATCAAACAAAACATGATGCATAGACTTCCGCTCCCTACCACACGCCAAACAAACACCGTCTCCAACCTGCCGCTTAAGGAGGTTCTCCCCAATCGACAGGCACCCCTGTAAACACCGCCAGAGAAAATGCTGCACACGTGGCGGCACATCGACCGGCCAAACATCACGCCATACCCTATCTGGTCCAAATGAGGATGCCCCACCTGTCTCGGAGTACAATCCTCCACACAACTGCAGAGATAAGAAATACCCGGATTTAACTGTGTATCGCCCCCTCCGATCATAGTGCCAAATACGCCTGTGCGGATGAGATGGCCCAGCTAAAGAAGTCTGGAGAATCGCGTCCATCTCCCAAGGATGAAAACACTGCTGGAGTGAAGGGAGATTCCAGCGACGCCCATCAGCTAACAAGAGATCATGCACCTGTAAGCTCGTCGACAGTGCATGGGAGGCGTGCGCAATGCGAAACGAAGGAGGCCGAGAAACCCATGCATCATGAAAACAAAGACAGAGCGGCCGTCACCTATACGCCAAGGCAAGCCCGATAACGACAAGTCTCGTCCCTCCAGCAAGCTCCGCCAGAGGAAAGAGGGGCGAGGCCCTAAGCCTGCCGCAATGATCGACATACCCGAATGATATTTCGCATTAAGAACCCGGCTGACGAGGGTTGTCGGGTGTTGCAACAAACACTTAGCTTGCTTTGCCAATAGAGCAAGATTAAAAGCCTCAAGATCACGAAAGCCGATGCCACCTAGCTTCTTCAGCAGACAACAGACATCCCAGCTCCGCCAGTGTATCTTTCGTTTATCCTCACCATCTCCCCAGAAAAACCCCCAGATATAGCGCTCCAACTCCCGGACCAGCGTGACCGGGACCTTGAAGCTCTACATGATGAAGGTAGGGATGGCCTGTAAGACTGATTTAATCATGACTTCTTTACCCGCTAGTGATAAAATCTTATCTTTCCATCCCGATATCTTCTTCCAAATTTTCTCTTGAAGGAATTCAAACACTTGTCGCTTATTATGGCCTGTAACAAAAGGCATACCGAGATACTTCCCTGTCTCATCCCCGATAGGGATTTGTAAGAAATCCAAGATATAGACCTGCTGCTCCTCATGCACTCCTCTGTTGAAGTAGAGACTAGACTTATGGAAGTTAATAGCCTGCCCCGATAGAGTCCCATGAAATGTCCATCAAAGTTTCCAAATCCCCATCCTGAATCTCAAAAAACAATATACTGTCATCAGTAAATAACATATGAGAAACCTGCACCGAAGCAAGCCCTCCGAAGGAAATCCCTCGAAGTGAGCCCACTCGGGCTGCCTTATCCAACAGCGCTGTAAGGCCCTCCGCACAGATAATAAAGAGGAATGGGAAAGAGGGTCCCCCTACCAAATGCCCCGAGTTGGGACAATCCGCTGTCCAGGCCGCCCATTGACAAGTACTTGATACGTGACTGAGGTGACACAACGCCGGATCAAATCAATAAAAACCTCAGGAAACCGCATATGCCACATTACACCCCACAGGTAGGCCCACTCCACCCTGTCAATGGCTTTGGCTATGTCCAGCTTAACTGCCGCATGATTCTGACACCCCGCTGCCCTAACCTTCTTAGAGTGGAACACCTCAAAGGCCACGATCGCATTATCTGTAATCTGCCTATCGGAGATAAATGCACTCTGATTGCCAGAAATTACATTAGAGATGACCAGTTTGAGCCGGTTGACAACAACCCTCGAGAGAAGCTTATACGCTGAGTTACATAGAGCAATGGGGCGAAGATCAGTCACTCGAGTACAACAGAAAACCTTCAGGACAAGAGTTATAAATATCGTGCTCATCGAACCCAGGTTCATACCATCATTAAGAACAGCCAAAGGCACCTGTAAAATATCTTCACCAAAAATATGTCAATATTTTTGCAAAAAGAGAACATGCATACCTTCAGGGCCAGGCGACTTCTTCCCAGGGAGTTTCTTAAGAGCGTGAAGGATCTCTTCCTCAGTATAAGGGGCATCAAGCCGTGCAATCTGCAGATTAAAAAGCAACGAAAACTCCAGACCCTGGAAATCCAGAGCTGGCGGTTGTGCCGAGGTAAAAATGGTCGTTAAGTAATGTGAGACCACCTCTCCAGGCCATCCTGCTCCATAACCTCCTCTCCAGCGTTATTAAAAAGAAGATCAATAGTGTTCGGGGCACGACGACTAGTAGCCTTATGGTGAAAGTATTGCGTATTCCGGTCCATACTCTTGAGCCAATCGCTACTCCCCCTCTGCCTCCAATACTCCTCGTTCAAAATGTATAAGAGATCCAACTCCTGTAGACGAACCGTCTCACCATCCCAAGTATAACCGGCAGACACACGAAAGACACGGAGCTCATCCTCCTTCCGGCTGATGTTCTTGCATATGTTACCATGCTTCGACCTACTCCAGGCTTTTAGATCCATACCAAGAGTATAAATACGCCGAAAGAGGGATGTGCCCACAGCACCTGTCTGCTACCAACCCTCCTGAATACGCCGCTCCAGCTCCTCATCCCGAGTCCAAAATGGATCATAGCGGGGGACAGAAAACCATTTCACCCTTCCCTGACATAAGGGGTTGGCCGCCGATAGAAGGATCGGAGCATAATGATCGCGAGCTAGACAAGTGAAGACCCTGTGATTCGGGAAGAGCTCATGCCACTCAATATTCACCACACCCCGATCTAACCGAACCCACATAGGCCCTGTATCCCGCCGATTGGACCAAGTAAAATGTGCCCCAAAAAACCCCAGATCCATAAGATGACGATCTGTAAGGGCTTTTTGGAACGCAACCATCTGTGATATAGGTCGCAGTCGGAGACCATCCTGTTCCTACTGTAAAAGCACCTCGTTAAAGTCACCAGCTACTACCCAAGGCAAGGAAAATGAGTCATGTAAACGCCGTAGAAGATTCCAAGAATGACCTATCTCCGTAGTAACCGGGTTCCCATAGAATCCCGTAAACCGCCAAACCACATTATCTGAATCATAAATCAGTGCATCAATGTGACCATGACCATAAGTAGAAATACGAAGATCAATATCCGAGTTCCATGATAAAGCCAACCCGCCGCTCATCCTTGAACTACCCACAACAAGCGCATTGAGAAAACCCAACGAACATATTCAAATCTATTAGCAGAAAGCTTAGTCTCAGACAAAAAAAGTAAAGAAGGCATAAACGAACGTACAAGAGCCGTAAAAGCTGTTACTGCACAGGGCTGGCCCAAACCCTGGCAGTTCCAACATTGGATATTCATGGTGCCGGGTGGGCCTGCTCCACGGCAGACTCCACCAATTGAAGCCCCTTGTGATTTGCCAATTGAAATCTTTGGTCCCTCATGGTTTAAAAATATATTTTTTTTTTTTCCCTTTTGGGGTTTTCCAGAAACCCTAACTTACTCATTCCGGTAGATACAAAAGAATATTCCGTCGGAATATTCTTATTTTTTATGTTATTCCCGTTTTTCCCTTCTATTTATAACCTAAACAAGTGAAGTTCTCTTCCTCAATCTTCCCCAGTCACTCAATCTTTCTCAGTCAAAATTAACTACTTTGGGGATGAGTTAAGACGTTTGAGTAAAGCCCACAGTTTTTTTTTCGTTTTTCTGAAAATCCGGCTTTCCATAGAACCCGGTGAATCTGAATGGTTGGTGTCATGTCTGCTCTATTTCCATATTAATATGTCGGATAATCAACGCAAGATTCTCAGGATTATGCAAAATACTCCAAACCCGTATGAACAACAACAAAGGAAAGAATTCAAGGCCAAAGTTTTATACACTAAGCAAATGGATACCAAAAAAAAAAACAATGTTTAAGTGGTGGACGATTGAACTCTGGTCCCGCTGCTAGAAGAAAAAAAAAGAATAAAAAACCAAAATTCCAAACCACGAAGAGAACAGAGAACTCTTCTAAGGTAAGAAAATATAAAAAAGAAACAGTACATCTTACCAAAAAAATAGGGAAACAAATCGCAGATAGAAGCTATCGAAATTTAAGCTCGATTTTTTTCTTCCTAGAAGCCAAATTTAATTAAACAGATTGTTGTATATTTAACCCTCATCCCACGGAATATGTCGAGAAGATTTATCTGAAATTAGTAAATCTGAGATGAGATAATTTTGATTGAGAAGAGGAAGAGGTTGTTCAATTGTTTAGGTAATAAATAAAAGGGCAAAACGGGAATAATATAAAAAATAAGAATATTCCTGTGATTCTACCGGAATTGGGAAGTTAGGGTTTCTGGAAAATCCTAAAGGGACAAACAATATACTTTTAAACTATGAGTAGTCAAAGACTTCAATTGACAAATCATAATTGTTTTTCCTTATTAATTATTCACTAGTTATTCAATTAATAAAATTCAGAATTCAATTAAAAATATGGGTATTTGTTTATAATGACTAGTTTGAGTACTTAATTACACATTTAAAACACACTTAAAATATAATTAGTTATAAGGACACATTTTGTCTGACTTTCCTGATTTACCCCTCCCCAATATCCCGTTCCTATAGTACAAATTGAAATAATCGTGAAGCTTTTGATCGTTCGTCTCCTTCCCTCCGCTGCCGGATAAATAGAAGTCGGAGTCCATGAAACCGTCACCGTCGGAGTCGATCTCAATTCAGATTCCATCCTTTCCCAGCGTGGTTCATTCTCGTTGTCCTGTACAACAAAGGAATATTGTAACTTCTCTAATACACTCAGCTAATTTCTCAAGTTTGTCATGGAATAGATATGGTAACTCAACACAAATATGCTCCCTTGATTTCTTCAGTTTAACGACAAGGTCGAAGATCCGGTTTGTCTCAGATTTTGCAGAAGTTTGCTCTTTGACTGCACCGTCTTTTTTGCGATCTGCTCCGGTTTTGATTCAACGCTCTTTGGACTTGATTCTCCTGGAAGATTACTCATAGTGAAATTCAAAGAAAATTAACAGAGAAAATTTCGAGTGACAAATCGAAAAGCGGCGACCAAAAACCAAAATTTAGTGGTAGAAAGCTAATAATCCTTTCTTCCAGTAACCAAAGCTGCCTAATTTGATAATTTTGGTCTAGATACAATCTCCGGCGGCGGCGGCATCGGAGGGCTCAAGCAGGAGTTGATTGAAACCGGCCGGAATCCGCCGTACGTATGAAGAGGCAGTCGGACCAGATTCCTTTTTCTATTGAAAGTGAAAAAGGAAAAAAATAATGAATTCTCAAGCTTCTTATGTTCTCTCTACACCGATTTCCTTCTAATTCTTCTCCATTTCCTTTCAATTTTGATCTGTTGCTATTTTTTTGCTGTTATATTCTTTGAATTATCCGATTTTGGATCTTTTTCTGTTATATTATTCTTTTTCTGTTCAGGCTGTTATTTAGCAGGACAAGCATGGCCTAATGAAGAGGACTCAGCCCTTTTGTTAGTGAATATCGGTTTAGCACGTAAAGTTAACCAAAAACCCGGATGTTGGATTGAGTTACACCCTATAGGCAAGCTAAATTGTTGTGTATTTTTTAGCACAAGCTCAATAGTTATTGGATTTTTTTGTACTTGTTGGGAAGCTGAAAGTGTTGCAGCTCTCTTTCTGGTTTTTGTTTTGTTTTTCCACCTCCTTTTTTTGAAAGTCTGTGCATTTTTTAATAATTTTTCTTGGAACACTTCAGATTGCCATAAAATGCTTTAGAATTTTCGCAATGTCCAATATCGAAGATGTTCTTGTGTGTTTGGTGGATTGGAAAGCCTTTTTGTTGGCAAGTGTGTGTTAATGAATTTAGTAAGAACTTATGTATGGCTAACTGTTCGTGTAAGGCTATGCTCTTTAACATTAGTCCTGGCCTCTGTTATGCATTTGATCAAATAGGTAGCTGATGTGTCTAAATATGCCGCCGCCTATGTGTTAACGGAAACCGCCCATCCAGCCACCCAGTTGGGGGCGAGCCGCGGCCATAGCATCAGAAGCAGCAATCCGGTTAGGGTCGCGGGGCAGAAACCTCATGACGAACGTGCGAACCTATAAGGTCTTAATCGCTCGGGGGGCCGCCCAGCATCCTAAGTCGGAGATCAGTAAGATATGGTACGGGTCCGGGAAAGGAGCGACCAAAGGGAAGTCGAGATAGAGCGAGGAGGCGAGCTCACAGACCGCAGCTCGAGCAGCCTCGTTGCGACGCCGCCTATTGTACTGACCGCATAACATCATTACGTACTATGCTTATCTACCCCTACCCCGTACCCTTAGCTCTGGCTCTTGCCTATAAAAGGAGGGCTTGTGTAATTTCATAGAGATATATGCAAAAATAGACAAAGAGGACAAAACTCTTGTCAACTTATTTCTTTCTAGTGCTCATTCACTCCACCACATCACCGCCATGTCATCACCGGCTATCACCTCCATAAATCTATCCAAAACAGCCAGATATTCATCTTCTATACCACCGCTAAGCCACCGTGATAATATTATGCATTATCAGTTGGCTCCGTTACCGGGAAAATCATAATCTGCCAGCTTTCCGGTGAAGAAATCACCCAGAAAAGCCTAAATACGGCGGAAGGGCTAATCATCACCTTCATCGCCCACCCAGAATCAACAGAGTTATCACCCGAAGAAGAAATCACCCAGATGGCCTCACGTCGAACGAGGTAGTGTTATTACGAGTCTACATCGGAAAAGTCATCTCTCATAGTTCTCTTCAATGTATATCTCTCCTACCAAAGGCTGTACCAATCTCTGGGATGATTGCGTTTGAATCATCACCTTTTTTCCCAGAAATTGGTATCGACTGACCGGAGCTCGCCTGAGTTACCACCGTCCGAGCGCATTCTCCCACCAACTCTCAGAGGGCAGTACAACAACTAACAACCCTCCCAACCACTTCGGTAGAAGACACTGTGCAGAGCAGTTAAACCTGTCAGACGGAGTAGTTCACTAACTGGAAACAGATTGCCAGAGTAAGTAACAGTCAGTAACTCGACCCCATTTTCAGGCTCGTTATCTTGCATCCTTAGCAATGGCAGGAAGTAAGGGCACGCTGATACCCCCAACCCCAGATAAAGGGGGTGCAATCAATCAAAGCCGTGCCGAAGGAGCTGGAGAGACACTGGACAGCCCCACCGCTGGGGGAAGTAGGCCGCAAAGGGATGCCCTGGCCACCGCCGATGCTCGAAACATCATAAATCAGAAGTCAAAGTCTAGAGAAGCCCAAGCGGCCCTAGAAGAGGCCCGCAGAGAAAAGAACCCCATTGGGGCACCAAGGCCGCAACGCAGCCGGGACATGCCAGAGAAAGTAACAGGGTTGCAAGAAGAGTCTGAGATCGCAGAAATGATAGAGTATGCCAAGTATGTCGAAAGAATGTACTTAACCAATTCCCGACTAGTGGCACCAGGCCGAGAACCTTTGCCAGTTCAGGAGGCGAACCAACCTAGGGGCGAGCCCCACCACAAAGCACCAAAAAAAGAGCGTCAAAGTCAAAGAGTAGATGTTGAGGAGAGCATCCAGTCCTCAGGTCGCAAAGGTCGCCGGGGAGGACAGGAGATCATCCAAACCCCTGCCCGACCTAGCCGCGAAAATTCTAAGGAAAGTAGAGAGAGGCTCCGCATTTAAAAGGTTGGGTGAGAAAGAAAAGGGTCGGGCTCTAAGCCGATTAAGCCTCCCAGAAAGAGGAGTAATACCTCGGCAGGAGGGAAGGAATGAAAGGGACGTCCGGCTGATAATAAGGGAAAAGTGAGCCCACCAGGAGGAATCGCGAAATCAATCGGTCTCAGAGCACAGAATTGAGTTAGCGGTCAGTCCGCCCCTGCCTACAACAAGACACGATCCGATCCTTGAATAACAAATAGAAATAATGAAGAAAGAGCTCGCTGAGCTCAAAAAGTCGAGGCCCGCCGAAAAGCCCGCTCCTATCTCCGGGATCGACGTGCTCGCCAAGAAGATAGTCAAAACTTTGCCCACAACAAAGAAAAGGTCAGCTATCCTAGCTACAATTACTACAGTGGAAACACTTGCCCGCACGATTGGCTCACCGCTTTCCAGGGTCGCATCACTCTCGCAATCCAGAACAAGTCCGCCTGGTGTATCGCTCTAGTCGGAAGTATGCAAGATAGGGCCGCCTCCTGGGTCTGTGGGCTCCTTCGTGGATCGATTGAAAGTTGGGAGGATCTATCTGAAAAATTCATGAGAGAATTTGAATCAGCCCGCAGACCAAAGAAAACCATCGAAGATCTCTACGAGATTCGCATGGGCGAAAACGAATCAGGAAAGGACTATTACGAACGGTTCGTCAAGATCTATGATCAAACGAGGAATATTCCCGACGACGCCATCATAACTTGCTTCCTCACAGGAATCGCCAAGGGTCTGATGAAAACGGAGTTTAACCTGCGGCCCCCTAGAGCGGGCCTAAGGGAAATGCTAGAAAGGTCCAGAATGATGGGGGTAAGCGAAGCGCCGTCCCTAACCAGAAAATCAAAGCCTAAAGCCGAGCCCAACTCTCATAAAAAAGATCGCGGTGACGATCGCAAGAAGGAACGCGGTAAGAATGCGAACACAGATCGTGAAACCAAGGTGCCATACAAATTCAATGAAAATGATTTCACCCCTTCAACACGAAAACGTCTCAGATACTTTTCGAAATTCGTGAGCAAATTGAGAGACCTAGGCCCATGAAAGGCGACGGCAGCACTCGCGATAAATCAAAATACTGTGACTATCACAGAGATCACGGGCACATTACCGACGAATGTTTTACTCTAAGAAGGGAAATCGAAAGGTTGATAAGGGAGGGACCTGCCGCCAAGTACAAACGCGATGGCGATGCGGTGTGACGGTAAAAGCGCGCTAACGCCGCACTTATCAAAGGAGGTTTGAGTTATTCATGGAAGCCTCCCCAGCAACAATCAGCTAAAGTCGCAAATACACTCGATTAACACGCGAGGTTTTGAGAAACCGATAGTCTTGGGAGAAAAAGAGAAAGGAATCATGTTCCCCAAAAGAGAACTAACAAGCACAGAGGGCGTCATGGAAGTGCCAATCACCCTCAAGATCGGAGTTAATGAGCTGCATGGGGTTAACCGGGTCATGGTCGACACCGGGGCAGGTCGCGATATCATCTACTTTGAGTGTCTCAAACAAATTGGATTCGGCGAAGCAAAATTGAAACCTTATTTGGGAGTGTTAGAGGATCACCAACGACACCGTAAGAGTCAAAGGCACCATCGATCTCAGCATCACCCTTGGAGATTACGAGCCTTGCCGGACAGAGATAATCACTTTTTTGGTCATCGATCTCCCCTCCTATTATAACATGATTTTGGTGATTCCAGCCATGAAAAAGTTCCAGATGGTGGCGTCTATACTGCACCAAAGGGTAAAATTTCACGTGGGAGACGATATTGGGGTCGCCATGAGCCGACCGGGATTTTTCCTCGACTATATGACCAAGAATAGAGTCGACTCCAAAAAACCAAGAATTGAAGAATTCCACACCAATGTCATCCAGGTCGCCACAGTAAAAGAAATCATCGAAAAGCCCGTAGAGGTTGAAACACTGCAGATGCGAGACCAGCCAGACTTCATAGCCGAGTATGAATTGATTGAAGAGGTCATAAACGAAAAGTATCCCGACCAGAAAGTGAAAATCGGATCGCAGATCACAGAAAAAGAGAGAAAGGAGCTAATCGAGCTCTTGAAAGAGAATAAGGAGGCTTCGCTTGGGAGGTAACCGACATGAGAGGTGTGGAGCCTGAGGTCGCGCTCCACTATCTGAGCGTCGATCCCAACTTCAGACCGATCCAACAGCGTGCAAGAAAATTCTCCGCGGAGAAAGAGATCGCCATAAAAGGCGAAGTGGACAAGCTGTTAGCCGCGGGAATAATCAAAGAGCTTCAATACCCGACTTGGCTAGCTAACGTAGTAATGGTCAAAAAGCACAACGGAAAGTGGCGGATGTGCGTAGACTTCACTGATTTAAACAAGGATTGCCCCAAGGATCCCTATCCGCTGCCTCGAATCGACAAGATGGTAGATGGGATCACTGGTTTTGAGATGCTGAGTTTCCTGGACGAATACTCTGGGTATCACCAAGTAAAGATGGCAAGTGAGGACAAAGAAATGACCGCGTTCAGAGCCGCAGGTGGACTCTATTACTATGAGATGATGCCTTTCGGCCTGAAGAATGCGGGGTCCACGTATCAAAGGATGGTCAACAGGGTCTTCAGCTCGCAGATAGGCAAAAACATGGAGAACTACATCGATGACATGGTCGTGAAATCAAGCCGTCGGGATCATCTGGCGGACCTTCGCGAAACCTTTGCTAATGTAAGAAAACATTCGATGAAACTCAACCCCGCCAAATGCACGTTCGGAGTACAAGAAGGAAAGCTCCTCGGATTTATGGTAAACCAGAAGGGAATCGAGGCTAACCCAGAGAAGATAGAGGCTCTAATGAACATGAGCGAGCCGACCACTGACAGACCTAAACCTAACCTTGGAAACGGCGCCAGAAAGCTGACGGACATTACCTAAGCTATACAGATCCTAACCGGCGGTGTACCGGGTCAAATTGTAGCTCTAGTCTGGTGAGTCAGGTCGTATTCCTCAGGGAAAACATGGTAATTCTTTTAAGTGGGGTTAAACACCAAGAATCTATTATTAACTCGATCTAAGTCGCAGTTTTTACTTTTTTCCTGGGTTAGATTATGTTAGTAGTTAGATTGTTAGAGTTAGATGTTAGTAAAACAGTAAATAAATACAAATAGATATATAGATATATTTTTGGATCTAGCCAAGAATACTTTACTGAATCAATATCTTTTAGTAGAAATAAATGAGACAGATCTTCCTTTATTCAAGGTGTAAATTATATATGAATCGGTGTACTCCTAAGCTAGACAACTCCTCCTCACACGAGCGTATGAAATTGTCATATGTCAAATGTCATCACCCAAGGTCCACAAGCGCCCCATGCTAATCTTAGTTAGTCTCGAGCAGTCCAGTACAAATCTACCCCGGATAAAAGAGGTTA
The DNA here is from genome assembly GCA_026214975.1 of Gentiana macrophylla. NCBI lineage: Eukaryota > Viridiplantae > Streptophyta > Magnoliopsida > Gentianales > Gentianaceae > Gentiana > Gentiana macrophylla. The sequence continues at coordinate 5,793,706 of CM047811.1, read as the reverse complement.
TTCCGTTCGTCAGACGGCCGATGTTATTCAAGAGGCTCCGGTTGTCAAGCGGATCGAGTTAACACAAACGGTGTAGTTTCAATTAAACTGTGATTTTAACATTATTAAGATCTCGAGTACAAATTTCAATAAGATTCATCTTTCCAGGACAAATCTGCCCCCGGGTAGGAAATCGGGTTCCGTTGTCACGTTTTCACTCGGCCAATTTTACCCTCCGGTTTTTCTATTTTTTATCTCATATCCTAACTTCTCTGGTCAGTTCATCATTAGGTTATATGTTGCGATTCATCTTGATTAATTACGTCAATCCGAATATTATCAATACGTTGCAAAATAGAAAAAGATTCATTATAATTGGTTTTAATCATGATTACCAGAGTCGATCATTCATTTTACCAAAAGATTAACTAATTCAGATTCATATCTTGGCTAGATATATTTTTAGTTTAACATAGTGATAGATATAATATATATATAAATAAACAACAAAAGTAATAACTTGATAAAATTACCTGTTAAGTGCAAATCAAAGCCGTATTCTCTGAAAATAACAACTTCTTCAATAACAACTTTCGGTAATTCTCTCGAGCATTACAAATGATTACTACTTTTATTTATAAAAACATATATACATACATAGACATATGTATATACGGGCCCAAAAATAAAATAAAACGAGAAAAGAGATGAAGAACGGAGATGAAGAAGAGGGGAATGGAAGAAATGGGAGGAGGTGGAGAAGAGAGATCTTGGCCAAGAGTGGCCAAGATGGGGCAAGGTTTTTTGATGGATATGGGGAGGTATTTATAGGGGGAGTTGAGGGAGGTGATATTTGAGGGAGATATTTTTGGAGAATATGCTAAGTATATGCCAAGTTTGTTACAAGCATGTGGGAGGTATTGATGAGTTTGTTATGACTCATCATCATCATCATTAGTTAGCACATGGAGTAACATGCAACAAGTTGAGCCAAAAATATCCGGTTCGACCCGAGATATCAACTGTTCGGTAAAAAATTCATAACTTGAGTTGTAGACCTCCGATTGACGTGATTCAAAATGCGTTGGAAAGCTCATTTAAATATCTACAACTTTAGTCAAGAACTATTCTCCAGAAAATGCCTCTAATTCGGGTCAAATTTCCATCGAAAACAGGTTACGGTAGAAGCGCGTAGGAAAAATAATTTGATCCGTTGAACTCGTAAGCTTGTGGCATTTTCTTCTTTCCTCAAAATCCATTTTTAGGCTTCAAAACATGTCGTTACGTGGAATCTTGGTCAATATATAATCCTGCAATGAACCACCAAAATACCAAACGTAAATCCGACACGACACTCCGGTTACTAAACCGGTACAAAAACTAATAAAAAACTTATAAAAATACGATAATTTATATAATAACTACTACTTATACATTTGTATAAAACTTAGTAATTTTGACTTGAATTGATACAAAAATGCTCAAAACGGTATCAGAAATGGGGTGAAATGTTATAATAATGAGTGTTAATTTATCTCTCATCAACCACGATCAAAGAGGTCCAGAGACTTAATGGAAAAATCATCGCTCTGGGGAGGTTCATCTCAAAATCCTCCGAAAAAAGTTTGCCTTTCTTCAAAATCCTCAAAGGAAGCAAGACCTTTTCATGGACAGAAGAATGTTCGCAGGCCTTCAAAGATCTGAAGACGTATCTGGCCAGCCCTCCACTGCTAGTCAGTCCTAGCCTAGGAGATTCTTTGCTTTTGTATCTCGTGGCCACAGAACGGGCTGTAGCCGCGGCACTTGTCAAGGAGGACGGCACCCTCCAAAAAACCGTTTATTATGTCTCTAAGGCTCTCAGTCCCGTTGAGAGTCGCTATTTCAATATTGAAAAGTTGGCCTACTGTGTTGTCATTGCTGCCCGCAAATTAAGGGCTTATTTTTCATCGCATACAATCACTGTACTATCCGACGCCCCGTTGCGCCAAGTCCTACACAAGCCAGATCTATCTGGGCGATTGCTTCGGTGGGCCATTGAGCTCACAGAATTTGATATTCGATATGAGCCTCGGAAGGCCATCAAGGCCCAGGCTTTGCCAGACTTCATTGTGGAAACAAGTTTCAAAGAGCAAGTGGATGAACAATCCGATTCGCCGTCCAGCGCCGTTACAAGTACGGCCCCACCATCCGGGCCTCAAAAGCCAAGTCATTGTTGGCAACTCTATGTTGATGGGGCCGCTAGTCACAAAGGTTGCGGCGCCGGAATTATCTTGCTAGAGCCGGGCACCTCGGAGGAAATCGAAAAAGCATTAAGATTTGACTTCACCGCCTCCAACAATCAAGCAGAATACGAGGCTGTCATAGCAGGGCTAGAGCTCGCTAAGGACATGAAAGTCAAAAACGTGGAGGTATTCTGCGATTCACAGCTGGTGTTGAATCAAGTCAACGGATCGTTTGGGGTTCACTGCGACATTCTCCAAAAGTACATTGATCTCGTCAAAAAGCTCGGGAGCGAATTTAAATATTGTAAATTCACCAACATTCCTCGGGGAGACAATCACAGAGCAGATTATTTATCGAAATTGACAAACGACGACGAAATGAGCAATCCCGCGATCATGGTCGAGAACCTATTGGGGCCTGCGGTCAACCGTGCCGAGGTCATGGATTTTCAACCCACCAGTCCGTGTTGGATCGACGAGATAAAAGCGTATATTGTATCATGAGCTCAACCGTCCGACCCTAATGAGGCCAGGGCCATGATTAGAAGGGTGGCCCGCTACACCCTCATGAACAACGTGTTGTACAGGAGATCTTTCTCAAAACCTTTGTCTCGATGTGTGCGACCCGAAGAGGTCCAAGGGGTACTCGTGGAACTGCACGAGGGAATGTGTGGCGGCCATCCGGCTAGTCGCACTCTTGCTCAAAAGGTTTTACTCACCGGATATGACTGGCCAAAACTTGCAGAGGACGCTCGAATATACGCCAAGAGATGCGTCAAATGTCAGAAGTTTGCAGACATCCCCAGATTACCATCGGTCGAACAAAGCATTGTCGTCGCGGCATGGCCGTTCGACATGTGGGCAGTCGATTTAATAGGACCATTGAAGAAAGGCCGCTCTGGATGCGAATACGTGGCCGTGGATTACTTCACCAAATGGATCGAGGCTAAGGCCTTGGCGAAAATCGAAACCAAGAATGTGATCTACTTCCTGCTCGATCAGGTCTGGACCAGGTTCAGAGTGCCGCGGGTAATAGTGTCCGACCATGGGCCACAGTTCCGGGAAGAATTCAACGAGTTCTGTAAAGAGCACAATGTCAAGCACTGGAAATCATCAGTGTGCTACCCAAAAGGCAACGGGCAGGCCGAAAATGCTAACAAACAGGTTCTAAGCGTGCTGAAAAAGAGTCTGAACGAGAAAGTAGGAAAATGGCCAGACCACTTACCCGCGGCCTTGTGGGCCCTTAGGACGTCGAGAAAAACAACTACAGGGGAGACCCCTTTCGCTTTAACCTACGGGTCAGAAGCTATGGCCCCGGTAGAAATGGCCCTGCCAAGTCTTAGGGTCGCTCATTTCAATGAGGCTGAAAATCCACAAAGCCGACAGCTTGACATCGACTTAGCGGAGGAAAATCGAATCAATTCTTATGGTCACCTGCTCAATTGCAAACAGGCCGCGAAATGACATCATGACAAGCGTATCCGGATCCGCGGTCATCACTTCGCAGTAGGAGATTAAGTTTTGTGCAAAAGAGAAGCTACGGGTCATAAGGCCTAGAAAGGCAAGTTATCGGAAAACTGGGAGGGACCACTTCAGGTCGCAAGGATTGTCAAAAAGGGAACTTATGTATTGAAAGACAGTCAAGGTCGCGAATACAATAGACCTTGGCACGCTGATAACTTGAAAAGATATTATATGTAAGCCCAAACAATTTATTCATAAAATTAAAGGCCAGTTCCGACTAATACAATTTCAGCTACAGAGGCTCATCGCTGTTTCTGGCAAGCTCGCGGACATAGTTCCCGCAAGCTTAACCAAAAACAGGGGGCCGCAAGATAAAATTTTCAAACAATAAGGCGAGTATCGGAAAAATGGCAAACTAACTACTTCAAGCGAACCCGCCGCGATCCAATGAATGAACTGGCACTCCGGCTACATCGGTACACAATTTAGAAATCAGCGACCCATACGGAATACAGCGATCAGGGTCCATAGAAATAGCAAACGCAACAGCTTCACGATGGATCAGGACCCCCCAATCAATATCCACTTGGGGGTCGCGAATAGCGTGCAAAAGTAAAGCCTCAGCCTCGGTAACCACTTCAAAATATGCAGACGGAAGAGATCGTGAGTTAATAAACATTTTCCACTCGCGATTACTACAAGACAGCTCGGATGCGGGACCCAGGGTACGAGCACGGCGACGGTGGGGGAAAAGCTCACGAATTGCGCGACATAGGTGAATTCCCCAACTCGCTGCATCTCTAAGGTCCCAAGCCACCTCACAATGAGCAGAGGGATTGACGGCGGGAATGCGAAGGGCAGAATTGATAGTCTCCGGAGAAAAGTCGACTGAGACGCCCCGGAGAACAACGGAGCTAATCGTCTCCCCCGGTGAGGCCTCCGACAATACGGAGTAGAATTCTTTAACCAGGGTAAGGTTGAAGAGTAACATGGGCAGAGAAACAAAATCTGACCACCCAGAAAGACAAATCCGGAGCAAGGAACCATCACCATCAAGCTTGTCCTGGTTCAGGCCTCTCTCCCTCACCAGCTTCACAACATCGAAATAACGCCAAAAATGATCCTTGGCAACAGGAGAGGCCGTAAGGAAAAAGGAGAAACATCACGCACAGGACGAGCATTATACAAACGCACTGAACTACCACCGGCAGATGGAGAAGACATGACTAAAAACAAAGGGGAGAGGTAATGGAGAACAAAGGAATCACCCCCTCTTATAGAGGCTCCGAGCGGGATTAGCGGACAACATTCACGCGTTTTATCAAAATTTTGAAATTCAAAAACGTGGTCAAATGTTTGACAGTTGAGCAATCCAAGATTCAAGGCTACTTTCACTGCGCAATTATCGAGCAGGTCAGAAGACAGTCAGGGAGCCGTCCAATCAAGTCAGAGCATCAGCTTTCCATAATCACGCCCGCTGCTCACCCCGGGACAACAATTTTTTGTCCAAATCAATGTTCGCCCTCGACTTGATAAAAAACTGGGGGGCTGGAACTTGGAATTTTCAAAAGCAAGACACTATTTCCTTGAGATCGGCTCAGCCCTTGTGCCAAACTGGGGGGCCGCATGGCAGAATTTTAGAAGTTACTCGACACAAGAGCGCAGCGACCTCACAGAAATAAAGGGGCCGCATACAATTCTGTACCCATGGCCAAAGGGATTTTTTATTTTAGCGAGCTAACACTCTTAACCTCGCCGAAATAAAAGGGGGCGCAAACACACAACATACAAGAGCAAAAGGCAACGAATCAAGAAAACAAGACGAGTGCATAAAACAAATTATCGAAACGCCGCCCTAAGGAGAGCCCGCCAAATTACAAAGTTTAAAACCAAGCACAAAATAAGTTACAAATTAACAAATTGTTTGGAACAAAACAACAAAGTACAGATCGCTCAAATCTCGCAAAAACGGATAAATGTCAAACTTGGCTAGGAGGGTCGGTGCGGTCTCCATCTTCATCGCCGCCTTCCTCATTGTCGGTGACTGGGGTTTTCTCAGAGCGGCAAAGTTGATAGGATTAACCGGAGGAGGATCCCACACCGGCTCACCATCCTTTACCTGCCCAGTTTGGATGGCGACAATGTGATCCGGAGCATAAGGAATATCCGGATGAAGAGCCAACAAGTCGGGATTCCGCTGGGGCATGTCAACCCACTTAAGCATTTCCTCGAAGATAAGCGACTCTCTGCCATGATATGCCCAAAGGCAGCGAGCGAGATGGTTAAAGCCTTGATCAAAGCTCGCCTCTAAATGATAGTAGAACTCGTCCGTCTCCAGATAAGCCGCAACGGCCGCAGGACCAGCTTCCTCGGCGGTTTTGTTGGCAACACCAAGCTGCTCCTTCAAGCTTGCAACCTCCTGCTCAACGGCCTTCAAAGCTTCCACGGATTTCTAGGAATGGTCAGCCAAGATCTTCATTCTCTCCTTCAACTCCGCATCTATCTTAGCGCTTTCCTCCATAGCCTTCTTCATGCGATCTATCTCGGCCTGGGCTTTGACATTCTTGGCCTCAGCAGCGATCCTTGCTTTCTCAGAGGCACCAAGGGCCGCCGTCGCTTTCCTCAGCTCAGCATTGCGCTTTTCAGTTGCCTCGTTAGCTTTCATTATGCGAGTCCCAAGCTACAAAAAAAAATGATGAGTCCGCAGAATGAGAAAAGAGAAGGAAAAACGATAATAAACAAAACAGTGGCTTACCGTGGAGGAGGCGATCCCAAATTCGCCAGCTAGATCCTTCAATTCTGTAACCTCATCCCTGGCGGGGGCATTGTCGCGAACAACCACTCGGTCAATAATTCCTCTGCAAATCTCTAGTTGTATTCCGGCCGGTGCGTCCCACGACAAGCGGCCCAGAGGGATAACATCAGCAATAGCCTCCCTAAGTTGGCTTGCCTTCGCCATATCAAGCGGACCTCCGGTGAACTCAGCGTCCAACCAGAGGGCCTCTTTCCCCTAGTATCCGTGAGGAAACTGATGAGCGACAAATTGTCAATCATTATTATGACAGTTTACCCTAATATTGATAACACTTTGAGCATTATTGTACCAATTCAAGTCATAATTACTAATTTTTATCCAAATATGTAAGTAGTATTATTATATAAATTATCGTATTTTTATAAGTTTTTTATAAGTTTTGTACCGGTTTAGTAACCGGAGTATCGTGTCGGATTTACGTTTGGTGTTTTGGTAATTTATTGCAGGATTACACGTTTACCAAGATCCCAAGTGACGACACTTTTTAGAGCCTAAAAACATATCTTTTGAGGGATAGAAGAAGATGCCATAAGCTTACAAGTTCAAACGGATCAATTGTCCTAAGTGCTTCTACCGTAAAATATCTTCGACGGACATTTGACCCAACTTAAAGGCATTTTCTGGGGAAGAGTTCTTCATGAAAGTTTTAGATCTTCAAATAAGCTTTCCAACGCACTTTTAATCACGTCAATCGGAGGTCTACAACTCATTTTACCAAACAGCTGATATTTTGTGATTCGCACGAACCGGAAAAAACCGCACGGGCCGGAATCTTCATCATTTCAAGCACATGGGAGTCGACAAGGAATGCAGATCGTAGCACCGCACGCGCGGGGAAGGGGCCGCACGCGCCGGTGTACTACCCTCGCCTATAAATACTCCATCATTTGCAGATGTTTGAGTTGTACCAACATAATATATATATATATATATATATATATATATATATATATATATATATATATATATATATATATATATATATCTTATCTTTAGTTAGTTTCTAGTTCTGTAAATACAGTAAAAGGCACTCTGCCGAAATAATAATGTAGTATAAGTATCGTTGTAATACTTAGAAGACTTATCAAGGCTCGTTGTTGTTAGAAGAGTTGCTATTTCCGGAGAATACGGCTCTGATGCTTCAATTGTAATCTGGTAACTTTCTAATGTATTTATGTTTGTTTGTTATTATTAGTATCTATATAATTGTTATAATGATATTAGGCTAACTTAATATCTAGCCAAGATATGAAATTGAATTATTTTTATCTTTTTAAGGAAATGGATGATGACTATGTTAAAATCTAATTAAAATCGATTATGATGAATCTCTTTCTATTTGAACTTAATGGCATGTTTGTATTGACGTAATTAACCAATATAGCCGGAGTCGTAATCTAATGATGAACTGACCAGAGAAGTTAGGTTATAAGACCGTGGATAGAAAGACCGGAGGGTAAAAATGGCCGTCTGACAAACGGAATCCTATTTCCTATCCCGGGGGCAGAATATTTGTACTCGAGAGATTATTACGTTGAAATCACATGTTTAATCGACAGATCTTAAAATACTGGCCGTATGACAAAACGGGAGAGACCCATGATTAAGATGACATTGGACAGAGGATTAGACATATGACAATTTCATACGCTCGTGTGAGGAGGAATTGTTGAGCTTAGGAGTATACCGTTTCACGTAATCAATTAGACCTAAAAAGGAAGATCGAGCACATCCATTGAACTAAAAAGAGATTGTAATTCAATAACATATTCTTGGCTAGTTTCTAATAATATTACTAGTATCTATATTAGTATTTATTATATTGGTACTATATATATATATATATATATATATATATATATATATATATATATATATATATATCTATATTAGTATTATGCATTTATTTACTGTTTTAGTAGTTTAAAGATTATTTACTTGGTAAAAAACTGCGACTTAGATTGAGTTAATAATAGCTTCTTGGTGTTTAACCACACTTTGAATTACAATTCGTTCCCTGAGGATACGACACCTGACTCACCACACTAGCACTACAATTTGACCCGGTACACTGCCGGTAAGGATTGTATAGCCTAGAAACAGTCCGTCAGAAACGTCCCCTTCGGCGGCGCCCTCTCCTCATCAGTGATCTCCTCCACGATAGCAGTTCGCTTATCAGCACGATCAGAACCCTTGCTAGCGCCAGCAGCTTTAGGTTTTTCGACCATTGACCGCTTGGGCTCTTGGGCCTCCTTAGAAGGGACGTCAGCGAGCAACCTTTTCTGGGCCCCTCCAGTTTGACTCGGGCCCACACCCACTAGGGTCACTGCTGAAGCTTGAAAATTGAGGTTGTAAGCTTCATCAACAACTGAAGCGTCGACCATTCGGGGGATCCTTCTCAAAGCTTGTTTCAGCGCCGCATGCCTGTCTTTGGCAGCATCATCCGCCAACTTCTGCCTTTGAGCTCGCCTCTGAGTAGCATCTATATCGCTGATTGAAAGTTTAAAAAAAAGTTCTTCAAAAGTTGGAAAAATAAACAAAAAAAACAAAGCAATAAGGCAGGAAGAATAATGTAGAAAGCAAAGAAAAATTACGGCGAGGCCTCTTGCTGGGATCACCATGACATGCCGCACACTCCGATGGGAAGCAGCGGTTAATATGACACTCTCCAACCCAATCAGAATCGCTCTCCTCAGATGCAATAGCCACCAGAGGTTGGCCTTTCGCCGGCCCCACAATTCCGGCTCTGCTCGCATAAGGCTCCGCCATGTCTAGGAGATTGATCCAGGACATATTCCTCTTCAAGGGCGCGGCCCCATCAGAATCTATTATCGGCCAAAGTCCTCGGAGGAATCGATACTCGTCCACAAAGGGATCATCAAAACCAATCATAGAAAATTTCCCCGTAAAATGAGGGAAAGGCCAACCAACTTTCGATTCGACCTTAAAAACGCGATCCCCCCAGTTGTGTATCTTGTTGGGGAGTTGAAAGAATAAACGGGGAGTCTGGGCCCTCACGTTGGCCTGCCCCGGAAAAGAGGTACCGCAAAGAAAATGAAACTGTTTGAACATGGAGAAAGTAGGCTATTGCTTCATCGTTCGACAGAGAACAATGAAAGACATGATTTGAATGGCGGCCCCAACGTCTAGGTCGCATGGCAATATTCGCAGCTCGCACAACAACTTAACCAAGAAATGATCGAAATGGGGCCCGAAGCCGGCAAAGAAATGACAAAGTGAAGAATTATAGTATCCCCAGGGCGGCGAGCACAAATAAAATCTTCTAGGTCGCTAGGCCGCAGCTTGTCTTCCTCCTTATTAAAGTCGATCAAGGAGAACCGGTACATATTGGGGTCAATATTGTAAAATCACTGAAGGGTTTTGGCGAGGTTTGTACTTTTCTTGATCCGTCGCCAGTGTTTCTCCACATCCTTCTCATACAGATTCATAAGGGCAAATTCCCTTAAGGCCTCAGGATTATTAGGCTTTGAAGGCTTCTCGTTAGTCGCCACTTCCCCTACCGTCATGGTCGAAGGATCAGCCTTCTTTTTCTTGGGTTTCTTGGGAAGCTCCAGAGGCTAGCGCGGAACCAATTCGAGATCATCCTCGTTGGATCCCATCAGCCTATGCAAGGCGGCGTCCTCTACATACATCTCGTCATCACCAGGCGCCCCCACGCTACTCGCACCCTCCACTGCCGAGATATCATCGTCGCAGCCGTGACCACTAGCACTTGCCTCGCCTTGGCTACGAGCCGCCTCCTTGCGACTTTTCTTCCGCCTAGGCACCGGATCAGACAACATACTCCCTAGGTCGAAAGGATCCTTAGGTCATATCCCGCAGCGCCCCCCTCTATCAACTCTTGTAGGTCGTCGCGTGCGACCACCTCGGGGCTAGATTCAGCAAGCTCATCTTCTAGGGCATAGTCATACGCCTCTCGATCCACATCAGAATCGCCGTCAGGGCTGAAATCATCATCCGACATCCTGCAAAACAAGGAATGGTGGAGCTTTAAAATCACCTGGGATAATGTAAATCACCAGGGAGGTGATCGCACCGATCTCGACACCTTCCCTGTGATTTTGCAGGATGGGATGCCACAATGAAAGAACGAGATACAAAAAAGGAAGGACATCACGAATTATCAAGGAAAAGACCATCTTTTCCCCAGAACAAGAACATCAATTCAAAGGAAAACCATACCAAAACAAGAACATTGACTCAAAAACACAAGCCTTTATCCCTCAAACTGCCCCAGGTCATGCGTGATATGCTAAAGGGAGGAACAAACGCAAAAAACAACCGGAAACACTGCAGAAAAAACGATCGGAGGAGCTTAGTGGATGAAGAATTACCTTGTTTTTGGCTGAAAGACGATCGGAAACTGTAGATGGCAAACGGAAACCTCAGGGTTGGCCGCCGGAAACTTCAAATCTTCAAACGGGAAACACTCGAAGCTTATAAACTCTAGAAACCGTGAGAGAAAAATGGGAAGGGATTAGAAGGAGCGAAAAAGTGCTGAGCGAATGGGGTTTGGACCCTTATATAGAAAAGAAAATTTTGATCGTGCGGTTCAGATGAGATCTGCCCAACGGTCCAGATTCACGCAGTCATCTTGAGGATTTCGAAATTCAAAATCGGCATCATTACGGCGGGTCAATCAATGCCCACGTAACAACGCACGTCCATCAATGACTGTGCCATTATTAAAGCAGTTATCGAAACTCCAACACCCACGTTGCTGCAGTTATCTAGAAACCGAAAGGACCATGATCTGACGGTTCAACTGCCCCACTACCCAAGTTTGACACTCAACGTCGCCAAACGCAACATCTTATAGCTCAGGCTCGCCACCATCGCAAAAAACGCTTCGAGGCAAGACGCACTAAAAGCGCGGCCCTTAGTGAATAAGTCGCTTCAGACGACAAGGTCGCCAGACCCAAAAAACGCTTCGAGGCAAGACACACTAAAAGCGCGGCCCTTAGTGAATAAGTCGCTTCAGACGACAAGGTCTCCAGACCCAAAAAACGCTTCGAGGCAAGACGCACTAAAAGCGCGGCCCTTAGTGAATAAGTCACTTCAGACGAAAAGGCCACCAGACCCAAAAAATGCTTCGAGGCAAGACGCACCTAAAAGCACAGCCCTTAGTGAATAAGTCACTTCAGACGACAAGGTCGCCAGACCCAAAAAATGCTTCGAGGCAAGACGCACCTAAAAGCGCGGCCTTAGTGAATAAGTCACTTTAGACGACAAGGTCGCCAGACCCAAAGGGCGCTCCTAGATCGCCCGCTTAATAGAGCGATCCTAAACAAATAATGGGAGGACGCCAGCAATCTGCATAATCTGGATACTCTTTACTCTATGCTTAGCCTCCACGAAAACGTCAAAGACATAGAGTAGGGGGCCATTGATGTGTCTAAATATGCCGCCGCCTATGTGTTAATGGAAACCGCCCATCCAGCCACCCGGTTGGGGGCGAGCCGCGGCCATAGCATCAGAAGCAGCAATCCGGTTAGGGTCGTGTGGCGGAAACCTCATGACGAACGTGCAAACCTATAAGGTCTTAATCGCTCGGGGGGCCGCCCAGCATCCTAAGTCAGAGATCAGTAAGATATGGTACGAGTCCGAGAAAGGAGCGACCAAGAGGAAGTCGAGATAGAGCGAGGAGGCGAGCTCACAGACCGCAGCTCGAGCAGCCTCGTGGCGACACCGCCTGTTGTACTGACCGCATAACATCATTACGTACTGTGCTTATCTACCACTACCCCGTACCCTTAGCTCTGGCTCTTGCCTATAAAAGGAGGGCTTGTGTAATTTCATAGAGATATATGCAAAAATAGACAAAGAGGATAAAACTCTTGTCAACTTATTTCTTTCTAGTGCTCATTCACTCCACCACATCACCGCCGTGTCATCACCGGCTATCACCTCCATAAATCTATCCAAAACATCCAAATATCCATCTTCTATACCACCGCTAAGCCACCGTGATAATATTATGCATTATCAGTAGCCTACTTCATTAATGAATTGATGCAGTGACATTGATGTCACTGTATATACAATTAGAGAATTGATGCAGTGACATTGATGTTTCTGCATTAGGGGTGGTCACTGCATCGCAGTGTCACTGCATTGGGGGTGGTCACTGCATCGCGGTGGTCAATGGATCTGGGTTTTTCAATGCATCGCGGTGTCACTTCATCGAGGCGTCTGTGCATTGGGGGTGGCCACTGCATCGCGGTGTCTCTACATCGGAGGTGGTCACTGTATCGCGGTGTCTCTGCATCGGGAGGTGGTCACTGCATTGCGGTGTCTCTGCATCGGAGGTGGCCACTGCATCGAGGTGGTCAATGGATCTGGGGTGGTCAATGCATCACGGTATCACTTCATCTAGGCGTCTCTGGATCGCGGTGTCTCTGCATCGGTGGTGTCACTGCATCGCGGTAGCCAATGCATTGATGTGGTCAATGAATCACGGTAGTCAATGCATCACGGTGTCTCTGCATATCATGGTGGTCAATGAATCGCGGTGGTCAAAGAAACGCGGTGGTAACTGCATCGGGGTGGTCACTGCATCGCGGTGTGTCTCTGCATAGCGGTTTTCAGTGCATCACTGTGGTCTCTACATCGCGGTGTCACTTCATCACGGTGTCTATGCATCGCCGTGTCTCTGCATCGTGGTGTCACTTTATCGTGATGAGTCTGCATCGCGGTGGTCAATGAATCACGGCGGTTATTGCATCGGGTGGTCATTGTATCGCGGTGGTCATTGCATCGGGGTGGTCAATGCATCACGGGGGTCAATGCATCGGGGTGGTCAATGTATCGGGGTGGTCAATGCATCGTGGTGTTCAATGCATCACGGTGGTCAATGCATCGGCATGGTCAATGCATCGTGTGGGTCAATGCATCGCGGTGGTCATTGCATCGCGGCGGTTACCAGAAGAAAAAAACACTTTTTTAGCATGAAAAAAAACATTTTTTATCATCCAGAAAAAAAATTAAAAACAAAACAAAACAACAACTTTCAGTTTCAGCACCTGTTTTATAAGGGTCAACATGGTCCAGTTCGGCCGTTTTTTTTTCGTTTTTTAAAACCGAACCATTTTATACGGTTTCCAATTTTTGAAACCAAACTAGAACGGGTTTTAGACGTAAACCATTTGTTTGGTCCGGTTTGGTTCAGCTTGGTTCCGGTTTCTTACGGTTTTCTTTAACGATTAAAATTATTGATAGGAAATTACAAATTGTCTCGTAACAACAAATGATAATATATGTAATACATTAGTAATATTATGTCAGTAAATCCAATGGGATGATTTAACAAATGTTATATATTTAACTAACATCTACTCATGCAAATCTTAAAGATCCAAAAACCAATCATACTTCAACACCATCTAACACAACGAACTCGACACCGACCATTGAATATCCAAGTTTGGGACAAACAAGATAATAAAAGAGTCATCTCTTACTCATTTCAATTCAGCAATGAATCATCAACTTTAAAAAACACTAATAATGAACTAAACGTTATATTATATAATATCATATATAAATCTCAAAATCCATTTGACAAAATTTTTGAGTATGGTCAAGGGAGAAAGAGGAATGCATTTGTTTCATAAGTAAGCGAGAGATAACTTAAAGATAACTAACTTTCACACATTTCAAAAGGGAAAAAACATATGATAGAGTTTTGGGCAGCATTTAGTTAGAACATATTCTTCATTTTATTTCTCCAAAACACCAACTCTGATTTTGATTATCTCAGAAATGTTATTGTCCAACATAATCTAATTATAAGCAATTAAAAGACAAATTTATATAAATTTATCGTCTATAAATGCATTTATTTATATAAAATGGCAAACCTAACAAATGAACAAATCGGAAAATGTCCATGATGAAGTTCATCAACATCATTAAAAGAAGTAAGTGATACAAATAAACATTCACATATTTCAAATATCGGCGCTGAGGAAGTAGAAAGAGAATAAAGAGTTAGCAGTGGTGAGTTGTAAACTGACATGTACTCGAGATTCTCTTAAATGATTAGAAATTAAAAACAAGTTTGTGAAATGATCGACAAAATATGAATCTTTAGGATATGAGATTAGTAATTGATCATTAATACATTATAAATACAAAGTTTAAACAAGTTGAGTTGGACCGAGAAAAGCAAATTGATGTCTTAAATTATTAATAGATGTAGGTATGTCTGTGTAAGTGTGTGTGTGTATATATTAAATCCGGTTTGGTCCGGTTTTGAACGGTTTTTATATTTTTAAAGTGGAACCAAATTGTTTTCACGGTTTGGTTTTTTGCAATACTAAAACCGACCAATAAACCACGATTTGTACCCTTTCCGTTTTGGTTTGATTTTGTTCGGCCGGTTGGTTTAGTTTCCGGTTTTTTTGTTCACCCTTTTTATTCCATCTTTGGCGCCGTTGTTGTTGTTGTTGTTGTTGTTGTTGTTGTTACAATCAACGCAGTTTTTATTTATTTATTAATTGAGTTTGAGGGTAGTTTGGTTTATTTACTAATTTTATGTCCTTATAACCAAATAAGATTCTTTAGTGTCCTATTTGCCTAATTAAGTCTAATACATGTCTTTTTAGATATTTGCCCCCATAAAAATTCCACTAACACATTTGTATACAATTGATTATGACATCAACCTATCGATTCATATGTGCTAATTTGTTTGTGACCATTTATTGGGTGACAAACATTTCTTGTGCAAACTTTTTTTTTTTTTTTGGAAAAGGTCAAAGAAATACTTAACCCCATAATATATAATATATATATATATATATATATATATATATATAAAATCCAAAACATGTTATATTAGTCAAAAAGTGATACGATACATAATCAAAAGTTTCACCTCCTTTTAACGAAGAGGGGAAGGAAAATTGTGGAAAAGAAAAGAAAGATAACTAAAACGACAAATAAAACTCCAAAATTGTAGAATATCAATGACCATTTTGTCTGAAAAAGTCAAAAAGGCGCTGCTGCTGATCAGAAGTAGAAGTTGCAGAACCGGAGGAAGTCAAAGGGTTAGTACCGGCAGCGGCAGCGGCAGCAGAATCATCATTTTGAAAAGAGGTTTTAGTACTTCCACTTGTTTTTGATTGCAAATTCCCACTTGGCTTCAAGGGGAAAAGATCCAAAGTTTGATGATCATCATCATCTCCATTAATACTGTTGTTAATGAACCCACCTTGATCATCCAAATTTCTTGAATATTCCAAAAAGTCCAGTTCTTGATGATTTAGAGCATTAGTGCCATTATTATTATTATTATTATTATTATTATTATTACAAATTTTGTGGGGTTCCTCCACCATTATTTGTTCAGTAGCAGTCAATGAATTAGATTTCCTCTTCAATGGGGGTCTTGGCAGAAGCACCTTATTATTATTGGGTTGCTGTTGTTGTTGTTGTTGTTGGTACATTCGTCCAAGATGATGATGATGATCTGCAGGGTGGTGGTGGTATGGAATGTAGAATGGGCTGCAAACAACTGCAAATTTGATAAAAATCATTATTTATTTTCCAAGACAAATATTTAATGCGGAGTTTGATGAATGAATATAAGCAAAAGTCTGCAAAAATCTGAAAAAGATACTCGTGGAGTATTAAATAATTTCGTTTACTTTTTCTCTGGGAGGAAAGCTAGACTTGTACGTCAGAATAACTTAAAAAAAGAAAACGAGAATAATATGTCTAGTGATCAATTTCATCAATATAAAATATACATAAAATAATTTTAATCATACAAAACCTATGTTTTTTCCTTTTATTTAAACCAAATTGTGTGATGTTATTATTTTTTAAAGATAAATACGCATCCCTTCTCAATATACACCTTCTCCATCCTTAAAGTGTCATTTTATTCCTATAAAAAAAAAGTGTCATTTTATTAACAAATTTCAACTAAATTAAAGTAATATTAAAGAAAGGGCATATGTGTTAATGTATTACTAAAACACAAAATAAATTACTGAGTTTTTTTAATATGTGTGAATCTTTCAGAAAAAATCAAATAAAAATGTATATGAGTAGTACTTAATTAGTTTTTCAAGATATTGAATAAATCAGCTGGAATTGTTAAATAATAATTAAAAAAAACTGGCATTTCTAGTTAGGTTTTTTGGTGTTTGTTTAATTGTTTGGAAGCATAGAAAATTGGATGAGAGTTCCTGATTTCCAAAGAAAAATATCAAAACAAATAAAGAAAGTGCTTTTTAATAACCTGAAAATTGGACATATATTTTTTTAAAATTCACAAAACCTATTTTTTCAAGATTCGTGAAGTAAAAACTGATTAGAAAGACAACACACAGCAAACAGAATAATAATACATAAATATATATCCACCCAAAAGTTGGAATGTTTTCAAAGGGAAGTGTCATGTCCAACAGTAGAATGACAAGGTTTGATTATCCTCTTTGACAAAACCTCTGCATATATATATATATATATATATATATATATATATATATATTCTCAAGAATTATAAAAAGAAAAAGAAATCTGAAAGAAAAAGAAAAAAAGGAAACTAACCATTAGGACAAGCAGGTGGGGGAAACACAGAGGAGGATTTATGAAGAAGGCGGCTATAGTAATTGATGCTGTCTTGTTTTAGCTTCTGCCTTTGTCTGGCCTTATGGTTCTGGAACCAGTAAAAGACATTCTTGCCCTCAATATGACCGAAAACCCTCAGCCGATTAGTGATGTGATTAATCTGATCAGCACTTGGTGTTCTTAAACCTTGCCTGTACAAACCCTCTAGCATATCTATTTGCTCCTTTGTAGGGTTCCACCTTGATCCGCTGCCTCCTCCTCCACCGGAACCACCACCACCATCACCGGAGATGATGTCCAAATTTTCAACATCCATTTACTGATTTTTTTTTTTTTTCTTTCACAGGATTAATATTCTTCAATCTGCAAGGAGAGAAGAAAAAAAAAAGGGTGGATATAGAAATGTGTTTTTCTAGAGAGAGATGGTTTAATTTGAGTTTTGCATGGGATCTAGGTGCATTTTATAGGGTCGGAAATGCGTCAGTGTCCTACTACCACTAGTAGTAGTACTACTGATTTCAAAGCCTTTATGGTAACATAACATCTTTTCCTCTCCCACCGCATATACTTGTTTTATT
This sequence comes from Gentiana macrophylla, assembly GCA_026214975.1. Lineage (NCBI taxonomy): Eukaryota > Viridiplantae > Streptophyta > Magnoliopsida > Gentianales > Gentianaceae > Gentiana > Gentiana macrophylla. Next base: position 5,776,046 of record CM047811.1, on the reverse strand, counting down.
TTTTTATTTTTTTTTTTAAACTATCGGTATCCGAAACTTACTGATCCGACTAATTCAAAAGATGGTATAGATCGCGCTCTGAGAAGTCATTTCTTCATCGACCGATTCAAAGCACGGTCCATATCGTCTTCGCATGATCAGCCTGACTTTACTCTCGGGGAAGGCCTTGTTTTACTTGTTTTATGTAAAATGCTGTATATACTTGTTTTATGTAAAATACTGTAATAGCCATCATCTTTTTTTCCCCAAATGACAAAAGCTTTATTATAAGCTAAAAAAAAAAAGATTACAACACGGCCAAAGCCGTACTACAACGCGGCATATTGCCGCACTAACGACGCCGATCGAGGCTATCAAGACCCAAAGTCTCCTTGAGACATGCTTGATAAAAGGAGTGAAGAAGCCAAAAGAGGCTGAGAACTTCACCGGTACCCCACAACAAAAACTAAAAACTATCACAAACTAAACAAATACAAGACAGTCTACAACACTAGCTACAACAAAAAAAGGGCAGAGACTGAGACCATAAACCATGGTGGACACCACAGGGACCCACCGCCACCGGCCGCCGCCTCCGGGCGCAGAGAGAAGCCCGTAAGAGATGACTAACACATCCGTCAAGAGAACGACTACCATAACCGTCAGTTAAGAGCCCGGAGCCTTTACGGAATTATGAAAGCCACGCCGCAATGGATAGCACCACCAACCGATTAACATGACAGTCCTGCCGCACGCCCAAAAATCCGGCCACCATAAGCTGCCATCCGCCACCATCTGCAGCGAAGCAAACGCCGGGGAATCAACCATCAGCGACCAGATTGTCCAAATAATGGACATAAGACAAGGATCCATGGAACACCGGGCAGAAAGCAAAATCAGCAACCCCAAACAACAACCCACCACCACAAACCGGCCGGATCTGGTAGGAGGAGTCGAAAGAAAGCTGCAAAAGCAGAGTCACACGGATCAAGGGCTAACAGAAACGATAAAGGAGAGATATATACATAGGTTTGGCCCCGGCAGCAGAACACCGCCGGTGCCGGTGACTGAGAAGCAAGAGGTTGCCGGCTGTTCCTTTTTTTTTTAAATGTGACAATTTTTGCCCACTAATTTGGTATTTTAATTTTAATTTTAAGACAACTAATGATCGACTTATTTAAATAACGGTTGACCTAACTAATATAACGTCGTTGAAGTAACGATCTTTCAATGTTTTTTGTGCCGAAACATGTCTTGAAGATTCAGCTATTAAATAAGAAAGTGATCAAGTAAGCATCAATTTAAACTCATCTTCATGGGTATCAATCAAATTCGGATCCCAAACTTGCTTTGTTGATTATAAAAAAGTCAAAATAATCGATGTTGGGGACCAACGTTATATAGATAGGCCGAAGGTGGATTCGGCATTATATGTGATAAATCAACCATTACATTAAATGAGTAGATCGTTGTTGTTTTTTTTTTTTTTTTTTTGAGGTAATAATGAGTAGATCGTTAGTTGTCTTAAAATTGAAACTAAAATATAAATTTTTTTTTTGAGAACCAACTAAAATATAAAATTAGGTGATTGAAAGTGACATTTAGAAACAACAAAAGTGTCGAAACTCCTTTATTTTTGTATACGGTACGAATATAAAATAACTTTGCATATTAGTAGTGAACTTACGTGAATTTTTTTAATTTTAAAATATTTTGCAATTATTAGCTAGTGTGATAAAGTTAGAAGAAAAAAATTTCAAAACTCCTATTCTTTTCTAATTTAGTCAGTCAAATAATTAATAAAACTATACTTAATGCTATGATATGCTATAATCAACGTAAGCAAGGTTTGAACCATAAATTGATGTTTGGGTGGAATAGACGACACCTATATTTGTATAGTTGGACGTACTGAATTAAGATATTCAAGAGTAATAAACTGAATTAATTATATAGGTTTATAGAGTACCGAAAATAAAAAGGGTGAGTTTAGCGACAAATTTTATAATACAACCGTTGTAGCAAGGTTGTACCAAGTGGCAAACATTACAACCATTCATTTCTAACATCTCACACACGATAAAAGTGTATTATGTGAAAGAGAGTAAAAATGAGAGGCTCTAATGTATGCCACTTGGTACAACTTTCTTACAACCGTTGCACCATAAAGTCTCTCGAGTTTAGCCCCTTAAACCACCCTTGGTTCCGTCTTTATAGTTCCATAAAGTTTTGAATGACCTGAGAAAAATATTGACAGAGGTTGAGAAATATTTTAATTTTGTAGTACGCAGTATTTGTTGTATCAAAGATATACACACATCAATTTTTTTTTATTCTATTAATTTACACATCTCTAATATTGTACGTAGAAGTGTAAGAATAAAAGTATAGGTTTTTTCAAAAAAAAAAAAAAAAAAAAAAAAAAGAATAAAAGTATAGAATATGTCCGTTCTACTAAGTTGTTTAAAAAAAAAAATCATACACATATTTTATAATCAAGAGGGATTAAATATGCAGGGTATGTGGTGTTAGAGGGGATGGGATCGCTTGTCCATTTACAATGTGTCCAATTTGATTATCAAGTAAAACGACGCGTCGTTTACGTGTGTTTTATTTCTTGAAGAAAATAAAATTAAAATAAAAAACAAAAACCAAAAACCAAAAAATAAAACACACATAAAACGACGTCGTTTTTACTTAGACACACAAATTGGACAGGTGATCTCATCCCGTGTTAGAGAGGAGTCCATGACGCATGTTCTGATGGACTGTGAGTTGGCATCGAGGGTGTGGGCTCAGTCCCCGTATGAGGCTGTGATTCGGCAGGGCAAGGTGGCGGATTTTCGAGGCTTTTTCTCGTATCTGGTGAGCAGGCTGACCCAGCCAGAGGTAGCGGAGGTTATTTGGCTGATGTGGCATATCTTGAAGGCGATGTGTGGTGCGGTGATGGACGATCAGCCTATCTATATTTTGCGGGTTTGTAGCTCGGCCTTAGGGGCGGCTAGGGAGTATCAGCAGGCTCTAGGAGTTTTCAGGCAGGGGGAGGGGGGAGTAGTTTGCCAGCCTCCTGGGCTTGTCTGCCTGAAGGGACGATAAAGTGTAATGTTGATGCCTCAGCGACGGATGGGTTGTAAGGGATAGGTGTTATTTTTCGTGATCATCAGTGATCTTGGCGGCTTACTCCTTTCGTTTTGACCCTGGCATAGCGGTGGCCTTGTTGGAGCTGCGAGCGATTCTGTTGGCGCTTGTGGAAGCTCGGAGGTTAGGTTTTGCCCAGCTCGTGGTGGAAAGTGATTGCCTTGTTTGTGTCCAGCAGCTTGAGCACTTTGAGGAGGACTACACGGCTTTTGGTTGCTTGCTCTGTGACTATCTCTCAGAGGCGGAGCATTTTCCTTTGGTTCGGTTTTCCTTTGTCAGACGTACGGGAAATGTCCCGACGCATCTTCTTGCTAGGCATGGTTTACACACTTTTTATGTTACCTCTTGGTGGTCCAATCCCCCGAATGATGTTTTGACCGCTGTTTTAGCGGATCTGATTGAATAAAAATACGTTTTCCCTGTAAAAGAAATGAAAAATAAAAAAAATAAAAAAGGAGGGGTTAAATATATAGGGCAAATTTAATTAAACGCATAATGAGAATTTTGAATAGTAAAAAATTCTAACATAAGAAATGACTAATGTTTTTGTTTATGTTTTTTAGGGTGCACTATTCCTTTGTAAGTTTGTGGATTTTATAACGCCAGACTTCGACCTAGGCATTTTCTACACTTTGACTAATATTATTTTTGAGCACTTTATTATTGTTGTTGCAGATGTTTTTTTCCTTTCTATGTTGTGTTGTTTGACAATTATTTACAACAAGTATGTGGATTTTATAAGTTTGAGGTTTCTTTGAACTGATTTTAAAAATAGTAAATAAAAACAACAACAGAGAGAGGAAACACTAAAAAAAAAAAACGACAGTCGATCGTATATGAAGAGTCAAAAATAGAGAAAGCAGAAGCAGAGATAGACATGCGTATTGTATTTTGTGCTATAAAATCTCTGAAAAACATGGGGGGTGGGGGGTGGGGGGTGGGGGGTGGGGGTAGAGAGTAGAGGGGGTGGGGCGGCTGAAGTACTGCATGCTTTTTAAATACAAAAAAGCCCCTATATGATACCTCGGGAATGAAAGACGACAGTGACTAAACGTAAGAGCCATGACATGAGAAGATACGAGGTGGGGGCAGAAATGAATATGAATACTACTATATTGGGGAGGATTTGGAGAGGAAAAGACAGTGGAATTGGGTTTTGTGAAAAAATTAACTGCAGAGGCTATATTATTAGTAGCTACTAGCTAGAGCATAGCTAGAGTAGCAAGAGAGGCCTAGCAGGGCATTGGAAATGAAAGGAAATTAAAACTTTGAAGATAGCCACGGCAGGCAAGGGCAAGCTGCGGGAGATCGAAACGTCTAACTTTAACTTAAATTAATTCCAATGATAATTATCATGCATTTCATTTCTCGGTAATCTACTAAAACAGAAAATCATCATCATTACCTTTTTTTTTTTATTCTTGTGTTTACTTACTAGTTATAGCAATATTAACCTTCAATTAAAATAAATAAAAATTAAAAAAACCTCTAATGGTAATATAATGATGTGTATTTTAGATTATTTGGAATGAAGTTTAATTAAGTTTTGTTACTTATAAGTTTCATCACATACGATATGAAGAAAATGCCACCTAATTATAATAAGCCATATATATATATCGACGTAAAGCCTAACGTTTTTCCTCGTTGTTAGTGGGATTTGAACTTACAATCTAGAATTATGGAGACTGAAAATGCTTTGTTCTTAAACCACTAGGATATAAGGTCTTTTGTTTAAAAAAAAAGACACATAACATACTAATATTAACACTACTACTAATACAATAATAAAAATTTGGAAGGAGGGGGGGCTTGAGACCATATGGGGGGAGGGGGGGCTTGACAACATTTAGGGGGGGCTTGAGACCACCCTAGCTATAGGGTGGTTCCGCCCCTGAGCACGGACATGTTGCACACCACAATTCAGACAGGATGATCCATCTAATTTTGAATATTAAAGGACATGATATGTCAACGATAACGCTTAAAATATATTCCCTCCGTCTTATAATTAAGGTTTTTTTTATAGAATTTTCTCATTTGATAAGGCTTTCTCACATCTCAATTCAGTATTAAATGTATTATTTTCATTTTTATATTAAATAATACAATATTATAAGTCATTCTCGCAAAACAATACGATATTTTATCTTGAAACGTTAAAAATGGACTTTTTTTATGAAGTCTTTTCATGGAGTATATATTATAAATTAATAGCATATGCTGTTCAAAAAAAAAAAAAAAAAATAGCATATGATGTATATAAAATTGTAAAAATAAATCTGCAAGTAAGATATCTAAAGTAGTATAAACTATTTAAATATCTAAAATAAATATTCAACTTCCGTTTGAAAACAAAAGAAATATACAAACTTTTGGTTTCTTAGCCTTCGAAATATTACAATTAGTAAAAGATAATTGTATATCAACAATAAACAAATAAGTTAAATATGATATATTACTTGTAAAATTATAATCAATGTTGAAAATTCATGTCTTTATCTCTTTGAAAAAATGTGAGGAAAAAAATTGAAAATATGTGTTCAGATGAGTATCAAAGAGTGTCGGCGCAAATCTGGGTGTCGCACACTACGCACAAATCGAAGTGTATGTGCTTCTTAGCTTATGGTCTTAGCATTTTTTTTATTTTAAACACAGGTTTTTCATAAAGACATGTCATACATACCAGGGACATTCCTTTCAACCAGACTAGGTTCATAACATTGTTGTTTTGAATCTTCTTCTGATATTATGGCTCTAAGCCATATCTCTAGATATTGCCTTTCAAGCGTTCCTACATGAGTCGTCAGATATTCATTCTTCAAGATGAATATACTCGTGGACCTTCACATGCTTGTGGTGATCTCTAGACTCATAGAATACTTGAGTACAACGAGCAATGTCATACAACTCATCACTATGTAGTGCATGCTCATGTTCCATTGGTTATTTGTGGTTCTCAAATTCTTTTGGAATTTAATTTTACTCCCATTGTTTCTTTTGGAAGAAACACTTTCTCTAGAAGATAGTATATTTGGAGACAAACATTTTGCTTCGTGAATCGGTAAACAATATCTAGCATACTTGTTAAGATATTTCATAAAGTCGCATATGTCATACTAGACTCAAGGCTTTTCCGACATTGTCTGCTTGCCTAACGACTTTTAGAACACTGCATAATAATAATAATAATATAATACTATTATTAATATCCAATATTATTTATTTATAATAAATAAATACTAGGATATTAATTTCCACTATAACACTTTATAGTTGACATAAATAAATTCTCATTCAGTTATCATTATGACCACAAATTAATTCCGGCTAGTTATTCATATATGTGTGACCCGATAGGTTTCTGAATATGTTGGCCGTGAGTATAAAGTGTATTTACCAAAATACCCTTCACACTTAACAATGGTGATTAGCGTCAAGCAACGCATCACGGCCTCCAATCATATGAAAGAGTCAAGTGCTATGACTACATCATTTCATGTGAAACGTTTACCATGTAAATAGAATCATATCGCCATTATAATATACATAAGTCGTAGCTCGAGTGTTAAAACATCAACGACCGTATCTTATAATTTGGATATCCTATTCTCTCGAAGTAATATTTTACTTCCGCTTTGCAAAGATTTTTGAGAATAAGACATTCCTTATGAGAAGGCTATTTCGGATATTTACTCATACTATTAGGAAATTCGATTTCCGGATGAGCGCTATACATGTTTCAGTATCATACTCAATCACTACCGCACAATTGTCATGCAGCTAGGGAAACCTCAATAGTGTCAAAACATGACAATCCACACCGTGATGTTATGAAGTTTCCAGTCTAAGGATAATTACACAACCGCCACATAGTGCGACACTTAAAAATAAGTGGGTCAATCTAACGTACGCATTCTCTAATACGTGTCACGTACAGTCCAAGTGGCTTTACACTTTGATAGACGAGAGTCATCACTACCTTCACAAGATAGAAGACATATAATACATGCTAGTCTAACCATACTATTAACGTCCCATTTAATAATGCATACGACTAGAGATGTTTTAAGGATTAAACCATTTAACGTGAGTCAAGATTTCATCAACCATAATCACTATTATGAGTTATCTATCACGGTTTTAATCTTAGGGACGTTATTATATATACACAATGTTAAATTGGTTTGTTAAATGAACTTTATATAATCACGGAAATGCCACTTGTTATATGTATAAACATAAAAACGTAGCAGAAATAACCCGACCCAGTCGGATCCAATTCAACCCGATTGGGTTTAAGGCACTACACTCACAGTATGCGCCACCACCAGTCGGCTCGGCTCAAGTTCGAATTGTTGGTTGATATTAATTTTTTGGACAAAATTTCCTCAAGAAATTGATGGCCAAATTATAGTGAACCAATCTTCACCGGCGGGGTATCGGGTCAATTGCACTACAACGGCGAGCAATGTCGTATCTCATGAGAAATTGATTAAGTATCAAAGTCACTTTCGTATCAAGTTTAGGTCAAGAATATTTGGAATGGGCGATCTTTTATAATCACAAAGATTTATCAACTATTAATAAAATGAGGTTAACGATAATAATGAAAGAACAACCAAACTATGATCAAGCTAACTACTCTTGACACCTCAACCGACTCATTAGAAATAGGCAAACTTGACTTACCAAACATTTGTATTGAAGAACATGTTTGTGGGCTAAAGTGATAACTAGACAGTGATACCGCAACCTAGTACCCTTTTGAGTGATTCCCATTGAAAATGAAGTTAAGTCCGTTGTTTATGTTATTGGGCTTATAAAGATTATTTAGAAGTCTTTATTTGTTGTGTGGTTAATAAGGCCTAAACCCATTAGGTGGGTGGTGCCATTTGGACATTAGTTGTCATTTAATTTGCTTGGATTTTATGAAAAATTCCTATGTGGGTCCATGTTTAGGGCCAAATTATAGTGATTTTTATATATATATTGTATATCAATTTTCTCCATATATGGATTATTTTCATAGATATTGAGCTATATAGTTAAATATTGAGTAAATGGTGTTTTTAATGATTAAATATGAAAACATATCAATTTAAGTGTTAATTTGTGTTTTTATATTATTTTGGAAATTATTACGTTTTGGTATGTTTTTGATATTTGTAGATACCCAATTAATGATGGAAAAGATGATCCTAAAAGGCTAAATTCGAGATGGAAGAGGATCAATTAAAGATATGGAAGAATAAAAGAGATAAGGAAAGAAATAAATCAAGATAAAGATGGAAAAATCAAGAAATTCGATTTCAAGTCAATATGGACGAGCGTCCATCTGAAGCAGACGAGCGTTCAATAGTGGACGGGCGTTTGGTGAAGTGGACGAGCGTCCTAGAAGAGATTTTACATTCGAGTCTCCAGACGCAAGTCGAACAGCGTTGACTCTCCGTCAAGGCAAATGGACGGGCGCCCATGTATTCAAACGAGCGTCCGCCGCCGCGCTTTGCCTAAACCGACTTAATCTTCTATTTAAACAAACCGTCGCCCCAACCCTTAGGGCATCCATATTTTTCTTCACATCAAAAAGAGAGCGGCCGCCGCCCTTGAGATTTGAAGGCGGTCACCCGAGCCTTGTGCTCGGGTGAACCGAGGTTAGATTAGGAGTAGTTTAGATGCTTTTCTTTTCCGTTCTTGGATCAATCCTTGTATGAAACTATGTGAGTTCTCTTCGATTAATTCAATTCCAGTTTCTCTTCATGATTTGATTTCGTTTTGTATCTTTTCTATGTGTTTATGATGCCATGAGAATAGATTGAAAGATTTGTTTTCTATTGATGTTTATAATACGGAAGTTGCATAAACCTTAGATCACCATAGAAAGATAGGGTTTTTAGCCGTTGATTATGTGACAAATTAATTGGTTAGATTCCTAGGTTGTTAGATTCGATTATACGAGAGTAACTTGAATCTACACCCGTTGTTTTGTTTGGTAAATCAGTCTCAACACTCGAAAGATGAGAGATAGATAATTGAATTCACTACAAAAGTAGGCTTTCATAGCTTGAGAGATAAGTTCACTAAGAGATTAGGGATTTGTGTCTCGTGAAAGAGTGAAACCACAAACTGAATTAGAATCATGAGATTAACTAGAATTGAAATCACTTAGGTTTGTACTTTGGTTGTTCCCATGTTTCTTAGGTTAGATTTATTTTGATTGTTCGTTTATGTTTTTCTGTTTTTATGTTTTGTTCTTTCGTTCCTTTTGTTTATTCATTCTTTGAGTAACAATTGAGAGAGTTAATGAAATTAGATTCAACATCCCAATTCCCTGTGGATCGACCCCTTACTTATCTCGCTCTACTATCAACAACCCGGTATTCGGCCGGTTAGGAGTTAGTTTTGCATATAGGTTAGGGTTATAAATTTTCTTTTGTTTTAATGATGCAAAATCTCCCCAACAAAAGTGGCGCCGTTGCCGGGGAGATTTTGCATCATTAAAACAAAAGAAAATTTATAACCCTAACTTCGAGGCCGTTCAGTGCGTTTTCGAGGTCAAAATCCACTGTTTTCCCCTCCATTTTGGCCCTAGAAGGTTTCAACACGTTTTTTTTACCGTCCTAGTGCCTTTTCTGTTTTAAATTTTTCGTAGGTAGGTTTCTTTTCTTGTTTCTGTTTCTAGATCCTTTTCTAAATTCGGAAATAAGATATTAAAAATAAATTAAAAAAAAATAATAATAAAAAAAATATAATAATAATAATAATAAAAACCTTTTGAACGAGCGTTCAACAACTTGAACGCCCGTCCACCTCAATTCTGTCCTCTGAACGAACGTTCATTCAACTGAACGAACGTTCATTCAACTGAACGAAGCGTTCGATTCGAACGAACGATCCACTAACACCGGACGCCTTGATTCGATCTGTTCAAATCATCACTTCTTTTCTTTCTTCTCTTTTCTTCTCTTTTCTCCCTCTAAACCATCTAATCTTTTCTAAACCTGTTCTAATCAACCCCAAAGGGTTGATTTCTTCCTTCTCCTTTCTTACGGTTTATGCAAACGAAGTAAGAAGGACTTCGATCTTTGATCCCGAGCACGAACGATATATCCTTAGAAGAAGGCTTCTCCACGATTTGGACAAAATGGCGGATCAAGATCCACCAATTCCAAATCGACCCCAAGCTCGTTAAATTTACTCCTTCAACAAATGCAAGCTTTGCAAAGAATAAAGAGAATCGAAGAAGTGGCATAAATCAACAACTTCAACAATTCCGCCTAAAACCGACTTAATCGGTTGAACCAGGACCCTACACTCCATATCTTAATCAAGATTTTCTCGAGGACATAGACCTATTCGCCCACCACGATATGGGGGAGTAAATTTCGACCTTAAAAATGGAGTAGTTGCTCGGTCCAAAATAGCTCTTTCCATGGCATCGCTCAAGAAGACCCGCACGACTTCTTGTCCACATTCGTACAAATCGTGAAGCAGTGCCATTATCCTGGTGTTGATTACGAGATCGTAAAGTTGAAGCTATTTTCTTTTGCTTTAAAAGGTGAAGCAAGCGAGATGGTTTAAGTCGTTAGCACATCATTCCCTCCATACATGGAATGATGTCAAAAGAGCCTTCGCTCTTACGTGGGTTTCACCAGGCAAGATTATGGAGATGAAACGGGAAATAGCTACGTTTGAGCGGTTGGAGGATGAGACCATTGGCAAGGCTTGGGAGAGATTAAATCATTGATGAGGAAGTGCCCCAATCACGGATATGATAGACATGAGTTGTTTGAACTATTCTACTGAGAGGTGTCTCTCAACCTAATAGAGACTATCTTGACTCCACACTCATGGATCCTTCTTAGGGAGGTGATGAGATCGCCTCTGAGAGTGGTGAGACCATCGCCAAGAACAATATGTGGTCGACTCCCAAGAAGACCAATGTTGTAAAGAAAGAAGGTCATCGCAAGCAATCCCGATACAAAGTCGTTGGTTGCTCGGATGGAATTGATAAGCAAGCGGTGGCCAATCTTGAGACGCAACCTTCCGATCCGGGAATACTGGTAGGAACGGAGATGACGGAAGAAGTAAATTTAATGGATAATCAAAACCAACCCTTCCGAAACTTCAATCAAAGCCGAGAACTACTCAGGATTTCAACGACAAAACTTCAATCAAGCCAAGTTACCCACTGGCCCTTCAAATTAATTCTTTCAACTCGAACTATCAAAGGCCGATTCGAGAACTCCCAAAGGCCTCAAGGTGGGTGGAATCAAACTCGAACAACAATCATACCACCTCATGTGTCCTCAACACAAATTCGATGAATTGGTAGACATGGTGAAGACTCTGTCTACTAGTGTTAAAGCAATTGAGAGACAAGTTGGTCAAATGGCAGACCAGCAAGCAAGCAGACCTCACGGTAAACTTCCGAGTTATACCGAGAGAAATCCGAAAGCTGATGTGAATGTTTGCACTGCCATTACACCTCAGTGGGAGTATGGGCAAGAAGAGGAGTTGAATGAAGTAACGTTGAGAAGTGGTAAGCATTTGACCCGGCAAGATGTCGGAAGCGAGTAGCCCCTCCTGACGCCATGAGTTCAGGAGGGGGAAATCAGAAACCACATGCCGAAGAAAGCAACGATGAGGAGCTTAGTGACAATTCTTCGGAGGATGAAAATAATTCTGATGACGAGGAAAGAAAGGAAAGTCAAGGGGCGGTACCCCTGACTAAGAAAAAGAAAGAAAAGTTCGTAAGATGGAAGGATAGGGAGGATGAGGCGATAAAGAATCAAGCTACAGGGAATGATAAAGCCCTTCCTTATCCACCAAAAAGGAAAGAGAAAGCCCTCACTAACGACAAGCAGTATGCTGGAGTGAGGAGGATGCTTAGAGACACTCAAGTTAGTATGCCCTTAGCTGAGGTATTGTCTGAAATGCCTAAATGTACTAAGTATCTTAAAGAATTCTGTGGGAGCAAGAGAAAGCTTCAGGGGATGGCTGAAGAAGTGTTTCGAGAAGATTGCGCAATGGTTTCACAAAAAGTCATTTGTTTAGCGAGGTGATTCTAGCGGACCTTCAATCTCTGTGAGATCGAAGGCCATTTGTTCGAAAATGTATTATGCGACTCAGGGGCCTCTATCAATGTGATGCCATTAAACGTATGCAAAAAGCTCGGGCTAGACAAAAGAATGCGAGAACGCCCCATTTCTCTTCAGATGGTAGACAAATCTAGTAAATCTGCGGCCGGTTGTGTAGCTAATGTTCTCCTTCAAGTTGAACATTTGGTCTTCCCTACCGACTGGGTTATCCTAGATTATCCACCTGATAAGGAAATGCCTCTAATTCTAGGCCGAACCTTTTTGGACACTTCCAATGCTCTCATCGACTTACGCAAAGACGATTACTCTTAGAATCGGTGACACATCCGTCACCTTCACACGAGGGACGCATCCTGAAAGAGCCGTAATTGATGAAATATCGTTTGTCGAAGCTATCTATGAGGACGAAAAAAATGCCTACTTTGAAGAAGCGAGAGAGTTGTGAGAGATAGGTGTTTTTGAAGTCATGGACATTGAGGATCCGGTGATCGCGGACCACCTTCTAATTCATTTCAAGCCGTAGGCATTGACGAGTCATCTTCACTCGCTCACACTGGGCCTGTTATTGAGTTAGAAGCATGGAGATGCCCAGCAACAAACGATAATTTCAAAGAACTGAGTCAGGAAGACTTCATCCCTGGTGAAGAAGAAGCTCTGATGGGTAGTTGGGACGAGGTAGAGTTTTGGAGAGAAGCTACTCATTGGGAAGTAGATGATTGGGAAGAGCTGGCAGAAGAGCTTAAAGATGAAGAGTTAAGAAAAATGATCGATCACAAGAAAAAGGAAGCAAGTGTTGACCGGAGGATTCCGATGGATGATTTGATCCAGCACCTTCGGGGTTGAGCCTCGGGAAGATGAGGTGTTCTCATCGCCAACCACTTCAAGCTCATAAGGAGAAAGGTGGCCCGTTAAAGTCTAGTATTGAGCAACCACCTACTGATTTAGAGCTTAAACCGCTTCCAAAACACCTTAAGTATATCTTTCTTAAGGATGGAGATAAATTGCCTTTGATCATTTCTTGAAACTCGATTAAGAGCAAGAAGCACGGTGATAGAAGTGCTTAAGAAAAACATCCTCGCGTTCGGTTGGCAAGTGGGTGATATCCGAGGATCGCCCTGACATATGCATGCATAAAATCCGAACGGAGGAAGGAGCTAAAAGGTAAGACAACCTCGTGAAAGGTGAATCCGCATATGCAAGAGGTTGTCAAGAAGGAGGTTATAAAGTGGCTTGACATGGGAATCATCTACGCAATCGCCGATAGCGAGTGGGTCAGCCCTACTCAAGTTGTGCCAAAGAAGGCGGTATTACGGTTGAAAAGAATGAAAAGGAGGAAGTTGCCCTACGCGTCTCGTGAATCGCTGATGTGAATCAGATCGACTATCGTAGATTGAATGAAGTCACCGCAAAAGATCACTTCCCCTTACCCTTCATTGACCAACTAATTGAAAGGCGAGTGGTCACAAGTATTATTGTTTTTTCGATGGATACTGGTTACTTCCGGATAGCCATCGACCCCAATGACCAAGAGAAGACCACGTTTACATGTCCATCTGGTACTTTTGCTTTTCGTAGAATGCCATTCGGTCTATGCAATGCACCCGCGACTTTTCAACGGTGTATGTTGGCCATTTTTGATGGACTTGTTGAGAAATGCATGGAAGTCTTCATGGACGACTTCTCAGTCTACGGCGATAGTTTTGATGAAATTTTAGAGAACCTAGATATGGTACTCCAACGGTGCGTTGAGAAGAATCTGGTCCTTAACTGGGAAAAATGCCATTTTCTAGTAGACGAAGGTATCGTTTTGGGACATAAGGTGTCCAATGCTGGTATTCAAGTTGATAAGGCTAAGGTCGAAGCCATTGAAAGGATGACGTACCCAAAAACGGTGAAAGAGGTACGAGGTTTTCTAGGACATGTTGGCTTCTACCGGCGTTTTATTCGAGACTTTTCTACGATTGCCAAGCCTTTATCAAATCTCTTGAAAGAAGATGTCGATTTCTTGTTCGATGCGAAGTGCAAAGAAGCTTTCAATTGTCTGAAAGACAAGCTTATCAGTGCCCCTATTTTAGTTGCACCTGACTGGACCAAGCCTTTCGAGTTGATGTGCGATGCCTCTAATTACGCCGTAGGCGCAGTTTTAGGTCAAAGAGTTGATAAAAGGTTCAGGCCCATTTATTATGCGAGCCGCACCTTGAACCCGGCTCAATGCAATTATACTACGATCGAGAGGAAATTCTTAGCCGTCGTCTTTGCCATTGACAAGTTTAGAAGCTATCTTCAGGGTCTCAAGTGATTGTATGGACAGATCATGCGACTTTACGCTACCTTATGGATAAAGCGGATGCCAAACCAAGGTTACTTAGATGGATTTTAATTCTACAAGAGTTTGACCTTGTGATCAAAGATAAGAAAGGTAGTGAGAATATTGTGGTGATCATTTATCTCGCTTAGTAAATGAGGGTGCAGAAAATCACAATGATATAGGCATTGATTTTCCGGATCGAGCAATTGATGAAGCTTGAAGCGGTTAGGCCGTGGTATGTCGACTCACGTCAACTATTTAGCGAGTGGTCATTTTAGAGGATATGACGTATCAGGAGAGGAAGAAGTTCTTTTCTGATCTCAAATATCTCGTATGGGAAGATCCTTATTTGTTCAGAGTCTGTAAAGACGGGTTGCTTCGACGGTGTGTTCCTGAGCATGATCAGTGGGATATCTTAGAACAATGCCATAGCGGTCCTACCGGAGGTCACTATGGAACACCAAAGACGGTTGCAAAGATCCTTCAAGTTGGATTCTCTTGGCCGACTCTGTTTAAGATGCGAAGCCTTTTGTAAAGGTTGTGATAGGTGCAGAGAAAGCAGAAGGAAAGCGAGTAGTCGGATGGAAATGCCACTTAAGCCCATTCTTGAGTGTGAAGTTTTCGATGTATGGGGCATAGATTTTATGGGACCCTTTCCATCCTCATGTGGTAATAAGTATATCCTCGTCTGTGTGGATTATGTTTCAAAGTGGGTCGAGGCCATAGCTACTCAAACTAATGATCACAAGGTTGTAAAGAAATTCTTGCAAAAGAATATCTTTACTAGATTCGGCTGTCCGAGAGCACTAATTAGTGATGAAGGTACTCACTTTTGCAATGCGCCGCTTGACAAGATCCTTGAGAAGTATGGTGTCAAACATAAGATTGGTACACCATATCATCCTCAAACTAGTGGCCAAGTCGAGGTAAGTAACCGGAGCCTGAAAAGAATTTTGGAGAAGACCGTGAACAATAATCGATCTAATTGGAGTCTTAAGTTGGATGACGCGTTGTGGGCTTATCGTACTGCATTTAAAACCCCGATGGGCACGTCACCCTTCCAAATGGTCTATGGCAAAGCTTGTCATTTACCTGTCGAACTTGAACACGAGCTTTACGGGCAATTAAATTCTTAAATTTCGATAGCCAACTCGTGGGGAGAAAGCGATTGTTACAATTGAGCAGGCTCGATTTAATTCGGACTCAGAGCATACGAGAATGCTAAACTCAGCAAGGAGAGAACTAAGATACTCCATGACGCTAAGATCAAGGACCGAGAATTCAAAGTTGGAGAAATGGCTTTACTCTATAATACTAGACTTCACCTGTTTCCGGGTAAACTCAAGTCTAGATGGTCTGGTCCCTTTGAGATTCTCGAGGTTAATCCAAGTGGAGTAATTACTTTGAACGGGTATGGTAATCAAGCTTTTAAAGTGAATGGCCATCGACTTAAGAAATATTTTGGGCGACCAAAGGAAAAGCTGAGATTCTTTATTTCCAAAGAAGAGATGAGATCTGAGATGTCCTGATTTGTGAGGAGATTCCATCTTATTTCTTTGAGTCGATGATGATGACGTTCTATATCCACCCGTAAGGTACCTTACGTTGAGACTTCGATCATACCACTATGTCTATGCCTATCATCCGCAAGAACAAGAAGAAGAGAGTCAGTGTAGTTTGGAGAGAAAAGTTTAATGATCTTATAGCACACTTGACTTGTTGTTGTGGTGAAAATCATTTCCGCCCCAAGAGTGTTCACGATTACGTCATCGAGGTAGCGGTAGTCAAACCAAAGTGGCCCGATCCGGGTTGATCTTTTGGAATCTGTGTCAAGCTATTGACATTAAAAGAGCGCTCCTAGGAGACAACCTAGTTATTTGTTTTTTTTTTCATTCTTAGGTTGTTTTATTGTTTAGAAATAATACTTTAGTTGATTTTGTGTTGATGGTTATTCCTCTTACGTTCATTGTGAGTGTTTTGTGTTATGTGTTGCTCATATACCCCGTGTACCCCGAGATTATATGGTATGTCGAGTGTGGCAGATACTTTTGAGCAGGTTCACAAGCTTTTATGTCCAGTGTTGTCTATTCGAGTTGTCGCGGTATATTCATGCTCCGGCCTGACCTCTGCCAACTTTCATCCGACAAACCTTTGTTGAAACCAAACTAAGTTTTCTTTTTCTTTTATTCTGCACATTCTGAGGACATAATGTGATTTAAGTGTGGGGGGGTAAATTGGGTATGTTTTTTATGCTATATCCTTTGAAATATGAGTAAAAAGTGAATGTTAAATTTTCCACTAAATTTAAAATTTTTGTTAATCTCGAGCATATAATTGGAACTAGATGCTTGCTAGTTGTAGTTTTCTAACGATGATAGTATGTGACTTAGTGAGATAATTATAGCATGTTTTACTTTTATGGAGATAGTATTCGTTTTTCATTCACGAAAGCCTTTGATTTTGAAGCATGACTTTTGAATTATATCCTTTCATTATTTTTAATGATTTATCTTAGGAAGGTCAGTATAGTTACACCTAAGTTAGACCGTGTACTGTGAATATCATAAAGTTTGAATGTGATAGGTGAGATGTAACTTATGACTTTGAAAAGTGAATGAATAAAGTGAGTGAGCAATTATTAATAAATACGTTTGTCGAAGGTGGTTAATGATTTGAGTGCGGTAGGGTATACCTCGTATGTCCTATACCACTATGATGACCAATAGCTCACGATAGTCGGGTTTATAGCTACCTTATGATTTGAGTAGGTAGGGATTATCACGAAATGTCCTATTCTACTATGATGGGTAAGAGCTCATTCGATATCGTCAAATTTGAAAATTTTGGAAATGATGAGTAAAAATAAAGTGAAGTCTTTGTTATCATGGATCTTATACCCAGTGAGAACCGCATGATATGTTGTAGGGATTATCCTACCGAGTGCGTGGGAAGGCTTTGAGTGGAGCTATTCTTGTTTGTACCTAGGATAGTCATTGGAATTTTTGAGAGGATATTTCTTTGAAAGGCTTGTTAGATTAAGAATGGCTTGTCACACTTACACGAATCTATCTACGTGTTGGTATCATTTGCTATAGTTGTTGTATCTTTTGTTACGTGAGTTAGAGATCTATGTGGATTATTTATAAAGTTGAGCTATAGTTTTGATTGTTTTGTCCGAGGGCGTACAAAAAGTTAAGTGTGGGGAGTTGTTAAGGCCATATTTATATGATTATTAAAGGTTTATTTCATTATTATTTTCCCACATTTGCATAATTTACATGAGAATTAAGGGTTTAAGTGTAATTATTTAATAAAGATGATTTTAAGAGGGTTGTATGCAAAATTGATGATTTTAAGTGTTGATTTAATGGAATTATTATTATTTGGATTTTATTACGTTTTGCATTGTTTATTTATCATGTAGGTGTTAATTTTCGTGCATATAATGAGGATAAATGAAGCTCAAGTCGAATTATAAGAGATAGAGTTGGAATTGGCTTGAAGAAATTGGATAAAGATGAAGAGATCCGATCCTCGGCCAGTTCAAGCGGGCGTCATCGATCTTGAACGCAGCGTCGAAGTGAAGCGGCGTCCATGCGGCGTCGAATCGTATTTTACATTCGAAGAAAGTTCAGGACGGAGGATGAACGCAGCGTTTACTCAGCGTCCAGGCATTCTGGACGGGCGTCCGGATATTCAGACGAGCGTCCGTTGCCGACTTAGTCATAACCGACTCAAATTCCTATAAATAAAGCGGCAGCCCCAACCCTAATTCATACCACATAATTGAGATCGCAATTTTACACCAAAAAGCTGCGGCCAGAACCCTAATTCCACAGAGATGAACTTCTCCAACCCAACAATCATCTCCAACATGATTGTTGGCTAAAAGCCTTGCAGTGAGTCGACGGAGGAAGCCTATCAACAACACAAACCAACTAGAGAGTTCGATGCTTAAGTTTAGTGAGTTTATTTCATAGTTTTTCATTACTTTGGATCTACATTTTATATTGTTTAAGTTTTATTGAATTAAGATTTGATGAAACGATCTATGTTTAATTTATGCTTGAATAAATTTATGAAAGTCTGTTTATTTGAGTTCTCTTTTATTCAAAGTAATGCATCTAATTGTGTTTTAAGAGATTATGCATGATTAGTTGAGTAAGAGTTTGGAAACAATCTCGTGATTTCGTGTTGATTGCATGTTTAGTTTATTTGAAAAGATAAACGAAACCTTAGGAATTTGATTAAAGATATTTGATTGAATTCGTGAATAAATCACTACTAAAAACTATGTCTTTTTAATCACCGTCTAGTTGGATTGTTGGTTGATAGGTGGAACCTAGTCGCCTTGCTGCGTTTTCCTTTAATTGTTTATTAATCGAATCGTTTAGATTAAGTTTAGTTTAAGTTCTAGTTATATAAACCCTAGTTTCCTGCTGTTTTCCTGCACTTTTCTGCTTCAGTTCATAATCAGACGCTCGTCCGCAATAGCGATTTATCGTCCATTAGATTTAGTTTCCAGACGCTCGTTCACTTAAGTGAACGTTCATCCCATCTTTTATTTTCTTATTTTACGCTTGTTTTTATTTCTGTTTTAGTTTCAATTCTTAGGTTTAGGTTTTAGTTAGTTTCAGTTGTAGTTTAGATAGATAATTGTGACATAATTGATATAGATTTATATTTGAATCCGATAAACATTCCACTCCCTTAGGACGACCCGTAAACACCCTATACTACGATCCTTATCCCCAGTATAAACTGAAAGATATGTTGTAGGGATTATCCTCTAAGTATGACGGAAATATTTTAGATGCTCTCTATTAATCTTTTCGGAATATGTATGTCTTGTAAAGTGCCTGTTATAATTTTTGAATATTTCTAACTTAGATGGGAAACCGGGCTAGTTTTGGTTTGAATAACTTTCAAATTGTGGAACTTAGTGGAAGTTTATTATGGCTATGCACACACTACACGGGTGAACTTCTAAGTTATTGAATATACTTCATATTTGTATGGATGTTTATTTGTCTCGAGCTTGACTTTGTTTTGTTTTACTCGGGGACGAGCAAAAAGATAAGTGTGGGGGTGTTGTTTAGGGCCAAATTATAGTGATTTTTATATATATATTGTATATCAATTTTCCCCATATATGGATTATTTTCATAGATATTGAGCTATATAGTTAAATATTGAGTAAATGGTGTTTTTAATGATTAAATATGAAAACATATCAATTTAAGTGTTAATTTGTGTTTTTATATTATTTTGGAAATTATTACGTTTTGGTATGTTTTTGATATTTGTAGATACCCAATTAATGATGGAAAAGATGATCCTAAAAGGCTAAATTCGAGATGGAAGAGGATCAATTAAAGATATGGAAGAATAAAAGAGATAAGGAAAGAAATAAATCAAGATAAAGATGGAAAAATCAAGAAATTCGATTTCAAGTCAATATGGACGAGCGTCCATCCAAAGCGACAGCGTTCAATAGTGGGCGGGCGTTTGGTGAAGTGGACGGCGCCCTAGAAGAGATTTTACATTGAGAATCTCCAGGCGCTTAAGTGAACGTGCGTTGACTCTCCGTCCAAGGCAAATGGACGGGCGTCCATGTATTCAAACGAGCGTCCGCCGCCGCCTTTGCCTAAACCGACTTAATCTTCTATTTAAACAGCCGTCGCCCCAACCCTTAGGGCATCCATATTTTTCTTCACATCAAAAAGAGAGCAGCCGCCCCTTGGAGATTTGAAGGCCGGTCACCCGAGCCTTGTGCTCGGGTGAACCGAGGTTAGATTAGGAGTAGTTTAGATGCTTTTCTTTTCCGTTCTTGGATCAATCCTTGTATGAAACTATGTGAGTTATCTTCGATTAATTCAATTCAGATTTCTCTTCATGATTTGATTTCGTTTTGTATCTTTTCTATGTGTTTATGATGCCATGAGAATAGATTGAAAGATTTGTTTTCTATTGATGTTTATAATACGGAAGTTGCATAAACCTTAGATCACCATAGAAAGATAGGGTTTTTAGCCGTTGATTATGTGACAAATTAATTGGTTAGATTCCTAGGTTGTTAGATTCGATTATACGAGAGTAACTTGAATCTACACCCGTTGTTTAGTTTGGTAAATCAGTCTCAACACTCGAAAGATGAGAGATAGATAATTGAATTCACTACGAAAGTAGGCTTTCATAGCTTGAGAGATAAGTTCACTAAGAGATTAGGGATTTGTGTCTCGTGAAAGAGTGAAACCACAAACTGAATTAGAATTATGAGATTAACTAGAATTGAAATCACTTAGGTTTGTACTTTGGTTGTTCCCATGTTTCTTAGGTTAGATTTATTTTGATTGTTCGTTTATGTTTTTCTGTTTTTATGTTTTGTTCTTTCGTTCCTTTTGTTTATTCATTCTTTGAGTAACAATTGAGAGAGTTAATGAAATTAGATTCAACATCCCAATTCCCTGTGGATCGACCCCTTACTTATCTCGCTCTACTATCAACAACCCGGTATTCGGCCGGTTAGGAGTTAGTTTTGCATATAGGTTAGGGTTATAAATTTTCTTTTGTTTTAATGATGCAAAATCTCCCCAACAGTCCAATTGCTGCAAAAAAAACCATTAAGGGCCCGTTTGTTAACGTAATTCAGCACTTATTTTGAATAAAATAAGTGGTAGTTATAATTAGAGCTGTTTGATAAAAAAAATTATACCTCTTAATTAATTTAGCACATCTGAAAATCCTTTAATAACCCTTTAATAAATTTTAAGCGATAGGGAGTCGCTTATCTCTGAAAATTTTTCGCCCAGAGTCGTCCGGATAATTTGCTTTCCTTCCTTATCCCCGGCCACTGTATCATCCGATAATTGTGCAAGAAAATTATCCCATATTCAATCGCTCAATTTTCTGTTCCGTATCATCTGGGATTTGCGATTTGCGATTTCCGTTTCATATTTGGGCAAGAATCTCACCGCAGTTTTCTTTATAAATTCTCGCATTGGTATCCAAACAAAGCAGAAGCAAATTCGCTGTGGAATTGAAGGCAGGAGTCAAAGCCAATTTGCAATGGCTCTTGGAAAATCAGCCGTATAACAGCGCTCTTGTTCCTCAATTCTTGCACAATTTCTACTCTGAGGCAAGTAATGTTTGATTGTTTATTTTTTCTGTGCAGATGTTATTAGCACTAGTAATTGGAAAGAAAATTTTTTTCTGTGCAGATGTTAATGTATATATATATATATATAAAACTGCTAAATGGTTAGATAAGTAAAGGTGACGTTGGTTGATTGATATGTATTTCTTGGGGAGAATGGTGATGATGCTGGCTAATATGTTTACCAGAGTTCACCAGTCTTGCTTAATGGAAAGGTTCAGTGTCTGTGATGCAAAGTGTGATGTATGAATTGTCTTGTAATGTGAAGTTCTAAGATATGAGCATCTGCTGAAATGAATGTTTAGTTATGTATTTTTCTTTTTCTTTTACTATATCGGAGTGAAAAATGTTTGGATGCTATTTGATAGTCGATTTAACAAACTAAAGCTTCTGTTTTTGTGTTGCCCTATACCAAATTTGGTTGGCTCAGTCTCTAGAAGGCACAGTGAGAGTTTAGGGTAGATATTTCATTTTCTCCATGCAATTTTTCGCTATTCTTTAGCAATTGTGCAACGGCATATAACCACAAAGTAGTATTGCGATCTAATGACATATGTTTTCTTCAACATTGATGATTCAAGATATTGCATAGTGATATGTCGCACTACACGAGTGGCAATGTATCCTCCTAATCTTGATTTCCTTCTCCTTCCGGATGTCATTAATTAGTACCCAACTTTGTAGAAAAGTTTTCCGTCAATTAAACTTGATGGGGTAGTTAATGGGTGATGAAGAAACATGTACAAGATGACATAGAAAGTGATTAATAACGCGTCTTCTTCCTCTCTTAGATCGAGCTTCAAGCAATCGATTTGTCTTTTTTGTAGTTTAAAGCATTTAAAAATGGGCCGGGGAGATATATACAATAGCTTTTATGCCAAAATACAAGTCATGTTATAATTCAAGAGTATTATATCTATCTCCAGAAAGATTTACAAAGGTTTTGGGGATGTACCTTTATCTGAATCATAGTATGTTTGCCTGATATCCACAATTTCATTGAGCACCAAGTTATGAAACATGTACTTGACCAATTCAAGAGGAAGTTCAGCTACATTGTGAAGCGAGGTGGTAAAGAGTTTTAAATAGAAAAATGGGATAAAAGTTTACTTCATATATGTGAATATGCATATAATTCTTACTCTTGATAGTCTCATTGAAGTGAGAAATTTTCAGTTTTTCTTTGTAAATATGCTTGAGGAGAGGAATTGGAGTAAGATAACTCTTATGTATCTTGTGGTAGAGAGAACACAAAGGAGTTAGGCAGCTATGGTACATTAGAGAATAACTCCAATTTTTTTTCAGCGACAATGACGAATGATGATTCTAGCAGAGCAAGTTGGAAAAACCGGATGTGCTAAAAATTTTCATTGACTTATGTTTGGAAGAAGCTAACAAGCGGAGTTTTTGTGGAAGCTCTTTGAAAAAAGATTCTTGGGAAATGATACGAGTGGAATTCAAAGAGAAGAAAAATATAGACTTGACCCAAAAAAAAATGAAAAACCAGTGGGATTATATGAAAAGGAAGTATCAAACATGGGTCAGTATAATCGGAAAAACAGGAAACACAAACTGTGACCCTGTTACAAATAGGATAAATTGGATGAGATGAGAAATGGGAGGAGGAAATTAAGGTACTATAAGGAATGTTTTCAAGTTTACTTTTGTATATATACATATGTGTTGCTTTTTAAATATTTTTCAAAACAGTTAAATGCAGATGTGAAACAATTTAGATACAAACCCTTGGAGTATGCCGATGAAATGAGAGCTTTATTTGATGGAATATTAGCTACCGGTAAAGATGCATGGGGACCATCAAAGAAGGACCAATTCCATGGATGGTATAGCATCGATCCACTTGCACCTATAATCCTTGATGAAAATGATGATTTTCAAAGTTCCTACGATGTGAGAATTAAGCAAGAAGTTAAGAGGCGAAAAGATCAAGCACTTGAGAGAAGATGGATGATGTAGAAAATAAATTGTTATTGCTATCGACATGCTAGAGAATTCGAAGATGCAAGAATTGAGGAATGCAATAAACTGTTAGATGAAATGCAAAGTATAAAATAAGGGGACCCTCTATACTTGGCACTACCGGTTTTTTGTGAAAGTGATGCTTATAGGAAGCAATGGGTTAAAATGTCGAGAAGTCGAGGAGGATATAAAAAATTTGGATTTCGATGATGGCACATAAATTAAATTTTATATAGTTTGATTGGTGACTTGACTGTGGAATGTTTGATTTATTTTTTTGAAATGTATGTTTGATTTGTTTGATATGCAACTTTTCATTGTTTAATTTTATTTTCTAGGTATTTATTTCAATGTATGAATATTCTTTTCTGGTATAAATAATTTATACTCCTCTTGGCATTTATGTTTTCATGTTGTGATGTTTATTTTTTTTCATATCTTGCAGAATGTTGAGACCCAATTTTTTTTTTTTTGCAGAATGCTCAAGTATAAATCACTTCTCAAAGAAGTGACACTATTATTTGTGATAAAAAGATTAAAACGAAAAAGAAGCGGAAGGAGGCCGGACACAAATTCAATGCTTTAAGGAAAAAGTTATATGAATGAAATAATTCAAGGTAATCCAGAACACAGTAAAGAAATGCTACGAATGGAGAAAGATGTTTTCTTAACTTTGTGTGAGCATTTTCGGAGCAAAGGTTGGCTTCAAAATAGTCGTTATCTTTCGGTGGAAGAAAAAATGGCGATTTTTCTAATGACCTTAGGGCGAGGACATTCAACTCGTGTTTTGAAGAGCGGTTCAATCATTCTACTCATACTATCCATAAATATTTTCATGAGGTGTTGCATGTTTGTTTTGAAGTTCTCAAGAGAGATGATTGTCCCTAATTATACACCGGGTACAAGTCGAGTGTCCAACAACGGCGATTACGAGAATATTTCAAGGTATCATTGCATATTTTATTTTTTCCTTATAATAATGAATGCAAGCATGCAATTATTCGTAATATTGTTATTATTATTGTTGTTGATATAATTAAAGTGGATTATTTGATTCATATATCACATAATTGATCTTTCTAACGAAATGTTACTTCATAAGGGTGCAATAGGAGCACTTGATGGAACTCATATGGAGTGCGATTGTACCTTCAAATAATAAAACTCCTTATAGGGGGGCGAGGCAAAGGTGAATGTTTTCAAAATGTTTTAGCGATATGTGACTTCAACATGATATTTACATTTATATGGGCTGGTTGGGAAGGTGTAGCACATGATTCCCGTGTTTTAACAGAGACATCGCGTGACCCAACAAATAATTTTCCAGTTCCTCCCCCAGGTATATGATCGATAATACTAATTTTATATATTTTCCAAACATATGGAACAATATTTTATGTTTTTTTTGTTTGTATTGTGTTATTGCAGATAAGTATTACTTGTGCGATGCAGCTTATCCTCACACCAAAGGGTTTATGTCACCTTATCGTAATGTACGTTATTGGTTATCTGATTTTCGAACAGCTCAACCAAGAACAAATTAAGGAAGAGTTATTCAACCAGCATCATGCAAGGTTAAGAAATATCATCGAACGTGCTTTTGGTGTCCTAAAGTCGCGTTTTCCAATTCTTAAAAGAATGCCTCCCTATCCGTTTTCAGTTCAACGAAGTATCGTAATAGCATGTGCCGCGATACATAATTATCTTCGCATTAAAAGTAGCAATGATATGTGGTTTCAACAATTTGCTGATGATGATGAAATAATGGAAAACGCTCGACACATGAATGATGATTCAATTGATCGTGATCTAGGCAGAGGTTCGCAAAATAATGACCAAGTGTTCATGATAAATTTACGTGAAGAAATTGCAAATCATATATTTAATGTTAGAACGCGTCGCAGTTAATACGATTCTTTGTTGTGATTTTCTTATGATTATTTGACATGTTATGAATTATTAATTACATTATGTTTATTTAAATACATGTGCATGTGTTGAGAATTTGGTAAATTGACATTTGTTTTGAAAAAATAATAATTTTTTTTCGCTGCGTGAGGCAGGAATGGGTAGCCCGAAAGGAACATA
The DNA here is from genome assembly GCA_026214975.1 of Gentiana macrophylla. Lineage (NCBI taxonomy): Eukaryota > Viridiplantae > Streptophyta > Magnoliopsida > Gentianales > Gentianaceae > Gentiana > Gentiana macrophylla. Next base: position 5,750,296 of record CM047811.1, on the reverse strand, counting down.
TTTTTTTCAAGACAAAAAACCACGAGGAGTAAGGTGGGGTGGGGTAAAAGGGGGTAGGGAGGGGTGGGGTGGGTGTGGGGGTGGCGGGGATGGGGTGGGGTAGGGGTGTGGTAATGAAAAAATTCTAAGGGTAAAATTGTCAACTTAATAATTTTCAGATATCATATTAATTATGTTATCAAACGATCTTATCATATTCAGAATTCAAATTCAGACATTCATAAAAATGTTTTCAGCACTTAACAAATTCAGTTACTTATAACATTCAGACTTGATTTGGACTTGGACTTGATTAGGACTTGGATTTAACAAAGCGGCTTAGATTAGTTATTGGCGCATTTAGTTCAGCCATTTATCTCACATTGCTTAGTTGTGTTATTTGCTAGGAGTTTGTAGCCTATATAAAGGTATTTAGAGTAATTGTAATTGATGATATAATTATTTACCGAATTCATATAAAGCTTTCAAGCTTTTTGTGAGTATTCTTTCGTAGAGTACTATTCGAAATCTGAACCTATCAAGGTTCTGAGCATACCTTGTGACATTCATATATCAAGAATCTTAGGTATAGGTCATCTAAAAGTTGTGTGATACCCTTTTACAAGAAAAAAAAATTAAGAGATTGGCCTAATATTCCAGAAAAGAAAAAGAAAAAGGTTCGGCCATTTCAAAAAAAAAACTTTTTATCCGACCTATTTTTGCTTTTTCCATTCACCTTCATACCCCAAACCCGGGGTCTTTGATAGCAAAATACTTAACCGCTAACTTTAACCGACACAGTATTGGGTTAGGGCAGTATAGTGGTTACAAGGTCGAATCCACAGGGAGTAACAGTGAAGTACCAAAGTCGACGTAGAACTTGGTTCAGGTCAATAGATAGTGGAAAGATTAACAACTAATGCAGAAATAACGATTACACTACTGGTTTCACTTATATGATTAAAAAGCATAGCCGAACTACGATCCAGCGGGTTACTTTTACCCCACAGGAAAGACTTGACAAGGAGCGTGTCTTAACCGACCTACCTATCCAATTCAGTTTATATGACATCCACGGGTGCCAACTCACTAATTGCGGTGTTAAGGTCTCGAACAACTCTCGCTAACAACACCTATGCCAGGCTAATTAACCTCCACTTAGAAAGCCAACTAACCCAACATGGTTTACCAAAATCTAGAGCCGCTCGGAAAACCGATGAAAACCTCACATAGGGCACAGTCCTAACAACTAGCTAGGTTGTCAATCTAACAACTAGGTTGTGTCTATGTAATGATCCTAAAACCCATTATCCCACATCTCACCGCAAAATACATCTATAAGTTCGATATGTGTATGGCAGTGAACTAGGTTGTCAATCTAATTCGAAGCTATAATCTTTATAAGAACAAGTTTTAGAACGTGGATTAATCATACAAACGTTTAATTAAGCGCTACACTACTCCCATCTAATCCCCCTTGGGGAGTTTCACCCGCTTTCACATGATTCGACCATACAATGGATTAGCTACTCATAATGGAATTGAAAAATAAAATAATAATGAAATCAATAATCAAAGACATAATCAAATAATTGAAAGACAAAGAAATAATTACCATAAAAGATGAAACCTTGAATTGTATGAAAATCTCCTTCAAAAGATGAAATCTTGGATCACGAATCGAAAATCTAAGCTATGAAAGTTGTATAGAGTTGCCAGGAATTAAATATATGATCTAAGGATTGAAACAACGTTTAAACTAATGGAAATCGCCCTAAAATCGCTCCTAAGAAACCCTAAAACGTCTAAGTATTGAATATATCTCATATGGGATCGAAAAAGAGGGTTTTATAGGTTTTGCCGCATCCCGACCCATGAGCAGGCGTTTGTGGCAAGGCAAACGCTTCGTTTGCCTGAAAGGACAACTCTCTCTGTATGAAAATTTGCTCTGTGGCGCTCGTTTGGATTGGCCAAGCGCTAGTTTGACATAAGCTTCAGTATTTTCATGATAACTTCACTTCTAGGGCTCCAAATGAGATGATTCAAAATGAGTTGGAAAGCTCGTTCAATCCTATACAACTTTCATCAAGACAACTCTTCCTGAAAGTGTATCCAAGTGTGACCAAAATGCCCCCTGAAGTGACTGGTTCAGATTTTAGTCAATGATTCTTCACTCTTTTCTCCTCCTTGGCCCCAAATCTCGTTCTTTCTCGAGACTCTCTTCCTTATTCTCGACCTTATACACCAATCTAAGCCTGAAAACAAAGACCGAACACCAAGGCATAATATACATTGTGAAGCGTAACTTGAAATCCACATAAAGCAGGAGTTTTTAGGACGAAAACGTCATTAGTCTCGAAACATGCATATAAGTGAATATCGTTCATATACTACCCATAATAGCCCAAAATAACCATGAATAACTCATAAAAGGAGGTAATCTCATATAAGAAATACACTACAATTTGACTCCCATCAGTCTTCAACCAATCTTCAAAAAAAAACCTAATCATCAAGAAACCATTCCCTCCCTTCAAGAACCGATTCGCCCCACCCTCACCCCAAGAAACCTTCAGCCTTATTCAAAAAAATACGAATCCCTAGCTACTTGTATAGATTCTTTGGTCTTGATTTCTTAGGGTGCTCGTATTTTGAGTTATTTAGTTTGAACTCTACAAGAGCGGAGTGTAAACATGAGTGCGAGGATATATTTGCTGGATTTATTCATGTCAAAAGAGCTCACCGGGGGAGATGAGAATTCCGTTGAAGCATGTTATAGGTTATTGATGGAGGAACAAGCTGCTGTGATCAGTAGAAAATGTGAAGAAATGGATCGACGTGATGCCGATATGATGGCTAAGTTGCAAAACATGTTAAGGGGAAACAATGTTCCCAATATTGATCAGTCAATACGTGGTGGTAAAGGTAACGATTTATTTCATACACCGTGCTTTATTCGAAAAAATGAATATGAGTTGTGCATTGATCAGGATGAGGATGATAATTTAGTTAGTCAATATGTGGTTAATGAGTTGAATTTCTGGACGGAAAAGCTTCCTCATCCTTACTACATTGTTGAGGGCGTCATCGAGTTCGAGTTACCACGACATACATGGATTCCAATTTCCATTGAAAGTTATAAAGATGTTATATTGTGTGATGTGGTGCCAATGAGAGATGAACATTTCATATAAGGGAATTCATGGCTATATTTGCAAAAGTTAGTCAAAATGCATCCCGGACTCGCTATTCTTTTTATGATGGTGACGCGTATGTCTTTGAATCTCTACCCCTAATACAACAATGTGATTTTCAAGTAGTAGAGGTATCTAAGGCCATGGAAATAGATAGGAGTGCGATTCATGATGTGAAATTGATGGAAGCAGAAAATATTGAGCAAGAATTGAAAAAACGGCGAGAGTAAAAGTGTGCTGGAGATAAAGGATGAAAAAGAGTGTGACGTTGAGAAGAAGAATAAGGATAATGCATTAGTGGTGGAGAAAATCGAGGCAAATGTGGAAGTTGGTCCTACTTCACCCACCACTTGTTTGAGTTCTATCTTGTCTTCTTTGCATGTACATGAAGACCATCCACTTAAGGATAACATTGGGCTATCTGCAAGGCCGGCCCTCGTGTGAGGCGGAGGAGGCGTCCGTCTTAAGCCCAACGATGCCGGAGGCTAGCGATACATGTTTTGCTAAAAGAAAAAAAAAAAATCGTGTAGATTCAATCCGATCTAACCTAATATAATATTTTTTTGTTTTGATAAAGGCCCAAATTTTGTTTTACTCAATCGATAAAGGTCACAATAAAAAAATTTACTTAGCCCAAAAAAATTAGACATACAAACAAGTTTTATTAATTTTTGTTTGGAAAACTATAGAAATTAAAAAAGAATATATTATTTTATATTATTTATTTTTTTTTGGTTTTGTTTCTAAATATACTAGAAAAGACTATTTTGTAGGCATGTTTTGAGGCTATCAATAAATTGAATTTTGTATTTACGGATGTTAAAAGCGCGATAAGTATGTTTTAAAAAAACAACTTCAACTAAAAACCCAATTCGGGGACTTGGCGTTAAACCCAAAAAATGGCGAGGGTAAATACGGCTATCTCGATATATCCAATCCGGCCCATTACATTGCCTATAGATATTCTTGATCATGTTAACATTGGTGGCAAACCGACCACAGTTTCATTGATCCATTTTACGAGTATGTTGTTGAATATCCGGCGATGAATTGCTATCTTTATATTGCTACCTTGCAGAGGATTATCACGTGTATATCAAGGCGAAAGACTTCTTTGATGTTGCATTTGTGACGCATGACTCACCATACAACCGTGTCATCGATTTGATGTGGTATTTACGCCTTGTATCTGAATCAACTTGTCATCAACAATGCCTCTCCTCCTTGGGTCGTAGTCAACCTATTTTCTATTTCTTACAAATGTCAATGACAATACCGCACATAATCTCCGCAAGATAATATAGACCACAAACTATGCAACAATTCACTTAAAATGACGAGTTTTTCAAACTAATTTCCCTTGACATCATAGTGAGTATAATTGAAAATTCATCATAAATCAACTGGTTATTCCCAAAAACATATCATATAAGTTATAAATGAGGATAAAATCATATTAAAATGATAGCGATGTTGACTCTCATACACCAAAATAAATTTTAATTAACTCGTGATTAGTAATTCTTGAATAACCTAGAAACATGGTTATGTGTGTAAGTGTTGAGGTAGATTAATAGCCGACTTAATTAAGGCGGTTTAGTAAGTTGAGCAATTAATGACAATTCATTAAGTCGGTCTAATTGTCTTGGTTAAAGGGTTAAAGACTCTTTCTCTCAACTATATAAAGACCTCGGTGAGTGAAAGTTTTACATGAATTTTCTTGTCTCTTACATCGCAAACATTTTGTATTCATGATAGTTGAGTCGTGTCGAAGAGAAGTCGGATAATCTAGTAGTTCGTGATGAGGATATAGTTGTCAATACATTACATTAATACTTATTGTATTTATATTTACTTGGAGGTTAAGTTTGTGTACTCCTATATAAACCCAATTGTACTCACAATATAATTAATGGAAAATAGTTGATGATTTCTGATTACAATATGGTAGCAGAGCTAGGCTCGCTCTCTCTCGTCGTTCTACGTTAAACTCGTCTCTTCTTCAACAACAAAAAAACCCTAGCCCACCTTCTTCGGCGTTCTCACCCCACCGGAAACTATGTCCGGCGTCACCACCGACACCTCTTACGCCTCTTACGCTTCTTCTCTTCCCTCATTTACCCGTGTGGTGGATTTTGTAAGCGAAACAAAGAGACAAGTAATAAAAATCGGTTAGTCGCTCCAAGTGCAAAGCTTGTAGTAAAGCGATTATTCGGGTCGATCCACGAGGCGTGAGGTTGAATGTGTTTTTAAGTTTAAGCTAAGCGTGTCACGAATTAATAATTTAAGGTTTACCAAATAATGGGAGAAAGCGGGCGAACAAGGATTCACAATTCAAGAAAGCAATAAAGGCTTCTAATTTCCTACGCATGCAAATCAACTAAAGGCCAAGATTAACCTATACCCAATGCAAATTACTAATTTCTTAGATAATTTGTTTGTCAACTTTATCAAAGATTGATTCTTCAAGCACGATAGGCATAAATTCTTTCGAATCTATTATCTAGGTTAACAATTTGATAACTTTCGTTTTTAGACAAATTGATTAAAGCCGAATACTATTGCGGTGATCAGAGTCCATTCAACTATCGTCAAACAAATATCACAGGCTTTATCTATCGATATAAAGCACAAAATAAACGCATAATAAAAATCGACCTTTTATTGATTGCAAAACGCGAGAAAATAAGAAAACCAAACACCTCTTGAATCGCTTCACCCGTTCGTCCAACCCAAGAGTTTAGCTACTCATAATAATCTTCAAATCAAAAAGGTGTTTTGATTGCATAAAAAAAACGAAAAAGAAAGAACAAAGCTGCTCTTTATGAAATTGGTGTCCAAAAAAAACGTATCTCTAGGGTTTGGCGGCGCTGCGCTTAAATAGGAAAATAAGTCGGCTAGGTCAAAACTAGGTCGGTTGCTCGCTCGATCGGCGTTGGGCGCCCGTTTGAAGATCCGGACGCCCGTCCATAATGTCGGACGCTAGCAAGGCGCTTCGTCGAGATGCCGTCCAAACTCTACATTCAACTTTTCTCCCTGGGCCGCTCGTTTACTTTATCGAGACGCCCGTTCTAATACGGGCCTTTCGTCTACCTATCTGGGCCTTGATCCTGTCGAAAATCTTGATGTTTCCATCTTTATCTTCTTTTCTTCTCTATCCAATTCACCATTTCTCTTTAACTTGAATTAGCTCGAAATTCATCAACATTTGATCATCAATTGAGCCACATAAGCTGTACCTACATGACATCAAAAACACCGCAAAGCATAACATAACTCAATAAACATAAAATCATAATTAAAACATATGAATTCACCAACTTTGCGATTAACTCGTTAAAAATGTCATTTGTTCAATAATTCCATCTAAACACGTGATTTCCATGCAATTCATACGAATGTGGGGAAAATATTATAAAATATAGCGTTATAACCCAAGTAAATTCACCTTAACAACTCCCCACACTTAAACTTTGCTCGTCGAGCAAAACAAAACAAGGTAAAGGCTCGGAAAGAATATAGACATCTCAACACATATACCACATAGCCAATAAATTAGAAGTTCACCACCGTGTGTGTGCAAAGCCATAGAAAATTTCCACTAAATCCAAACTTGAATAATTCAAAGTAAAACTAGCTAATACCCCCCCTAAGTAGACTAGTAATAAGTGACACTCATAAGGTGCACCCTACAAGCGTGACACATCCCGAAAGGATGATCGAATGAATCTAGGGCCTTTACGAAATACTCGGAGGATAATCCTACTGACATATCTATCGGTTTATCTTGGGGATAAGATGAGCGACAACTAAGTCTTTCATTTAATTCATAACATATCTTAAGTTGATTGAATTCATTCACTTTTAAACACACATTAGAAGAAGCTATTGCCCTCATAGCGAGAATAGGACATTTCGAGATAATACCTACCTTACTCCAATCATAAGGCGACTTTTCCTAAGCGTCGTGAGCTCTTAGTCATCATAGTGGTATAGGACATCGTGGTATACCTATCGCACTCAAATCATCGACTAGCTTCCGACACACACATAGATTCATTTTAAATTTTCAACTTCTCACTTGACATTAATTACGTGTTACTTATCACATTCAAACCTACAGATATTCACGGTATCTCATACTTGGATCTAAATACAAACTATCATAAATCGCGAGATATATCGTAGCACTAAGCACATGACTTATAAGAAAATCAAAATTACTAATCCAAAAGCGGGTATAGCTCATAAATATAGCTCATCATTCACTATGGTTTGTGAAATATAATTCGGGTGAATCAACTAACTTACCCAACATATGATATAAAGCATAGATATTTGTAAAAACAACGAACTTCAAATTGAATTGCCTACTAAAGGACAAAACAAAAACAAAAGTGTCGAAAAATTTTGAAAAATTTACGCTCATTTTCATAGAAATAATCTACGTATTAAACAACGTATCGCATAGGTGCAAATCGAACTATCCCCTCCCCCACACTTAAAAATGCAGCATGTCCTCTTGTTGGGCAGAAAGTAAAAGGATAAGAAACTTAGCTGTATGCGCGTAGAAAATTGAGATGTTGGTCGGGCCAGAGCATGAAAGAAACAACGGTCGCGAAAAACGCCGGAAAACTTTCACACGAACTCAACCGAGAGCTCAACAAAAACTAGATCTGTACTACTCGACAAAACAACGAAGCTCGGGGGAAAGCGAGGGTACAATAGCGGAATAATGTGAAAGGAATGAATGAAAGAGATATAACAACAAAGCGTCGTCAAAAATGATCATAATACCAATGAAATCGCAATCCAAGTGCGTGGTGCTAGGCGACTTACATGATTTAAAAAACAAACACGCTACGATAATCAACGATGGCGAGAAAAAATAGAAAGTCTGAGAAATCATGGAAGCATCAAAAGGAAAGTAGTAATAGTCATCGTACAACCATATCGAATACGGAGAAAAGGAAGAAATACATCAAGCGAGAAAATGCGAGAAAAATCTCAAGATCACTCGGGCGGGATCGGATCATCAGACGGAGGAATAATGGCGAGAATCACGGCGTGGGGCATCAACATGAGGAGGTGAAGTAGGTACAACAACGGTGGATGTAAATGCAGGTAGGTTCAGTTGCGTAGTAAGCGATGGCAGAGGTCTACCGGGGCTCATCCTCCTCATCATCGACTCGGGCTTCTCCTCCATCTTGACCACCTCGGCTATCACCCGCTCTATCTGCTCGGAGAAGACATAATCCATATTACTTGCATTAAACACCCGCCCGATCTCTCGGTTGCCGTCCATCAACGATACATTCCAAAACCGACAAGATATTATCTTGGCCATCCCGGATGTCACTCAACATCGCCCTCAAACTATGAGCCATACTATGCGAGTAATCTCGGAAGAAGACAATCGAAAGAAGCGAAACTCGGCGGTGTCGATGTGGACCCAGGCTCGGAAGCGGGAAACGACCTCTCTCGGCGAATAGGGGATAACTCTTGGTCTTGTGGTCCGCTCCATACTCCAAAACTCCGCATCGAGACATAATTGATGTATCAAATGAGTACTATTAAACTCCGGGTGTAGACTTACGGTTCATGGAAATCTCATCGTATAAAGCTTGACCTACATCTACATTCAACCCGAGCGTCAAAGCATACAACATCCCAAGATCAACGATATGGAAATGTGTGAGATTATTCTTCGGGATCAGGCGACTTTGAATAAAAGCGGCATTGGACTCTCCAATCCTCGGTCCATGTTGTTGTGACCAACTCCTTTCTCTGGCCATAGGGTCTCATTGTCCAAGCCACAGCCGGGCAAACCCGTAATCTCAACTCCTCCATCGGGTCACGACCATCCTCACGTTGCCTCCTTGCAATCTCCTCCTTATAATCTAAACCCTCAAAAGCCGGTAAATTATATTTCTTATTAATGACCTCAGCCGAAAAAGGGACCGTAACACCTCGCACCATAACGCACTTTTTAGCTAAGTCCGCCTCGAGAAAAGTTGGCATAGAACTCTCGGACAATAGAATCATTGAGGAGTAGATGGAATTTTGTCAAAGTGACCACTTCCTAGTCTTGCACATCTGGGCGAAAGTAGGATCAACTTGAGATCGTTCACCTCACTGTCAAAAATAAGACTTATGGTTGAGTAGTGCTTAGTGTAGGCGTCATGGGCCAAAGGATTGACAAACCGGCGAGGCATCGAAGAGGGTAATAGTCTTAGACTTTTTCTTAGGAGGTGCTCTCGGTTCGAGGCTCGTCTTGCACAACATCCTCCTCACCACCCTCAACTCACAGACGGCTTGGCTCTGAGATGACTCCTCACCACGAGTACCTCGAGACATCCTACTCGGGGGGCGGCATCATCATCCTCGATGCTCGAGGTGGAGGAAGAATCATCCCGTAAATTGGCTCACGGCTTGTTGAGATGTTCCAGGCGGTTGATCTCTAAAGACTATGCCTCTGTTAGGGTCCAATTCGGATGGATCAAATTCGGGGCGTTGCCGTTTACCTTTCTCCCGTGCTAACCCTTTACCATAACGTTTCACAATTTCCTTCTTGCGCACCATTGTCAAGCGTAAATCTAAACCAAACCATTCACACAAATGGTTACCCGTTTATCGTCCAAATCGGGATTTCAATTCAACAATATCAACCCATCCACCACAACCATCATCCCCACATCATCACAACACCAAAAGCAGAGGAGGAAAGCGACAACAAAATGAGATAAATTTCAAGAAAATGAGCCGACCGAAGATCGAACTCACAAAAGCGTGAAAGAAATCAAGAAAAATCGCTACAAACTTACCAAAGATGTTGAGTAGATGAAGATAATGCTTTGTAGAGCGTCCAAAACAACCCAAATTGACCCCAAAAATCCGATTTTTCTTGAACAAGGTCGGACGAAACAGGTGGCCGATTCTCTGAAAATATGGAATGTTGGGGGATTTGGTTTTGAAAATTGATGAGAGGGTGTCAGGGGCGTCCTATAGCACTTGAAATCGCCCAATTTGGTGTTGAATCAAGGGATTTAGGTTGAGAGGAGGGCAAAAGTCGGGTGTGGCGGTTTGAAATTCGAAGGAATGAGGGTTCATGGCATGAGGGGGTATATATAGGCAGGTGGTGGGCTTTCGTCCAACTTCGGCGGACGGGCGTCTGTCGCGCTTCCGGAAAATCATGAAAGAACTTGAAAATAAAACAAAACTAACTAAAGAAACCACTAGCGCTTCCGTTTACGTCGGGCTCGTCCCGAAAGCAAAACTAACTAAAGAAAATAATCTCGTAGATCTCGTCCCAATCCATGTCGGCGTCGAAGCATGTCGATAGCCGGAGGAAGTTGTACTCATCCGCAAACACCAATCCTCTTGGCTACCTCAACACCTCTAAAATGCTCGACCCGCGACACACTAGTGCCAAATCCGTCAGCATAGGATCATTAAGGATCGTGTAAGGACGTCCTATGGCCTCCTGCAACTCCTCAGTCGTGAAATCGCTGCCTCCCGAACAAGGCGGAACAATGATAACGTACGTGATGGTCTTAACCTGAGTGCTAATGTCGAAATCTACATGAAGAACTATAGTGCCTCCTGGTCCATCATCTACTGTGATCAGCGGGATCCGACTAATGAGTGGGAATTCCTCAGGGCGAACTCCGTAAAGATCCATATCTAGAAAGCAAGCAACTCTTGTGAGAGAAACATTAAAGCTTAGTAAATCTAACTAAAACAACAAGCGACAACAAAAGAACTAAGGAAAACCAAAACAAGATTGGATATCTAGGATGCCCCCTAGTGGCGCTTTTGGTTTATGTCGTTAGCTCGACACCATTTAAACTCAGCCTGGGTCAGGCCATTTTGGCTTTTTGCCGGTCATCCTATCGACAGAAGTCTTAACAGAATTATGACTACAGAAACAGCGGTGCAAACTTGGGATCCGACCCACCCGTCTCTCAGGGCTGTTTGATCTTCTTTTCGACATTGTGGCTCTTTTCCGTGCTTGATTCTTCTTCAAGGCCACTTCCTTCCAATATTGTTCCATGTCGACTTCCGGCAAAAACTTGGTGGTGATTCAGCGGTAGCATCGAGAAAATAGGTGCAGGGAGAACTCGTCGCAATCATCGACTCGACGTGATACAA